>JAPTYO010000015.1:13619682-14859682 GCA_036873135.1 Clarkia xantiana subsp. parviflora | reverse complement strand
CCACGCCGGATTGTTTCCCCGGGACACGCTCTTCCCCACATATTTTTACTATGTACGAGTCTTCCCTTTGCCAATTTAGCTAAAATCCACGCCCGATTCACGTTTTCCTACTAAACCGGGGTCGGACCGTTTAAAACCGGGTTTGAGTCCAAGGTTCCCTATATAAAGGAATCTTGGTCACCCATTTCATAAGTTAAGTTGGCAAGGGAGCTCTCACTTCTCTCTAGCTTTCTCTCTCAAGATTTCTCATTTTAGCATCGGAGAGGGCTCATCACACACCACCCCCCCTTGTGGTGTCGATACCTTCTCATGTGCAGGTATCAGGAGGAGCGCACGTACGCAACTCACGTGACAACCCGACAGCCAGACGCACATCCTAAGCAACCTTACCGGGACCTGACGCCCCGATCGAGTCAGGTCTCAACAACTAGTTTATAGACCGTAAAAATCCGATTTAATTTAAACATTATGACGTCGTTAGTATCATAAACTCAAAATTGCAATTCATTCTATCCAAATATTATTTCGAATCTCAAAATGTTATTATCACAATACAAGCCACTTAAACCCTACGCAGTCCCAACATTTTAACATGCTTTTCGAAAATATCCATGCGTTAAGGTTTAGTCAATGGATCCGCCATCATATTTTCAGTCGACAAGTATTCAGCAGTGATTAGTTTGTCTTCAACCATATTCTTAACATCAATATGTTTCGTCCTGCTGTAGTACTTAGGGTTCTTAACTGCTGCTATTGTTGTTTGACTGTCATAGTTCACCTTTACAGGCTTACTCCCATCATGGACGTCAAGCAATGCAGTTAAGAGCCTATTAAGCCAGACCGCTTCCTGTGCGTTCTTAGAGAGGGTCACAAATTTGGATTCCATTGTAGACAACGCGACACATGGCTGCTTCTTGCTCATCCATGAAATGGGGCATTAGCAAGGAGGAATACTCCTCCTGAGGTGGACTTACGATCATCCGGATCGCCACCGTGGTCGGCGTCACTGAACCCAGTCAATTCTATTTTTCCACCCTCATAGCACAGTCCATAGTCGGCAGTACCTTTCAGGTATCGAATAATTCGTTTCATGACCTTTAAATGTTGATAGCCAGGGTCTGATTGGAATCGAGCTACTAGGCCCACTGCATAACAGATGTCTGGACGAGTGCATTGCATGGCATACATTAAGCTGCCAACCATACTTAAGTATTCTGCACTTCTCATATGTTCACGCTAAACCAGGTCTTTTGGGCCGTCATGTTTCGACAACGCGCACTCAAACATAACCGACGTATCCACGGGTTTGGCATCTTGTAATCTGAACATTTTCAACAATTTACTGATGTAGGATTCTTGAGATAGGCATAGTTTGCGAGTGGCCCGATTCCTAGCAATCTTAATGCCTAGGATGTATGTGGCCTCTCCCATGTCCTTCGTCCCGAACACAGATTCTAACCAGGACTTCTATTCATTCATGTAACTCACATCATTTGCGTCAATCAATATGTCATCTACATATAATATCAAGATGACGTACTTCGACCCCGAGGTCTTTGTGTACACGCATGGATCCTCGTGAAGATTCACGAATCTATTTCCAACGATTTCCTCATGGAACATGCGGTACCATTGCCGGGATGATTGTTTAAGACTATAGATAGATCTTTGGAGTTTACAAACTTTACGTTCGTTACCAGGAGTAATGAAACTCTCTGGTTGCTCCATACTTCCTCCAGGTTTCCGTGGAGGAATGCAGTCTTAACATCCATTTGGTGCAGCTCTTGATCGAGGCTGGCTACCAAGGCCAATATGGCCCGGACTGTGGTGTATCGCACAGTCGGTGAGTATGTCTCATCAAAGTCCACTCCGTGTAGTTGGGTATATCCTTTCGCAACGAGTCGAGCTTTGAATCGCTCGACGGCTCCATCAACAGTGAGTTTCAATTTAAGAAACCACTTAGCACCTATGGCTCTACGCTTAGCAGGAAAATCAACCAAGGACCAAATAGAATTAGCTTTCATAGAGGCGATCTCATCCTATATTGCTTTCCTCCATTCTTTCGCTTGAGGTCCATCCATAGCTTGTTTAACTGTTACCGGTTTATCAACCGAAGTCGGAGTGAATAACTCACCTCTTTCGATGGGATACTTCTTAGGTGAAGTGCGATGCCTTTGACTACGCCTAGGCTTGTTAATCTCATCTTGAACTTGCACATTGCTCCCACTCGGAATAATGTTCATTATCGGTGCATTACTCCCACTGGGAACAAGAGCGTTATTTGAAACTTTACCTACAACTCATATAGGACGACCTCTTGGTCTCGGAATTCCACTTCCAAGATTAATTCCGCAGTTACTAGGACCAGGAACCAAGTTGGTTGTACTATTCCTACTGTTGCCAGTAAGGAGTTGCGACATCATAAGATTTTCATCCAATAGTTCAGGAATATGATTATCAGGTTCGACTTGATTCGCACCTACAACAACAGTGATCTGAGTGGTAAGATGGACTCATCCCACTGGATTTACTATGAAAATGTCTCCATCTTCATTTACCATATCGTTCACTTGAGTTGCTGCCTCAAATTTCCCACTCGAAGTAAGTGGGACCTGATCATCATCATCCTGCTCTAGTTCAATCAAGACTTCATTCTATTGATGTTTATAAAGCATTGGAAATTCAGCCTCAAGTATCGTAACGTCTCATGTTCGACCACGTCACCATTCTCCTGAGCTATTGTACAAATGCTTGTCACAGAGATACTCTTTAGTATTCTATGTTCCAGCTTTTCTTTCGTAGTCGTTGGTGCAATGTGTGTCTTTTCTTTCCAACATTTATGTCACATTTTGGTAAGTTCCCTCTCATTACCAAATAATAGCTCACGTGGTGTTGTGTCAACCGATTTTATAGGAAAAAAGTTCTACATGAGTAAAAGTCAACATCATATCATCCTTCGAGGAGATCGGAAGTTGAGTTAAATACATCGTGTTTCAGACTGTGTTCTGTAAGTGTATGATCTTTAATAATGTTTGCACCATTCTTATCGTTATAGGCGTATAGTGGGAGGCGTCACTTAATAGACTGTCCTTTTTCATTGCATACTCATTTTCAAGGGTTTTGTCCACCCTTGAATTGTGCATTCAGTTTTCACCTATTGCAACATTCGATTCTCTACGAGATCGTGGTAGATTTGTAAAGCATACTTCCTGTCGATTTATAATAAATCATTGAGTAAGACCCGGAATATGCCTTAAATGCAAATGAAAATTTACAACAAGCATTAAATTTGAGAATACACTTCGTATTGAATTTGTACTTCGAATCGATGTGTCAAATATTTCGAGGAACCTCGTGCTATGTGCGCGAAATTCACCAAGTTTTACCCGTGGCGAAATCATTTCGTTTCCCAAATTCAACTTAATCGGCTACGCACATGTTCATCATTACGATTTTAAATATTTCAAGGAGTACTATCAAATACGGAATAATGAATCGGTTCGTATTATAACTACACAATCGACAGGTTTCCGGTAATTATGATGATTAATTCGGTCTATTTGACCAGTCGACCTGGTCAAAAATTTGGTTCTAACCCGTATGTTTGGATTTTCGTTTTGGATCGTTCCGACCGGGACGATAGATTGATAAGTAAATTGTACGTCGAATCGAGTAACGATTAATCTATTCAATCATTCTGAATCTCAAATAACCAAAATTATCAATTCAAATGAACAATAAAAGATGAAACGACAATGATGAAGTTCTTGATCTGAGGGTCGTGTATTCGATCCATGCTCATTGTATGGATAGTCGAGAACCTTGAGTCATGCTGAACACCACATCTGAACAAATTCACGAGTTAATCACATCAGATGATATGTGTCTGAATAAAGCCTTTTTACAGCTTTATATAACATGGAAAACGAGGCATACTTGAAACGCACCTTATCGACGGTGTTTGACCCACCGGATATTCGTTTGTGACCTCTAGGGTCTTGTTCTCTCCACGATATGCGGAAATCAAGGTTGAATAACTCGATGTCCTATGGTGATTTGTTAAGTCGGTTTCCTTTTCGCCTTGGTCACTGCACTTGAAAAGATTCATGGTAAGTGAGCCCCCATCAACGTCAGTCAACCATTAAAGGGGATACCTTCCTATTCCATGTTTGATCTTTCATTTGAAGATCTCGAGCGGATTTTATACCAGCATCCATTGAGAGGAGACCGTCATTCACAGCCAAAACATTTCAAGCTTCAGTGGCCTTGCTTCCACCGAAGCGGATGCAGAGGGGACACTAAAAGTTGTAACGTTGTTCGGTCGCAATTGAAGTCTCCCTCAACCTCTTTATCCAAGGTTGAACATATCACCACAATTGATTTCAGATCATTAAAGAACCCTTTTTGTCCAAGGTTCAACTCTCACTATTGAGAAACGGACTACCACATACATCTGTTATCATCAAAGTCATACGGACTACCCCATTCATCCGTAGTTGTCCTCTCCGCTTTCAGAATCGCAACATAGAGGAGTTTAACACATACTTAGCCATCATATTAAACACAATCAATATTGCGAGGGATATCGAATCGCACTCTTTCAGCCAACTCAAGCCAACACATTGATAATTATGCTAAATCAGGGAGGCAATAACATTTTGAAAAGAATTGCATACATCGGATATCTATGAGATAGAAGACGACTAATACTGATTCCTCAGACATCTAACCCAACCGACCGCCAGTAAATCGAGGGAAGGGGGGTCGTGAAAGAGTTCACATTACCGTCGTTTTCTTTCTAATAGATCGGTCTTTTAAAACGGTTTTAATCGCTTTTACCGGAACGTAACGTTTTAAAGCACCTGATCTTGGTTTTCCCAATGCCCTTTTGTAAAACGTTTTCAAGAATTTCTAGTTTGCACACACAATTCTACTACACAAGTAAATCATCATGCGGAGGTCTCATCCACGAAACAAACCACTCATCATGCATACGCGTCATGCGTCTAATGTTCCGAGAAACACATCCTGAACATTCATGCATATGCATCATGCGTGATTACACCATAACAAACATGCATATTTGGCGGCTGATTTTCGTTTTTAAAACATTTGGGGTTGACGTGAAATTCATGCTATCAATCAAACATGCGTACTTCTAGACATGAATCCTAGGCATTTACAACCATCACAGCATGTCTATCCTAGTGCACAACTCATTAATTGAAAACTAGGGCTTTGCCCACAACATGCAAAATCCAGCTAGCTTGACATAGTCAAGACTACAATTCTAATCATGCAATAATAGCAATTGCAAATCAGCCCACTGAATGACTCAGTCCCAAAATCATGCATTTTCGAGATACATCCCCATAATCGAAACTAGGCATCGGGTTTAATCATAACTCGAATAAATTAAACCCGTAAAGCACTGTGTAGGTAATTTAAAGTTAAAAAATATATGGATTTTAAAATTTTGACCATCCTATTTTAAATTGACTCGTTTCGGTTCGGTTTTAACATTCCGATTCAGTCAATGAACCGGTTCGGTTTGGTCCGGTTCGGTTCGGGCCAGTTCAATTTAAAATAGGAATTTGGTTCGGTTCGACACTCAAACCGGGTCGGTTCGACCCATTTTAGTTGCCCCGGACCGACCCGAATGGGTTGGACCGATTGAGAAAACCCGGTTTCATTGACCTGCACCGGTTTAGGGCCCGTGAACCCGACCTGGTTCGGTTCGGTTGACCCAGTTCGGTCCGGTCGGGTTCTCTTGATCTATTGGGTTCGGTTGGCCCGACCCAAATGTGTGAAATTGGACCGGCCCATTACCCATAGGGTTCGGTCGAAATTGTTTACTCGTGGGCTAAGTAGGGTTTTAAAGTCCACTAAAAACTTAACTTAGCCACCAAGTAATAATTAATTATAAAATAATTTACAATTTTCTGCACATATATATATTATTTCGGCACAAACATTATATATATATACATTGTCAAGATTCTATATTTAGAGATATATAATCAATCAACAATATATATACACATATATATTTGGCAACATTATATATATATATATTATTGTCAATATTCAATATTAGGGATATATAATCTATCAATAATATATATTTTCTCAATAGGCAACTATATTTATCAATATCTACATCCCTAAAATTATGCTAGATATATTGATAGTTACTATTCATAATTATCTTGTGAACCTAGCCCTAATTTTAGCCTAATCCCTAGGCTCTAATGTTTCGGCCGAAATATATAAGATATATATATAAAAAAAAATCGATCAATTTAGGGTTACTTGTGGACTAAGAAATTAAAAATTTCACATTGAACACCTAAAGGAGGTTCGACCGAAACACACAAATTAGAGTTTGTGGTCAAATTTCAAGATCAAATCTTGTCATGATCAAGAATCCAAAGTTTTATTTTTGACAAAATTCTTGTTTTTCTTGAAGATATAAACATCAAACTTCACTATGAACATCATGAAAAACTCGGCCACTATGATTCATAAAAATTGAAAAATTTTCAAATCTTGAAAACCAAAACATAAAGTTTTCGGCCACACCAAGAAAATCCAAGAACACCAATTTTATCAAAAATATGAACTCCCAAACACAGGCTATGATACCACTGTAGGATTACGGGGGTAGATACAACAGAAACAATAACAAGATACATGTCAGGTAACGAATACGCAGCGGAAGATATTGCACATACCTACTTTGATTCTGTGTACCTTAGATCGCCGAAGGGGAGTTCACAATTCGCCGGACGGTTCCCGTAGAGGTTCCTGTTAGAGATGCCCTACGCGGATGATGCCTCACAGTAAAGCCTCAGTTGATTCTTCGCGGGATGGATCTCGGGAATAAATTGCTTAACAAAATTTGGCACCTCCTAGGTCTATGAGTGGTTCGGCCAAAACTATGCTACTATAAGGAGGAGGGATTTCTTTTAATCTTACCACAAAGGAGGAGAGGAATAGCTTATAATAAATCTCTAACACTTCCTTATTTATAAGAGCAGCAAAATGGACAAAAGTCCACTTTTCCCTCTCATTAGTTTCGGCCGGCCTAGCCCTAGGGGAGGCCTGATTTTGGGCCTCCCATGTGAATTGGGATTTTAGTCCCAGCCCAAAATCCCTAATTACTTAGGTAATTAGTTTATATTAATGGGCTCCCAATTACGGCGGCCCATTGCCCAAATGCTGACAGCCATCTCTTGGATGAGCAAGAAGCAATCATGTGTCGCGCTGTCTAATATGGAATCTGAATTTGTAGCTTTCTCAAAGAATGAACAAGAAGCTGTCTGGCTAAAGAGACTCTTGACCGCCTTGCTTGACGTCGAGGACAGGAGTAAGCCTTTGCGCATTTACTCTGACAGTCAGGCAGCGATTGGGGCAGTCAAGAATCTGAAGTACCATAGTAGAAAAAAAAAAACATTTATATAAAATACAACTATGCGAAGAGTGTGGTAGAAGACAAGATGATCACAATTGAATTCATGCCTTCGGAAAGTATGGTTGCGGAACCATTGACCGAACCCTTACGCAAGGATGCTTTCAAAAATCACGTAAAACTTCTCGGCTTGCGTAGGATGTAAAGTAGGTGTCTTCTGGCCTCTCATTCCTCCAATTGGAAACATTATTACTTCTTCTGTCAAGTAGGTGTCTTCTGGCCTCTCATTCCTCCCATTGGGACTGATCTTCCACCTTCATTGGAGGGTTTAACTGTTGAAGAATTTTTCACCATTGGTAAGATGCATGCCGATCTTACTAAGGAAGGATTTAATCCATGGCATTTTGTCAATGAAACCACCGAGGATGTCCTCATCCAAGCTGGAATACGTATTCGTCAGGACGAGATTCGTCTCAGTTGTGTAACTTTTACTCTTCGTATACTTGTTTCCTGTTTAAACTTACTATTTCCTTTCTATAGGCCTTTTTAAGAAACTTTTGCATGCTCGTAATCAGGTGGCAACTGGAGTTCCTTTGTCTCAATATTCTTCGTCGACCAAACTCGTGTAGGACATTCCGAGCTCGTCCTCGTAGATCCCTTTACTCGTTGGGGATGTTCCTGATCCGGAGAAGACTCCCAAGGGAAGAACGAAGAGGGTAGCCAATCGCAACTCTTCTTCTAAAATAAATGATGTCAAGGATCTCAAGTGAGCGAAGGTGACTGTCGCCAACCTCATAGCTGAGCTCCAGGAGGGTGGCGCCTCCGCTGTTTCTCACGTTAATCCGAGTTCTCTTCCCGTCGCTGAAGGTATGAGAACTTCTCATCTTTTTATTTTTATTTCCCGAGAGTTATCTTTCTGACTCATATTTTTCTCTTTAGGGGGCGACTTGAAGGGCAAGGGTGTTTCCGACCCTTCCGCTCCTCAGGCCATGACGGGCCTGAGTTTTGATGGCCCTCCATTCAGTTGGAGGATGCTTCTTTGTGCTCCCAAGGATCCATCTGGAGAATTCGACTGAATCTTGTTTTGAACCTTTGGTCGTCGATTTTCCCGCTGACATATTGTTTTTGTCTTGTCAGGCTTCTCGAATGTCTCTTCAACTTTCTCGGTTGATCCTCGATCTTCTCGAGGAATCAACCTATCTTAAGAGGAGACTTGACGACCTCAAGGCTGAGGTAGAGGAAGGAGAGAAGCAGCGTCTTCGAGAGGAAGTCGCTCAATTGAAAGAGGACGTTGCTCGACTGAGTGAGACTGCGGCCGCCACTTCGGAGGACATCGTTCAATGTAAGGAGACATTAAAGATCTTCGTTATCCTCAACGTGGAGTCTACCGATCTTCGCCAGAAGCTAGCTACTAAAAATGAGAGTCTTCATGCTGAGCTGGCTTCTGCTAAAGGGGAGATTGTCACCTTGAGGACCAAGGTAGATGAAGGCCAGATGGCCTTAACCGAAGTTGTCGCCACTTACAAGGCAAGCGCCTAATTTCAAGAGGATGCTGTCACCGCCTCTGGAGCCATGCTTTTTTCTTCATTTGAGTCGGTGATTATATTAAGGCTGTTCATCCTGACTTCAATTTTGAGAAGGTGAAGCTTCTCCAAGAATTCATCGTCGCCAAGGCTTAAGAAGAAAAAGATAGATCTAGGGATGATGTTTAGATCTTTAATCTTTTCTTATTTTTCCCTTTCCTTAATCATAATGTAAAATTTGTTTATATATGAAAGGATATCTATTATTCCACATATTGATCGCCTTTCTTCACTTAGTCTTAGAAATTATATCTTTCCAGATTTTATCGAACTACCAATGAATCCGAGTGATATGACTGATATCAAATTCATTTATGGATATTAGATTTTATTTCAAGTTCTTCATGCCTTTCTTTCTTTTGAATTGTCGACTAATCTGAGTGATATGACTAATATCATATTTTTAGTCGTCGACAATCGATTCGGCTAAGAACTTTATCTTCGACGCCCAATTCTTTCGAATTGTCGACTAATCTGAGTGATACGACTAATATCAGATTTTTAGTCATCGACAATCGATTCGGTAAAGGATTTTATCTTCGACGCCCAACTTTTTTCGAATTTTCAACTAATCTGAGTGATATGACTAATATCATATTTTTAGTCGTTGACAATCGATTCAGTAAAGAACTTTATCTTCGACGCCCAACTTCTTCCGAATTTTTGACTAATCTGAGTGATATGACTAATATCAGATTTTTAGTCGTTGACAATCGATACGGTAAAAGACTTTATCTTCCACGCCCAACTTCTTTCGAATTGTCGACTAATCTGAGTGATATAACTAATATCATATTTTTAGTCGTCGACAATCGATTCGGTAAAGAACTTTATCTTCGACGCCCAACTTCTTTTGAATTGTCTACTAATATGAGTGATATGACTAATATCAGATTTTTAGTCGTCGACAATCGATTCGGTAAAGGACTTTATCTTCGACGCCCAACTTCTTTCGAATTGTCGACTAATCTGAGTGATATGACTAATATTAGTTTTTTAGTCGTCGACAATCGATTCGGTAAAGGAATTTATCTTCGATGCCCAACTTCTTTTGAATTGTCGACTAATCTGAGTGATATGACTAATATCAGATTTTTAGTCGTCGACAATCGATTCGGTAAAGAACTTTATCTTCGACACCAAACTTCTTTCGAATTTTTGAGTAATCTAAGTGATATGACTAATATCAGATTTTACTCATCGATAATCGATTCGGTAAAGGACTTTATCTTCGATGCCCAACTTCTTTCAAATTGTCGACTAATCTGAGTGGTATGACTAATATCAGATTTTTAGTCGTCGAAAATCGATTCTTTTAGAAGTCGACGCTTGAATTGATAGTAGACTAAGATGTTTGTATGAAAAAAGGCATCGGGTGGCTATATATATTCATCATTCCTGAGTATTACATCAAAAGAAAAGCTCAAAACATTAGACTCATAAGAAATATAAAAATATTTAGCTAGGCGTTGTTTCTATGACTTCTCTTTGATTTCGGCGTCGCATCGAGCTAATGTAGCACTGTCAGGACGTAATTTTATCTCCTCTAACTTCACCTATCCTATGAGGTGTTGGAAACTTCATGACATGGTGAGCAGTCGAGGGGATAATATGATGGGGTTGAGGGTAGTCCTTCCAATGATGGCGTTGTAGGCAAAAGCGGCGTCAACGACTACGAAGAGTATGTCGATCTTCAAAGCCTTCTTTTCCTTCCCCAAGATTACTGGCAGTTTAACCGCACCCATACGGTAGGTGATTTCGCCTACAAAGCCTATTTGGGGAAAGTCAACCTTCTTTAAATCTTTTTTTGTGAGTCCAAAATTTAGGAAAGCTTCATAAAAGAGAATATATGTCGAGCTTCCACTGTCGATGAGGATCCTTTACACTTCAAATTCAGCTATCAGGGCGGTGATCACTAAGGCGTCTTCATGAGGGTCACCATAATGAGATCGTCAGTTGTAAAACTGATAATCACCTGGTCGAGATCTTGATGTCTCTTCTCCTTCATGTCTGTTGCAAGGATTTGTGTGGCGTATACCTCCCGGGCTGTACTAGTCTCTCCTCCCGATGCAAATCCTCTGGCGATTACGTTGACAGTTCCCCTTTGGACAGGAGCAGGATTCTTGTGTGTGGGAGGCGGGAGTTCCTTCGTGAGCTTCTTCTTCGCTTCCTTGGGCCTTAAAAGGCTTCTCGACAAACTTCAACAACTTTCCTCTTTGAATGAGAGCTTCAATATCTTGTTTTAAGGAAACACAATCATTTATGTCATGACCTTTGACGCGATGATAGCGACAATAGTCGTTCACTTGTTGACCCATTGGACTCTTCCTTACCGGAGGTGGATCATCTAATCTGAGATTCTCCATTTCTTGGAGCACTACAGAGATGTTATGTGTGATAGGAGTATACCTCCCCAAGTAGGGATTGATGTCCCTCTTGTGACCCTGGCGATTTCCTTGTCGGAAGCTTCCGTCTCGTTTATCTTCCTTCTTCTGAGGTCGAGAAGGAGATTGCTCTTCTGTTTTGGCGGGAGCCAATTATTTCCTCAACTCTGTTGGCGACTTCTCATGCGACCTTTCTAAATCAATATATTTTTTTACTTTGGCGGCGAGAGCGTTGATCTTCCGGACAGGCTTCATCACTATGTTGTCCTTCAAGGCTTGGCTTTGTGACATTAGTCCTCTCCAGAAGTTTCGGATGAGTTCTTCATCATTGGCGTCTTCATTTAGTTGTTGGAGTATCTTATGGTACCTAGTATAATAATCGCCCAAAATACAATTAGGGCCTTGCTCGATTTTATCTAGGAAATCCATACTCTTGAGGGGTTGTCTTTGGCCTATATTCCCCTCTATGAACTTGGCCTTCAGCTCTTCCCATGAGTCAATAGAGTTGTCGGGAAGGCCATAGAACCATGTAGAGGCTGTAAGCATATGGTGATGGGCGCCGTAATTGGTAGCCCATAATATGTATAGTTTACCTAATGAACTTGGGTAAATGTCACATTAGGATAGTTGGGCTAGGCCCAAATTCCAATTGACTTGGGAGGCCCAAAATTGGGCCTCCCCAAATACATAGGCTGGCTGAATATTTGTGGAGGGGTAAAGTGGAATTTTGTCCACTTTACTCCTCCTATAAATAAAAGGTGTTAGGGAAATTTTAGGGTTAATCATAATTCCCTCACAAGAGTGTTTTAGAGAGAAAAACCCTCTTCCCACACTACAAGGTTCGGCCGAACCACATATCAACACCAAGGGTGTGCCAAATTTCTTTCGAGCAAACTCTCCAGAGATTTGTCCCCGTGCCAAGAATCGATCAGAGGTTTTGCTGTGGAGCTGCACCACGTAGGGCTTCTCTAACAAGAATCCCTACAGGTCCCGACCGGAGGATTGCGAACTCCCTCGAGCAAGGATCTTGGACTACGGTTACTCTTGAGGTATGTGTAAACTTTCCGCTGCGTAATTGATATTACTAGCACATACCATGTTTAAGTTTCCGTAGTGATTACTCCCCGTAATCTAACAGTGGTATCAGAGCCTGTGTTAGAACTTAGGAGTTCATGATTTTTATAAATTGGTATTCTTGAAATCTTTAATTTTGGACCTAAATTTTAAAGTAAAAAATATTTAAAATTTCGAATTTTTAACGGTTTACAATAGGTCTGAAATTTTCATGTTCTTGGTAAATTTGATGTTCATGATCTTCAAGAAAAGGGTAATATTTATAAAAATCAAACATTGGATTGTAGATCTTATTAAAATTTGATCTTAAAATTTGACCAGTTATTCCTAATTAAGTGTTTGTGCCGAAAATTCTAGCAATTTTCAAGGTAATTTTTTTAATTTCTGAGTCACCAAGTAAAGAAATTTCGGCACAAACATATAAAATTGTTAAAATAATATTACTTACCATATTTTAATTTTTAATTAAGGTAACAATATATCTTTAATTAGGAACATTAGGATAGATTCACATTAATATATAGAAATATATATCACTATCAATATATCCAAATATTTAAATAGGGTTATAGATATTGTTGATAGATTTGGTTACCTAAAAGATTGAGAAAATATATTGTCAGTATATTTGTTACCCTATTTAAGATATTGACAATAAATAAATATATATATATATAATATATAGTAGCAAATTTTTTACATATATATGTATATATATTGTTGATTGATTTAATCTTATAGATAGAATCTTAGCAGTAAATATATGTGTTTTTAATGTAGGCCGAAATATAAATATATATATTTAATATTAGAAATTATTTTATATAATTAATGTTACTTGGTGGTCAAGTTAAATATTTTTGGACTTTAAAATCCTACTTGGGCCACAAGTAAGCATTTCGGCCCAACCTTTTAAATTTTAATTATTTGGCCGGTCCAATATGTTAAACCGGAATGAAATAAAAACGAACCAGATTTTCTCAATCGGTTCGACCTATTCGGGTCGGGTCGGACCGGGGTAATTAAGTGGATCTAACCAAATCGGTTTTGAGTGTTGAACCGAACCCTATTTCTTGGACCGGTTCGGACCGAACCAGATTTTAAAAGTAAAAATCGGACTGAACCGAACCGGATTTTGCCGAACCGAACCCGATTTTCCGGGTCAGACCGAACCGTATTTTCTGAACCGAACCGGACCAAAACGGACTGAGATTGACTGAACCAAACAATGCTTTCCAAACCGAATTCAAGTCAATTAAAATAGGGAGGTCAAGTTTTAAAATCCAAATGTTTCTTGAACCTCGAAATGGACTACACAGTGCTCATAAGGTTGCTAACATTTATGCGTTATTTCGATTATGGGAATGGATCTCGGAGATACATGTTTTTGGGACTAGATTAATTAGAGGGCTGAATTGCAATTGTTTTTATTCAATATATATTAATGCATGATTAGAAATGTTTTCTTGACATAGTCATGCTAGCTGGACATTGCATGTTGTGGGCGGAGCACTGGTTAAATATATGGAATGCGTACTAGGATAGACATGATGTGATGGTTGTAAATTCCAAGGATCCATGTCTAGAATGTTGCGTAATTGAATATAAGCATGAATTGCAAATTAGCCCCTAATGTTTAAAATTATTTTAAAACTGAAAACCAGTCGCCAAATATGTATGATTGATGTGAATGTTACATGTTTGACACGTATGCTAGAATGTTGAGGATGAAGTTACATTTGATAATTTACTTGTAAGTAGAATTATGAATGCAAGCATGAGTTCCTCGGAACATTAGACGCATGACGCGTAAGCATGTGTGTGGTGTGTATGATGAATATGATGAATGTTAGTGGCATATGATAATTTACATGGATAGTAGAATTATGTATGCATGAGTGAATTCATCTGAATGATTTTCCAAAACAAAAAGGGCCTTGGGAAAGCCAAGATCGGGTATGCTTATTTTGGAATTCCCGTTACGGTAATTTACGATTAAAACCGTTTTAAGAGACTGATCTATTGGATAGAAGACGACGATAATGTGAACTCTTTCACAGCCATCTTCTATTAGTTTACTAGTAGTCGGTTGGTTTAGATGACTAAGGAATCATTATTTTTCGGATTCCATCTTAATAGATATTTGACATATGCAATTCTTTCTCAAAATGTTATTGTCTCCCTGATTTTTGCATAATCATCAATGTGTTAGTATGAATTGGTTGAATTAGTGTGCTTCGATATTCCTCGCAATCTTGACGGTATGAATAATGATGAATAAATAAAGTACGTGTTGAACTCTCTACTACGATTCCGAAAAGCGGAGAGGACAACTACAGATGAATATGGTAGTTTGTATGATTTTGACAATGTGAAACGAATGTAATAATTTGTTCCACCAAGAATAGGAGTAGGTTCTTTGATGATCTCAACGCGTATGTGGTGATACATTCAACCTTGGTCGTGGGGGGGGGGGGGGGGGGGGGGGGGGGTTGAAGAAGACTTCAATAGCAACCAAACAATGTTACAACTTGATATTCCTTTGCATCCACCACGGTGGAAGCAAGGATGCAAAAGCAAGAAATGTTTCGGTTAAATGTGATGGTCTTCTCTCTTTTCATTGATGTTGGCTTAAAACCCGCATCGGATCTTCAGAATGAAAGATCAACATGGAAAAGATGTATATGGTTGTCTGATATTGACAGGACTTAGTGACCTTGAGCCTAATCAAGTACAGTAACCACAGCAGTAAAAGTGAAACCTTCTTTGCTCACCATACTGGGTTCGAAAGAAGTCAACCATGATCCGCATATTATAGAGAGAACTGGACCATAAAGGTCTTATACGATAATCCGGTGGGTTAAACCATGATTGATAAAGTGCGTCTAAAGTACGCCTCGTAGGCCATGTGTGTGAAGCGGTAAAATATTTTACATAGACACAGATCATTTGACGTGATTCACTTGTGAATTTACTCAGACGTGGTGTTCAACATGACTTAAAGTTTTCGACTATATATGCGAAAATCATAAATCAAATACGCGATCTTCAGATCAGGAACTCTACCATTGTCATTTATCGTTCGTATGAGTTACTAAAATTTTGGTTATTTCGAGATTCGGATTTATTGAATAAAGTAGTTTCCGTTCGATTTGAAATGTGAACTACTTGTCAAAATTAATCGACCCGGTTAAGAGGGATCGATCCGAAACCAAATTTTGGCTAGGTAAAAGTGGTCGAATAAAATGAAACGATTCACGTACTTCGTCATCTCAATCAGAATAACTGAACTGAACATACACATCGATTGCGTAGCTAGATCGAAAGATTTAGTATCTATTTTATTATTATTACTCCATTGAATGAAATAAACTGTAATGATGATCATGTTTGAAACCGATTGGATTAAGTTGAATTAAATTCATAAATAAAACGATCTAACCAAGGGTTAAAACCCCAGAGTAAATTGCGCCTTGCGCAAGTGGACCTCGATAGACGAAACACGTCATTTCATAAAAATAATTTAACAATGAAGTGTTTGAATAATGATGTGCTGAATTTTCGTTTGCATTCCTTCGGAAACAACTTATTGATAACATTTACATCGGTAAGAAGTAGGCTTCGAAATACCACGACCTTGTAAAAGTATCAACGGACGCGGGTGAAAACCTGAATTGCTCAGTTCAGAGATGGGATAAACTCTCTGAGAAAAGTTAGCAAACAAAGAAGGATGAAGTCGGTTAACCGATTTTCCTTCCGTAAGCCTTGAACGATAAGTCAGGCTAGGCATTCAAGTTAAATGACAAACTTCAAGAAGCAAAGTTTGTATATGCATAATGTTGGAGTCATTCTATCAAAGGTTCCCTATGGGATGATGAAAGATGATTCACATAAATGTAAAACTGTGTTCCATTGACATCGGTAAGGTACGTCACCATTATAGCTGAAAGGGTGATAATGAGTTAAATCATATCGCCATGCGACATTAATTTGCGCAATAAACACGTATTTAGGACAAGAGTAAGTCCATTACTCTTAGAAAATACCTGTTTAAAGCTTGATTTATAAAATGGTGTCGTGGTCGAACATGAGAAATTACATCACTAAGAGGGCGAATTTTCCAAATGCATGAACAGTTTCAGTCAACGAAGTCATGATCAAAACGGAGCAGAATAACAATGATAATCAGGTCCCACTTAATTCGAGTGGGTGAGATTTGAACCAGCAACTCAAGTGAATGACATGGTAAATGAGAATGGGAACATTTTCAGAGTAAATCCAGTGGGAGGAATAAACCCTACCACACGTAAACACTGTTGTTGTTGAGACGAATCAAGTTGAACCTGATGGTCATATAGCTAAACCAAGAATGACACAACTACCTAAAATACCCATTGTTTCCAGAGGGAGTGAACCAACCATACTTGGTTCCAGATCCTAGTAATCAAGGAATTCATCTCGGAAGTAAAACACCGAGACCAAGAGGTTGTCATAGGAAAGTTGCAAGTCAAGGTCCTAGCACTGCTCTTGTTCCCAATAGAAACAATGCTCCGATAAGAAGCATTGTTCCAAGTGGGAGGATCGTTTCCAATAGAAATGATGCTACAATAAGAAGCATTATTCCGAGTGGGAGAAAAGATCAGACTAATAAATGGGACTCACAATGCCTAGACGAGAGTCAAAGGCAAGTATCCTATTGAGTAAGGTGAAAAACTGTTGACAAGCATTGGAAAGACCTCAAGTGGAGAAATGGAGGAAAATAATAAATGAGAGAGATTGCCTAAATGAAAGTCATTATAGTCTATAGTTGATTTACCTGCTAACCACAGGAGCGCAATGATAAGGTGAGCCCTGAAGTAAGGCTCACTACTGATGGAAAAAAGTCGAACAACCCGACTTATTGCGAAAGGACTTACCCAATTCACAGAGTGGACTTTGATAAGAAAAACTCACTGACTGTGCGTAAAACCACGGTTAGGGCCATTAATGGTCCTGGTCACAAGTCTCGATCACGAGATGCACCAAATGGATGTTAGGACCGCATTCCTCCACGGAAACCTAGAGGAAGAGATCTACATGGAGCAACCAGAGGGTTTCATTACTCCTGGTAACGAACGTAAAGTTTGTAAACTCCAAAGGTCCATCTACGATCTTAAACAGTCGTCTCGGCAATGGTACCGCAGATTCCACGAGGAAATCGTAGGAAACGGATTCATGAATCTTCACAAGGATCCGTGCGTGTATTACAAGACATCCGGGTCCAAGTATGTCATCTTAACCTTATACGTGGACGACATACTCATTGCTGCAAACGACATGAGTTTCATGAATAAGTCAAAGTCCTGGTTAGCATCTGTATTTGAGATGAAAGACATGGGAGAGGCCACGCATATCTTAGGCATTAAAATTGCTAGAGAACGGGCTACCCGGAAATTGTGTCTGTCTCAAGAAGCCTATATCAATAAGCTGTTGAAAAGGTTCAAATTAAACCTGTGGATACGCCGGTGGTATTTGGGTGCGCACTGTCAAAACGTGACGGCCCCATGAACCTGGCAGAGCGCGAACAGCTGAAGGGTGCAGAATATTTAAGCATGGTTGGTAGTTTAATGTACCCCATGCAATGCACCCGTCCGGATATCTGTTATGCCGTGGGCCTAGTAGCACGTGTCCTATCAGATCATGTCCATCAACATTTAAAGACTATAAAATGAGTAACTCGTTATCTGAAAGGTACTGCCGACTATGCTCCGTGCTATGAGGGCGGGAAGTTACAATTGACCGATTACAGTGACGCCGACCATGGTGGCGATCCGGATGATCGTAAGTCCACCACAGGGGGAGTGTTCCTCCTTGCTAAAGTCGTCATTTCATGGACGAGCAAGAAGCAAACATGTGTCGCGCTGTCAACGATGGAATCGGAATTCGTAGCACTCTCTAAGAATGCACAGGAAGCAGTCTGGCTGAAAAGGCTTCTTACTGGTGACGTCAAGAGTAAACCTGTGAAGGTGTTCTCTGACAGTCAGGCAGCCATTGCGGCAGTTAAGAATCTGAAGTACCATAGTAGGACCAAACACACATTGATGTGAAATATTTTTATGCTAAATCTATAGTAGAAGACAATAAAATCACTATGGAATACTTGTCCACTGATAATATGATTGCGGACCCATTAACTAAGCCACTACGCAGGGAGATATTCGAAAAGCATGTAAAACTGCTTGGATTGCGTAGGGTTTAGAAATGGCATGTATCTGTGATAACATTTTGATATTAGAAAGTTACGTTTTGTAAAAGAAAGAATTGCAACCGAGTTTATGATCAATCGACGTCATAATGTTTTGATTACATCAGATTTACGGTCTATAAACTAAGTCGTAGGAGGACGCAATCCTCTGCCAAACTATGTCGAATGTGGGCCTTACCTAGTCACAGGTACAGTCGTCTTGTGATGGAGGGAGGCCTCCACCAAACAAGACTTGCTAAGAGTCAGGGGGATAAACCTGATTAAGCGAGACGATTATCTAGTTTCGAAGTAACTCGACGTGATCTTCATTTCGCATATCGCCGTGATGAACTTCGTTCGTAATTTAACCACATTCTAGGCCAGATGAGAATATGTGATAGCATGATTGACATATCCCTTTCCTGTCATCCCAAAAGGTTCAGGTATGGTATCAACGCGTGCTTTATACTACGCGTGCCACGTTCGACCACGGGGTCACAGCTCGGTTGTGCTAGGAAGGAATCCTCGTGATTCTGGCAGGGCGCAAACTTCTTCACCTCGAGCGTGTGATTGATCCCGGGAGCCTTATGAAGAGGCACCCGAAGTTTCCTCATGGACTCAGAACTCATACCTAAGGTCAGGCTCAATGCTCGCTTCCCGGCGTACGATCGTAGTGCTGAACAAAAAGGCACAGTGACCACGTCTTGGAAACCGATTGGGTTTGACTAAGGGTATGAGCGATGGGGATGGTCAAGTTCACCTGTAATTCACTGATTCTTGTATTCACTAGGTGGCCACCAGCCGGATATTAGTTGAAGGTTGTGAATACTTGTACGGATGCCTTGGAGAAGTGTTCCTATGTGGAAACTAGGCAAAAGGAGAATTATTAGTTGACCTAGGATACAGCGCGGTACAATATATATAAATTTTGCTTATAACATGTTGATTAGAGAAAATGGAATCAATGTTCCGCAGGCGCTACAATACTACTAACAGATGAGTAGCACGATGCCCGTCGTATCCGCCGATCGCACGGCAAACCTCGTATGAACTATTCGAAAGTATGGAGCACATCAAAGGGGAGAAATGTTGATGCGGATTTGGCAAACAATACATTAACAAGCACCCTCCCATTCCGGCGAGTGGGAGCCGTAAGCATATAGTGATGGGCGTCGTAATTGGTAGCCCATAATAGGCGTCGTAATTGGTAGCCCATAATATGTATAGTTTACCAAATGAACTTGGGTAAATGTCACATTAGGGTAATTGGGCTAGACCCAAATCCTAATTGACATGGGAGGCCCAAAATTGGGCCTCCCCAAATACAAAGGTCGGTCGAATATTTGTGGTGGGGTAAAGTAGACTTTTGTACACTTTACTCCTCCTATAAATAAGAGGTGTTAGGGAAATTTTAGGGTTAATCATAATTCCCTCACAAGAGTGTTTTAGATAGAAAAACCCTCCTCCCACACTACAAGGTTCGGTCGAACCACATATCAACACCAAGGGTGTGCCAAATTTCTTTCGAGCAAACTCTCCAGAGATCTGTCCCCGTGCCAATAATCGATCAGAGGCTTTGCTGTGGAGCTGCACCACGTAGGGCTTCTCTAACAAGAATCTCTACGGGTCCCGACCGGAGGATCGCGAACTCCCTCGGGCAAGGATCTTGGACTACAGTTACTCTTGAGGTATGTGTAAACTTTCCGCTGCGTAATTATATTACTAGCACATACAATGTTTAAGTTTCCGTAGTGATTACTCCCCGTAATCTAATAGAGGCCTCCTCTTTGAGGGTAGTGGGGAAGAGTGCTGCATAATGGTGTGACGTCTCCCCTCTTCCTAACAGGGAAGAATTATGGGCATTGATGTGTCAAACATGATCTCCATCTCTCGTATAGTCGTCAATATTCCTCACAATGACTTGCAGAGGTACTCGAGTGTCAAGGAGCCTTTTGGAAAAATGATGAGAGGTATGGTCCCAAACCGTTAGCATGTCGCATGTCCCTCTCCTCTTTTTCTCCAATAACACTTCCACATGCCCCAGTGTAAACAGGACTGGCTCTTTGACAGGAGCGTCGACCATTGTGGTCTCGATGGTTTTCACGCTTGAAGCCACATCTTCCTTCAAGGAAGCCTCGAGTGTTGGATCCTTGGTTTTCAGGATAACTCCGCCTGCGTCTGGCTCCAAAAGGCTATGAATGCCGCCATTACTTCTTGGGGGACAGCGATGGGAGCTGTCCTTGTTTTCGCCTCTGGGTCCACCGGATTTGGAGGTGAATCAGGGTGGAGGGGTTGTTCCTCATTAGGGTCACCATTATCTTGTGGTGGAGGATCCCTCCTTTCTTCCTCACTAACGTGCCTCGAGTTGGTAGGGTTTGTTTGAGATTTTGTAATCTCTTCCAAAACAGTCGCTACTGCTTTGTTTTTCAACAGGGCCGTGACTTTTTTATCAGAGTTCCCACAGACGACGCCAAATGTTGGGATCAAGTTGACGTGGCCCTGGCTTTTGGAAATGGACTTCGAGGTATCTCCTTTGAATAACTCTCTAAGGTGTCTATCTCGACCTCATAGGGTACTTAGTTTCCTTTTGGAGTCTTGAAGGCGTTAACCTGAAAAGGTGGTGGGGATTTTCCCCTGATTCCACTCCAAAGCTTATGTCAGTAATGGAATATGAGAGTAATACTGTAAAAAGTGAGAGAATGTAATAATAATGAAAGTATTCCCAGCTATTTATAGGGGAAGTTTACCAACTTTATATGGCGGCTACCCTTCTAGGAGGGTTTCTGTCTGGAGTGGGTACAAGCAGGTGACACGTAGGTTTCCACCTCACCATTCCTTAATGAGGAAGGTTTCTCCATGGCGGTAGAAGCAAGTAAAAAGTAGGCCACCACCTCACCATTCCTTAAGAGGAGGGTTTCCTCATGGCGGCTGAAGCAGGTTGCCACTTGGCCATTCCTTAAGAGGAATGGTTTCTTCATAGAGTCGGTGGTACGCAGGTCGCCACCTGTCTCATTCCTTAAGAGGAAGGGTTTTCTCAATAGTACATGGTTGCCGACTCGACTCATGAGGGGGAGTTTTGAGAGGGATTGTCGCCATTCTTCAAGAGTTGCCTTAGTCGTCGACATTCTGAAAAGTTTGGCGTCGACCATTTATTTATATTCCTTCGTTCCGAGTATGATTTGTCGTCGACTCCCTTTTAGGAGTCCCGACTTAGATGCTCCCGACCATCCGTTAGCCTGTCTTCTATAATCGTAACCCAACAGTAACATTTTTGGATTTGAAGTAAATTTTGAATAAAATAATTTTTACTTGAGTTTATGGTTTTTACGACGTCATAATGACAATATTACTAGTCGTTGGAACATAAAACCTCCTAATAAAATGTTTCGAATCTGGACATTGCCACATCACATGGGCACGGTCGTCTTGATGGAAAGGAAACCTCAGTCATATCAAGTCCGGATAAGAGCCGTGGTATTCGAAAGAGAAACCTGGTTATGCAAAACGATCATTTGGTTTCGGGGTACACGATATGATTAAAGTTTTGCAGATCGCCGTGACGAACTCCGTTCGTCTACCACCGCATTATGGGCTAGATGAAAATCTACGATAGCATATGACATTCTCTCTCCTGATATAAAAAAATACAGGTTATGCTGCTGACGCGCACTTCATACCGCGTGTGCCATGTTCGACCAGGGGGTCATGCTCGGTTGTGTTAGACTGAATCTTTCAAGATTCTGAATGACACAAACATCTTCACCTTGAGCGTGTGACTGATCCTGGTTGCTGAATGAAGCGACACCCGAAGTACCCTTACCACTCGGAACTCATGTCCAAGGTTGGGCTCAATGTTCGCTTCCAGGCGTACGAGCGCAGCGCCTGAACAAAGAGGCCAAGTGACCACGCTTTCGGTACCGGTTGAGTTCAACTAAGGATATGAGCGATGGGGATGGTCATGCACATCTGTAATTCTCTGACTCTTGTATTCACTAGGTGGCCACTAGTCGGATATTAGTTGAAGGTTGTGAGTACTTGTGCGGATGCCTTGGAGAAGTATTCTTTTGGGGAAACTAGGCAATTGGAGAATAACAGTTGACCAGGAGTACATCGCGGCACAGAGAAGTAACAGGTTGGGAATCAACGTTCCGCGGACGCTACAACACTCTTAACAATGAGTAGCACGAAGTCCGTTGTGTCAGTCGGTCGCACGGAAAATCTCGTATGAACAAAACGGGAACTAGATTGGATCAAAGAATAAGTATTGGTGTGTTGGTCGACAACATATTAATAGGCACACTCCCATTCCGGCGAGTTGGAGCTGTTGACATTTGGAGTAAATGAGTCGCCGTAATAGGAGACCATTAATATAAGACCAACATGCTAAGTCTAATTTGGGGTATGGAATATAAGGGATTTCGGGTCAGGCCAAAATCCCCATGGGCCATGCGTGGCCCAAAAGAGCCGACCCAACTTAGACATATGGTGCGGTTGAACTAGTACTAAGCCCTATGTGGTTTTGCTCACCTCCTCTTATAAATAGGAGGTGTTAGAGATTTCTTGTGGTTGGTCACTCTCTCACTTTAGTTGTCAGAAAATAAATTCCCTCTCCCTATTTCTCTATAGGTTCGGTTGAACCTCCTACAACACCAAGTAGGTGCCGAATTGTGACAATCAATTCACTCCTGAGATCCATCCAGCAACCGGATTGAATATGCTTTTATGTGGAGACCATTGCCTACAGATTGCTCCTTAACCAGAGTTCCCGTAGGACTCCATCTGGCAAATTGTGAACTACCTCGTTGACGTCCTCAGGCTACGGATAACACAATCGCATAATAGAATCCAACATTAATTCCCACCACTGGTTGTCAAATATCCCGGTAGACACCTAATCTCGATATATCACTTTGAAGCTGTAAAAAAAATCACAAAAATCTTATTTCTTTGATGGTAAATATTATCATTTTCATGATAAATCAACTTATTGATAAATATTTCTCATTCTTCCCCTAGTGTGTTTTCCTTTTTATTCTCCCTGTTCATTTTTAAAATTGATGAGTTTTTTCTGAATAAGTGTAATAAAATAATAATGAGATTTTTACGAAGTAATGTTCTTACAAAGTAAGAATGAGATCTTAATGTCTTACACAAAATAATGGAGATCTGACACCAAAATAATGGGGTTCTGGTTAACTTTTTTTTTTAGAAATAAACTTAGGATCTCAATACAAATACTCGATAATGGGGTGACGTTTGTCGCCCCGTTTTACTACATGTCTCCGCTCTCGTCTACATGTGAGTAAAAAGTACCATATCGAATAGATTGAATGAGTTGGAACAATATATAAGCTTAGTGGACTATTCTTAATATCATTAATTGGTTTTAGTAAGGAATCTCACTAGACTTATGCAATGGGTCTAAACTGGCTCCCCAATTTCAATCCCCTAACCGTTTATTTATTTTACTGTAGTATTATATTATTTTAATGCCTACAAATATATTTATTTACTTGTATTTACTAAAATATTTTATAATTAAAATATTTATAAATTTTTGAGGTATTTTGATTTTCTAAGTGTTGTTTGTAATAAATAGAAGTAGAAACTTTCTAATGAAATATAAAATCACATATTTATAATATTTTATATAAATTAGTCACAAGTAAAATGCATATATATTTTGATATATATTGATGTAAAAAAAAAATTATCACGCGAGGTGCGAGTTAATAACTTTTATTTCATTTAAATTATGTTTTGCTGAATGCACGAGTCAATATAGATTCCCAATGAGATTTGATCAGTGTTCTATCTACCCTAGGTAACTTCTTGACTTGATATGGATTAATCAATTCATTTTATAACCTAAATTATAAACAATGAAGAATTTAAATCATATGCACTATATAGGAATATATTGACGTGGAACAGAGACAAGATGAGAACACAAATTAAACAAATATGTATTTTGAAGGTGAAATATACAACACTACAAGTTAAATACAAGCCAACTAGATGATCGATGATCATTTCAAATAAAACATGCGGACTATAGTCCTTGCTCTAAATAGAAAAAGGCGTTTAATATTCTCAAAGTCCCACCATACTCAACATAATGTCGTGGGTGTTTACTTCTTCTAGACACGACAATTTACATATTATTTATTATTATATAATAATATACAAGTGTATATATATATATAGCTTCATATATGTTTATTGTCCACGAGAAATGCTTTCACATTAATTAGTAGAAGAAAAAAAAAAACTTTCATGCATGGTATGCATGTGACTATATGCATGACCATGACTATGACCAATAACCATGTGCAAAGATGTATACTTTATATCTATCTATATAATAAATATATAATATAACCTATTTTATTTTAGGGTTAAGAACCTAATTAAACAAGTCCCGGATTTCATCCATGTTGAAATTTGGTATATTCGAATTAAAATGTTAATATGAATAGTCTCGGGTTTTATTTTAGTTGTTTTTCGGTGTCTTCGTGTGATTACTTTAGAGAGGACAATCCCGACCAAACCGACTGTCAAATTCGAGCTCACATGCACGGTTTTCCGTGCCAGAATTGTCACCTTAGAAGTTAGCCACATCAGCATCTACTAAATCTCGCTCAGTTGTCTCTGAAAATTGCTCCACACCACTTTGTTTGAAACTCGTTCTTTTGGATGTTCAAGTTTGAGGGGAAATTAGAAGAATTTATAAAAAATGATGGATTATAACTGGGTGAGTGTGTTGATTGAAATGATTGAATGGGAGAAAAAAAACGCACAGAGATATTAAATTTCAATAATAATTAAACATGTGACTGTCCATATTAATAATTTAATTCCGAGACATTGAATTTCAATATAGGCAAAACCTAAGACATGCTTTAGTTTGTTAAACCTTTATTTAAGCTTATTATACCAAAAAAACGGAAAGGTAAGGAAGAAGTTTTTGTAGATGCGGGGGTATATATTAATTCTATCAACTATATATGTTTTAAAGGCAATTATTGTATGTCATTTCCATTGTAATAATTATAATTGAAAACAATAAAAGACACATAAATAATTAGGTATATCTTCAATAATTATTTAGTACAGCACTACACAGAGCTAGCTAGCTAGAGTGAGCAAGAAGAGTCGTCATATTTCATACCCGGCCCCCTCATCTCTTGTAATCCATATCTCCTTCTTCTTCTTCTTCCTCATCTGTTCAGATCTAGCTAGCTAGGGTTTCTCTCCCCCATAGCTTCTCTTCAAACTCCATACATGGAAGTGGAATTATATTCAGAGACTAATTATAATAGAGATGATGAAGAAGAAGATGAGTGTGAGAATGATGAAGATGAAATTAGTGTTGATGGGGGAGGGAGTTCAAGCAACAACAGCACAGTGGAGGAGAATGAGAAGAAGCATCATCAAACACCGGTGAGGCCTTATGTCAGATCGAAGAATCCGAGGCTTCGATGGACACCCGATCTTCATCTTCGATTCGTTCGTGCCATCGAGAGACTTGGAGGACCAGATAGTATGTTTTGTTTCAATTCTCTCTTTAATTTCATCATCATTCTCATAAGTAAATATAGTAATTCATTAGGGTTTATTTTATATATACACATTTGAATGGCATAGCTATACATATGAGAATTGATAGAATTTCCGGTTGTTTAATTTTTCATCAAAGTTGCTATAAGAACTACATATATTGAATTATGGATTTGATTTTCTCTTTTTTCCTAAGTTTGTGTATTGTTCGATATATATTTTTTAAGCTAGCTAGTGTCTGAATATAATTAAATACAAATATTAATACCAATTTCATCTTCTTTTATTTCTAGAAAATTCTTGAAAATCAGAATCATAGAGTTGTGTTTCAAATTTGTTTGGGCATCACATGTTTAATTAATATTGAAACAAGAGACTACCAAAATAAGGAGGGATGTATATATAATTATGTTGTTGTAATTGGGTGTTGATGATATAGGAGCAACGCCAAAGTTGGTTCTTCAATTAATGAGCATCAAAGGACTTAGCATAGCGCACGTGAAGAGCCATCTTCAGGTAATTAATCTTCTTGATCAAAGAAACTTCACCTTTAATTAATAATGGCAAATTAATCTTTGATTTTACATGTAAAATTATTGATTTATTTTATATTGTTGTTAATCTTTGCAGATGTTTAGAAGCCGCAAGATAGATGAGACCGGTCAAGGTAAGTCATAAATAAAAATGATGAAAAATATATAATTAGGGTTTCCATGTTGGATGGATCAATATATATATATATATCTCTTAATTAATTAATTATCAAGTTTATGATTCATTCACTGACCATGTAATTGTAATGTATGGATGATGGATCACAATTACTTACTGCAGTACTTCCAAGGTACCATAGGCATCTTGTGGAGTATGAAGATAGCAACTTCTTCAATCACAACCAACCACTTCCGATCATGTCTCCGCCGTATAATCTTATGCACGCCACCTCCAATTTCAGGTAATTCATTATTATTATTATTATTATTATTATTATTATTTTCCAGCAGATATATCGAGAATGTGGTTGAATTAATCATCTTTAGTTTAATTGAGGCATTAAAAACCAGTAAATTTGAAAAAAAAAAAAAAAAAAAAGTTAGAGATATTTCTGTACAGTATTACATGCCGCCGTGTAAATTTGAACTGGGAGAGCTAAAACCTTCCCTTAGAGCATCCACAATTCACAACCCCAACTTCTATCCCACTTTATGCCACATAAGTGCCACATAATCAATATATAATAAAATAAAAAAGTGTCTTGAGGTTGTCTACTACTACTTCAATGGTGTCTACCAACTTGGACCTACATATTCTTTTAAATAATAATAAAATTAACACTTTTTTCTACTATACTCTATCACAATATTAATGATGGGATGTGAGAGAGTGAATCCCTCATTGGAGGGATTGGACAAAAAAATTTGTCCATCTCCAATGCAAATGGACAACCCATCTTGCCACATGGAGGAGTTGTCCTTCATTTTTGTCTTGCATTGTGGATGCTCTTAAGGTGTAGCCTTTAACGAAATTTGAATTTGATTCAGTTTTGGGGATTGCAAATTGTTTATCACTTAGTTAAACCCACCATAAATATGGATAAAGAGTGAATATATTGAGATCTACCCCCAAGATTGATTTCAGATGAACTCCTTTCAATACAACGTTAATCTATGACTACTAATCAGTATGAAAGAACTATTATTACTTACATCACATACACTCACCCATCAATATTTCTTCTTGTGGGAGATAATTTTCTTAGTTTAGTTAATTGTTTTGAATGGTATATGTCAAAATATTATCTAGTAACCATATGCAATAATGAGTACCATATATATCCCAAAGAGATCAAACAACTTTATAAATTCAGATTTGGATATTAATCACTTTCAATTTGTATCACAGATAAAGAGATGTACTATATTATTGGCACACCTCCATCTTTTATTCATAATTTTAAATTTTCTTTTAGGATTGGATTTATTAAACTGTATGGAAAAATCTCATTTTTTTCTAATATAAAATATATGAACTCCAAATGAAGAAAATTATAAAGCGTTTATACAAAATTTGTACTATATATATTTTCCATATGTAAGACTAGGGTTTACTTCGCATTTGGGTTTTAGTTAAAATAAACATGACACATCCCACATATCACATTTTGATAAACTTGGTATAAATATACCATCATCCTACGAAAAAAACAAGAAATATAAATGCACAAATTATTGTATTTTTAGTTATTATTTGTTACATTAACTCTCTCTGTATTTATTTATAATATATAATTTTGAAATGGAGTGAAGGTATGGAGGAGATTCTCATTGGAGCACCCGATCCGCTGCTGCTGCCCACCACACAGTGCGAAATATTCCCGGTGTCAGACTAATCGACCAACTCCGACACCCTCCTCCTCCTCCGCCGCTGCAGTGCGGCCAATTCACGGCGGCTGCCACTGCCACTGATTATAAATTACTTCTCGGAATGGGCAATCCGAATCTCCCGCCGACTCGTTCGTCTTTTCCCCACCAACCACCCACCACCCATATATCAACAGATTATTATTCCACTCTAAACCCTAATAATCCTCGCAGACCAAAATCATCATCACTTCGTACATTTGATGATAATAAATATAATTTCGTCGACAGTCGAGAATCAATGTCCGCGATAACAAGCGAAGTAGCAGTCTGCACGACGGCGTTTAAGAGAAAGCTAGACTGTCCACGTGGCGAAGATGTTGTTGATCTGAATCTGTCTCTGGGGATGGAACAACCACATGCGAATAATACGAGGAAGAAGATGATGAAATTATTCGAAGGTAATGAGAGATGTAGTGATGAAGATTTGTCTCTTTCGTTGGGTTTTTCGAAAGATGGAAAAAAGAAGGTTGTGATGAGCAAGGAGCTGGTAGAAGATGGTGATGACGTCATCAATGGCGGATTTGTTAGGGCAAGTACTCTGGATCTGACTCTATGAATGGAAAGATGACGTCGACATTCTAAGTGAGATGCTGAGTACTTGCTTCAACTTAATCAATTAAAATAGATTCTTAAATTTAATTAGTGATCAGGGTTTGTGATTTTGTGTAGTGATAATTATTGTAAGTTTGAAACAATTTATTTCCTACCGTTTAATATTAATTAGCTCTAGCAGCAGCAGCTTCATTTCATCATTTTCAATAACTAACGAGTTTTGACGTGAGAAATCTTTTAAATTCCATCAGGATCAACATTAAATACAAACAACCATGTATTTAACATATATATACGGACAAAGTCTATACTCTAATCAGTTTACGGAACTAATTGTTTAGTTGATGTTTGGGCTGCGGAAAAAATTGTAAACCAAAATTTTCTTTTGTAACATTTTGTTAGTTCAAGGTATACAAATTGCTAATTTCATTACGATTTCTGTCAAATTAGGACGGAATGACTTAAATGTCTAACCCACGATAAAAAAAATACAATAATTTATTAGCTGGTGTTATATATACAACTCAAATAGTTTTTATCAATTAATTACATAAACCATTAAACCTAGAGAAATCACTACAAAATAAGCTAACTAACACAAACAACAAAAAACATGCCGAAATATGGACCAGTCGTTTCGTACTTGAAGAGTAACTAACTTTCAAATTTCTTCATCTTCGTTTTCTTCTACTTCAAGCTCTGTTCTTCACCTTCAAATCACTCGATCCAACATCCACCACCCAAGATAGCACTAAAGCTGAATTACTCCCACAGCTTGGAGCCGAGAGTTTCTTCAATCTTCAGTCAGCTGCTTGCTGGACCCAAGGTCTATTCAAAATTTATATCATCAATTAATTCGGACAGGTTCGGTGCAAACGGTGATGTTATAGAAAAATGAGGACTTAGTTTTATCACCTGTAAAGTTCAGGGACCTTTTCTTTAATTCTAGAAGTTAGTTAAATATGTTAGTTATAAAAGGTTCTCTCTTCTGTAATTGCAGACTTGATGAATGAATGCATTTTCTTAGATATTTCTCTACTTGATTAGATTTAATATGGTATCAGAGTAAGAATGCCAAGACACTTGCAAGACTATATCTTACAATGCTCCATTGTCAGCTATCATAACATCACTAATTCCTACAGCGAGCTTCTTAAGCTCATTAGACAAGATAAGTGAACCAACTTCTTTCTATGAAGCTTCTCTAAGTCAGCAATTGATTCAAGCTATGGAAGATGAGATTGCAGCTTTACAGGAGAATCAGACTTGGGATATCACCTATTTACTAAAAGACAAGCAACATATTGGGTGTAAGTGGGTTTTTAGAGATAAATACAAACATGATGGCTCTATAGAAAGATACAATATAAGGTTGGTTGCAAAAGGATACACTCAAAAACAAGGAATTGATTTTAAATAAACCTTCTCACATGTTGTCAAAATGGTGACTGTGAGAACTATCCTTAGTATAGGTACTGTTAGAGGATGCATCAGTTAGATGTAAACAACGCTTTCCTACAAGGGAGATCTCACAGAGGAAGTGTATATGAGCATTCCACAAGGCTTTGGAGAGCAAAATCAACAGGCTGGTGATAGAATAATGGTCTGCAAGCTGAAAAAGTCATTATATGGACTCAAGCAAGCGTCAACAGATATCATCAAAGTAAATTTGATTATTTATTATTTAGTAAGTTCATGGATGGTGATAAAGTGCATTTTTTAGTGTATGTGGATGATCTCCACATCACTAGTTCAAGTGAGAAGTTGATAACTCAGCTCAAGAGTGATTTGCAGTCACAGTTCAAACTTAAAATCTTAGGATGCTCAAATACTTTATGGGGCTTGAAATAGCTAGAAGAAAGGAAGGGATAGTGTTGAATCAACGAAAATATGCATTAGAATTTATAGAGAATGTTGGATTACTGGAGTCTAAAGCAGCAGCAACACCTTTGGAACTGCATGTAAAGTACACTTCTTCAGAATATGATAAGCTACTTGGTGTCAATTCTGAAGATAAGTTGCTAGATGACATTGAGCAGTACAAAAGAGTTGTTGGAATGCTTTTATACCTAACAATGACACGACCAGACATCACATATTCAGTGCAGCACTTAATCCAGTTTGTGCATTCACCTAAGCATTCACATCTACAAGCTGCTTTGAGGGTAATCACATATATCAAGGCAAATCCAGGGCAATGTCTGTTCTTTCCTGCAAATAATGATCTTATTGATATGAAAGCCTACTGTGATAGTGATTGGGCATCCTGTTGCATCAATATAAGGTCAGTTACTGGATATATCATCAAGCTAGGAGAGTCAATAATCTCTTGGAAATCAAAGAAGCAAGTGACTGTTTCAAAGTTAAGTGCAGAATCTGAATATAGGAGCATGGGAACTACAGTATCAGAAGTGATTTGGCTAAGAGGATTGCTCGAGGAGTTGGGTTTTGAGCTTCAAAATTCAACTACATTATTCTGTGATAATGAAACAGCCATTAAGATAGTAATAAATCCAATGTTCCACGAAAGAACCAAATACATAGAAATAGATTGTCATTTCATTAGAGAGAAATTGTTGCTTGGAATCATTCGTACTGAGCATATACTTCTAAAATCCAGTTAGTAGATGTACTGACGAATTCACTTGATAAGCAGCAACATCATCATCTTTTTAAATGTTTTGGAGTGAAGAATCTTTCAGCAGAATGAGAACAAAGAAGGGGAAGAGATGAAGACGATTATATAAGAATGAGGACTTAGTTTTATCAATTGTAAAGGGACCTTTTCGTTAATTCTAGAAGTTAGTTAGTTAAATCTGGTAGGTATAAAAGGTTCCCTCCTCTGTAATTGCAGACTTGGTGAATGAATGCATTTTCTTCGATATTTCTCTGCTTAATTCAAGATTTAATAGATGTGAGCAACCCAACTAAACATGAGTTGAAGAGGGATGAATAAAAATTGGCAAGAAGATCCAAAACACTACTCATGACTTATGTTGTTTCTATTCAGTGTCATTACTTTGTTGAAGTATTTTCAATAATTAATAAGTTGAACTTTATGTGTTGGATGTTAGAACATGGGGTCTATTAATTGAGTTAGTTTAAATAGATCAAAGGGTCTAATGGGCTGAAAAACACAAAGCATTATTAGATAAGTTCATTAGGGTTTCTTTTAGTCCATTCTAGGTGTCATTAGGGTTAGTTTGCAGACTTTAAATAGCCACCTTAAGATTGCCGAATTTCACAAGTTTGAATTCAGTTTTGTGGGGAATTTTCTTCTCTTGGTTCTTTGAGAACTATCAAACTTATCAAATTATTTTATGGCGTTCGACTTCGACTTATCAATCAAGTCTTTCCTCCTTGATTGTGGCGTCATCACCATACCAAGGTTCTTGCTTGCCTAAGAAACGGTTCAAGGTCATCCACTCATATCTGAAGTAGAAACGGTCCAGCGACATCAGCTTGTTAAGCTTTTCATCTCATGTTGGTGAGAATCATATCAAATTGGCTTTTTAGCCCAGAGCTCAAGCCCGAATTTTCAGGCGGCTATTTTCGAAAAGGGTTCAATTTTATAATCGGATGGGTTTTTCTGGACGGTTTGCCTGGTTTTCCTTTTTCGGTTTATTATGTCCATCCCTAGTGAAAGCAGAGAACGATATCTATGGTCTATGTACATGTTTAACTAATCAAACCACTAACTGAAATTCACTCAAAAGTGCAAAAAAATATTCTCAAATCAAGTAGTTAATGAGATTTCAGTGAATGAATATCTAGTACATAGTAGAAAAGGGGGTTGGTTGATTGGGACGGGACATCAGTCAATGTTTTATTTGATCCCTGAATTCCTGAATTGAAAGGTTTTCAACTTCGTTCAAGAATTCAGATGGTTAAACATACAAACTTCAGAGTTAGTTGTTAAGTTTGGAGCTCACCTTCCTGAATTACTCAAAAACTCACACACTCTAGGAGATGACGAATGGAATTGAAAGGGATGGAATCAAAGAAGTAAAACGAAGGTAACTTAAAGAACAAGTTGTATATTTAGGAAGAACTTGATGTTGGATTACGGGGACGTAATACTACGGAATGCTAAATGTGTACTAGTAAGTAATCTAATTACGCAGCGGAATAATGTACACATACTTCAAAAGCTTTCCTTCCCAAGAACGTTGTGGAGGGAGTTCCGATCCTCCGGTCGGAACCCGTACAAGTTCTTCGTGAGAAGAAGTCTTACGCGGTATAAGCTCCACAGAAAATCCTCTGATCGATTCTTCAACGGGGACAAAACCTCGGACTGATGTGCACCGAAAATCCCAACTAAGGGTGAGAGGGTTTCTCTCAAGTTACTCAATGGAGGGACTGTTTAATTTGATTGATGTGTTAAACCCCTTAGGAGACCCCCTATATATAGCATTGGTGGAGTGAACAAAAGTCCACTCCAAACAATGTGGTACATGGTTCGGCCGAACCATGCTAATTAAGGGGGAGGCCCAATTTTGGGCCTCCCATGTCAATTAGGGATTGGCTCTGGCTCAATTAACCTAATGTGACAATTACCTAATTAACTTAGGTAATTCCCTTAACATTGACGGGCTACCAATTACGGCGTCACGTTACCACATGCTAACAGCTCCCACTCGCCGGAATGAGAGGGTGCATGTTAATGTATTGTCATCCAATACCATCAACATTTCAGTCTTCAGTCATTGTCTCCGTCTCCGAATAGTTCATACGAGGTTTGCCGTGCGACCGGCGGATACGACTGGCATCGTGCTACTCATCTGTTAGGAGTGTTGTAGCGCCCGTAGAACGTTGATTCCCTTTCGTAAATCAATCATGTCAAAAATAAAATATGTACCGCACTGTATCCTTGGTCAACTAATAATTCTCCAATTTCCCAATTTTCCACATAGGAATACTTCTCCAGGGCATCCGTACAAGTGTTCACAACTTCAACTAATATCCGGTTGGTGGCCACCTTGTGAACACAAGAATCGGTGAATTATAGGTGAACACTGTCATACCCTAAAATCTGACCTAAGGCGAATTACGTTTTGAGAACGTGGATTTTGAAAAGAGTCGCCACTAGTTAATTGTTAGGCTAACTAGAATCCTAAATTTACCTAAGCGAGTAACGAATTAAACACCTAGGTATAAAATCGGTCTACGATAAGAAATTCGAGTTCGGGGGTTCTATTACGAATTAAAACACATGGAATTAATCAGGCCCTTTCGGTACTCAATTCACAAATTTACCAATTTCACTATTTGAACACATGTCACAAATTAATCTAACGATGCCAAGATTTAATTAAATTTCTGTCATGTGCAAAATATTATCTAAGTCTAAAAATAAATTATTATCTACAATTCCTAATAAAAATGAAATCTAAAATACTAAAATAATAATTCTAACATGCTATCAAATTAAATTTAGCCAACTACAATTAAACTACTAAATAAATTTAAACAAATATATTCAAACTATTAATTGAATTTAAGTAATTACATTACAATTATTAATTAATTATGATATAATAATAATAATATAAAACATAAAACATAATAAATAAATAAAAAAACTGAACTAAAAGTAATTCACTAAAAGACGAAATATCACGATTTTCGAGAACTGATGGTAATATTATTGATGGTGTCTTTTTTACATGTAAAAGGATCTTATTTATAGCTAAACTAGGACCCCTAAACTAGGAAAATAAAATCTGAAAAATATATGAATTTAATATTCCGAAAATATACATATATATTTATGTATTTCACCATAAATACACATAATATATTTTCTAAATATTTTACAATAAATAATGCATATACACTATCCTATTTTAAGCCAGTCCTATCTTTAAAAACTTCGCGACCTTCCATATTTAAATACTTCCTTTTTTGACGTGTCACATATGACATTTTGAACGTGCAACGCGCAGACCAAAATTAGGTGTTTACAGCTTGCCCCTCTTTGGGCGAATTCCCGTAGAACAAGTTCGAGGGGATTTGTCCAAAGACGAGTAAACACTAATTTTGGTTGGGAAGTATATCTTCTTTCGAGTCTTCGAATCTTCAAGGAAACTCCTGCTTATTTCGGAAAGTGCAAAAAAAAAAGTAGAGCCTCTGTCGGTGGTGCCCCTGTTGGCGATGTAGAAAGTAGAACCTCCGTCGGCGGTGCCCCTGATGGCGGTGCCTCCATTGGTAGCGCAGAAAATAGAACCTCCGTCGGCGGTGCCCCTGTTGGCGGTGCTTCCATTGGTCGTGCAGAAAATAGAACCTCCGTCGGCGGTGCCCCTGTTGGCGGTGCCTCCATTGGTAGTGCAGAAAATAGAACCTCCGTCGGCGGTGCCCCTGTTGGCGGTGCCTCCATTGGTAGTGCAGAAAGTAAAGCCTCCAGTGGCGTGCGGAAAAGTAAAGCCTCCAGTGGCGTGCGGAAAAGTAAAGCCTCCAGTGGCGTGCAGTAAAGTAAAATCTTGATCGATGATGCCTCCAGTGGCGAGCGACAAGAAAAAGCCTCCAGTGGCGTACGGAAAAGTAAAGCCTCCAGTGGCGTGCAGTAAAGTAAAATCTCAATCGACGTTGCCTCCAGTGGCGAGCGACAAGGAAAAGCCTCCAGTGGCGTGCAATAAAGTAAAACCTTTGGTGATGATTGGTAACAGAAGACCTCTACGTAAGACAGTACCAACAACCTCTGGTGACGACTCTAGTGGCGAGTGGTAACGGAAAAACCTCTACGTCAGACCGTACCGGAAAACCTCTGGTGACATCTCTGGTGGCGAAAGACATCTACGTCAGACTGTACCGGAGAACCTTTGGTGATGCCTCTAGTGGCGAGCGGTAACGGAAGACCTCTACGTCAGGCCGCACCGGAAAACCTCTGGTGATATCTCTGGTGGCAGAAGACCTCTACGTCAGACCGTACCGGAGACCCTTTGGCGATGCCTCTAGCGGCGTATGTCGGAGAAGAGCCTCTAAGGGCGTCCGTTGGAGAAGTGCCTCTAGTGGCGTGACTTGCGAAGGCTGAATACTAAGGCTTCGTTCGTCGGGGTTGACTCTCAGGAAGCTGGAAAACTTCAGATCCCGATTGTCGGTTGTGACTTGTAGGAACAGACTGTAACAGTCCTACTCATCATTTGAGTGGTGACTTGCGAGAACAGACAGTAATAGTCCTGTTTGCCGTGAATTTGACTCGTAGGAACAGACTGTAACAGTCCTAGTCATCCTTGAATGGTGACTCGCGAGAGTAGACTGTAACCATCCCGCTTGCCGTTTGGAAGATGCTGTGTCGTAGAAAATACGCTTGCGCATGAGTGTTTGTCCCTAATTTTTGCCTAAATTGTGCATGGTGCGACAACCTAGCGGGATATTTTTTCTTTTCTTTTCTTCTTTTTTTTTTTTGTTTTTTTGTTGAGAATTTCTTTTTTCTCTCCTTTTGCCACGGCCAATTGAGAGATTTCCGACCGTGCCCCTCGATTTTTTATTTTCTCTCATTTTGCCATGATCGCGATTCCTGAACTTGCAACCATGCCTCTCATTTCCTGATTTTGCCCAGGCCGCCCTTTCGGGTTTTCAACCTAGCGGAAGCACACTTTATTTGGTAACCGTTTAAAGGGTGGCTATGGCCCTATCTTTGTTTTCCTCATTTGCTGTTGCGGAAGCTCTTTTTTAATAGCCAATTTCGGGTTGACTGTGGCCTGTTCTTTATTCTCGCCTCGATGCGGGAGTATTTGTAGCCGTTTGAGGGTGGCTGTGACCCTTTATTCCTCGTCTCTGATCCGGGAAACACTCTTTGTATGTAACCATTTTGAGGGTGGTGGTGGCCCTTTCACTTAATACCCCCCATCGATGTTCCGGGAGCGCTCTTTTGATTGTAGCCGCTTAGAGGGACGACTGTGACCCTTTCTTTTATTCTCCCACCCTCACCGGGTTCGTGAGATCACTCTTTTTGTGTAGCCATTTTAAGGGTGGCTGTGGCCCTTTTTATTCTCCCGCCCTCACAGGGTTCGCGGGGTCACTTTTTATTCGTAGCCGTTTGGAGGGTGATTGTGACCCTTTCACCTATTTCCCACTTTTGATGTTGCAGGAGCACTCTTTATCTGTAGCCATTTGAAGGGTGGTTGTGGCCCTTTCTTTGTAGTCGTTTTAGGGACGACTGTGACCCTTTTATTTCTTCACTGCTCTCACAAAATATGCATGAGCACTCTCTTTATTTTTATCGGTAGCCAATTAAAGGGCGGCTGTGACCCTAAAAGAAAAAAGTTTTTTTGCTTTTTTCTTTTGCTTTTTTTTGCTTTTTTGCCCTTTTGCTTGCTTTTTTTTTTTTTTTTTTTTTTTGCCATTTTGCTTGCTTTCTTTTTTGTTTTTTTTTTGAAAACAAAAATTTAACGAAAATAATCAACAACAATTATGTACATGCCCCTAGTGGCAAATCTGAAATTTCTAATTCAAAACATCTTCTAGAGAAGGACTCAGTTGATTGAGTCAAAATATGTCGATCGTGTCGACGCCCTGGATGGACCTTACAACCAATGGATGACGTAGACAGTGATTTCTAATCTCGGCTTCTCAAGTGCCCCGGTTATTGCTCAATCTCGTCTGGGGATGCCCCATGGCTAGTGTTGCGTCCGGGACGACTCGGGTCGCTAGAACGCGTCTGAGGTTGTGCGGGTTAGAACCCTTCTGTCGGAGGTTGTGACCCGGCAAGGCTGTGACCCGTTGACTCTGTGTCTCGAGCGTCGGATCCTGCGCAAGGGACCAATGCTAGCACGGAGAGGGGGGGGTGGTGCTAGCGGAGCCCTCTCCGATGCTTAAGTTACTATAGTGGCAAAAGGGTAATTTTCTAGAGAGAGAAAGTTCTAGAGAGAAGTCAGAGCTCAAAATACCAAAGTTGGGCAAATGAGAGAGTGAGTGAAAATGGGTGGCCAAGGCCTCCTATTTATAGGCTTCCTTGAGACCGGACCCGGTTTTAGAGCGGTTCGACGACGGTTCAAGGAGACAAACGGGAACCGTCGTCCACATTGGTAATGCATGAACTTGACTTCTCTACACGTAACGGCGATCGCGAGTACGGTAATAGCGCGATACCCGTAAGGCAATCCGGACCTCGTCGGACTTGGGCAATTCGGCGAGGTCCGAATTGTCACGCAACCCGGACATCCGGGTTGCGGGCAATCCGGAGGTCCGGATTGCCGCAACCCGGAGGTCCGGGTTGTTGCAACCCGGAGGTCCGGGTTGCTGCAGCCCGGAGGTCCGGGTTGCTGCAGCCCGGAGGTCCGGGTTGCTGCAGCCCGGATGTCCGGGTTGCTGCAACCCGGACGTCCGGGTTGCTGCAACCCGGAGGTCTGGGTTGCTGCAACCCGGACCTCCGGATTGCAATGCAATCCGGATGTCCGGATTGCATTGCAATCCGGACGTCCGGATTGCATGGCAATCCGGACGTCCGGGTTGCTTTATGCAACCCGGAGGTCCGGTCCGGATGCGCGTAAACGCGCCTCCGGACCGTTTTGATACCGTGGGAGGTGTTTTTTCGGAGCCGAGATGTAATTTTTGACGTGTTTGCGAGGCCCGAAGTGTAAATACGAACCCGAATTGGACATTTATCCATCACTTGCCCCCGAGTCAAGAAACGGTTTAGAACCTTTCTTGACTCTATTTTAAGTTAGGATACTTGTCCAATTTGAGTCTGACGCTAACCTTTTAATTTTGATCGTCGGTCGGGTGCAGACATCTCGATTCCGTCCGTCGCTTGATTTTTCGGCCGAACGACTTTATTTCCTGTCACTATGGTTAGTGCGATGGGAAATACATATATGACGTGCAAGCATGGTTATTGTCGGAGACATGAGCAAGTGGTAATGCACTTATGCAAGAATGCGTCTATCAACATGTAAGTATGAATAAAGGACGTGGCAAGATCGTAATTACGTAAATCAAGAAAATAGAAATTGTATGTTTCTAAAATGGTTAAGTGATTTCCAAATCATGAATCATGCGAGCGTGACGTGCGAATGATGTCAAGATACGTATGAGAGTAGATATCTTGAGAGGAGAGGATAGAGTATACCGTAGGGGTTTAGTCTCGTGTGTAGGTGAACTAATCCTTGATCCTTATCCACAAAGCATCTTCTTAGGGATTAGTAAACACACATATTCTCATTTGCCCTTCCACCATCTTGGGAGCTTCCAATTTCCAGCCATTTGCAGGTAATTCACTTACCCTTTCCCGGAATTACCTTTGTGTTCAAAGTTTCTTTGCCGTCGTGGAGCTTAAATACGTTTTGACAGTTTCGAGTCTGATTTTTTGCTTGTTTTTGGAAATTGACACCACCAATCGACCCGGTTCGTCCCAACGATTCCAGCGCCACCTTCGGATTCTCCAAGGGACGTCTCACGCGCCCTCACGCGCCACCGCGAGTGGAGGAGCTTCGCCGGAGCGTGAGCCCCACGCGCCGCCTTCCCGGGCTCGCCTCGTTTCGGTCCACACCTTCCCGGAATCGTCTCGACGAGGGGAATCCATTGGAATACTTTTCGTCACGTTTTGAGGTAGTTTGGAAACCCAATTTTAACAGATTGCTTCGACTTGAATGACAATGTCACCGGATTGTTGTTCGTTTGGGCCATTTTTCGTTGTTGATGTATGGAACTGCTTGTGGATGCTTGTATGTTGAATAATTGCTGATTGATTGCCGTTACTATCGCCGTTAGTTCATAACTTAGACGATTTTCACTCCCGTAGGTAGTTGAGGTAGAATTCTTCGTTTGGACGTAGTGCCCCCGTGTCCTTGTGTAGGAGTTTTTGGTCGGTATGCATGATTTTCCTTCTTGGCGGGTTTGATGGTTGACGGGGATTGCCCAATAACTTTAGGCATAGTCACTAGTCGTCTTGACGCCTTAGAGAAAAATTTCCCTTAAGCGTTGCCACGTTCGATCTTTACGGTTTGTCGCGTTAATTCCATCGTTTGCATGATAGCTCCTTAAGACGTTAGTCCCTTCCTTGGTACGTACCAATTTTACTATGTGCGTGGAACTTGGTCACGGGCGTTGATGTTGATACGCGCGTTGATGTTGAGCGTCAGGTATAAACTGTTGGTTATTGCCTGCAAGTATGCTAAAACACTTAGAAAATATTTAAACGATATCTAAAGCTTGTTACCATAGATGTCGTCGTATGAGCTTTGTCGATGAGCGTCGTAGGTGTGCCTAAGGGGCATAGCTACTCGTTGTATGCAATCCATTTTTGTTAACATGTATGTGTGTGTTCATGAAAACACTTAGAAAATATTTTCCCCTTGTTGACGCGCAACCTTGTCGACGTGTACGTACGTACATGGAAACACTTAGAAAATATTTTCCTCTTGTTGACGCGCAACCTTGTCGACGTGTACGTACGTACATGGAAACACTTAGTAAATATTTTCTCTTTGTCGACGAGCAACCTTGTCGACATGTATGTACGTACATGGAAACACTTAGAAAATATTTTCTCCTTGTCGACGAGCAACCTTGTCGACATGTATGTACGTACATGGAAACACTTAGAAAATATTTTCTCCTTGTCGACGAGCAACCTTGTCGACATGTATGTACGTACATGGAAACACTTAGAAAATATTTTCTCCTTGTCGACGAGCAACCTTGTCGACATGTATGTACGTACATGGAAACACTTAGAAAATATTTTCTCCTTGTCGACGAGCAACCTTGTCGACATGTATGTACGTACATGGAAACACTTAGAAAATATTTTCTCCTTGTCGACGAGCAACCTTGTCGACATGTATGTACGTACGTGGAAACACTTAGAAAATATTTTCTCCTTGTCGACGAGCAATCTTGTCGACATGTATGTACGTACATGGAAACACTTAGAAAATATTTTCTCCTTGTCGACGAGCAACCTTGTCGACATGTATGTACGTACATGGAAACACTTAGAAAATATTTTCTCCTTGTCGACGAGCAACCTTGTCGACATGTATGTACGTACATGGAAACACTTAGAAAATATTTTCTCCTTGTCGACGAGCAACCTTGTCGACATGTATGGATGATACACGCGTTAACACTGATACGCGCATTGATGTTGATATGTTGAAGAGGTTGCCCCCCTTGCGCGATGTTGGTTACTTGCTGCACGAAGGCTTAATAAGTCTTGTAAGTTTGTGGTTGTTTTCACACGGAGAGTCTGTCGCATGAGTGCTTGAATAAGTGTTGGTGTGCGCTTGCGCACTGACTGTATTGTTGATAGCACTTTCCAAGATATTAGATCTTGTTGATTTTCCCAGTTATTGCCAGCTGCAGTTTCTGTCCTTAGCATAATTCTCAAAAGATCCGACGCAGGGGCGTGTTCCTCGAGCGATTCTTGGTTCTTTATGCTGAGCATGACCGTGCTAACTCTTTCTTGTGATAAGAGAAATAGAGTTGAGGGTTGTGTAGTGGCGTCTTCTGCCCCCCGGTCGAGGGACCGGTCCAAGGAGGAGCGTTACTCCTACTGAGGTAAGTGTTTGTTGATAATTCTTTGTTCATGCTTTTGCTTGCATGACATTTCGTCACCTGGACATTGTTAAGTACTGTGATTGCCCTTCTTGGCTAGACTCCAAGGCATGGCATGAGTAGAGCATAGGATGTTGTGACCTGCGCATTGTAGATTTTGCTTGGAGAAAACGGCGGCAACTTCTGCTTGTCCCGTCGAGTCTTGTTAGAGATAATGGCATTTTTTAATCTTTGCCGTCTTTTGGATATGTTGAACTCATTTCTGAGTCTGTTTGCCCCCCGGCTTCCATGCTTGAAGACTTGTTGCATTTGTTCCTTAGTTGTTGCTTCCGACTTGTCCGCTTTAAATATGTTTATTGAATGCGGATGACTCGTAACGCAGACATAGTTCCTGCGGTCGTGACCGATAGCCACTTCCTGATTGACAAGTTGAGATGTCCTCCTGATTGCCTGCCTGATGCCTTATGCATATTGCCCTTTGTTCCTGAATAGCTTGTCACTTGACTAAGCAAGATACTAGTTTATACCGTCTCTTAGTTCCACTCTAAGGCGACGTTGTACAAGACTCGACTTGTAAATTTTACGAGTTTTATACAGGGTACGCACCTGACAGCGTGTATGAACCCGCGTTGGGGAAGCATACATAAAAACATTTAAGTTTTTGAAGAAGCATTTTGTGAAATCTAAAAAGCTTGTTGATAAAATATTTGGGAAAATATTTTGTTATTGAAAGTGATACATCCAAAAAATCATGTTGATAAAAAATTTTGAAGGGTGTTTGATACAAAAAATGTTTGATAAGATTCTGGCAAAGTTTTTGGTAAAGTGTTTGAGAAAATAATTGTGATACATGATTCCTGCGTCCAGGGACCATGTAACACTTTTTGAGAGTATGAATTGTGATGCCTGCTTTCTGCGTCCAGGAACCATGCAACACGGTTTGAAAACCTATAAAACGAACCCTGATGGCGTTCGTAATATGGGAATGCCGACTAGACAGAGGACATTCGCCATAAAGAGTGCACCCTAAACCGGATATACGCACTTGTTATATAGTGGGGTCGTTGTCTAAAGAGAGAACTTCCGCCGTTTTACACGAACCCTGATGGCGTTCGTAATATGGGAATGCCGACTAGACAGAGGACATTCGCCATAAAGAGTGCACCCTGAACTGGATATACGCACTTTATTATATAGTGGGGTCGTTGTCTAAAGAGAGAACTTCCGCCGTATTACACGAACCCTGATGGCGTTCGTAATATGGGAATGCCGACTAGACAGAGGACATTCGCCATAAAGAGTGCACCCTGAACCGGATATACGCACTTGTTATAGAGTGAGGTCGTTGTCTAAAGAGAGAACTTCCGTCACTTAAAGGGTGATCAGCCCTGTATGCCCATCCTGTTCTGAACTCAGGGAATGGCTTATGAACATGAGGATTTGCCTCTTAACCAGAGATGTCACAACATGTCATTAAAAGAGTAAACATGGGGCTTGTCTTTTGAAAAGAGGATACCTCGACATGCACATTTTGACGGTAGGCCTTGGCGTTATTCCAAGGTATTGCTTGTAGTTGACGCCTTGAATAGTCGTCGTTTTAATAATAGGTCTTGGTGTTGATCCGAGACGTTGTTTGTGGTTGATGCCCATAGCTCCCTCCTTGCATATAATGCTTAGCTTGTATTGTTGAAGTAGATTTTGTGCATAGGTTACTACTTGCCATCATTCCTGAGTAACAATCGTAGTGTAACATGTACCTACGAGTAGAGTTGCTTTTGTTAGATAGTCGCAATTTTTATAAGTTTGCAAAAGTATAAAGTGATGAAATTTTCTTTTTAATCATGCATATGATAAATGAAGTAAAGGAATTTGATACGAGGATTCCTTGTTTGTGTAGGAAACTTCCCTGATGGTAAACATGATGAGTGTAGGTTATGGTAAGCATATGTTAGGTAGACTTGTCGAGCGCTCCTCAGCTTGGTGCTCCCAAGTTGTTTGGCGGTTGTATCGCTGTTTCTTGATTGTTTATATTGCTTTGACTTCTAATAGTGTATGACCTGTCCTTGTGTAATGCCCCCGGCTTGTCTATTATTGCGACATGATTTTTATAAAATGCTTGAGACTTTATGTTGTTGACGCGAGGAATATGTGTGTAGTTGTTACTTAGTGTTATTCCCAAGTAATATGCGTCATAATAATGTACCTACGAAAGTAGATTTATCCTTTATTAGATATTTAGAGTTCTCACGACGGATTACAAGAAAGTGACTAGTGATCACTTCTTTTGAAAATTACTGAGGCTAATAAGCATGAGTTGTACTTAAACTTTAAAAGATTTAACATAGATATGCGAAAAGGAGATAGGGAAAATAAAGGGATTGTGATGCGTTTGATGTCCCCGTAGGTGATTTGTTGGCTAGTTGATTCTGCCACGTGCCACATAGTTTCTCAATGCATCTAGCGTGTTGAGCTCTTCAATGTCTCCTTTTGGGGATGGACAAAAGTTGACGTCATGTACCCAAGTTTTACTTTGCTTGTGTTCTTCAACATCCTTGTCAAGGAAGGCAGTTGTTGGCTCAGGTTGGCGGTGAGGTTTGTTTTCTGGGAATGCTGCCATACTCCAAAGATTGTACGAGTCGTCACAATTGGTTCCATAAGTGACGTTGTTTTTCTGGCGTTTGGCGATAGGTGGATTATCGTCCACAATTTCTTTTCCTTTGCCTTTTTCTGAAGATTTGACATGAGGCTTCATTTGATGCTTACGGCCATGGTCGATATACTTCCACATTTTTCCTTTTGAGATCAACTTGTTTACATGAGATCTTAAGCTGACACAGCCATCTGTCTCATGGCCACACACTTCGTGATTCTCGCACCATTTGCTTTTATCATTTCCCAATGGGCCATTGCGGAAATTAAAGGGTTTTTTCCATAGCTTGGTCTCCTTCATTTCTCTTAGGATGACAGATAATGGTGTGTTCAGAGGAACATATATGGCGAGATTGGTGTCTTTGAGCCTTTTGGCGTTTGACTGGAGTGGTTTCTTCTTGCGCGGTTGCCTATTTTCCCCGGAGATGTGTATCTCTTTTTCAATTATTGCCTTCAGGGTTCTTGTTGTCAATCCTGTGATTGGGATGTCGTTGCCACTAGCAGGTTTTTTCGGTCCGTCCTTGTGACAGATGTCGGCATCGTCTTGGCTTGTCCTCATGGAAGGATCTTCCTTGTGTACTTTGGATGACTCTGCTTGAGTCTTCTCTGAAGGGCTGTCGCCTTGATCAATAAATTGCTTCAATTCGCCCTTGAGGATGATGTTGTTGGTTCGGAAGCGTAGACTGATGCAGTTATCGGTTTCGTGACCGAAGACCTCGTGGTTTTCACACCACTTGTCCTTGTCTTTTCCCAATTGGCCTTTCCTAAAGTTGTTTGGCTCTTTCCATATATTTGAGTTCTTCATTTCCCTCAAAATTACAGATAGTGGGGCATTCAGAGGAATGTGGTCGGCGGTGTTTACTTTGTTTGGCTTCTCGAAACCTCCTTGAAGAGGTTGCTTTGGCTGCTTGTACTGGAAGGTATCTTTCATGCATTGCCCCTTTTTTCTCTGGTGCAGTGTGTCTTGGTGACTTATGACTCGAGACATTGTCCCTATCATCTCAGCTTGTTTGTTGACTGGAGGCAAAGGAGGTGATAGGGTGACACCTTTGTACTGGAAGGCTTTTTGGTTGGACGGAGGTGGGTGAGCTGCACATCTTTGGTTCTCTAGAGATTCGCTGAATGCGAGAAACTCTTCTAGTGCCGCCATCATTGCTGGAGTAATGGTGGGCATCGAGTTTACCCTCGTTCTTTGTTTGTCCTGCAGCATTTCTGCCTGGGATTCAACTTCTGGTTTGAAACTAGGTGGAGGTGCGTGATGTTTGTTTTTCGGCTCCTTGCGCTGTGCGCCGGGCACATTGTCAATTGGTATGGATGAGGCTACAGAAGTAGCTCTTGGGGTGCGGGAGGGTCCTGACTGGCTCCCAGCTGGAGCTTGGTATCCTGCTCTTTTGTTCGTCGGGGGGTTTCTGGGATGGCCGGGCCCTTTCCTTGGGTTTTTCACCTCCTCGGGAGGGTTGTGATCACTTGCCATTGTTTTTGTGGTACTGTAGCTTTTTGTTCGAATCGCGGAGACGGCGCCAATGTTGCGTCCGGGACGACTCGGGTCGCTAGAACGCGTCTGAGGTTGTGCGGGTTAGAACCCTTCTGTCGGAGGTTGTGACCCGGCAAGGCTGTGACCCGTTGACTCTGTGTCTCGAGCGTCGGATCCTGCGCAAGGGACCAATGCTAGCACGGAGAGGGGGGGGTGGTGCTAGCGGAGCCCTCTCCGATGCTTAAGTTACTATAGTGGCAAAAGGGTAATTTTCTAGAGAGAGAAAGTTCTAGAGAGAAGTCAGAGCTCAAAATACCAAAGTTGGGCAAATGAGAGAGTGAGTGAAAATGGGTGGCCAAGGCCTCCTATTTATAGGCTTCCTTGAGACCGGACCCGGTTTTAGAGCGGTTCGACGACGGTTCAAGGAGACAAACGGGAACCGTCGTCCACATTGGTAATGCATGAACTTGACTTCTCTACACGTAACGGCGATCGCGAGTACGGTAATAGCGCGATACCCGTAAGGCAATCCGGACCTCGTCGGACTTGGGCAATTCGGCGAGGTCCGAATTGTCACGCAACCCGGACATCCGGGTTGCGGGCAATCCGGAGGTCCGGATTGCCGCAACCCGGAGGTCCGGGTTGTTGCAACCCGGAGGTCCGGGTTGCTGCAGCCCGAAGGTCCGGGTTGCTGCAGCCCGGAGGTCCGGGTTGCTGCAGCCCGGAGGTCCGGGTTGCTGCAGCCCGGATGTCCGGGTTGCTGCAGCCCGGACGTCCGGGTTGCTGCAACCCGGAGGTCTGGGTTGCTGCAACCCGGACCTCCGGATTGCAATGCAATCCGGATGTCCGGATTGCATTGCAATCCGGACGTCCGGATTGCATGGCAATCCGGACGTCCGGGTTGCTTTGCAACCCGGACCTCCGGGTTGCTTTATGCAACCCGGAGGTCCGGTCCGGATGCGCGTAAACGCGCCTCCGGACCGTTTTGATACCGTGGGAGGTGTTTTTCGGAGCCGAGATGTAATTTTTGACGTGTTTGCGAGGCCCGAAGTGTAAATACGAACCCGAATTGGACATTTATCCATCAGCTAGCATCTACCAGGTTAGGCTCGTCGCATGCAGGATGAATGGCCTGACCAATGAACACACATGGATGACGTGGAGTAGTCCGCATTGGGGCACAGATATTGCGCGAGATAAATTCGGCAACTGACACAAGAATGGTTGGCGAGCAAAGGGTCGTACACGAGATGTGCTCTTCAGAGGCTTTTATTTGGATGATTATCCGAGCTGCACAATGAGTAAGGGAAAAAAAAATCAAATTTCAGGGAGAAAATTGATCACGGCTTCTCTTACCTGGGTGCCCAACATTTTTAATGGAAATTTACTCCATATGTGAATGGATCAGTTGCATGTCCTGATTTTCCTGCTCCATCTAGAAATCTCAACTTGTATGTGAACACCTGCCGGGAAGTAAATGCCCATGGACCTCTGATGGAAGGCACCAACAATAATGTTCTCTTTGCTTGACATCCAAAATGTTCATTGATCAGCACATTGAATCTTCACGAGACTCTTGATAATCTCTTGATATTTTCCCATCTTCGGACATGACCGATCTCAATAGGAGATGCCCCTTGGTTACCACCGACCGTCTTAGACCTCACCGTAAAACAGATGTACAGCTTGGTTCGGGGACGCGTATGAATTCCACATATGGTAGGTAGAATTTTGGCATGTAAGTTCTTTAGAGCAGTCACATTTTACGTGGTTGCGACCTCGTCGAAGTGGTCGTCTGATCGGCAAAAAAGAGTAGGGACACGCAAATCTCAGGAAAAAAAATTAAGCACAATTTATCATACCTAAGTGTCGGATATTCTGAGTGCGCAATATGTGCTTCGTGTAACTGGACAGCTGCACGTTCTTTTTTGTTGCCCCATCTGGCCGACACAGCTCGTATTTGCAGGATACCTAACAGAGGGTACCTGCAAAAAACCAGTGTAAAAAATATGAGAAATCATGCATGATTTTTTTGAAAAACTCTAATGTCATTGATTTCATAATTTTGATTGATTTTTAAAAATGAATCAAAATTTATGATCTAAGGTGTTTTGCACCATCATGGAGTTTACTGAGTTTGCTGAGTGCACTATCTGGCTCGAACGCAGGACAGATGCTCAAAACAAAGTTTTTTTAAAAAGATTTTCTCGTCCTTTGTTTAAATTCGAACAGTCGCACTCAACTGTACAGTTAAACTATTTTTTTCAAAAAAGTAGAATCAAATCTTTTTTTTTTTAAACACTAACTCATGCGAAGGTTGAAATGAAGATCTTGTCGAAAAAGTGTTATACACCTCGGATAAAAAATGAATGACACTTTGAGTTTGTTTAAAAAATGCTCATGCATGCTCGAAAATTAAAATTCTACTGTTAATTTTTTTAACAGTTTACAGCTTACCTGACGGGTACATATTGAATGCATGTACGGAATGAAAAATCCAGGTAAAGTTTTTTTATAAAAATAAATGCAAATTCAATGCATGTTTAGAATTAAAAACTCAACAACTCAGAAGAGATTTACAATCTATCTAAAAATGTTTTTCCTAAATCAATGCCTATGAGATGTACATGAGATGAAAGTTGTATAGTTAAGAAAACTTACAAGCTATTTGAAAAGATTTTTTTGTTTTTTGTTTTTTGTTTTTTTAACGAGAAAAATAAATGCATCTTGGTTGCTCAAGATTAAAAAAACAGATGAAAAGTTTTTTTAAAAGAATGCATAAATGCACAACAATAAATACAAGATGCAAACTTAAAATAAAAGTTCCACAACTAAGAAAATTACAATTTACCTGAAAGGTTTTTTTCGAAAAATCAGGTAAAATGTTTTTTTAAACAAAGAGCTCTAAAACTAAGAGAGCTTACGATTTATCTAAAAAGTTTTTTTTAAATTAATGCATATTTAATGCATTATTTAAAAACAAAACAATTCAGGTAAAAGGTTTTTTTGAAATGATGCATGTGGAATGCACGTTCGAAATTAGAAGCTCTAATAGCTAAAAAGGAATCACAATTTTTTTCTAAAATGTTTTTTTGCATGCGCGACGCGCTAACCAAAATCACAACTTACCTGAAGAGTTTTTTTAAGAAAAAAATAATGCGTATGAAACGCAAGTTTGAAATAAAAAAAAAATCAGGTAAGAGGTTTTTTTAAAAAAAACAATGCATACAAAATGCATGTTCGGAAAGAAAATTTCTAAATGTCCGACCACTTAGCTGAAAAATAGTTTTTTTTTTTTTTGTTTTTTTAAAAAAATGCAAGAATATGAATGCGTGAGAATAAAAATTACACAGTTAAAAAAAAAACTTACAGTTTTCCTGACGACTCTTTTTTACAACAACAAAAAAAACACGGATAAAACACAACATGTTAGGGGGTAAAAAATGTGTGGCTTTGCTCTACAAGGTAGGTTCCACTGATAGGTTCCCGACAAGGTGGTTTCCTCACCCCATCACAGGGATCATAAGACCTTCACAAGCGAGTGGAGTTGTTCTGAGTCGTTCCAGCAGCTCGGTCGCGCGATCGTACCCTTACTAAATCTTCAGGGTTCCTAGTTGCCCTGGGATTTAGGCATTTTGGATATTACACTGAAGTGGGTGTGCGAATTCAAATAATGCCACAAAAATAAAATGTCAATTAATTACTCTAAAAATATGTACCTGTCACACACAAAAAACAAAGTTAGAATGGTGAAGATAATAAAATATGAAAACTCAAAAAACATGGCAATAAGCGAATACAATGAGTCCGAACCCTCTAAACTTCCCCAGCAGAGTCGTCAAATTGTCAGACCCTAAAATCTGACCTAAGGCGAATTACGTTTTGAAAACGTGGATTTTGAAAAGAGTCGCCACTAGTTAATTGTTAGGCTAACTAGAATCATAAATTTACCTAAGCGAGTAACGAATTAAGCACCTAGGTATAAAATCGGTCTACGATAAGAAATTCGATTTCGGGGGTTCTATTACGAATTAAAACACATGGAATTAATCATGCCCTTTCGGTACTCAATTTACAAATTTACCAATTTCACTCTTTGAACACATGTAACAAATTAATCTAACGATGCCAAGATTTAATTAAATTTCTGTCATGTGCAAAATATTATCTAAGTCTAAAAATAAATTATTATCTACAATTCCTAATAAAAAGGGTTAACAGGTGTTTTGGTCCATATGTTTGCAGATTTTTTCTAGTTTTGGTCTAACCGTTACATTCCGTCCATTTTCTGACATGTTCAAGTCACAATATCCACTCTAAACTTTAAATTTAGTCCCTCTAATACTTTCTTAACCTTTTTATTGTTCAATTTAGTCTCGAAGTTTCAAAATTTACCCCAATTGGAAAATAGGTCCAATTGAATTTTTGAAACTCCGGACTAAATTGAACAATAAAAAGGTTAGGAAAGTATTAGAGAGAATAAATTGAACAAAATTGAAAGTTTAGGGTGGATCACGTGACTTGTACATGTCAAAAAATGGACGGAATGTAACGGTTAGACCAAAACTAGAAAAAATCTGCAAACATATGGTACCAAAACTAGGTAAAAAAAAAAACATCATTGATCAAACCCCAAAAGTTGTCAAACATCATGAACCAAAAGACCTGTTAACCCTAATAAAAATGAAATCTAAAATACTAAAATAAAACTTCTAACATGCTATCAAATTAAATTTAGTCAACTACAGTTAAACTACTAATTAAATTTAAACAACTATATTCAAACTATTAATTGAATTTAAGTAATTACATTATAATTATTAATTAATTATGATATAATAATAATAATATAAAACATAAAACATAATAAATAAATAAATAAAAAACTGAACTAAAAGTAATTCACTAGAAGACGAAATATCACGATTTTCGAGAACTGATGGTAATATTATTGATGGTGTCTTTTTTACATGTAAAAGGACCATATTTATAGTTAAACTAGGACCCCTAAACTAGGAAAATAAAATCTGAAAAATATATGCATTTAATATTCCGAAAATATACATATATATTTATGTATTTCACCATAAATACACATAATATATTTTCTAAATATTTTACAATAAATAATGCATATACACTATCCTATTTTAAGCCAGTCCTATCTTTAGAAACTTCGCGACCTTCCATATTTAAATACTTTTTTTTTACGCGTCACATATGACATTTTGAACGTGCAACGCGCAGACCAAAATTAGGTGTTTACAATGACCATCCCCATAGCTTATACCCTTAGTCTAACTCAACCGGTTTCCAAAGACGTGGTCATTTGGCCGTTTTCTTTGGCTCTACGCTCGTACGCCGAGAAGCGAACATTGAGCTAGACTTTAGGTATAAGGTTTGAGTCCGAGATGATACTTTGGGTGCCTCTTCATAAGACACCCCGGGATCAATCATACGCTCAAGGTGAAGAAGTATGCGCCATTTGAATCACAAGGATTCCAGCTAGCACAACCGAGCATGACCCCGTGGTCGAACATGGCACGCGTAGTATGAAGCACGCGTCGATAGCACACCTGGACAAGCCAGGAGTGGGATATGTCAATCATGCTATCGCGGAGTCTTTCATCTGGCCCTGAATGTGATTTTAATGATGGACAGAGTCCAACACGACGATTTACAAAACGTCACCTCGTTGATCTAAACCCTCGCAAACCAACACCTGGTGTGAGATTTGCAGGAGAGAGCAGATCGGGAGGTTTCAATTAAGTCATGTTATAAGCGTGACCAAGTTATCGTTTTTTTTAACCAGGTTTATCCCCCTGGCTCTTAGCCAATCTTGTTGTGGTAGAGGTTCCCCTCTCCTACAAGATGATCGTGCCTGTGTGACGAGGCAAGGTTCACATCCGACATAATTTTGGTGGAAGAGTTTTACCTCTTCCTACGACTTAATTTATAGACCGAAAAATCCGATGTTATTTATCATTATGACGTCGATAGATCATATACTCAATTTGCAATTCTTTTATTCAAACGAAATATTATTTCAAATGTCAAAATGACATCACTCATACAAGCCACTTATTAAGCCCTACGTAATCCAAGCAGTTTTACGTGCTTTTCGAAAATTTCTCTACGTAATGGCTTAGTTAATGGGTCTGCGACCATATTGTCTGTGGGCAAGTATTCTAAAGCGATTATATTGTCTTCCACATCTGATTTGGCATAATTGTATTTCACATCAATGTGTTTGGTCCTACTATGGTACTTTGGATTCTTAACTGCTGCAATGGCTATCTGACTGTCGGAGTATACCTTCACAGGTTTGCTCTTCTTGTCAGTGCCAATTAATGCAGTAAGAAGCCTTTTTAGCCAGACTGCTTCTGGTGCGTTTTTAGAAAGGGCAACGAATTCTGATTCCATAATGGAAAGCGCGACACATGATTGCTTCTTACTTACCCATGATATGACAGCATCAGCAAGGAGGAAAACTCCCCCTGTGGTGGACTTACGATCGTCCGGATCGCCATCGTGGTCGGCGTCACTATAACCAGTCAATTTGATTTACATGCCCCTATAGCACAGAACATAGTCGGCAGTACCTTTCAGATATCTTATAATTGGTTTACAGCCTTTAAATGTTGATAGCCAGGATCTGATTGGAATCTTGCTACTAGGCCCACAGCGTAACAGATGTCTGGCCGGGTACATAGCATGACGTACATTAAACTTCCTACCATGCTTGGATACTCTGTATTCTTCATCTGTTCACGCTCCTGCTGGTTCTTCGGGCCATCACGCTTCGACAGCGCGCACCCGAACACAACCGGCGTATCCACGGGTTTAGCATCGCATTATGAATCTTTTCAACAGTTTGTTGATATATGATTCTGGAGATAGACACAATCTCCGGGCGGCACGATCTCGGGCAATTTTAATGCCTAAGATATACGTGGCCTCTCCCATGTCTTTCATCTCAAATGCTGATGATAACCAGGACTTTGATTTGTTCATGAAACTCACATCGTTTGCAGCAATGAGTATGTCATCTACGTATAAGGTTATGATGACATATTTAGACCCGGAGGTCTTGGTGTAATCGCAGGGATCCTCGTGAAGATTCACAAACCCGTTTCCGACGATTTACTCGTGGAATCTGCTATACCATTGCCGAGACGAATGTTTAAGATCGTAAATAGATCTTTGGAGTTTGCAAACTTTACGTTCTTTGCCAGGAGTAATAAAACCCTCTGGCTGCTCCATAAAGATCTCTTCCTCCAGGTTTCCATGGAGGAATGCGGTCTTTAACATCCATTTGGTGCAGCTCTAGATCGAGACATGCAACAAGGGCAAGGATGGCTCTAACTGTGGTTTAACGCACAGTTAGTGAGTATGTTTCATCAAGTCCACTCTGTGAATTTGGGTATTTCATTTCGCAACCAATCGAGCTTTGTATCGCTCGACTTCTCCATCAGCAGTGAGTTACAAAATTTCACTTTCTGGCTCTGTGGTTAGCAGGTTAATCAACTGAAGACCAAAAATGAATACGTCCTAATTTAGGCATTTTCATCCTACATTCTAACGTTTGAGGTTCTTCCAATACTTGCTGAACTGTCACTGGTTTGTGAACGAATGTCTCACTTTGATGGGATACTTCTTAAAAGAAGTTCGTTTCCTTAGACTAAGTCTAGGCTCGATAATCTCATCTTAAGTCTGATCGTTACTCCCACTCGGAATAATGCTTCTTTTCGGAGCATTACTCCCACTGGGAACAATTGTGGTGCTTGAACTTTTGGTCTACAACTTTCTTAGAATGACCTCTTGGTCTCAGGATTTTACCTCCGAGATTTATTCATTGATCACTAGGATCTGGAATCAAGTTAGTCATTTCCTCCCACTAGGAATAATGGGCAGTTGCGATGACTATTTGATTTTCATCCAATGGTTCAGCATTATGATTATCAGGTCCGACTTGATTCGCATTAACATTTAGTGATGATTATGTGAGGGGGAGTGAGCCATCCCACTGGATTTATTATGAGGACGTTTCCATCATCATTTACCATGTCATTCACTAATGCTATATCATTCTCCCACTCGAAGTAAGTGGGACCTAAGAATCTCCGTTATCCATTTTGATCCGATCAGTACTTTAGTTCGTTTCGTTCCGCAAAGCATTGGAAGTCCATCCTCAAATTTCTATAATGTGTCATGTTCGATCACGTTACCATTAATCCAAGCTAATTTTAAACTTGTATCTTTTAAGAGTAGACCGTACTCTTAATAAATACTTGTTTAATGCGCAAATTAATTCTACTTTATGATAAGGTTTCACCCGTATCATTTCTTAGATTTTAAGGTAACGCTCCAACCGATTTTATTGGAACATAGTGTTACACTAATATGAATCAACTTAATTTCATTCCGTAGGAACAATTAATGTTGAGTTCTAACATAATGTAATTTTAAACTATGTTTCTCGAAGTATTTAATAATATGATTGCGTAGCCAAACTTTTCGTTAAAGGCCTATAGTGGGAGTGTCATTTTACTGACTACTTCATTTCGTTTATTAACTCATCCAGAGACTTATCCACCTCATGGACTATGCGTTTGAGCTTGTTCTTAATGCTATAGTTGATGTACTACTCGATCGTAGTAGCATTAAAGCGTACTTTTACTTGACTATAGTAGTCATCAATGAGTTATTTCCAAGGAATCATAAACGAAAATTCAGCTTTCATACATTAAAACACTTCATTATTAAATTTGTACTTTAAAACGATGTGTTCCGTCTTTCGAGGTACACGCGCATATGGCGCATAAAACCAGTTTTATTCCGTGGTTTAAATCGTTTCATTTTCAAATTTAACTTAATCGGTTTGAACATGTTTTAATTATTACGGAAATAATTGTTTTAAATGGATTACTAATAAATAAGGATGAAATTAACGGTCAGTTTGCTTTTGAAATTATGCAATTGATGGATGTTTGATTAGGTGAGTGAATGTTTTATTTGATCCAACCGTTTTACTGGAGGATTTACAGATTAGTTATTTGTTTCGGATCGGTCCCGTTTAATCGGGTCGATTAATTTTGATATGTAGGCCAATTCATGAACTGAATGGTTACTACTTTATTCAATAATTCTGAATCATCATTAACTAAACATAAACATTTATTGATAATAAGAGAACTTGTAGACGTTGATACTGCACTGAGATAAATTACATAGCTTTTAGAGGTAAATAAAAAGTAAAGTCGAAAAGGAAAACTCAAGCCATCTTCACCAACGTCCTTGAAAGAAATTCACAAGTGAATCATATCAGTAGACTTAGCGATATAAAAAGTTTAACGGTTTCATATATGTGGCTAACGAGGTGTACCTTTTACAGTACTTCATCAGTAGTATTTGTCATACTACAGATCTCGTTTGAGGACTAATTCGATCATGTTTCCTCTGCAATTTCCTTAGTCCTCTTGCGGTGGCGCACAGGGGAACTTTCCAGTCTCTTTTGGATGCTTTCCTTGAATAGCAACATGGAGTACTTAACTGAATCAATTAAGTATCCTAGTCCATTATCGTTAGCAAACCATGATATCGGATATCCCTGTGCGATATTGATTATCTTTCGATCCTTCGGTTACACACAGGTTTTACTCTGGTGTTGTTTGAAAGTTGGTCATCATACTCTATTATTACTTTTCTTGCTTCGGCTGCCTTTCCACTACCAAAATGGAGTTTAAGGGCAGCCCAAAGCTGAACAGCAGAATAATTGAGCGTGAAGTCCTCTGCAACCTCTTTATCCAAGGATGCCAATATCACCTTGCAAGCTTTCTTATCTCCCAAGCCTATGTTCCCTATTCTGGGAACTAGGTTGTGGTCTGGCGGTACCAACATTTTCTCTCTTATAGTCATGATACAGCCGTGTGTATAACATGTTATAAGACGTTCTCTTACCATCTCACTCCATGCTTCGTAATCCATACCATCCAGATTGCATGGTTTATAAAAGCGTACCGACCCAGCCATTAGAACTATTACAATTATAATCATGCTTAATTAGGGAGACAATAACATTTTGACAGAATTGCAAACATCGGATTATCTATTAAGATGGAATACGATGAATAGTGATCCTTCAGTCACTAAACCAAACCGACCGCCAGTAACCGAGGGAAGGGGGTGTTGTGAAAGAGTTCACACTATTGTCGTCTTCAATCCAATAGATCAGTCTTTTGAAAACAGTTATTACTTTGCAAATTACCGGAACGGGAATTTTCAAATAAGCATACCCGATCTTGGCTTTCCAAGGCCCTTTTTTATTTTGTAAAAATTATCCGAAATTTACGCATGCATAATACTATATCACGCCATAAACATCGAACAAACCAAAACAACATGCTTACGCGTCATGCGTCTAATGTTCCTTATTATACATAATTCTACTTAAAGTAAATTACCACATGCTTTCATTCATGAACATTCTAGCATATGTGTCAAAACATGCAATTTTCGCATACATCATGCATAATTGGCGACTGGTGTTTTCAGTTTTAAAAACGTTTTGAAAATATTAGGGGCTGACTTGCAATTCATGCTTACAATCAATCATGCGAGATTTTTAGACATGGATTATAGGCAATTTCAATCCGCATAGCATGTCTATCATATTGCGCATACCATATATTTAAATCCCAGAGCTCAGCTCGCAATTTATTATCCATCTAGCTTGACTAAGTCAAGACGACAGTTCTAATATATTTTGCAGAAAGTAAACAAATGCAATTCAGCCCACTAATTTAATCCAGTCCCAAAAACATGCATATCCGAGATCCATCCCCATAATCATATTCAGGTATTAGGGTTTTATCCGAAAACGTGTTAAAACGTAAACCCTAAGAGCACTGTTTAGGTAAACTTTTAAAGTTCGAAAACATTTTGGATTTAAATTGACATCCTATTTTATTGAACATTTAAAATTTCTGAAAAATTTTAAAATTTGCTTCGTTCCAGTTTTTTTTAAACAAAATTCGGTTCGAGTCGGTCCGATTTCAAAATCCGGTTTGATCCGAAACGGTTCAATAAAATAAGATAGCGGTTCGGTTCATCACTCAAAACTAGTTTGGTTAGTTTCTACTTAATTGCTCCGGTTTGACCCGACCCGAAAAGGTCCACCCGATTAAGAAAACCCCAATTGGTTTAACCCGATCCGGTTTTGCAAATTGGACCGGCCCAATAAACCCATAGGGTTCGGCCGAAATATATCTTGTGGGCTAAGTAGGGTTTTAAAATCCACTAAAAACTTAACTTAGCCACCAAGAAATATTAATTATATAAAATAATTTCCAATATTGCAAATGTATATATATATAATTTCGACACATGTTTAAATATATATAAATATTGTCAATATTTTATCTATAAGATGTAAATCAATCAACAATATACATATGTATATATAAAAAATTTGGCACATATATATATATATATATATATATATATATATATATATATATATATTATTGTCAAATATATCTTTAGGGATTAAAATATATATAGACAATATATTTTCTTAATCTTTTATAGCTATTAAATTTATCAATATATATTAACCCTATCTTTATCTATATATATATTGATAGTTAATATATATTTTTCAATATTATATTGTGAACCTATCCATATTTTCCAATTGTAGATATATAGTGACCTTTTAATAAAATTAAAATATGGCAAACTATATCCATAGGGTGTCCGGCTTACTTGGACCCTAAGAAATTAAAAAATTTACCTAATAATTCACTAGGGTTTTCGACCAAAACACCAAAAATTGGAAAAATTGTCAAATTTTAGGATCAATCACTACTATGATCATGAATCAAAAAATTGTTCTTGATAGAACTCATCGTGTTCTTGAAGATCATGAACATCAAACTTAAATTTAAACCAAAAATTTCGGCACCAATCTTTAAAAACATGTATAATCCGAAAATTTTAAGTTTTCAAAGATCAAAGTCATGAAATTAAGTTTAAAAATTTCGGTGTTCATGATGTATAAAATTTCAAGAAATCAGTTTATCAAAAAATTTAAGAACTCCTAAACCTTGCTCTGATACCACTGTTGGATTACGAGGACGTAATACTACGGAATGCTAAATGTGTACTAGTAAGTAATCTAATTACGCAGCGGAATAATGTACACATACCTTAATAGCTTTCCTGCCCAAGAACGTTGTGGAGGGAGTTCTGATCCTCCGGTCGGAACCCGTACAAGTTCTTCGTGAGAAGAATTCCTACGCGGTATAAGCTCCACAGCAAATCCTCTGATCGATTCTTCAACGGGGACAGAACCTCGGACTGATGTGCACCGAAAATCTCAACTAAGGGTGAAAGGGTTTCTCTCAAGTTCCTCAATGGAGGGACTTATTAATTTGATTGATGTGTTAAACCCCTTAGGAGACCCCCTATATATAGCATTGGTAGAGTGGACAAAAGTCCACTCCAACCAATGTGGTACATGGTTCGGCCGAACCATGCTAATTAAGGGGGAGGCCCAATTTTCGGCCTCCCATGTCAATTAGGGATTGAGTATGGCCCAATTAACATAATGTGACAATTACCTAATTAACTTAGGTAATTCCCTTAACATTGACGGGCTACCAATTACGGCACCACGTCACCACATGATAACACTTGATAACTTGATTAATAAGAAAACTGATTTACAATGGATTAAATAGTCTAAATCAACAACGAAATTAAACTGAAAAATAGCTAACTAAACAGAGATCATGACTCCACTAACTACTCCATTAAATTAACTTAGATAATTCAGATAACAGGTTCGAGAAAATCTCCTCCAAATCTGCGTGGTTGATCTTTCTGATCTGAACTGGAGATGAACCGTAATTGTCTATGAGCCGGCCGGTTCGGACTTTAACTAACTTAACAGATTTGATTCAACACTCTCCCTTAAACTGAACTTTGCTTTTTCAAATTTAGTTTAACTTACACTAAGCCTTGACCTTAAGGGTTAAGAACCTATAAACTGTCTGAAGTTTGCTCCATGTGAGATTTTAGTGTCCGAAGTGTAAAATGTTTAAATGGACAGTCCCAGGTTTCATTTTAGTTGAAATTTGGTGTCTTCGCGCATATTTTCCTCTCCCTTCAAACATTTTCATTGACCATTTCACCCACTCATAATCCATCACTTTTTACTTTTTATAAAATCGCCAAATTTGTTCCAAAACTTGAACATCCAAAAGAAAAAGTTTTCAGCTGCGTGGTGTGGAGTGATTTTCAGCGAGAATAGAGCGATATTTACTTGTGCAGATGTGGTCACCTTCTTAGGTGACGGTCCCGGCAAGGTGACGAGAAGGGAGCGTGCATGAGAGATCCTATTTGACAGTCGGTTTCGTCGGGATTGACTTTTCTAAAGTAATCACACCGAGACATCAAATTTCAACAAAAATGAAACCTGAGACTGTCCATTTTAACATTTTAAACTTCAGACACCAAAATCTCACATGGAGAAAACTTCAGACAGTTTATAGGTTCTTAATCCTGACCTTAAATCCATGAAAGAGCTTCTCTTCAAACCTTTGGTTAATAAGTCTGCGTTTTGTTCTTCACTTGAGTAGAATTCCACTTGAATTAAACCTTCACTAACCAAATCTCTTAGGAAAAACTTATTTACATCAATGTGCTTGCTCATGTCATACATTACAAGGTTGTTGGAGAGCTTTATTGTTGAATTATTATCAGATAGTAGTATAAAAGGCTGCCTTTGCTCGTGCTTCAAGAATTTCAGTATACTCTTTAACCAAACAACATGGCAGCCACATAGTGAAGCAGCTACAAACTCTACATCAGTTGTAAATAGAGTCACTACTGTTTGCTTCTTGGAGGACCACGAGACAGCAGCCTCACTCGTCATAAAAGCATACCCGGATGTGTTTTTCCCATCATCCCTGGAACCTACAAAATCACTATCAGAAAAGGCAACAAGATCTGATTAGAGATGCCTATAGTGTAGCCTTAACTCCTTTGTTCCTTGTAGATATCTTTGGATTCTTTTAACTCCCAAAATATGCATCTCTAAAGGATCCTCCATAAAACGACTCAGAAGAATTACTGCATACTGGGTATCTGGCCTAGTAGCAGTGAGATGCATTAAGGACCCAATCATTTGTCTATAGAGGGTTTTATCTACCTTAGAACCAGACCCTACCTTTGTGAGCTTATTTCCTAACTCTGTTGGGATACTGAATAAGTCGCATTTTTCCATTTGAAACCTTTTTAAGACATCCTTCACATATTTCTTATGACTGACAGTGACTCCTTCATTTTGCTTAACCTCTAGCCCAAGAAAGTAATGAAGCTTCCCTAGATCTGTCATTTCAAACTCAAAAGTCATTTGAGATTTGAATTTCTATGAGAGTTACATGTGTAGATTAGATAATCTACATATACACAAACTATAAAAAGCTCACTTGACTCAGACTTTATGAAGGTGTACTCATATGGACACTTTTCAAAGCCTTGTTGCAGTAGATATCCTTCTAACCTACTGTACCAAGCCCTACGAGCATGTATTAGACCATGTAGAGCTTTTATGAGTTTGTAAACATGTGATTCGTTTTCTTGAACTTCAAAACCAGGAGCTTGATCTACATATACTTCTTCTTCGAGATTTCCATGTAAAAAGGCAGATTTTACATCTAGTTGAAATAAAAGAATCTTGTTATGTGCAGATAAAGCTATGACTGTTCTTATGGTATCTAACATTGCTACAGGTTACATAAAAAAATTAAAAAAAAAATTAAAAAAAAAAAACCTTGCTACATGTGCAAAAACTTCAATGTAGTCTACCCTATAAGATTGCTTATACCCTTAGGTCTCTAACCTTGCCTTATATTTATCTATCTCCCCCTTTTCATTTAATTTATTTTTAAAGACCCACTTGATTCCTATTGTACTGCGACCTCTAGGTAACTTAACCAAGTCCCAAGTCCTACTCTTCTCTATTGAATCAGTTTCAGACTACATAGCATCCCTTCATCTTTTACTTCATTTGCAGTGTTGAAATCTAATGGATCGAAGTCAGCAAATAGGCAATAGTAAGTGATATGTTCAGGATCATTTCTATGAAGATTAATGCTTGATACCTGATAATCATCACACCATGCTGGTCTTTTGATTACCCTCTTTTCTTGAATGATGGCCCCTGAATCAAAATACATTGGTACTAGCCTACTGGTGGCTGGAAGACTGACTTGAGCTCCTTCTTCTTCTGTTTGCTCTTCATTTGCATTCTGATTTTCAGATTCATCAGAATCTTATCAAAACTGATTTCCTTGAGCTTCTTCTTCATTACCAGCTCCCTGATTTGAGCTATTTTGAGAGTGCTCTTCATTTACATTCGGCTCAGCTTCAGTCTTCTCATCAACGTCAGGTATGCTTAACTCCCACTCATTCCTAGATGCTCCCCATTTCCATGAGTTGTGCTCATCAAACACCACATTCCAACTAACTATAACATTTTTGGTGATAGGGTTATACAATGGGATAAGGGTTCCTTTGGTACCACTTCTTTGGGCAGAATCCACTTTTGGTACCACTTCTTTTTTTTTTTTTGTACACTTTTGGTACCAACGTTTTCCATTTTGTACCCTTTTGGTACCTCCGTTAGAATTCCGTCCAAAATGGCCGTTAAACCCCCATGTGAGCTGCACGTGACCAAAAAAATAAATTTGGCTGGACGGATTTACCCTTAGGGATAAGGGTTCATTTGGTACCACTTCTTTGGGCAAAATCCACTTTTGGTACCACTTTTTTTTTTTTTTTAATATTTGCTTTGTTTTGCTGTTGAGTTTATATGGATTCGATATAGAATTGTCCCATATATACATTTCCAACTTTGTTTAGAGCCCTACTTAGTAATGTTGCAACTTATATTTTCGATCTAACAAAAGGAAACGTCGCATCTTTAAAAGTTTATATTATTGTTGCAGAGTGTCGAAATGTTTATTCTAGAGTGGTAAGGAATGACGTATCTATTTGTGTTTATAGAAAACGTTATTAAATTCATAGTGATACTTTTCACAATACAAAAAGTTAATTTCAACGCCACGAACAAATAATTTTCTTATATATTGCATGAAATTCTAATACTTACAAACATATCTATCATACTATGCACCGCATTATTATCATATATAAACCGATACATGAAACATACATACATACATACATTACAATATTAGTTTTTACAACGACATATAAATTTCTTCGAATGTGTCAGACAAAAAGTACTCAAAAGAAGAGTCTAAGGAAGAACTGTATGATGATAATGGAAGTTCTGTAATTAATATAAGGTTCACCGACTGCAAAACAAAGTATATATACAAAAAAAAAAAAAAAAAAAAGTGGTACCAAAAGTGGATTTTGCCCAAAGAAGTGGTGCTAAATGAACATTTATCCCTAAGGGTAAATCCGTCCAGCCAAATTTATTTTTTGGTCACGTGCAGCTCACATGGGGGTTTAACGACCATTTTGGACGGAATTCTAACGGAGGTACCAAAAGGGTACAAAATGGAAAACGTTGGTACCAAAAGTGTACAAAAAAAAAGAAGTGGTACCAAAAGTGGATTTTGCCCAAAGAAGTGGTACCAAAGGAACCCTTATCCCTTATACAATTTTTATGTCTTGGACTCTTCACTGATTCCTAAGAAAAAACACTTTTGAATTCCTAAGAAAAAACACTTTTGACTTCTATCAACGAGCTTCTTCTTAGCTGAGGTGATTAGGGCATATGCTATACACCCAAAGACTTTGAAACTTGCAACTGAAGGCTTCTTCCCTAACCATGCTTCCTGAGGATTATTGTTCTTGACAGCAAGTGTTGGGCATCTATTCAACACAAAGAAACTCCAAATCACATCTTCTGGTCAAAAAGATTTAGGAACTCCTTTGGTCTTCATAATACATCTCACCATATTGATGACTGTTCTATTCTTCCTTTCTCCAACTGTGTTTTGCTCAGGGGTCTAAGGAGAAATTTTTTGTCTTCTGATGCCTCCGTGTTTGCAAAAAAAGTTCGAACTCTGTTGAGCAATACTCTCCTCCACGATCTGATCTCAGAGTTAGAATTTTCTTCCATGTGTGATTCTCTACTTCTTCTTTGAAATTTCAGAATGCTTCCAAAGCACTTGACTTCTCTGAGAGTATGTAAACCCAAGCTTTCCGTGAATAGTCATCAATGAATAAGATGAAATAACTTTTGCCACCATTTAATATACGAGTAATTGGCCCACATATGTTTGTATTAATAAGTTGAAGCGCCTCTGTTGCTTCCCAAACACACAAGCTTCACAAATCTCTTTATTTACTTCAATCTTAGGCAGACCATGAACCATATTTAACTGATTCAATGTGTGTAGCCCACTGTAGCTCAAATGGCCCATTCTTAGATGCCATAGCCATGAATCATCACTCTGAGACTCTCCACTTCCTTCATTTGCTTCTAAGCAATTGATCTCAAACTCTAGTTTGATAGGAAATAGTCTTTTTGTGTAGAGCACCATCATCTATTGCCATTGAGTAGCCACTTTTTTGGAGTTGTCAAGTGCTGATCAAGCTAGTAGCTAACTGAGAGACATATAATACATCATGGATTACCTATGTAGCCCCTTCTAAGGTCTTGACCTTCACCACTCATCTTCCTTCTACTGGTACTCCTGAATTGTTCCCAAATACTAAACAAGACTTGTAGTTCTCATCAAGGGAATTGAAAGATTCTCGTAATCCAGTCATGTGATTGTTGCAGCCTGAGTCAAGGTACCAAGTTTTTTGACTTGTTGAGTGGGCTCTCCTTCATTGATAGTCATCAAAATAATCTCCTTCTCTTCTGCATTAGCATAGTTTGAGTGTTCTTGTCTTCCTTCTGGAATCCTTGCCCAGCATTCTGACTTGTAATAGCCAAGTATGTGGCATCTGCTGCTTCGTCATTTATCTCTTTCAGATTGACCTCTCCCCCTCTGAGTGGAAGAACCCCTCTCTACAATGCCCCTTCTCTTCTTCTTTATGACTTCTTTGCTTATAATGTCCTCTGCCTGCTCCTTTCTTTCCTTTTCCACGAAAAAAGTTCTCTCCTCTTGAGTACTGACTTCCTTCAGATACCCTAAGAGCTTGTTCTTCACTTTCTAAATTTCGATTCAGCTTCTGTTCATGAAGAACTAAGGAGCTATGAAGCTCATCTAAAGACAAACTATCAAAGTCTTTGGATTCTTCAATGTCCACCACTATAAAGTCAAATTTATGAGTAAGAAATCTAAGAATCTTCTCTACAATCTGCTTGTCTTTCATTGACTCCCCAATGATTCTCATCTTATTGCAGACCTCCATGATCCTTGTGCAGTAATAAAGAATCTTCTCCCCATCCTTCATCTGCAAAAGTTCAAATTCACGTATAAGGGCTTGAAGTTGAGCTCTCTAAACCCTAGCTGAACCTGAGCCTTTCTTCTTCATGGACTCCTAGATGTCTTTTGCAGTCTTTTTACAGAGAATGGTTGATACGGTGGCTTTATTTATTGCCTGAAACAGCAAATTCTTAGCCTTCATATCCATTAGCTTTCTTCTCTTGTACTCTTCAGTTTCTCTATCTGATCCAACCCCTTCTTCAATCACCTCCCAGTATTCTCATAGTCTCCTTCATACCTGGGAATCATTAATCTCACAAAACTGCTGCTGCTTTCTCCCATTGAACAGGACTTCGAGAAAATGCGATTTCTGAAACTTTGGGCTCTGATACCACTTGTTAAGTTTGGAACTCATCTTCATAAATTACACACATGCTCACATACTCTAGGAGATGACTAATGGAATTGAAAGGAATGGAATCAAAGCAGTATAATGAAGATAACTTAAAGAATAAGCTGTATATTTAGGAAGAACTTGATAACTTGATTAATAAGAAAACTGATTAACAGTGGATTAAATAGTCTAAATCAACAACGAAATTAAACTGAAAAATAGCTAACTCAAAGATCATGACTACACTAACTACTCCATTAAATGAACCTAGATAATTCAGCTAGAAGCTTCAAGAAAATTTCCTCCAAATCTGTGTTATTGATCTTCCTGATCTGAACCGGAGAAGAACCGTAATTGTCTCTGAGCCAGCCAGTTCGAACTTTAACTAACTTAAAAGATTTGCTTCAACATTGCACCTTAGTTTCAGAAGATGATGGAGGATGGAATTAGAGATTCTATTTGAAGTGATGCTGCTTTAAGTGAATTGTTCCAGAAACTACTGATGCGTTAATTATTTCCAATAGATAGCTCCAATTGCTAATAAACCCTATATCATTTGTGACTATGAATTCTATGAGACCATAATGGTAACCTTACTGGAGGTGCAAGTGAACTTGTCAGATCGGTTAATGTTGAAGTGATCGAGGCTTTCTTTAGAAGTTGAATAAGGAGTTCGAGTTGCTATTATTGGACACGGATGAACGAAGATCATTGCTAATCAGATACCAGCTCTGTGATTAGGCAATTGTAGGTAGGGCTGGCAATTTGTGACACGGCACAATAGCACGACACGAACACGCACGAAAAAAACCGTGTTCGTGCTAGCATATAACAGAACGATAGCACGAACACGATTAACACGATATAACTTCCGTGCCGTGTTCGTGTTTGGGTATCATAACACGACACGCACGATAGCACAATAAAGTTGTGCTAATAAGACTAAATCTTAAGTATTTTTTGAGCAAATCTTATCTATTACATCCAATTAGTGGTTTAATATTTAGTTGTCATGGTTTTTTTATATATATGAAGTTCATTATTTTTATTTTTGCTCAAAGATCTCGTATATGGATATATAATTGAATATCCTTCACAACACGAACACACACGAAAATATACGTGTCGTGTACGTGTTTGTAAAATGTGGCACAATAAGCTTATCGTGCGTGTTCGTGTTTAGTAAGTTTAGCACGACACCATCACTGACATGCACGATATCACGCACGATAGCACGAATTGCCACCCCTAATTGTAGGCTATTGTAATGCACTGCTGGATTATTTTTTTCAACAGTTGATTTAGTTATTTCATTTTTTACTCATAATAATGTTTTTTTTCTTCTTTAGGCAAAAAACTGAGCGTAAGTTCCATGGTAAATACTTGAATTCACAAAACCAAGGTTACACAGATTCTGATCCTTTTCCAAGTACCAAAATTGTAGGCAGTTCAAAAGTAGCAAAAAAATTTACTACTCATTCTTGTGCTTCACTTGATGTTGCAGTTGCAGTTGCATCCATTGGCTCTACATCTCCTGCCTTCTTGCCTGCAGAAAAAACCAACCCTTTGTTTAAACTCTTGACTATATAAATCACAAATCACAATCCCCCACAAATTTCACAAATACCCAAAAACATTACCTTTCTTCTTCTTTCCTCCTCCCTTCTTCTTTTTGGTGCCCAAAGCTAACCATGCTTTGATTTCTGGATCATCTACTGTCTTAGTGGGTTGCAGCTGCTGAAGAGCGTGTGATGTAACTCTATCAGACCCATTTGGCATCAACAATACTGTGAACTTTATATGTGCCACCAAGTCACCTAGATTAACAATCCAAGTCAGTGTTAGTATTGTTTTTCCAACATAATCATGGTTTTTTTAAAAATGCAATTTTTTAGAAAAAATACCAGGTTTCTCGTGAAGAACAGGGTATGGCTGCAAGAGATCGTGATTCACACACTCAACCAATCCGAGCCTTGCTCTCTTCTCCTCCAATGCCCTATATAGATTTGACAAGTCCAGTCATCAATCAATACAGAGTTCTTCTTTGGGACTGTTTTGATAGAAGATAATTGAAGGGTATGTCTAACCTTGCAGAAAAAGGCATTATCGGGAATTTCTGACTGATTTCGCTGAAGATGAATCGGGATGCTTTCATTTTCAAGTGATAGTTCCTGTCCACAGCTCTCTTGTATACAGTTGTTTGCTTCTCATCCAACAACTTTGGCTGCAATATGATATTACTTTAGACACCAAGCAAATTAGAGGGGAGGGGGAATTACAAGCAATGAATCTGGTTCCAATTACCTTGCCATCACCAGTGCTAGCAACTATATCGACTGCATAAACCTCATTTTCTTCAAATTCTGCATCATCAACTCTTGTGTCTGGATTGGAGACACTAAGGACGACTTTGTTGCCATCTATCACAAATTGCTTCAGTTGGTGACTAAGCACGCCTTCCACAATCTTGCAATCGTAAGCAGCAGCAACCTTCTGGATTGCTTCGCTAACATCTTTGTTCTGCAAGATAACAAAATATTTTAGCATATTTCAAATTCAGAGACCAACACAAATAAACCCACAAACATTTCACATTTCTCTAGAAAACAAATTATTTGTTTCTTAAAAGGATGCCAATCAACACAAATAAATCCACAAACACTTCACATTTCTCTAGAAAACAAATTATTGTTTCTTAAAAGGATGTCAATCAAGTAATCAAGCATCAACCTAGAGTACAATAATGGCAAATAAAAGAGTTGCCAAATTTTTTAAAAAAAACAAAAAACAAACAAAAAACAAATATACCCAAAAAAGCACAAGAATTACAAATAAGTTATGTTTGAAAAGCATCCTATCAGAGTAACTATGACATAAAAGCATCATCTGGATATTAGTCCATAGCTTTCAAAAATATATTCATCATATAGGAGGAATGTGACAATCCAAAATTTTATATTAGTTTCACTACTAACATATGAAATGATGGGAAAGTCCGAAGAGAACCCAAAACATAGGAGGGTGCCCCAAAAAATGGCAAAAAAAAAAACCATAACCATTAGAAACTGAAGAAAAATCAGTCTCCTCACTCAAATGGTTTGAGAATTATTACAAATATCAGCATACGAGGGACTTTGATAGATTAACAAAGTAAACTTCTATCTCAGGATCCTCGCAATAGCCAGTAAAAATATAGGCAGACAGGGAAAGGAGGAAGTCAACATAAATATTGACATCCTCGGCAAAGCCGCCGTATTCTGATTTGCTTGTAAACTAAATCCAAATATGCCAAGGGGCATAGGAAAAAAGTAGCAACAAAAAAAACACTAGAGATACTAGGAACAGAAGAAAAACATGAGCGTAATCCATCAAATAATGGGTTAAGAAACAGTGGAAATATTGGCATACAAGGGGAATAGATCGATTAACAAAGTGAAGTTCTATCTCGGGACCCTCGAATAGCCAGTAACAATATCGGCAAACAGGGAAAGGAGGAAATCAACATAAAAGCTGACATCCTCGGCAAAGTCGCCGGGTTTTGTTTTGCTAATAATCAAAATACAGACTGTTTCTCATTAAATATTAATAGTATAAAAAAAAATAGATTTTCTTTCCAGATATCTGGGAGTACAATAGTAAAGCCCCTATCAGAGTAACTATGACATAAAAGCTACATCTGGATTAAACCCATAGCTAATTTAAAAATTTCATCATTTAGGGGAATTGTAATATTTATGTAACTTAAACTGCATTAGTAAAAGAATATTTGCCACCATGAGGAATTGCCAGATGAACAGAGAGCATCTACCTTAAATTTCCAGGAAAAGCAAAACACTATAGGCAACAGGGAAAAGAGGGGATCGACTTGTTAACAATCACCTCGGCAAAGTTGCCTATATTATTTGAATCCAAAGCAAAAACAAGAGGATTAAGAGTACCATAATAATGTTGAGAGCAACACTTTCATTCTTAACCCAAAAATACAAATAGTAAGTATGCCTAGAAAATAAAAAATTACTACATTAGTAAAAGAATATTTGCCACCATGAGGAATTGCCAGATGAATAGAGAGCATCTAACTTAAACTTGCCAGGAAAAGCAAAACACTATAGGCAACAGGGAAAAGAGGGAATCGACTTGTTAACAATCACCTCGGCAAAGTTGCCTATATTATTTGAATCCAAAGCAAAAACAAGAGGATTAAGAGTATGATAATAATGTTGAGAGCAACACATTCATTCATAACCCAAAAATACAAATAGCTAGTATGCCTAGAAAATAAAAAATTACTACATTAGTAAAAGATTATTTGCCAGCATGAGGAATTGCCAGATGAATAGAGAGCATCTAACTTAAACTTCCAGGAAAAGCAAAACACTATAGGCAACAGGGAAAAGAGGGAATCGACTTGTTAACAATCACCTCGGCAAAGTTGCCTATCTTATTTGAATCTAAAGCAAAAACAAACATATACAACCACATCTACCCTGAAGTTGCAGATGATGAAGAGGATTATATCAATGTCGAGAGCAACACTTAATTCTTAACCAGAGCAAGCCTGGCAAGCAACTTTAGCTCTATTATCTATATATTATATGCAATAGATATTTAGAAAATTTATTTGGACATAACAAAGACAACAAATTCAAACATCAAATAAACGTGCAAATCATGCCAAATAGGGAAAAATATGTCAAGGTAAGCTAGCTTTGATACCTTTTTCCCAGGTCTCACAAGCCTCAGAGCAACTTCGGCTGCAGTGTTTGCTGCAGCAATGACATCAGCAGCTCTACCAGTGACAGGTCCTTCTTGGATAACATGGGTGTGCGCGACCAAGGCAATGAATCCATCAATGTGGCATCCCATATCACTGAAGGAAGCATAAGATAGCAAATTATCTACCTCTACAAGAAAAAATGTTTCCTTTACAAATTTCACAATCAAGAAGAACAGAACGTTGTTAGAAATAGCTTAAGGGGGCTTACATCTTCACAATGTCTCCATCTTTTAACAATGTCTCATCGCTTGCAAGTGGAGAGAAGTGACAAACTGTGTTATTAACTGAAATACAAGTAGGAAACGCAACACCTCGTTCAATCTTTTTCTTCACATTCTTATACATCTTGCCCGTTTCCCTGCATAAATGTTAGAAAAAAGGTTAAGAAAACCATCAACAAAGAGACGAAGAAAATTAAGTTCAAATATACAATCTGCAAACTCACTCTACAATATAGGAATCACTCTTTTCACAAATGTCCACAATCTTGGACTTCGGCTTGCATTGTGAGATTGCTAACTGCAAAGCTTCTGCAAAAATCAATCATACAACAAAACAGGTCATTAAAGGATAGAGAAGCAACGTCATACAAAAAAAAAATCATTCAAGGCTTCTAGGCTCTAGCCTCTAAAGGATAGCATCAGAAAATCCGTTCATAAACTATTTATTACACCGAAAAAGTCAGTAATTGAGCTGAGAAAACTGTAAATTAGCATGAATAGTTGTGCAATATGAACAAAGGAGAGGGATAGAGTATCAACTGTTAACAATCTCAGCTGCGCTCTTGTACTTTGTGACGACTTCAGATGAGGTAAGATCGAGCTCCTTCTCCTCCTCCCTCTCGTCGTCCGACATTGCTAGTGTTCGCTAGAGGATGATCCTTAATTCTCTAAGTGCTAGGGTTTGGAAACTGTACGAAGATGATGGAGAAGGAAGAACTGAGGGAGGGAATGGAAAAGGGTGAGCTGCGTCACTTTATAGAAAGCAGATGCGAGGCAAGTGTCCGAGCAGGCGGCTAGGGTTTAATCGGCGGATCGGAATAGTTTTTTATGGGCCGGGCCGGGCCGAGCATTCAAAAGCTTTATTTCAAACCCACTAAGTAAGTGGGTCTGACTAATTTTCTCTACCCGAAACACGGGCCTGGCAGGCTCGGATAGTTTTGCACGAACCTAAATGCACTATGAGAGAGTAAGGAGGAAAGCTCTTTCAGTTGTCACATAAGGGGCGTTTGGAAGGAGGTAATGTGATATTATTTGAAACGTGAAATTATAAATAATGTGAGTTATGTAATGTAATGTTGATTGCAGTGTTTGGTTGTGTTGTAATATAAAATAGAATTTTATATTACAGTGTTTGGTAAGTGTTTTATGAGACTATATTATATATTAATATGATAAGATTAAAAATAAAATATATATTGAGAGCAACTGGTAAGTGTTTTATGAGACTATATTATATATTAATATGATAAGATTAAAAATAAAATATATATTGAGAGCAACTAACTTTTTAAACTTTATATTTTGTGGTTAGTACTTTAGTCATTAATGATGAACTCCAAAAACTAAATATTTAAACTCAATATGCATAGGTATTAAAATTCTATTAATTAAAATATTTTATATAGTTTTATAAGATAATTTTCATAAAAAAAATTAAATGAAAAAGACTTTACTCATTTTATAAAAATATCATGTGCATTAATATTTATTGTAATAATGAGTTGTGAAACAGATACAACATAAAAATATTATAATTATTATCATAATAAAGTAAAACTATAATATAAAGTATTTATTTAATAAATAATAATAAAATAACAAAACTCCGTAATGTTGGACGTAAACTCATATTACATCTGTTTTTTTATGTAATATCACATTTAGTGAATGGAGTTTGGACGTAATATCATATTACAATGGACATTACATTATAACGCACATTATGCATTTTGGCAACCAACAGGGACGAATCTACCTTATAGATTATGGGGTCACGGGACACCGCTTAACTCGACCGAGATAGAGTGAAAAATTAGTAATTACCGATAAGGACCCCACATAAAAATTGAAAAGGACCCAATATGAAAAATAAAAACGAAATTAATTTCAAATAATGTTTAGTAGTTTAATTGGTTTAGTGTGTGTATTTTTATTAGTCCATCCATGGTTCAAATCTCACTCTCTTCGAGCTATTCTTTTTCTTTTATGGTTATTATTTATTTTCATGCGTCAGTGACAGGCACGAATCCAGAAAATAAAGTTAGAGGGGTCAAATTTGATGTTAACTATAGAATAATTAGAATGTATACACTATGTATTTATAAAATAATCAACAATATAATATTCTTTAAACAAGGGCGGACGCAAATTTAAGAAAGGGGACAAAACGTCCCTCTTTTTTTTTTTTATTATATATATAATTATAAATGTGATAAAATGTTCATTTGAACATTCGAAAAATTATTAGTTGAAGTTTTTTTTTTTTTTTGAACATATTATTAGCTCAAATTTTTGCTTTGTGCAATTTATTGATTGAAGATTTTTTTGGACAATTTGATAGATCACGTTTCATTTTATGGAGGAGAATTGGTAGCTCTATTTGGTATCTCGCAAATTGTCCACAGAGCTAGTAAACTGTCTACAGAAAGAAACATGAGCTAGTAAACTATTCGCAAAGCGAAATATATTAAGCTGGTAAACTGTTATAAAAAACCAACTAACAATTTGTTAATGAATTGAAACATAAGCTAGCAAATTGTTCTAAATGAACTTTTGCTAGCAACTTAACATAGTGCTTAAATATGAGCTAACAATTTAATAATTAACCCATATAAATTTTTCGACATTTTTTTTATAATAATTTTTTACCCAATTATATTTTTTTTCTAAAAAATGTCAATGGTTATCAAATTCCTAGATCCGCCATTGCCCTTAAGTAAATGTTTTTACAATTGCTATCTTCGGACTTTATCTACGGTAATCGTTTATTTTGTTCACTTTCTTTTAATTTCAAACTTATTCATATTTAATAAAATCACAACAAAGTTTTGATTTTTAAACGTAGAAAATAATTAAACTATGATTAGCAACTATTTAGAAGAAAAAAAATCATAATTACTAATTATGAATAGTCTAGCAATGAAAAAATTTACAAAAATTAATAAGTTCATTGAATTTCAAAGTTCCAATAACAATCTTCTAGTCCAATTCAAATTTCCTCACACATTTACATAAGTGTTGGATCACGGTTGGAACTCCGGTACGGTCTTGACGGCGATCCGAACTCCTTCGCTCCACGTAATCCTGCAAGAGGGGATAGACCGGGCGATGACCCAGAATCCCTCTCCGATGCTTAAATGAGTATCTCGATAACTGGTAAGCAAGAGTCTCAGTATGTAGTCGTATCCAATATGAGGTAACTTCTGCCCTTTTATAGGCGAAGAGCTACCTCAGTTACCTGGAGAACCGCTGGGGCGGTTAACCCGCGTTCCGCGTATCTCGGCCACGATCCCACCTATCTAGGCCTCCCGCCTATCTAGGCCATGATCTCGCTTATCTCGGCCACGCTCCGCGTATCTCGGTCTCAACCTCTGATAGCAAGTCCCGACCAATATCGGGGACTCCAGAGTTATCTCATTGTGTCACCGCTCAGGGCACCTCGTCATCGTGACAGGGCCAACATTCTCAGGGATTCATCATCGGGGCCTACTTAAAGGCATCTCATCGGGAGCGTCCAGCTCGCCTATCGGGACCGACTCTGTCGGGACCTTTCACCATCGGGACTCCCTCTGTCGGGACCCTTCGCCTTGGTCTTCTTGACCTCCTTTTAGGGCCCAGTGGGCCTGTTCACCGTTTCCTCGCCGTTAAAGGGTCTAACGGCCACAGTGAAACCCATCATTTGCCCCCAAGACATGAGGGACTTACAGTTCGTCGTGTCTTTCAACTCCCGACCTCCCGACCTTGGAGTCGGGGACCTTTCCCTTGATAAGGTCACTTGATACGAATCTTCTCGTTCACGTTTCCTCGATACCTTGAGGATAACCACCAAATCCGAGAAGACTCCTCGGTTCCTCAGCCATTAAATGCAGCAGATGACGAAGTGACGTCTTTGGCACCCGTGCCTGATTTTTCGCGCCTGCTTTTTCTGAAAAAGTGCTTTTCAGGCCGTTTCATCATTACGCCCGTTGCCATTCTGTACGTTTCATCTTAACGGCTCAGATTAAAACGCTTCGACTTCGACGATCCAGATTAAGGTGTCCTTTCGACTGTCCTTTCTCCTATAAAACCCTAACCCTGGACACTGTTTCCCTTTTACCGTTTCCGTGATTTCGAAAAGCTCTACAACTCTGAGAACTCAAGCTCTTCCTTGGCTTTCTGCACTCCGATCAACTTTCCGGCAATCATCAAGATCATCCTTCCCACTTCGAATCATCATGTCTGGTAAGGATTTCTTCCCTGATGCTTGTATATCTTTTCCTTCATCTTCGCTTAGTTCGTTTGCAATTTTCCGAAAAACCCAATGTGCCTTTTCCTTGCCATGGCTGATTTTCAGACAGTGGATCCAGTTCCGAGGGAAGAAAACCCTTCAATTTCGACTATGCGCCCAACGACATTTCCAGCACTGCCTACGAGGCCGCTCTCCGGGAGGGCTGCATCACTTCTACCTGGGAACCCCGCTTCCCTTATCCTTGGCCCCGCCTCCCGAGTAACCTTGAGGTTACCCGTCCCCGGAAAGGGGAGGTATTTGTCTCTACGGGGCAAATATCGGCGGGGATTTGATTCCCCTTCTGTGGCAACCTGGTTGAGATGTGCCAACACTACAAGACGCATCCAACTACTTTCTCTCCCCATGCCATCCGCCTATGGAACGCCTTCCAGATCCTCTGCTTCCGACAGAAGTGGGTTTACAGCCTCCAGCTCTTCATAACCTTCTACGGGATGAAGTGCAATGAGGCGGGGGTTTGTGCCTTCTACCCCCGGATGCCCAAGTGGAATAAGGCGCAACTCGCGCTGTGCAGCTGGACCAGTGACACCTAAAAGGTTGTCAAGGGTCGGGGACTCCTAATCGACACGAGGTCCGATAACAGTGGGTGGAAGAGGAGCTACTTCTTCATCAAAAACTCTTCGATCCCCTGGCCTCGATGGGAGGTGGAAGCGGACTCTCCTCCCGCTTACCACACCTACTCTGATGAAGACTTCCAGACCCTTCATCTCATTCAACTTTACCGATGGGGGGGAGTCCTATACTCCCCTCGATGCCAATTCTCTAACGGAGCGGGACCTGGTGAATGCTGGGATCCGTCTCCTCGACATAGTCTCCGGGGGTCAACTCTTCGACGGCCCCTCCAATATGGTTCCTTGGGTAACGTTTCTAATCTCAGTTTTTCACTGTTTGCAGCTAAGAAGGTATCCGTGCTGACCAATCTGATCCTTAAGCAGGGGGAGACCAACGCTGTCCGCCCCACGCGAAAGAGGAAGTCGGCCAAGAAAGCTGCTGCTCCGTCTAGGGCTGAGCATGGGACAGATGGGCGGGCTTTTTCTAAAAAATTGCCCAAGCCCTAAAACTAGGGCCACTTAATAGCTGTCCCGAGCCCTACCCGAGCCCTAGCTAGTAGAAAAAGGCCCGCCCGTCACGGGCCTACAGGGACTAGGGACAAATGGGACAAACCCAAATTCCCATCCAAGTTCAAACAAAAAAAAAAAATCATACTCAATTTACTTAAACCATAACCAAACATAGAACAACAACAAAGTTCAGCACATACCACAAAGTTCATCAAAAAACACCAAAATCACTCAGAACACCAAGTTCAACACATAACTTGGTTCTCCAAAATAGTTCACCAATGACTCCAAAACTAAGTTTTACCAAGACTCTAACACAAAGTCACCAACAATCTGACATAACAAGTTATAAATACAAATCCCAGATCAAATGGAACTTCAACCCGAGCCATCACTAAAGTTAACTTAACTAACTATAGTTTATAGCTGATTAGTTAGCAAAAAGGGACGGGACGGGTCTTTTGGGACTTCGTAAAAAATCCCTAGCCCTAGCCCTATCCCTAGTTGAGAAGAAAAGTCCCGCCCATTAGGGCTTGGGTACATTTTTGGGACGGGCTTTTTGGGACGGGCTAGGGCGGGACGGGCGGGATTTTGAGCCTCTCGGGATATTTGCTCACCCCTAGCTCCGTCGGGATCTCCCTCCGCGGAGAGGACAAAGCGGAGCCGCGTGGAGGTGGACAAACTCTTCAATGTCCAGAATGCTGAAGAAGGTAAAAAGCTCCGCCTAGCTATTAAATCGTACAGGAAGCTAGTTCCTAGGGAGTTGGTCCCTTCGACCATGGAGGCCCGCATCGAAGATATTAAACGCGTCCTCCGGGGGGAAACTCCCCGCGTCCTCAAGGCGGGCTACTATAACTACCGCGGGAAGGACCAATATGTGTCTCGGCGCGTCGTTTGGTGTAAGGGCCCTAACCAACTTCCTGACTATGTTTCTGAAGCCTCTCGTCCTCTAGGTGCAAGTCACTCGGGAACTCCATCGGGTGCTGGAGCTTCAGCAGGGGCACCACCTTCAGTAGGGGCGCCTCCTTCAGCAGGGGCACCACTTTTCGGGGCTGGAGACACCCCGACCGGCGATCAATTTCGTCGGGTGGAGAATCTGGACTCCTCCGAGGAGACAGATGAGGGCGGCTCCCTGATTCCTCGTCGGAGGGCGGGGCAGTCCCCACTGAAACCAACCTCCAAGGGGCTACCCCCTTCACCTTCTTCACAGCAGCGACAGCCGTCGCCCATTCATGACTTCACTCCCTCTCCGGCCCAGGGCGAGTCGGAGGCGCGCCCCTCCACGACTCGAGTCGGTCCTTATCCTCTCCCCTTCGATGGGAGTTTTTACAAGGTTTACGACCCCGCGCAGAAGGAGGCTCCCTAGACCCCGATCCAAACGCTGCAAGGGGTCCAGCTCTGACAGGGGGACACATACCCAGAGCTGGCTCCGCATCTGCTAGCAGGCTCAATCCTGCCCACTCTGAGGTATCCGATTTCCTTGGATCGGGAGGACATCCGCCGGGATGTTCAAGAAATGTCCATCCGTCGGATAGAGGTAAGACTCTTACTTTTCTTTTCTTCATCAATAAGACAGATTGCTCATCTGCTAACACTTCTCTTCCTTCCTTCGCAGGAGATGGCGGACATCAATCGCTGCTTCGGTTACATCTTCGCCTCTGAGGAGGCCCTGGAGCAGGAGCGGGCTAAGGGGGCTCCCGCGGTCATAGCCAAGCTCGAGGAGGATCTCGCGGCCTCCGAGTCTTCGCGGGGAAAACTGGCCAAGGAGCAGGCCATCCTCGACCGAAAGACTCGGGACCTCCAAAAGCAGGCTGGTGATTTCAAGGGGCTGCTGAAGCGGGAGCGACAGGAGCGAAAAAGGGATGTAGAAGCTCGGGACAAACTTGTCCTTGAGAAGAAAGCTCTGGAGGAGCAAATTGCTGAGGTTCCTGCGCAGCTGGTCGCGGCTGAGGCCAAGGGCCGAGAAGATTATCGGGGGTCCGAGGACTTCCAAGCTGACGCGGTGAAATTCTGCACCGCGGAGGTGGAAAACACCCTCTTCAATGCAGTCGAGGAACTCCATCTGGAGTATGGCGACGCCATTAACTTTGACAAGTTCGCGACTCTCGCTCCCTTCGCGAAGAGGTACTTCGCTCTCTCGGAGGAGAGTGATGAGGGGAACACTCCCGCCGGTGTTGAAGACGTGGTTGAGCCTCCAAGTGCTGATCCTCCGACGGTTGACCCCTCGATAATCGACCCTCCAGCGGCTGAACCCGTGGAGTCTTCTGCCACAGATCTTGTGGACCCTGCTCCCGCTGATGCCGACAAGGACCAAGCCTAAATGCTTTTATCTTTTTAGTCCTTGTATTCTCCTTTCATTTGTTTGTAATCCTCGGGCCTTTGAGCCCTCATTAATATCAGACTATTTTAGTTCCGATTTTCCATTGCACTTCTCAAAGCGACTTAACTATGCCACTTAAGGCGAAACCTCGCCACTTAAGACATTTCAACACATCACTTAAGACGATTTAACCCACACCACTTAAGACGATTTAATCGTGCCAACTAAGGCAATTCAATCCGCATCACTTAAGACGACTTAACCACTTGCACCACCTAAGGCGACTTAATATCGTGCACCACTTAAGGCGGCTTTTCAACACTTAGAATAAATCCAAGAACCATGCATCACTTAAGACGACTTAATCTCGTGCACCACTTAAGGCGACTTTTTCTCGTGCACCACTTAAGGCGACTTTTAAACAACACTTAGAATAAATCTAAGAATAATCTGATCGGAAGAAACCTCTTTATTCATTGATGGCACAAAATCTGCTTACATCGAATCAATCGATAAATAACTTACACCACTTAAGGCGATTTTACATCGGGCACCACTTAAGGCGACTTTTCATCGGGCACCACTTAAGGCGACTTTTCATCAAGCATGACATTTCTTCAAGTGTTCGCCACTGAAAGAATGCTTCAATAATCTGCCATCGAGGTCTTCCAACTTATACGCATTTGGAGCTGGCATCCCCACGACTTTGTAAGGTCCTTCCCATTTTGGTGACATCTTGTTGATCCGATCCAAAAGGGTAAACTCGTTTCGACGCCAGACCAGCTCCCCGACGAAGAATTGTCGGGACTTAACTCGCCGATTGTAATACCCGGCCGTCGCCAAACGCATTCGAGCCTGGACTTCATCGGCTTCCCGCCTCTTCTCTTCGAGCAAGTCCAAATCCAGACGTCTCATTTCATCATTTGTCAAAGGCTCATAATATCTCATCCGATGGGATGCCACAGCTACTTCCACGGGAGCAACAGCCTCCGTGCCATAAACAAGGCCAAACGGAGTCTCCCCAGTTGATCGTTTGGGTGTCGTTCTAACAGCCCAAAGCACGTTTTCCAGTTCGTTCAGCCATTTGCCCTTCAAGGCGTAGACCCTTTTCTTCAGGCCATCCATCACGATTTTGTTGGCTGACTCCACCTGGCCATTAGTCTGAGCATGATGGACAGAGGCTGTCCGATGCTCGATATTCAACTCCTCCAGATACTCCTTTACTTGAGCCCCGTTAAACGGAGGACCATTATCGCTGATCACCACCTTAGGAATCCCGTATCTGGATATAATATGGGTTTGGAGAAACTTGACGATTTGGTTCCCCGTCGTCTTGGCCAATGCCTTAGCTTCTATCCATTTCGAAAAATAATCGATAGCCACAAGCAGATATTTACACTTACCTGGTGCCTGCGGGAGGGGTCCCACCAAGTTGATGCCCCACTGCGCGAAGGGCCAAGCACTCTTGATGGACGTCAGATTAGCGGCCAGAGCCATGATATTCGGGGCATACCTCTGGCACGCGTCACAGAATCGGAGGCCAATAATAGCCCAGATTCAACACTTTCCTCATAACGGATCGGGCCCCTTCGTGACAAGCCGCGACCCCTTCATGCACCTCCCTCAGGATTCGACTTGTGTCGGGCTCAGCCACACATTTCAAGTAAGGAGTCGAGAACCACCCCTTTTTGTACAGCTGATTGTCCAGCATCACGTAGTTAACCGCGATCCGACGTATCCTGTCAGCTACGACTTCATTATCGGGGACTGCCCCCGTAGTCAAATACGCGACTATCGGGGTCATCCAAGTGGGTTCCTCCTCCGATCCTGATTCAATGGCACATACCTCCGATGGATCGGTGATCGACAGAATCACCTTCTCCAAGAAATGCACCTTCCGATTTTCCTCGAGGGGTGCCCCCAAGGCAAACTTGCTTAAGGCATCCGCTTCCACGTTTTCCTCCCTCGGGATTGCCTCGGTGTCAAAACTTTTGAAGCTCTCCTTCAAGACTTGCACCTCACGAAGGTACTTTCTCATCATCGGGCTCTTCGCCTCATATCGTCCTTGGACTTGATTCACAATCAGGCCCGCGTCACACTTCACTCTTAAGTGATCAACTCCCGTACCTTTGGCAATTTTCAGGCCTGTGATAAGAGCCTCATACTCAGCTTCGTTATTCGTGGCCCTAAACGTTAAGGCCAAAGCATATCGAAGGGGCTCACCCCCGCCTGGTGGTATCAATACGAACCCTGCATCTGATCCATCTAAACTCGAGGAGCCATCCGTGTACATTTCCCAAGTATTTTCTTCATTTGGCTGTTCTGATTGCTCCGCCATTTCTGATTGCTCTGTTATCGGGACCTCCATGGTTGCCCCCTCTACAGGGCCCGCTTCTTCTAGATCGGGGGCTGTAGACTCTGCTATGAAATCCGCCAATGCCTGGCCCTTAATAGCCGTTCTCGGAGCAAAGTGTATGCGAAACTCACTAAGCTCGACTGCCCATTTCATTAATCTCCCCGACGCATCAGGTCGGTTCAAAAAATGCTTCAGAGGTTGATTTGTCAACACAGTAATCTCATGCGCATGGAAGTAAGGCCTCAGCTTCCGAGCAGTAATAATCAACGCAAAGAGATACTTCTCAACGGCGGGATAATTCATTTCAGATTTGGCAAACTCCTTGCTTACATAATAAACCGGGACTTGATTACCCTCGACAACCTTCACTAACACAGAGCTAATGGCAAATTCAGAAACAGCCAAATATAGATAGAGCGGCTCGCCTGGGATCAGTTTCGCCAATGGCGGGAGGGTGCGAAGGTGCTGCTTGAGTGCCTAGAACGCCTCTTCACACTTGGCAGTCCACTCAAACTTCTTGTTGGCCCTCAATACTTCAAAAAACGGCACGGATCGGTCACTTGCCTTGGACAGGAAGCGATTCATTGCAGCCAGTTGGCCATTCAGCACTTGCACCTCTCGATGATTTATCTGAGACTGCATCTCCTCGATCGCCCTCAGCTTCTCGGGGTTCACCTCAATTCCTCTTTGGCTTACCATAAAGCCCAAAAAATTCCCCGAGTGGACTCCGAAGGCGCACTTGGTCGGGTTCAAGCGAACCTGATGAAGCCTCATCCGCACATGATCCTCGGCCTGTCGGGACTTCACCAGCATATCGTCCACGTAAGCCTCCATGGTTTTCCCAAGCATATCTCCGAACAGCTTGTTCACCATCCTTTGATAAGTTGCCCCGGCATTGATCAATCCAAAGGGCATGACATCGTAATGATAGATGTCACTATTAACATAAAAAGCAGTGTGGGGGGCATCCTCCTTAGCCATCTTGATCTGATTATAGCCCGAGTAAGCATCCATGAAGCTCAGCAATTCATGTCCTGACGTGGCATCCACCAACTGGTCAATTCTCGGAAGCGGGTAACAGTCCTTCGGGCAAGCTTTATTCAGGTCGCGGAAATCAACACACATCCGCCACTTCTCATTGCTCTTCTTCACCAGAACCGGGTTGGCAACCCAAGTCTGGAATCGGAGCTCCTTGATAAATCCAGCATCGAGCAACCTGCCCACCTCCTGCTGGATCGCGGTCCTCTTGTCCGCGCCCATCGGACGCCTTTTCTGCGCGATAGGCTTGATCGCGGGATCAATCTTCAACTCGTGCACGATCACATCGGGGCTGATTCCTGGCATGTCACTCGGGGACCAGGCAAACAACTCCTTAAACTCCTTCAGCAGCTCAATCAATTCTCGGGCCCTCTCGTCAGACAGGGCGGACCCGATTTTCACCTTCCTCTGAGGTCCGTCAATCTCAACCTCCTTTAAATCCTCCATGGGGGCGGGACGCCAAAACTCCTCTCTGGGATCAGCATCGGTCTGGAGGATAGTCTTAGCCTCCCGTCTTTTCCTTCGGGTGGCATTAACATAGCACCTCCTGGAAGCCACCTGGTCGCCCTTGACCTCCCTGACTCCGTGGTCAGTCGGGAACTTCATCTTCTGGTGAACAGTCGAGGCAACTGCCATCAGGGGGTTGATGGTGGTTCTCCCGATAATCGCGTTGTAAGTTCCCGCGGACTCAACTACCACGAAGTCCACATTCCTCCTTTCCGCTTTCCACCCACTACCAAACTCCACTGGTAAGGTGATCATTCCCAGCGGGTAGGAGATGATACCAGAGAACCCGACCATCGGGAAGTTCACCTCCTTGAGATCCTTCTTCGTTTTCCCCATGGCTTCAAGCGCATCCATAAACAGAATATCGGAGGAGCTCCCTCCGTCGATCAAAATTCGCTTCATCTCGTACCCATCCACGTCTAGGTTCACGACCAAAGCATCATCGTGTGGACTCTCCACACCTACCAGGTCCTCCGCTGAGAAGGAAATCACCATCTCTTCCTTCGCGGTCCAGGATCGGGACCTCTTGCCCAGCACCACAGCAGCGGAAATTCTCGAGGCATAGACCTCCCGAGAGGCTGTGGTGTCACATCCTGCGGCAAATCCTCCGTGAATCACATTGATGGTGCCCCGCTTCTCCTTATGGGCACCAGAAGACTCTGGCTCAGACTTCTTCTTCTTCGGGGACCGATCGCGGGATCGGGAACGGGACCGCGATCGAGACCGAGAGCGGGAACGACACCGCCTTTCAGCCACAAACTCCTTGAGCTTCCCCTTCTGGATCATCTTTTCGATCTCCTTCTTCAACTCCTGACAATGGTTAGTGTCGTGACCGCTGGCGCGGTGGAACCGACAGTAACGATCGGTGCGGGATCCCATAAACTCTCCTTCCTTCTTAGGGGGGGTACCTAGAGATACCACGTCGATCCATGATCGCTAACACCTCCGCCATGGAGCTATTCAGAGGGATGCTATAGTCCTCCCGCTTATCCTTCCTTGGGGGACGCCTGTCCTCCCTTCGATCAAAACGACCTCGAGTCCGACTGCCCTCGGACTTATCCTTCCGCTTATGGTCGTCCACTGGCTTGAGCGACTGCTTCCCCCTATTCGACTTCGGAGGATCAAGCTCTCCAGCAGCTATTTTCGACTCTTGCACGTCGATTTGCTGCTTCACCCTCTTCTGCAGTGCCTCCATGTTCCACACAGCCTTTCAGCCACGCTATGCATCAGGTCGGAACCGTAGGGGGCTGTCAGGTTCCGAAGGAAGGTGCAAATGGTCTCTCCCTCCGATATCTCTTCATCAATCTTCGCCACGCTGGCAGTATATCGCTGGTAATAGTGTGCCAGCGATTCGTCGGGCCTCTGTACCACCTGGGCCAGGGACCTCACACTCTTTAGGAGACGCCGACGACCCTGATACTATTGAATGAAACGGTCGTGCATATCAGCCCAGCAGGTGATGCACCCCGGGGGCAGGCTGAAGAACCAGGTCAGGGCCCTCTCACCAAGTGTATTCGGGAACAGTATACACACGATATCATCATTCGGGGCTCTGCCGAGACATGCCATGAGGTGCTTCTGGACATGACGAACTGGATCTCCCTCGCCATCATACTCCTTCACTGTGGGGATACCCAGCCCTGGCGGGGCGAGGGTGTCTATTAGTCGGGGAACGAAGGGATGGGTGGATCGATCCCTCAGCTCCGACATCATCGTCTTCTGCTCCCCCATGCAGATGTTCACGATCTTCACCACCTGATCGGGGGTGATGGGACCATTGAGGGGAATGGTCCTATGCTGCACTGGTCCTGGCCCGTCGACCACAAATCGCTCCGACTGAGCAGGCTCCTTACCCTTATCTTGGCATCTGGGTTGGGCCTCCTGCACATTCTAAACCTCTGCTGGCGGAGGCACCTCCTCCTGCTTCCTGGCCGTCTCTCTTCGCTCTAAGAGAGCTTCCACGGCCGCCAAAAACATCGGCATGGCATCCGCCACAGCCTTCGCCAGATCCGCGTTTGGAGGAGCTTCCTCCTGCCTATTTTCTTGATGTTGAGCAGTATCTTCAGGAACTTCATTGTGCCCCCCCTGTCCGGGAGACCTCAGCAGGAAGGTTTTGGTCCTCGGCACGCTCCGGTGGCGAATTCAGAGTTCCGGCAGGATGACGGGAACCACCAGATTGTCCTTGTCTTCTCTTCTTACCAGCCGCCATTGAACGAGTAGAAGTCATTCTAGCTTTTCGTCACGTTTCCCACAGATGGCGCCAATGTTGGATCACGGTTGGAACTCCGGTACGGTCTTGACGGCGATCCGAACTCCTTCGCTCCACGTAATCCTGCAAGAGGGGATAGACCGGGCGGTGACCCAGAATCCCTCTCCGATGCTTAAATGAGTATCTCGATAAACTGGTAAGCAAGAGTCTCAGTATGTAGTCGTATCCAATATGAGGTAACTTCTGCCCTTTTATAGGCGAAGAGCTACCTCAGTTACCGGAGAACCGCTGGGGCGGTTAACCCGCGTTCCGCGTATCTCGGCCACGATCCCGCCTATCTCGGCCATGATCTCGCCTATCTCGGCCACGCTCCGCGTATCTCGGCCACGATCCCACCTATCTAGGCATCCCGCCTATCTAGGCCATGATCTCGCTTATCTCGGCCACGCTCCGCGTATCTCGGTCTCAACCTCTGATAGCAAGTCCCGATCAATATCGGGGACTCCAGAGTTATCTCATTGTGTCACCGCTCAGGGCCCCTCGTCATCGTGACAGGGCCAACATTCTCAGGGATTCATCATCGGGGCCTACTTAAAGGCATCTCATCGGGAGCGTCCAGCTCGCCTATCGGGACCGACTCTGTCGGGACCTTTCACCATCGGGACTCCCTCTGTCGGGACCCTTCGCCTTGGTCTTCTTGACCTCCTTTTAGGGCCCAGTGGGCCTGTTACCGTTTCCTCGCCGTTAAAGGGCCTAACGGCCACTGCGAAACCCATCAATAAGCTCATTTAATTTTTTTAAATTAATAATAATAATTATAAAGATAGTACCAGAATATTTTAACACACAAACCACGATTTCCTAAAATTAATCACGGCAAATTTTTGCTCTTACTAAGAATTAGAGGGGCAAATTACACTATTCCTTTAACAAACAAACAAAAACACTCTTTATAATTTCTAACTATAGCTTATTTTGTAAAGCTTCAGAGGGGGCAATGGGCCTTCCTCGCTACACTGTGGACTCGTGCTTGGTCATTGACAAATCTTGCACACAATTTTGTAAGTCTTTTTTTTTACTACAAAAACATCATTAATTTTTATTCATCTCATTCCAATTGATTGTTACTTTCTTTGAAAGACCATGAACAATTGTAATTTTTGTGATGTTCAATATATTTGTATTGGATATTATTGATGTTTTAATTTATTTATTTTTAATTTAGGTATATATATAATTGTACTTTAACAATTTCTTTACGATTTTTTTAGCTTGACCCGAAATTATATTTGATCCGACCGTTTTTTTTCTATAGAAAAATTATTGTGCACCCACTGATACTTGGGTCCTGGATTCGTCACTGGCAACCAAACGACGTAATGTGAATGTAATGAGTAACGTAATGTGAGATTACATCCCACATTACATTCATCCAAACATCCTCTAAGAGTATACATAATAGTTTTACATAGTATTACTTAAATGTGGGATCAATATATTTGTATGTAAAGTGTAAACAAAACGTGTTACAATTATTTTACATAGCATTCCTTAAAAGCGGAACCCAACAACTTTTATATAAATCATTCATTAAATATAACAAACCCACTATGTTGACACATCATCACATAATTTTTTTTTTTTTTTCAAAAACCCAAATATTGCCTTCATCAATCGTATTTTTGTCATTATATATGTCATGTTGCAATATATATTTCTTCTTCATCGAATGAACTCGTCATACTTGTTAATATATCAACATGATTGAATTGTCCAGAACCCATTAAGTTATTTAATGTGGGATTGAAGAAATGAAATGCAAAAAATGTATATATAAGTAATAATGTATAACGAAAACTAGGTGCTGACCCCGCGCTATGTGCGGGACGACTTGCTAAATTGTAAACCATAACATGTTGCATAATATTGAAAATAAGAAATGATATTAAGTATAAATACATGAATGAGTTGCATTCTCTTCCTCGAAGTTCTCAGATACTCTTTAGATTAGTCTGCTCCTAAAACAAAATGAACACAATTTACACTAAAGTTAAGTCTCATAATTACGTAGAGAAAATACTATTTATACCATATTTAAGTCAATTGATAAGCAACATTGGCAGAGTCAAAAGTAAATCTTTTTTTTTTTTTTTATTGCTGAATTGGAAATGGAACCATTAAAATATAGTTAGAAAAACAATCATTTTTCGGGAACCACAAATATTTCCACATGCTGAAAGTGCTAGAAAAATTGAATAGATCAAATTCGATTTCAAATAATCGTGATTTCATTAGCTTTGGCGCTTGTATCCTTAACAAATCAGCATGTAAAATAGATCGCATAGTGAGGTACAAACGATAGTTACATTCTTGTGTGGTGGTGCACTTCGGGAGACGGTGTAAGGTAGGTATACGTCTGTGTACATTTTTACTAATTTATTATAAATATTATTGCAATAAAAATATTTTTACAATTTGGGTCAATTTTTATTTAAGGTGTTTAATTTTAACAAATTGAGTCACAAATTTTATATGGCCTAATTACCCACATCGTAAGCCCAAATACCCATAATCTAAACCCAACATTATTTCACTTCAAAACCTAACCTTATCTTTAACCTAGCATCCACAGGGCACAGACCGAAGCATTAAGCATCTCTATACCATAGAGCAAAATCCACAGCTATTGTGTTTCTCATTCACAACTTCTTCTTCTACTTTGGGTAGCGACTCCAATTCCTCAAAACTAGCTAAGCTACTTCTCAGAGTTCGAGATCAAATGGTTAGGGATCAGGCTCGAAGCAAGCAATTAATGGGCTACTGACCATCATCGCCGTTTTCTTGAAGCCAACCCTCCTTTAGCTGGTCTCCGGAGATAGTAGGAGCTCTACCGCTCGTAAGCATCGCGAGTGGTCGTGGCATATTCAGCTTCCCACCGCGATCCGCCGATAGTCGGATCTACAGTGTCGAGATCGGATTAAAGGGCATGCACCAAAGGCGCCTTCACCTACGCCGATGCATCTGCCTACACTGACTCCTTCCATTGGCCGGTCGATCTGATTGCCAGACAACAATTGGTGGGTCAATTTGCATAGTTTGCTGCATGTTCTGATTATGCTCTTATAAAGGGAAGACTTCACTGAAACTATTGTGTCTCTTGGTCTTCAACTGTTACTTTGGCGCTTCTTCCTTGTTGCGAATCTCTGATTTAATTACTGATAATAACTATGATTTAATTGAAAGCAAAATTTAACTGAAAATGAAACGGATGAGTGGAATAAATGGATTGAAACTGAAAGGGAAGAGGAGATTGCTGGAGTGCAGAAGAGGAGACACTAGACTTCATCTTCAGCACAGAAACTCAAAATAACACACGCGTTTGGCGGAGGGAAAATAACGCGTGAAGAAATTTCTTACGCGGCAGAACGACATTGGTCATTTAAATCTGATGTGGCAGCACCAGAATAACCATTTTACCTCACTCACCTTGCTGACATGGCAGTCTCTAAAAACTCCCTAATTGAGCTGATGTGGCAGCATGTGGCAGCATGTGTTATTATCTCTCCTGATGTTCCTATATATATAGGGAAGACTTCACTGAAACTGCTGCGTCTCTTGGTCTTCAACTGTTACTTTGGCGCTTCTTCCTTGCTGCGAATCTCTAATTTAATTACTGATAATAACTCTGATTTAATTTAAAGCCAAATTTAACTGAAAATGAAACAGATGAGTGGAACAAATGGATTGAAACTGAAAGGGAAGAGGAGATTGCTGGAGTGCAGAAGAGGAGACTGTAGACTTCAACTTCAGCACAGAAACTTAAAAATACCACACGCGTCTGGCGGGGGAAAAATAACGCGTGAAGAAATTGCTTACGTGGCAGAACGATATTGGTCATTTAAATCTGATGTGGCAACACCAGAATAACCCTCTTACCTCACTCACCTTGCTGACGTGGCAGTCTCTAAAAACTCCCTAATTGAGCTGATGTGGCAGCATGTGTTATTATCTCTCCTGCCGTTCCTATATATATATATATAGATTCTATGACTTTACTTTTTACAAAAAATTTAAAATATGTTGCGATTGTGAACTCACAATAAACTTGAGTATGTCAAAAGTGTGATTTGAACCGACGCCCTCTTTTGAAGACCAGAACTTAAGACTGGCGCCTTAGACCACTCGGTCATCCTGACATATTAAGTTATGTTCAGAATTTCTTTGGTAGTACGTAACACAAACACAAATATGCAAAGAAAAATCATTTGTGTGCAAGAATATGATAAAATTATAACTTGATAACATTTGGAGATTTCATTGTAATTCCATGTTAAAAATTTATAATAAGACTTCACTTCTCACGAACATTACTTTTGAAAGTTTTTCGATCTTGTATTGTGTAAAAACTAAATTTAGTCATAACTCATCTACGAACTTATATGATTATGTCAGTGTCACATATTCATGATAAATTACACCATTACACTATTTCACAAGTTATCGAGAGTTTAATCGAGCCACTTAAAAAAATATATATTTTACTTTGTAACTTTAAAATGTATATCACGGAAGTTATTTTGAAAAGTTGATGATGTCTATTTTCATCAAAGCATAAAGACGGAGAATTTAGAAAAAAAATTATAGGAGAACTTAAAATAACACGAAAATTAGAAAAAGATTCAAATGTGACCATTAGTGTACTTTATATATATTGAGTAGATTTTGAATCCATGCGCCATCTTTGGGAATCGTACCCACGACCACATGGTTAAAATACATACGCTCTACTAGCTGAGCTAAAATGGCGTACATAATTGTTTTGGATTATACAGTCCTTAATTTTCTCTTATTTTCTATTTAGTTCTTCTACTAAATATACCTACATGTCTTTTCTTATTTTGTATTAGGGTTTGACTCAAATGCAGTCGACTGATGAAGTCAAACTTTCGGCTGTTAGTTCATACACGTCAAAATCTATAAAAACAGTTTAAGATTTAATTAGGATTAAAATCTATACACGATAAGCTTATTAATATGCGTGATATGCACCATTTGTTGCCACTAGTTATTATTAAACATTCTATGACTTTACTTTTTACAAAAAATTTAAAATATGTTGCGATTATGAACTCACAATAAACTTGAGTATGTTAGAAGTGGGATTTGACCCCACGCCTTCTTTCGAAGACCGGAACTCGAGTCTGGCGCCTTAGACCACTCAGCCATCCTGACATATCTAATTATGTTCAGATATTTCTTTGATCGTACGTAACACAAACACCAATATGCAAAGAAAAATCATTTGCGTGCATGAATATGATAAAATTATAACTTGATAACATTGGGCAATTTCATTGTACTTCCGTGTTAAAAATTTATAATAAGACTTCTTCTCACAAACATTACTTTTGAAAGTTTTCGATCTTGTATTGTGTAAAAACTAAATTTAGTCATAACTCATCTACGAACTTATATGATTATGTCAGTGTCACATATTCATGATAAATTACACCATTGCACTATTTCACAAGTTATCGAGAGTTTAATCGAGCCACTTAAAAAAATATATATGCTACTTTGTAACTTTAAAATGTTTATCACGGAAGTTATTTTGAAAAGTTGATGATTTCTATTTTCAGCAAAGCATAAAGACGGGGAAATTAGAAAAAAAAATATAGGAGAACTTAAAATAACTCGAAAATTAGAAAAATATTCAAATGCGACCATCCGTGTACTTTACATATCGAGTAGATTTTGAATCCATGCGCCGTCTGTGGGAATCGAACCCACGACCACATGGTTAAAAGCCATGCTCTCTACCAGCTGAGCTAAGACGGCTTACAAATTTGTTTTGGATTATACTGTCCTTAATTTTCTCTTATTTTCAATTTAGTTCTTCTACTAAATATACCTACACTCCTTTTCTTATTTTGTATTAGTGTTTGACTCAAATGTAGTCGACTTATGAAGTCGAATTTTCGGCCGTTAGTTCATACACGTCAAAATCTATAAAACATTTTAAGATTTAATTAAGATTAAAATCTATACACGATAAGCTTATTAATATGCGTGATATGCACCATTTGTTGCCACTAGTTATTATTAAACACTAGGTGCTGACCCCGCGCTACGCGCGTGACGACTTGCTAAATTGTAAATTGTAAACCATAACATGTGTGCATAATATTGAAAATAAGAAATGATATTAAGTATAAATACATGAATGAGTTGCATTCTCTTCCTCGAAGTTCTCAGGTACTCTTTAGATTAGTCTGCTCCTAAAACAAAATAAACAAAGTTTACACTAAAGTTAAGTCTCATAATAACGTAGAGAAAATACTGTTTATACCATATTTAAGTCAATTGATAAGCAACATTGGCATTTGAGAGTCAAAAGTTTTTTTTTTTTTTTTTTTGTCTTTGCTGAATTGGAAATGGAACCATTAAAATATAGTTAGAAAAAAAATCATTTTCAGGGAACCACAAATATTTCCACATGCTGAAACTGCTAGAAAAATTGAATAGATCAAATTTGATTTCAAATAATCGTGATTTCATTAGCTTTGGCGTTTGTATCCTTAGCAAATCAGCATGTAAAATAGATCACATAGTGAGGTACAAACGATAGTTACATTCTTGTGTGGTGTTGCACTTCGGGAGACGGTGTAAGGTAGGTATACGTCTGTGTACATTTTTACTAATTTATTATAAATATTATTGCAATAAAAATATTTTTACAATTTGGGTCAATTTTTATTTAAGGTGTTTAATTTTAACAAATTGAGTCACAAATTTTACATGACCTAATTTTAATATGCGTGATATGCACCATTTGTTGCCACTAGTTATTATTAAACACTAGGTGCTGACCCCGCGCTACGCGCGTGACGACTTGCTAAATTGTAAATTGTAAACCATAACATGTGTGCATAATATTGAAAATAAGAAATGATATTAAGTATAAATACATGAATGAGTTGCATTCTCTTCCTCGAAGTTCTCAGGTACTCTTTAGATTAGTCTGCTCCTAAAACAAAATAAACAAAGTTTACACTAAAGTTAAGTCTCATAATAACGTAGAGAAAATACTGTTTATACCATATTTAAGTCAATTGATAAGCAACATTGGCATTTGAGAGTCAAAAGTTTTTTTTTTTTTTTTTTGTCTTTGCTGAATTGGAAATGGAACCATTAAAATATAGTTAGAAAAAAAATCATTTTCAGGGAACCACAAATATTTCCACATGCTGAAACTGCTAGAAAAATTGAATAGATCAAATTCGATTTCAAATAATCGTGATTTCATTAGCTTTGGCGTTTGTATCCTTAGCAAATCAGCATGTAAAATAGATCACATAGTGAGGTACAAACGATAGTTACATTCTTGTGTGGTGTTGCACTTCGGGAGACGGTGTAAGGTAGGTATACGTCTGTGTACATTTTTACTAATTTATTATAAATATTATTGCAATAAAAATATTTTTACAATTTGGGTCAATTTTTATTTAAGGTGTTTAATTTTAACAAATTGAGTCACAAATTTTACATGACCTAATTTTAATATGCGTGATATGCACCATTTGTTGCCACTAGTTATTATTAAACACTAGGTGCTGACCCCGCGCTACGCGCGTGACGACTTGCTAAATTGTAAATTGTAAACCATAACATGTGTGCATAATATTGAAAATAAGAAATGATATTAAGTATAAATACATGAATGAGTTGCATTCTCTTCCTCGAAGTTCTCAGGTACTCTTTAGATTAGTCTGCTCCTAAAACAAAATAAACAAAGTTTACACTAAAGTTAAGTCTCATAATAACGTAGAGAAAATACTGTTTATACCATATTTAAGTCAATTGATAAGCAACATTGGCATTTGAGAGTCAAAAGTTTTTTTTTTTTTTTTTTTTGTCTTTGCTGAATTGGAAATGGAACCATTAAAATATAGTTAGAAAAAAAAATCATTTTCAGGGAACCACAAATATTTCCACATGCTGAAACTGCTAGAAAAATTGAATAGATCAAATTCGATTTCAAATAATCGTGATTTCATTAGCTTTGGCGTTTGTATCCTTAGCAAATCAGCATGTAAAATAGATCACATAGTGAGGTACAAACGATAGTTACATTCTTGTGTGGTGTTGCACTTCGGGAGACGGTGTAAGGTAGGTATACGTCTGTGTACATTTTTACTAATTTATTATAAATATTATTGCAATAAAAATATTTTTACAATTTGGGTCAATATTTATTTAAGGTGTTTAATTTTAACAAATTGAGTCACAAATTTTACATGACCTAATTTTAATATGCGTGATATGCACCATTTGTTGCCACTAGTTATTATTAAACACTAGGTGCTGACCCCGCGCTACGCGCGTGACGACTTGCTAAATTGTAAATTGTAAACCATAACATGTGTGCATAATATTGAAAATAAGAAATGATATTAAGTATAAATACATGAATGAGTTGCATTCTCTTCCTCGAAGTTCTCAGGTACTCTTTAGATTAGTCTGCTCCTAAAACAAAATAAACAAAGTTTACACTAAAGTTAAGTCTCATAATAACGTAGAGAAAATACTGTTTATACCATATTTAAGTCAATTGATAAGCAACATTGGCATTTGAGAGTCAAAAGTTTTTTTTCACACTGTTTATACCCACACTGTAAACCCAAATACCCACAATCTAAACCCAACATTATTTTCACTTCAAAACCTAACCTTATCTTTAACCTAGCATCCACAGGGCACATACCGCAGCCATAAGCATCTCTATACCATAGAGCAAAATCCACAGCTATTGTGTTTCTCATTCACGACTTCTTCTTCTTCTTTGGGTAGTGACTCCAATTCCTCAAAACCAGCTAAGCTACTTCTCAGAGTCCGAGATCAAATGGTTAGGGATCGGGCTCGAAGCAAGCAATTAATGGGCTACTGACCATCATCGTCTTTGTCTTGAAAGCCAACCCTCCTTTAGCTGGTCTCCGGATATAGAGGGAGCTCTACCGCTCGTAAGCATCGCGAGTGGTCGTGGCATATTCAGCCTCCCACCGCGATCCGCCGATAGTCGGATCTACAGGGTCGAGATCAGATTAAAGGGCATGCACCAAAGGCGCCTTCACCGACGCCGATGCATCTGCCTACACTGACTCCTTCCATTGGCCGGTCGATCCGCCTGCCAGACAACAATTGGTGGGTCAATTTGCATAGTTTGCTGCATGTTCTGATTATGCTCTTATATAGGGAAGACTTCACTGAAACTGCTGCGTCTCTTGGTCTTCAACTGTTATTTTTGGCGCTTCTTCCTTGCTGCGAATCTCTGATTTAATAACTGATAATAACTCTGATTTAATTTAAAGCAAAATTTAACTGAAAATGAAACGGATGAGTGGAATAAATGGATTGAAACTGAAATGGAAGAGGAGATTGCTGAAGTGCAGAAGAGGAGACGGTAGACTTCATCTTCAGCACATAAATTCAAAATAACACACGCGCCTGGTGGGGGAAAAATAATGCGTGAAGAAATTGCTTACATGGCAGAACGATATTGGTCATTTAAATCTGATGTGGCAGCACCAGAATAACCCTCTTACCTCACTCACCTTGCTGACGTGGTAGTCTCTAAAAACTCCCTAACTGAGCTGATGTAGCAGCATGTGGCAGCATGTGTTATTATCTCTCCTGTCGTTCCTATATATATATATATATATATATATATATATATATATATATATATATATATATATATAGATATACAACATTATACAACTCACAATGTATAAGTAATTTTTTTTCTAGATAATGGCACAATTAGAAATTAATAATAACTAATTTTTAAATTGGTAATTAAGGTTTAATAATAAAATATATTTAAGTAAAATGTTAAGTAAAACCATTGAATACCTACTATTATATAAGCATTACTTAAGTTTATATATTTATTAAAGTACACATAAATGGCTTATGTGACACCTTAAAAGAATATAAAACATGTAATAAAATTGTGGATGCTCTAAGCAAAGGTGATCATTCAAATTTTGACACCTCAAATTAAAATATATCAAATTAAAACTAATTGATTTACCCAATAGAAAACTCAAGTGAAGAGAAATTATAAATCCTTCCTTCATTTATCAAGAATAAATTTTGCAATTAATTCAGATCAATAATTCAACACGAATCATAAATATTTACATAAGAAGAGGAATTTTTTTGGAGCATAATTGTAGCACTAATATAAGATACTAGGTGTTGTACTCGCGCAAACGTGGGTGGCTTCCTACTTATTTATAAATGCATATAAATATATAAATAAAATTATAGTGAGTAATGCATTCTTTTAAAAAATGTTTATAAAATTTTTAAAAAGAAGAATGAAGAATCCTAAGAATTATAAATTGACGGCCCTAAACTCTAATTTGGGAAAGAAAAACACTACTAAACTCTAATGAAAATATTTCAGCGTTACAAAATAAGACTTTTTTTCTCGCTAAAAGAGAATAATACTTGGGCTAAGGGTCAAGTTAGTAATTTTTCGTACATCTCCCCCTCCCGGAGCCCAGGTATCATATACGCCACCAAAATAAAGAGCCTTGAATACTAGAAGAAAAGCACCTAAACCTAACAAGATTAAGTGAATACCTAAAATTGTGGTCATTTTATTTTTATCTTTCCATACATAACCAAATAATGGAAAAGATTCTTCAAGAGTCAGCAACACTTCCAAATGCCACTTCTTCCCGTCGCATCCGTCTTCAGGACGATCTAGTAACAGGTTTTCACTTCTCAGTGAGTGGAAGATTTGTCCCCGGGTCCACGTTGAAGGCTTCTATAGTAGAACTCATTCGAGAGGGCTTATGTGAACATAGTCGCCAAATAATCCCAACGTGTTGTACTCTAGAAGTAGTTCGGACGATTCAATAATATTAGTCTACAAACCACTCGAGCTAAAATTGATTATTGTCCCTATACAGTCCGAACTATCCATGGGGTATTAGGCATCAAAATTTGGATATTTAGAGAGGAGGGATAGGAAAACTTTACTTGTCGTTACACTCTATCCATTAAATGAGAAAAAAAAAAAACAACAACAAACTCCTTCCTTTCATTCTTTTTCTCTTCTTTTAGCAAAAAAATGAACAATGGACGAAAGTCGGCCTTAGTGATCCGACGGTGCCGAGTGGAAGGGCCGTCGCTCAACGGATAAAAGTTACTCTAGGGATAACAGGTTGATCTTCCCCAAGAGCTCACATCGACGGGAAGGTTTGATTGACTTGAGTTTATTCAATTCGTAGCCATTCACTTTTAGTATGTCCAATCGATCATAGTCAGTCTCATCAGCACCCCCCGGCGATCTCACTTGACTACTTCGGATATCCCCGTTTTTTAGGTATTCCCCGACTCCGCCCATTTCATAAAGTATTCTACCCGGTTTGACGACAGCTACCCAATATTCGGGGGATCCTTTACCCGAACCCATAGTTAGCATGTATCTCCCTGGGTCATACTTGAGTATCACATCGTAGACCCCACCCCAACTCTATCTTCCAACTCAGTGAACCGGAACATAGTGCATAGGTACTCTTCAATGCAGCGGGGACAAGACGACGTGACATACTACGATCACGTACAGAAGTGCTGCCCCGGCTCGGCAATATGGAACCTCAAATTCTTGATACGGGCCCTTTCCACATAAAAGGGGGATCTTTTGTTACAAAACAAGCCAAAGTCATATGGATGTGTCCCTGGCCATCAAGGGGGCTAGAGTGGCTGGATCAGTCGTGGTCTTACAAACTCTACCGAAGAGATGAATGAATCCATTACTTCATACAAATGTGTAAAAGATGCTAGCCGCTATACATACATTTTCACAAATAAACTGTCCAAGACTAATTATTGTAGATATTTCTTCACAATAATTCTCATAATTATTGTAATATTGGACAAATAAACCGATTTATTATTTCATTGTTGCTATGCTGATGTGGCGATCTCTTGTAATCTTCACTATCAGGATTAGTAGATAGAGAAGACTTAGTGGTAGATAGAGAATATTTAAAACCGACACACACATGAGAAAAAATTGAAAAAATAATCAAATTATTACTTGGCATCCTCTGATTGAACTACAATGATGATGTGCCGACGCGGGAGGGAAAATTTAAACATAATTTTTTAATATTGTAACAAAACAATAAATAATAACTGAACAAAATTTAGGTAAAATTCAAGTATGATTCTATCAATTGGATAACATACAACAAATTAAAAAAAATAGTAATATAATATAATCACTGTTTCTGTTAGTGTGGTAAGTGGAATGACATAATATATATTATTTTATAAATATAATTATAATAAAATTATAGTGAATAATCTTAAGGCCAACCTATTTGTACGAAACATATATACACACATAAGTCCAAAGAAGAACGGACTTGGGCCATTCCATAGGCCCATTTCAATTCACCCTAGTTATTTTTCCACCGCTAGGTCTCCTAGCCGCATATCCATCTCCATTTTCTTCATAACTTGATCTCCTCTCATCTGAAAAGGCATAGAGCCTTAGTCGCTGACTTAGTCTCGCTCTGGTTGCTGAACAATGTAGCCGTTGCAGGTCGAGATTCCGCCATCGCAGACGTTGCAGTTCATGTTTCCGCCATCCGCCATGGCAGCCGTTGTAAGTCATGCTTCCGCCACCGGCCATCGCAGACGTTGCAGGCCAAGTTTACGCTGCCAACTCATTTTTAGTGGCGAAGATTTCAGATTCCGAGTGCAATACAAACGCCAGATCCTACATGCACCTATTCCACCATGGGCCATCGCCGCCACAGACCACGCTTCCGCTGCCACCTCATTCTTAGTGACGCAGATGACAGATCTGAGTGCAGCCCGGAAGTTAGATCCTACATGCACATCTTCATCAGTCAGGTGAAGATACGGAGGCGCAGCGAGGCAAGGATATCTCGAAGCCGGTCCCGTTTCTGGTAGGTATCAGCACCACAGGTCATCTGGGTCCCAATCCAGATCAGGTTTGTAGCCACGTGCGCGTCAGCCCCGCCGTCCGAACTGATCCCTCCGTGGTCAAATTTTTAACTGGGTCGGTACACCACCACCGTCGAGCTGAATAGAAAAAGATGAAGGTGTTGAAATATTATCGTGAATGAATCAATTGAATGTGAGAGGAGCGTGTTTTGACGGTTTACGTGGTTTTGACGTGTTTGCGAAGTCCGGAATGTAAATATGAACCCGAATTGGGCATATATCCATCACTTTCCCCCGAGTCAAATAATGGCTTGACCCTTAATTGACTCTATTTTAAGATATGATACATGTCCAATTTGGGCCTGATGCTGACCTCAGGCGACGGTTTGTTGTCGATTGGGCACGTGGGCCTTGATTTCGCTTAACTTTATTTTTCTTGGCTAGTATTTGATATCTGCTGACATGATTAGTGTAACAGACATGCATACGTATATATGTGACGAGTTATAAACTTATGTAAACATATTCATGGGTGTTGACACTGATGGATATACGCCCAATTTGAACCCGTTGACTTCCGAATCGCTTTATTTTGATCACCCCGTTAATGATTGTAAATCGAAACTTCGACCCAAACACCCCGCGGAAACACCAACGGTCCGGACGAGGCCGAAATACTCATCCGGACTAAGGTAAACTCACCTAGGTGAGGTCGGGTGGCCACACCCGACTTCCCCTAGGGGAGATCGGGTCCAACCCGATCTCCCCTAGGGTTGGCCAACCCTATCTCCCCTAGGGAGGGGTTGGGTGGCCACACCCAACCCCTACCCTTGGGGGTCGGATTTTCCTCCCCCCCCCCCCCCAAGGGCCCCGGCACCATTTTCCGACTCCCACACTTGGATTATTCCCGCCAACCTCTCCGTGCTTTAAGGTCTTAATTATGTGATTAAGGACTAATTAATTGTGTTTAAAGGTTAACGATGTCATTAAGCTACCTTAATGACACCGTTGCCTATAAATACAATCCTTCCACCATTCATTTGAACATCTTGAACATCTTGGCAAAGTGCATAATTTAGCTCTGACATCTCTCTAACTTTATCTCTCTACAAATACCGTACTGACTTAGGCATCGGAGAGGGTACATCAGGCACCACCCCCCCTCCGTGCCTGGTATTGCCCCTCTTGCAGGGCGAGAAGAGAAGCGAAGGCGAAGGACAGAAGGACACGGGTTAGGACGACAAGACTCAAGAGCATCGAATCCGCAAGATCTCCAGTGAGGAATAAGGCTTAGGTCGACCGCCCGTTGACCCGAGACTTAGAACCTAACACTTGGCGCCGTCCGTGGGATTCGAACAGAAAGCCTGGCAATAACAAGAGCGATGACGAACAGCTTAGCATCTAGGCATCACCGCCCACCTGGGGAGGGAGATGGCCTATACCTCCAGCAAGGCAGCCTAACCCAGAGAAACAGCCTGCACACCCAGAGCCTTAGGTAGCCCCACAGGCACCCCAGCCTAACAATCAGGGAGGAGGACCTTCACGCCCAGCTGGCTAGGAGGCTTCCACAGCTTCAACTCCATTGGCTAGGAGGCCATAGGGACAGAGGGGCAACAAGGAGTGCCATCCCAATACACGGCACCTCCACAGGGGTACTACTATGAGGCACAACCTCAAAGGTATCCATATGGAATGCCGACTCAAAGGAACGACAATCGTGCCCACACAACCAACACAAGGCCCGCATACTCGCAAGGAGCACAGACAGTGACTCCGAGGTTGATGAACACATTGGATGAGATGCTAGCCTATAGAGAGACTCTGAGGAACAGGCAGAGAAGGCAACACCATCATGAAGAAGAAGAAGTGCATGAGGAAGAACAAGTACCAGAAGAAGAACACCCTAGCAATGTACACATACAGTCCGTATCACCACGGACATGACTAAGGGACATCCCAAGGAAAACTCAAAGGGAGGGACATAGTCCCAACAACACAACAAGGCAACCACCTACCCATGATACAGCACGACAGGTCCAAACCCCTTGTGCATGACAACCCTTGGCACACATCCCCCTAGGACAGGGGAGGAGTCGAAAAGACAAGGATTTGAACAGGGGACTCATAGAGTACCACACCACGTTAGCACATAGCTACTACAATGGGAAGTCTCATGGAGAGATGTAGTAGAGTGAGATCGCACATAACATACATAAAGGATACACCTCCACCTAGTCCGCCTTGCAAGGATGCGACCTTATATACCTCAAGTGGAAGGAATACACATAGACTAATGGAGGAAGACAGTTACATTACCAAGGAAGCAGAGGATATCAACACCCCCACACCCATATCCTTCCCATATCCTCTTATTTAATTTAACTACATAACAAGTCAACTCCCTAAAAGGGGTAGACTTTGATACTTGATATCAACATGTTTTCCAAGAATGACCATACCGGACGCCTTCGGGCTCCGTGATATATATATACACAGGTGGACTACTAGAAGAGTCCATAAAACGCCGCCGCCATCCAAGAGATACACAAGGAACAGATTTCTCAATCTCAAGGGCACCTATAAGGTCAAGACTCTAGGAAAGATCACCAAGATGGATGGTTCACTTCCAAAAATAAGTCGAGCACTCCCAACAACCTATAGAGGAACTACCATGAAGGCCACAAAGGATTACCCCTACTAGTAAAGGTGGTTAGAACATTAACACACCCATTAGAGACACGGCACTGCAAATGAACCAGGAATAAGGATGGAACACATATCCTTACAAGTATCCTTACAAGTATCCTTGCATTTATCCTTGCAAAAATAAACTCCGTAGATAAAGAGGTTATCTAATAGATGACTATGTCTCTGTTCTCAAAATATGATCCTAACCCGGAGATCCGTGGACTCCGTATTATATATGCAATGAATAACATGTTCATCAAAGATAGGTACACAAAGATTCAAGACAGCGCCCTAAAGATTAGGCGCATACCTCTACCAAGTACGACACATTTGAGCGTTCATAAACACTCCTCCGCCATCTCACAAGAAAGGAAGGCAACCAAGGATACAAGTCCTAACAGAACAAACATCGGTAGAAAATCCTGTCATTGAAGTCACGCACCAAGAGAGAAAATCTAAAAATGCAAGATTAGCAAAAGAGAGTGCAACAACTAGAGTATGAAAAGGGAGATACATCTCCTATCAAGAGCCTTAGGGCATGATAACAGTTTTACAAGATCAACCAACGAAGAGCTCAAAAGCTTGGGGGGTAAGGTTTCAAGATCGAACCTCACACTAGACGCACATCCTGATCAACCACCTTGTCTACAAATGATAAGACATTTGACTATGGCATCTCACCAAGAGGAGAACCTCGATAAAAGGGGCACTAGAAAAATATCCCGCCTTTAAGGCCATACGTCGAACACATGATGAATGAAGGTTATGACAAAATAAAAAAGGATGGACTTGTCAGCTCAACACACCTCAAACACGTATACGTACGCAATACAAAGGCAGCCTCTAATGAAGTTATCCAACAAGGAATAGCCAATACGGGGGCAAACCCATGGAAAATCATGGAGCATCACCTGCAAACCTAAAGCAAAACGTCCTTTTTAGATTCAAGTCCTAATTCAAAGGAAGTCTATAATCAACATTCAAGGTAGGAGGAGCATCACCAATGTGACACTCCCTAAAGGCATTGAAGAATACTCCAATAAAAAAGAAAAGGCAAAGCACACTAAGTACCACAACACTCCAAGAAGATTATCACAGCCCGGTCAGACCCCCCCCATGCCCGAGCAAAGAGAATGGATCAGATTGACTAGTCTGAACCACACCTACGAGATTAACAACTCAAGACACCATTCTATGAGAGAGCTTTTCAACCTAAATACAATCCCTTCCAAGATACGTTACCCCTACTCTATCATCACCGCAGAAGTGTTTTTTCTAAAAAACACAAGGAAGGGGGGGAAAGAATTTACAAGCACCCCTAGGATACAAACACTGCCACATCCTAATTATCAAGAGAACGGAAATCACCCCCACCCACCCAAAGCAAAAGCTCTCCACCCAACCTCTAAAGATACATCCGACAAAGGCATTATCCAAACCATGCCTATGACTGAAACAAGCAAACATGAGAAAGAGTAAATCCTACAAGGGACACTCATCGCATTCAACCAAGCAGACAATGGAGCCCCGAGCATAAGGGGTACCCAACCAAGAAAATGAACGAGGGGCCTTCAACGGCCGAATATGAAAGGCGGTATGACCACCAAGCAACTTGGGGGGCACCAAACGAATAAGTGCTTGGTAGTCCACCTAAGTGTAAAAGAAGAGATTAGAGGCAGAAGATCACAAGAACATGCAATACCACTTCTCCTAGAAGAGGTCACATAAGAGGAAAACATCCTCAACTCCTTATACGAACTCGTCCTAAGTTGGCAACACACAAACATTGCCCTCGAAAGGTGATCTCCCACATTGAAGAAAAAGCGTGGTAGCATGCAATATCATGGAAAGAAAACCCAAGTAAAGATCTAAAAGGTGTATCAAAGACACACCCTACATGGGGAGTGACACGAGGTAAAGTAATATTCTGAGCCCTCCGGGAGCCTATCCCGCGAACAGATTCGACGCCCCCAAGAGCGTATCTTGAGAGTAGTTTTCATACTACGACCCTCGACGCCCCCAAGAGCGTATCTTGAGAGTAGTTTTCATACTACGACCCTCGACGCCCCCAAGAGCGTATCTTGAGAGTAGTCTTCATACTACGACCCTCGAGCCCCCAAGAGCGTATCTTGAGAGTGGTTTCCAAAAACTACGACCTTCGACGCCCCCAAGAGCGTATCTTGAGAGTAGTTTTCATACTACGACCTTCGACGCCCCCAAGAGCGTATCTTGAGAGTAGTTTTTATACTACAACCTTCGACGCCCCCAAGAGCGTATCTTGAGAGTAGTGTTCATACTACGACCTTCGACGCCCCCAAGAGCGTATCTTGAGAGTAGCTTCTAAAAACTACGACCTTCGACGCCCCCAGGAGCGTATCTTGAGGTAGATTTCAAACTACCAGATTCGACGCTCCCAAGAGCGTATCTTGAGGTAGATTTCAAACTACCAGTTTCGACGCCCACCAAGAGCGTATCTTTGGTCTAACTACTGGTGCCCTCTGGGAGCGTATCTCGTGAACAGTTTCGACGCCCACCAAGAGCGTATCTTTGGTCTAACTACTGGTGCCCTCCGGGAGCGTATCTCGTGAACAGTTTCGACGCCCACCAAGAGCGTATCTTTGGTCTAACTACTGGTGCCCTCCGGGAGCGTATCTCGTGAACAGTTTCGACGCCCACCAATAGCGTATCTTTGGTCTAACTACTGGTGCCCTCCGGGAGCGTATCTCGTGAACAGTTTTGACGCCCACCAAGAGCGTATCTTTGGTCTAACTACTGGTGCCTTCCGGAAGCGTATCTCGTGAACAGTTTCGACGCCCTCCAAGAGCGTATCTTTGGTCTAGCAGTACCGTACATACCATTTAAAGGGTATCAGAAGAGATCATTGCACCATACTAAGAAGGATCCCACGAGAAAATAATGGCAAAGTAAAGTTGTATAAAGAACACATAATGTTTTTTTTTTTTGATGAGATAGCAGGTATGGCATGAAGGAAAACACAAATGAAGGAGACATCTAAAAAGCATGAAGGATACAACATCGGGCAAGACGAGACATCAGGACCTAACCCAACAAACATAGCCTAAACAAAAGGCAACTATAGCAATGAAGGCTCTCCAATGAGAAAAGAATACTAAAGCACAACTCCATACATCGTGATGTGGCTATCATGCCCACATACCTTGAAGTGGCTATCATGTCCACATACCCTGAAGTGGCTATCATGTCCACATACGCTGAAGTGGCTATCATGTCCACATACCCTGAAGTGGCTATCATGTCCAAACACTGCGAAGGGCTATCACTCCCACACATCACGAAGTGGCTATCATGTCCACATACCTCGAAGTGATTATCATGGCAGCACATCATAAAACATCTGTCAAAGACATACATTGTAAAGACACCATCCCGACCACGAACATCAAAAGGCTACGCCTAGCCTTAGGAGGAGGTTCAAGAAAAAGGGAAAAACAACACCCTTCATACGCTCATCAAAGGTAGGCACTTATATTTCAACCCACTGGGTGATACTAGGTAGGAGACGTCCTCATTATGAAGACAACCTCCATATCTCATGAAATCAACCATAAAGCAAAGAATCACGACAAGCACTATTGAGGGCATATAACAAAGCGATCCCCACAACGATCACAACTACGATACTAGTAGAGGCTAACTCAAGAACAGTCTCCACCAAACTCCCAAGCAAGAATTTGCTATCCTAATCAGAGCCATGGCAAGAGAAAGGAACCTCAATGAAAGGCGATGATCACACCCATCACCAAAAGAAAAATCTTCAACGCAGGGGTTAATAACATAACCCATAGGAAAGCCAAAGACACCTTCAAAAGTCGTCAAATCTACTTGAAAACGAAATGAACCTGAGACTCGGCCCCTCGGCTGGGGGGCAGAGGATAGAGAAGAAACATCAAGACCTATGATCACCCTATCGCCAGCCACAGGTTGTTTCCCTTGGTCAAGCAAAGAGGGCGCCTCTTCAACCACTACCTCCTTATCATGAGAGGGAGTCAGCATGGGGGCACTTGAAGGAGAGCCTCTCGCGGTTTCCTTCTCCTTGGCACCCGAGGGCCCGACCTCAGAGTCAGGTTTCCGCGCCTTGGATTTAGATTGACTTGAACTCTCGCCCACCGCAAGAACCCATTCGGTAACCAGGGGCGAACGCTCTAACAACAAGAAGGAAGCAACATGAGAACAATCATAAGTATATCACAAAGAAAAGAGAATGGAATGAGAACATACTGGAAGCATTAGCAGCCTTCCCTGACTTAGAAAATTTCTTGGCCTGATAAGCAGAACTAGAGGGTTCTTCCCTCTCATTCGATTCAACGGTACGTTCGGAACGCTCTGCCTACACCTTATACGTTTCTCCATGAAATCAACCTACAAAGGGTCATACAAGTCCCCGCCTCATACGAGCCCACCTTGGACACCCAAGACACAGGACAGTCAGATTTGGTCTGACTGCCTTGGAGAATGATCTTCAAGGTCTCCCTGTCTGAAGAAGAAAGCTTCCCAAAAGTGAGTCATCTATACGAGCGACCAACACAAAGATCGACCCTTACTCATGGAGGGGCGAGACACGCCTACTACGGAGGCAACCTTAACACCAATCAAGTTACGGAAGCAAAACCACAACCCAAGAAACCTATCCAAGGGAACAAATCCCAGAGCGTCACAAAGAGGGCGAACTTTTAGCTTCCCCAAATGGAGCAACGCTCCAACACATCCGAAGGAAGGGTCAACCCTTAACACATGACAAATGGACCCCTTCGCTCACGGCGGGTAAGAAGAAACTTGTAAGCATTTTCACCCTCACTTTTATGGGGAACAAATTGCAGGGTAAAGGCCAAGAGCTATACACACTCTCCAATGAATGAAGGAAAAATGTTACACATGCCTCGAGGTTAAAGGACAATGCTCGCGCTAGTACGAAGGAGGCGGAACGTTGTGTCCCATTGAGTGGCAGAGTTCCCACCCTCAAGTAAAGGAGAGGTCTATGCTCTCACCCTTGCACTTATGCTCATATTCATGATTAACATCTACAGGTACATCAATGTCATCACTCATGCTTATACTCACAACCCGTCCATACATACATACATGTTCGTGCTTGCACTCATATGCATGCCCACGTACACACTCCCATGTGTTCAAACATTTAGATGTCCATGCACATGGCCGCCATATATTCATGCATACATTCATGACTACAATCGCAGCATGTCTACATCCACTTCCATACTTGTGTTCCTACTTGCATGTATACTAGTACACATTTTCATATTCATGATACATCCATGTTCACTCAAAGTAACATCCTATAGGCATATTTTCTAGTATCCCATACTTAGAAAAATTTTTAGACCAAAATTGAAATTTCTCCCCACATAGGCCTGTCCCATCATGAAATTGAAGTACGGACTCGCCTAACCATGTTCATGTTGCATCTCCACACATACGTATATTTTCCGAGTATAAGCTCGTGACGGTACTGGATTTATTATTTCCATCTCAGACGGACCCGTGCTTGGACACGTGTCCGTGCTATTCTGACATTTGCAATTCCTCTATCTTATAAGACAGGGGGCAGAGTCAGAGACACACACCCATGGGTAAGTAAGGATTCCGACAAAAGGTACAATCCCGGCTTCAAATTGCGCGTGTCATACCATCCTAAAATAGAGTCAATCAAGGGTCTGGCCATTGGTTGACTCGGGGGCATGTGATGGATATACGCCCAATTTGAACCCGTTGACTTTCGAATCGCTTTATTTTGATCACCCCGTTAATGATTGTAAATCGAAACTTCGACCCAAACACCCCGCGGAAACACCAACGGTCCGGACGAGGCTGAAATACTCATCCGGACTAAGGTAAACTCACCTAGGTGAGGTCGGGTGGCCACACCCGACTTCCCCTAGGGGAGATCGGGTGGGCCAACCCGATCTCCCCTAGGGTAGGCCAACCCTATCTCCCCTAGGGTTGGCCAACCCTATCTCCCCTAGGGAGGGGTTGGGTGGCCACACCCAACCCCTACCCTTGGGGGTCGGATTTTCCTCCCCCCCCCCCAAGGGCCCCGGCACCATTTTTCGACACCCACACTTGGATTATTCCCGCCAACCTCTCCGTGCTTTAAGGTCTTAATTATGTGATTAAGGACTAATTAATTGTGTTTAAAGGTTAACGATGTCATTAAGCTACCTTAATGAAACCGTTGCCTATAAATACAATCCTTCCACCATTCATTTGAACATCTTGAACATCTTGGCAAAGTGCATAATTTAGCTCTGACATCTCTCTAGCTTTATCTCTCTACAAATACCGTACTGACTTAGGCATCAGAGAGGGTACATCAGGCACCACCCCCCCCCCCCCCTCCGTGCCTGGTATTGCCCCTCTTTCAGGGCGAGAAGAGAAGCGAAGGCGAAGGACAGAAGGACACGGGTTAGGACGACAAGACTCAAGAGCATCGAATCCGCAAGATCTCCAGTGAGGAATAAGGCTTAGGTCGACCGCTCGTTGACCCGAGACTTAGAACCTAACAGACATGTATAAGAATATACTAATCATGAATGTGTTAGCTACGGACGTATCCGACACGTACATGACGAGTATGACGGTACGAGTACGCATAATGTGACGACGTGTTATTAATAATGAGATCATAAAATCAATGATGTGATGATGAAAACATGGATCATGGTTTAAGATAAATAAATCATGTATGCATATAACACATGAGTATGGTTGGATATGTCGAATCTAAAAATGACGTGTGTTGTAATAAGGATGTAAAAACACTTAGTCATGCCACTACAGAATTATAGAAAATAGAGAGGGATCAAGGATTACCCATAGGATCAATCACTATTAGTGGAAATAGGAGAGAGAATACCCATTAGTTAAACCTTCACACTTAATAGTTTTTAGGATTCTCTCCTTTCTTGAAGAAGAAACTTTGGAGTAGTAAATTTGGGGGCCAAGAAATTTTAGGGCAGCCATCCGAGCACCATCACCGGCGGAATTCCGGCAAGGGGAGGAGGTGGTCACAGCGCAACACACGGCAGCAGAGGCGGCGACGCGTGGCTGAGCTGCGGTGGCACGTTGCTGATCGGCGACGGCGGAAGTTTTCCGGCGGCGGTGGACGGCTCTCCGGCATCGTCTCGTGGCGGTGAGTCTAATTCCGGGTATGGCTGGACCCTTCGCAATTTCGTTTAGGCTCAATTTGATCTTGATTATCTCTTGAAATTGATTACTCTACAATACACACAAGGTGTTTGTTAAAATTCCTAAAAGAGGTTAATCTCCCAAATCGGCCAAAATTTTGGCTAAGTGCTGAAAATTCATAAACATGATAGTAAGTAATAAAACTCCCCTCATGTATGATGACCATTGTCGACATGTTGCACCATGACGTAGGTAGTGTTCGAACATGCTTGATGTTGATTATTGATAGTTTATAGTTGATCTTTGTTATCTCCTTCATGATAAAACACTTAGAGAAATTTTTTTTATGGTTGATGTTCACTACTTGACATTCGTCGTCTGTTGTCTGTTGAATGTCGTCTACTACCATAGCATAACACTTAGAAAATATTTCTTGATTGTTGATGCTTTCTATCTGGCATGTGTCGTGTGTCATGTGTCATGGTGGAACACTTAGAAAATATTCCTTGGTAGTCGACACTTGTTATATGTCGACTGCTGACATAGTGAAACACTTAGAAAATAATCATTGATAGTCGACACTTGTTATCAGCCGACTGCTGACATAATGAAACACTTAGAAAATAATCCTTCATAGTCGACACTTGTTATCAGTCGACTGCTGACATAGTGGAACACTTAGAAAATATTCATTGATAGTCGAAACTTGTTACATGTTGACTGCTGACATAGTGGAACACTTAAAAAATATTCCTTGATAGTCGACACTTGTTTTAAGTCGACTGCTGACATAGTGGAACACTTAGAAAATATTCCTTGATAGCCGACACTTGTTATCAGTCGACTGCTGACATAGTGGAACACTTAGAAAATATTCCTTGATAGTCGACACTTGTTATCAGTCGACTGCTGACATAGTGGAACACTTAGAAAATATTCATTGATAGTCGACACTTGTTATCAGTCGACAGCTGACATAGTGGAATACTTAGAAAATATTCATTGATAGTCGACACTTGTTATCACTCGACAGCTGACATAGTGGAACACTTAAAAAACATTCATTGATAGTCGACACTTGTTATCAGTCGATAGCTGACATAGTGGAACACTTAGAAAATATTCCTTGGTAGTCAACACTTGTTATCAGTCAACTGCTAACATAGCGGAACACTTAGAAAATATTCTTTGATAGTCACATACATGTTGTAGACTTGCATTTAATAGAAGATACATGCAAGTAAAGACGTTAGTGCTATAATCATATTCGCACTTGTTACCTTAAGAAAAGGCATAATGTCATGTAGTCGCGCGTAGATCACATAACGCACGTAAGTGTCGGGACGAGGCCCATGTCGACATAGAGTTGCCCCCCGAGGGTATGTTCGCTATGTGATGTATAGAGACTAACAAGTCTATAGATATGTGGCTGTCTTCAAATGAAGAGTGTTCATTGCTTAGTGCTCGCATAGGTAGCTGTCATATATACGTGCGCTGACCAAGTTGTTATCTGCCTTTGCAGGTTAGGTTGTCCGGACGGTTTCTTTGAGTTCACGCTTGCAGCTGTTCTGAGATAGTTGCTATGAGTAAGTCTCCCATTCCTACCCCGTGTGTTACTTTATGTTCAGATACCGGCGGCGAATCAAAAGCTGATTTGATAGCATACTTGGATAGCGAAATAGGAGCTGACACTGATCACACCTTGGACTCTGCAACCAAGATAGAGACGACAGAGGTGACTCAGTATTTATGTAACAACCGAATAGATGAGGGGCGATATATGTTGTATGCCTCCGGACTCTGTCCATATTTGGAAGTTGTATTTCCTTACGACGTACTTCCAGGAGTTACCTCAGGACAATCTAAAGTGCCTCCTGAGGACTTGTCCGCTGTTTACTTAAGGCAGATTCGAGAAGGCCTGCGCTTTCCTTATTGTCCAGACCTGGTTGATCTCTGCCAACATTATCAGATCTCGCCATTGGATCTTGCGCCTGCTGGGCGTGTGGACTTGCTTTCGAGTATTGTTCCATCAGCAATCGTGGCATTACTCCACGGCCATCTTCCGTTTTTTCTACCAACTTATGCGTCCGGACGTAACAGGGTTGTGTGGCGTGAAGATGCGTTGGCCTTGTCTTCAAGAAAAAGGGTTTACCTCACTTGGGCTTGGAGATGCGGAGTGGGATAGTGATGTCCGGCTTGCTGGGATGGCTGATCGTTCTGGCTCTCATTGGCGACATCAATACTTCTTCGTGTGCAATGTCGGTACTACTTGGGATAAAACACATGTTGTAGAGGCTGATCCTGCCCCCGCCTTCTCCGAGCTCTCTTCGGACGACAATAAGTTTTTGAAGCATATATATCAGTGTCAACAAGCGCGCACTTATCAGTGTTTGTTGCATGCATCAGATCAGGAGTTTATTGATGCTGGGATCTATGTGCTTTCTTCTGAGGATTCGGTATGCTGAAAGCCTTTACAACTTCTTATTATGTTGTTATGTAGGTTGGTTTGATGGAAAGAGCTCGTCCTTGCAGACAGATCCTGCTCATGTTATCTCTTCTTCAAAGAAGGTTGTGTCGTCTTCTGCTCCTCCTCCACCTAAGGCTTCCGGTTCTGGCCGCGGCAAGGGGTTGATGGGTACAATGTTTCCTTGTGATTTTCTTTTTGACTTATTATTCCTCCAAGTTGTTGCTCTTAGCTTGACTTTATTTGCAGGTCGTTCACCACTCGTGACTGAGCGCGTCGTTTCTGCTCCAAACTCCAACATTCCAGCTAAGAGATCCGACACGGCGACGCGTGCCTCGAATGACCCTAAGCGCGTTAAGGTTGGTGCGACAAGCCAAACTCCTTCTTGCGGGAGGGGAAAAGGAGTGGAAAGTCGCACTGAGGCGCCTTCTGCCCCCCGGTCGAGGGACCGACCCGTGGAGGAGCGTACTCTTCGTCGAGGTATATGTTGCAAGCTTCTTTCTTTTGCTATCCTTGCCTTATTTTGATTATTGTTTGCTTCGTAGCGCTCTCAACACTTGGGCGTGCTGACCTGATTCGTTCTTTGGAGGGCGATATTTTGGGAGTGACTGGACACCTTTTGCTATCGGTGGTCCTCGATTTGCTAAGGATTCTAAACTTAGCATTCCAGAGGTAGGAGTTCGAGTGTTGCATAGGTGCGTTCCTCCTGGCGATCGATGCATTCGACCATCGACTGATGAAGAGGCACAAGCTTATGTTGAGGGTGCCTTAACTCGATTCGCTCCTATGAGAATCAATTTTCTCTTTTTTGCTGTTTGTATGAAAGCATGCATTGTTATGACACCTTTATGCCTTGTTTGTTTTTGCATTGTTCACAGGTCGTTGCCAACATGGTGAACATGTCGTCATTTGTGATGGAACTTGCGAGCGAGAAGCGGGCTGCAGTTGAGAGGTGCGATGCTGTTCATCATGAGCTTGCTCAATCCAAGGAGAGGGTGCGCACTCTTAACTCGAAGGCAGCGGATTTTGAGGCTCGTTACAACTCTCGACGAGCTCGACTTGACGAGCTTCAAGCAGAGGTCGTTGCTCTTGAAAAGAAGATCACAGAGGATGTTAACGCGCATGAGATAGCGTTGCGTGCTGCGCGTGAGGAGGGGTTTAAGGCTGTTAGCATATGGTGACGTGGCGCCGTAATAGGAGCCCGTTAATTAAGGGAATTACCTAAGTTAATTAGGTAATTGTCAATCTGGGCTAATTGGGCCAAATCCAATTAGTAATTGACAAGGGAGGCCCAAAGTGGGCCTCCCCCCCTTTTTGCATGGTTCGGCCGAAATCCTAGTACCACATAGGGTGGAGTTACCCAATACTATATATATGGGTGACTCCTAAGGGTTTACACACACAATTAAGAACAAGGATCTCAATTGAGAAAACTTGTCACCCTAGTCTAATATTTCGGCACCATCAACATCAAGTCCGAGGTTCCATCTCCGTTGGATCGAACAGAGGTCTTGTTGTGGAGCTACATCGCGTGGGACTTCTTCTAACGAAGAACTTGCACGTGGTTCCGACCGGAGGATCAGAACTCCCTCCACATCGTTCTTGGGCAGGAAAGCTAAAAGGTATGTGTACTAATTCCGCTGCGTAGATTAGATTTCTTGCTAGTACACGTTTAGCATTCCGAAGTATTACGTCCCCGTAATTCAACAGTGGTATCAGAGCCAGGTTAGGAGTTCTTAAATTTGTGATAAATTGATGTTCTTGATGTTATGAAATATCCGAAATTTTCAAGTATATGAACACCATGAAGAAATCCAAATTTTTTAGCTATTTTTAAGTGTTTGATTTTTAAAAACTTTAAATTTTCAAATTTTACATGTTTTTATAGATCATAGCTGAAAATTTAGGTTTAAATATGAGTTTGATGTTCATAAACTTCAAGAACACCATGAGTTTTATCAAGAACACTTTTGGATTCATGATCAAGTTATGGTTTGATCTTAAAATTTGACAACTTTTCTAACTTTGCATGTTTGTGCCGAAAACCCTAGGGGTATTTTAGGTAAAAAAAAATTAATTTTCTTGGTCACCAAGACTTTAAAATTTCGACACTAATATAAAATATATATGTTGCCATTTTTAAATTTTATTAATAGGTAACTATATATCTATAAGTTGGAAAATAAGGATAGGTTTATAATATAATATTGTAAAAGATATTAACTATCAATATATATAGCTAAAAGATAGAGATAAAGATATATTGTCTATAAATTTTATCCCTAAATATATTTTTGACAATATTTATATATAGTGATTTGGCCGAATTATATATATATATATATTATATTGTTAATTGACTTACATCTTAGTGATAAAATCTTGACAATATATATATATATATATATATATATATATATATGTGTGTGTGTGTGTGTGTGTTTAGCCGAATTATGTATATATATTAGCAATATTGGAAATTATTTTAAATAATTAATATTTCTTGGTGGCTAAGTTAAATTTTTAGTGGACTTTAAAAGCCTACTTAGCCCACAAGACATATTTCGGCCGAACCCTAGGGTTTATTGGCCGGTCCAATTGCTAAACTGGAACGGATAAAACCAATCCGAGTTTTCTTAATCGGGTCGACCTAGTCGGGTCGGGTCGGACCGTAGTAACTAAACTGAACCTAACATAACCGATTTTGAGTGATAAACCGAACCACTACCTTATTTTATTGAACCGTTTCGGACTAAACCGAAATTTTTAAAATCAGACCGAGTTGAACCGAATTTTAAAATTTGAACCAAACCATTTTTAAAATTTTCGGAAATTTTAAAATTGTTTAGTAAAATAGGATGTCAAATTTTAAATCCAAAGTGTTTTCGAAATTTAAAATTAGCTAAAAGTGCTCTTAGGGTTTGTGTTTTAATACATGGTTTTAGTCAAAACCCTAATGCCTGGTTTCGATTATGGGGATGGATCTCGGACTTGCAAGTTTTTGGGACTGGATTAAATTAGTGGGCTAATTTGCAATTGTTTACTTTCTGCATCATATATTTTGATATAATTAGAACTGTCGTCTTGACTTAGTCAAGCTAGCTGGATATTATATTGCGAGCATTGAGCTCTGGGATTTAAATATATGGTTTGCGCAATAGGATAGACATGCTATGCTGATTGAAAGTGCCTAGAATCCATGTCTAGAAATTCGCATGATTGATTGTAAGCATGAATTGCAAAGCAGCCCCTAATATTTTCAAAGCGTTTTATAAAACTGAAAATTTCAGTCGCCAATTATGCATGATGTAGGCAGATATTGCATGTTTTGACGCGTATGCTAGGATGTTCACAATAGAACGCATGTGATAATTTACTTTACGTTGAATTATGTATGCTAGGAACATTAGACGCATGACGCGTAAACATGTTGTGTTCGATATTTATGGCATGGTATGATGATTTTCTAGATGTAGTATAATTATAAATATGCATGCGTAAATTATAGGAAAATTTTACAAAATCATGAGGGCCATGGGAAAGCCAAGATCGGGTATGCTCATTTAAAAATTCCCGTTCCGGTAATTTGCAATAAAATGATCGTTTTCAAAAGACTGATCTATTAGATTGAAAACGACAATAGTGTGAATTCTTTCACGACACCCCCTTCCTCGGTTTACTGAAGGTTGGTTTGGTTTAGTGACTGAAGTATCACTATTCGTCATATTTCGTCTTAATAGATAATCCGATGTTTGCAATTCTGTCAAAATGTTGTTGTCTTCCTGAATTAGCATAATTATCAATGTATTAGTTTTCATGGCTAAGTCGGTACGCTTCTATGAACCTTGCAATCTTGTGGTATAAATTATGATGAACATAAGGAATATGTATTGGACTCCTCTCAGCTACGATTCCGAAAAGCGGAGAGGACAATTACGAATGAATATGCTAGTTCGTATGATGTTGACAATGAGAGATGAACGTAATAGTTTATTTCCCAAGAATTGGAGTAGGTTCTTTGATAATCTGAATGCATATGTGGTGATACATTCAACCCTCGTTTAAGGAGGTTTAAGAAGACTTCAATTGCAACCAGACAATGTCAAAGCTTGGTGTTCCTTTGCATCTGCCTCGGTAGAAGCAAGGATGCTAAAGCTAGAAATGTTTCGGTTGAATGTGATGTTCTTTTCTTTGTCCATGGATGCCGGTGAAAAATATGTTCAAGACCTTCGCAATGAAAGGTCAACATGGAAAAGATGTATAAGGTTGCCTTACATTGACATGGTTCAATAACCTTGAGTCTAATTAAGCAAAGGAACCAAGGCAGTGAAGCGACAACCTTCTCGGCTCACCACAAGAGATCATCTGAAGTCAATTGTGATCCATATATCATGAAGTAAACTAGATCGTAAAAGGTTTTATACGATAATCCAGTGGGTCAAGCCCCGTTATTAAAGTGTGTCTAAAACACGCCTCGTATGATATATATATAAAGTCGTGAAACACTTTATTTGAGCACAAAACATTTGATATGATTCACTAGTGAATTTAATCAGATGTGATGTTCAACATGACTTAAAGTTCAGATATGTATGGATCGAACATGATACTTTCAGATCAAGAACCCTACCATTATCATTTATCGTTCGTTGTTCGTCTGAATTATTAAAATTTTGGTTATTTTAAATTCAGAGTTATTGAATAAAGAAATTGCTGCTCGATTTGAAGCACAATTTGCTTATCAATTTAACGTTCCGGTTAAAGGGAACGATCCGAAACGATAATTCAAACCTACGGGTAAGAACCAAAATTTAATAAGACGAAACGATTCACATACTCCGTCATCTCAGTCAGATCAAACTGAACTGAATAAATCCATCGATCGCATAGTTCTAAAAGGGCAGACCGACTTAACTCCTCATGTTTGTTAGTACTCCATTAAATGATATATTCCAAAAACAAATGTTCATGTAAAACCGATTTAATTTTAAATTTGGAAACGAAACTATTTAAACAACGGGATAAACTGGTTTTAGGCGCCACGCGCGTGTGTACCTCGAAAGACGGAACACATCGTTTCAAATACAAATTTAATAATGAAGTGTTTTAATAAATGAATGCTGAGTTTTCGTTTGTAATTCTTTGGAAATAACTCAATGATGATTACTGTGGTTAGAGATATGCTTCAAAGCTACTACAATCTAGTAAGAACATCAACTATGGCATTAAAGCGAACGCTTAAATGCATAGCCCTTGAGATGAATAAGTCTCTGGGTGAGTTAAATAAACGAAAAGAAGTAGTCGGTAAAACGACTCTCCCACCATTAGCCTTGAACGAAGAGTTTGGCTAAAAGCATTCATTAAACACTTCAAGAAACATAGTTCAGAATTACATAATGTTAGAATTGCACATTAATTGTTCCTGCGGGATGAGATTAATTTAACTCACATTAATGTAAAACACTATGTTCTGACAAAATCGGTTAACACGTTACCATAAAAGCTAATGAATGATTCGGGTAAAACCTTATCACAAAGACGCATTAATTTGCGCATTAAAACGAGTATTCATTAAGAGTACGCACTACTCGCGAAGAATACGAGTTTTAAAATTAGCTTGGAACAATGGTTTCGTGGATAAACATGACACGTTATAAAGGTTTGAGGGTGGATTTCCAACACTTTGCAGAACGAACGAGCTAGTATTGATTAAAGTTAACATATGGATGATGGAGATTCTCAGGTCCCACTTACTTTGAGTGGGAGAATTGATATAGCATAAGTGATTGATTTGGTAAATGATGATGGAAACGTCTTCATAATAAATCCAGTGAGAGGGCTCACTCCCCCTCACACATAATCATCACTAAATTTCAAAATGCGGATCAAGTCGGACTTGATAATTATGATAATGAACTATTTCAACTACCCATTTATCCTAGTGGGAGGGGAACAACCAAATTGGTTCCAGATCCTAGTGATCGAGGAATACATCTCGGAGGTAGGATCCCGAGACCGAGAGGTTATTCCAAGTAAGTTCAACCACCACCATTGTTCCCAGTGGGAGTAATGCCCCGATAAGAAGCATTATTCCGAGTGGGAGTAACGATCAGACTAAAACATGAGATTAACGTGCCCAGACATAGTCAAAGGCAACAAACCTCTCTCGAGAAGTATCCCATCAAACGAGATGTGTTAAAAATCTTGATGTTCGTTCTTGAACCAGTGACGGTTCATCAAGCAAAGGAAGGACATCAAAACAAGGGAATGGAGGAAAACAATGGAGGATGAAATTGCCTAAATAAGAACTAACCCGTTTTTAGTCTTTAGTTGATTTATCTGTAAACCACAGAACTAGAAAGTGAAATCTTAGAATTCACTTTGAGTGGAAATTTTGAGTGGTGCAAAACTCGAATAATTGCGAAAGGATATACCCAAATTCACGGAGTGAACTTTGATAAAGACGGACTCACCGACTATACGTTACACCATAGTCAGGGCCGTCCTTGCCCATGACTGCAAGTCTCGAACTCGAGCATGCATCAAATGGACATTAATACCAAACCTCTCTAAGTAAAACTGGAGAAAGAGATCTATATGGAGCAGCCGGAGAGTTTCATTACTCCTGGCAATGAATGCAAAGTTTGCAGACTTCAAAGATCTATACACGGTCTTAAACAATCGTCTTTTCAATGGTATCGCAGATTCCACGAGTAAATCGTTGGATACGGATTCGTGAATCTTCACGAGGATCCCTGCGTATACACTAAGACCTCCGGGTCTAAGTATATCATCATAAACTATACGTGGATGACATACTCATTGCTGCGAACGACGTGAGTTTTATGAATAAATCAAAGTCCTGGTTAGCATCAGCATTCGAGATGAAAGACACGGGAGAGGCTACGTACATCTTAGGCATCAAAATTGCCCGAGATCGTGCCACCCGGAAATTATGTCTATCTCAGGAATCATATATCAACGAACTGTTGAAAAGATTCAGAATGCTGGATGCTAAACCCGTGGATACGCCGGTTGTGTTCTCTATCGAAGCGTGATGGCCCAAAAAACCTGCAGGAGCGTGAACATGTGAAGAATGCAGAGTATCTGAGCATGGTAGGGAGTCTAATGTACGCCATGCTCTGTACTCGGCCAGACATCGGTTACGCTGTGGGCCTAGTAGCAAGATTCCATTCAGATCCTAGTTATCAATATCTAAAGGTCGTAAAACGAAATATCAGTTATCTGAAAGGTACTGCCGAATACGTTCTGTTCTATGAGGGCAATCAGCTCGAATTGACCGGTTATAGTGACGTCGACCACAGTGGCGATCCGGATGATCGTAAGTCCACCACAGGAAGAGTTTTCCTCCTTGCTAATTGTGCCATATCATGGGTAAGCAAGAAGCAATCTTGTGTTGCGCTTTCCACTATGGAATCAGAATTCGTTGCCCTCTCCAAAAACGCACAAGAAGCGGTATGGCTGAAAAGGCTTCTTACTGCATTAATTGGCACCGACAAGAAGAGTAAACCTGTGATGGTGTACTCCGACAGTCAGGCGGCCATTGCGGCAGTTAAGAATCCAAAGTACCATAGTAAGACTAAACACATTGATGTGAAATACAATTATGTTAGGTCGGTTCTGGAAGACAACATAATCTCTTTAGAATATTTGCCTGCATACATTATGGTCGCAGACCCTTTAACTAAGCCGTTACGTAGGGAAATTTTTGAAAAGCACGTAAAACTGCTTGGATTACGTAGGGCTTAAACCGTGTGGCTTGTAAAAGTGATAACATTTTGACATTTGAAATTATGTTTCAATTGAATAAAAGAATTGCAATTTGATTTTATGATTTATCGACGTCATAATGATTAACAACATCGGATTTTACGGTCTATAAACTAAGTCGTAGGAAGAAGTAAAATTCTTCCACAAAAATTATGTCGAATTTGAACCTTGCCTCGTCACACAGGCACGGTCATCTTGTAAGGAGAGAGAGACATCTACCATAACAAGATTGGCTAAGAATCAGGGGTATAAACCTGATTAAACAAAACGATAACATTGTCACGCTTAACAGCATGACTTAATCTTCGTTTTGTAAATCGCCGAGTTGGACTTTGTCCATCACTATATATTACATTTAAGGCCAGATGAGAGATTCTGCGATAGCATTATTGACATATCCCATCCCTGGTTTTACCAGGTGTGCTATCGACGTGTGCTTCATACTGCGCGTGCCACGTTCGACCACGGGGTCATGCTCGGTTGTGCAAGCTAGAATCCTTGTGATTCAAAGGGCGCATACTTCTTCACCTTGAGCGTGTGATTGATCCAGGATGCCTTATTTAGAGGCATCCAAAGTATCCTCACGGACTCAGAACTTATACCTAAGGTCTGGCTCAATGCTTGCTTCCCGGCGTACGAGCGTAGTGTCAAAGAAAACAGCCAAGTGACCACGTCTTGGAAACTGGTTGAGTTAGACTAAGGGTATAAGCAATGGGGATGGTCAAGTTCACCTTTAATTCACCGACTCTCGTGTTCACTAGGTGGCCGCCAACCGGATATTAGTTGAAGGTTCTGAACACTTGTACGGATGCCCTGGAGAATTATTCCTTTGTGGAATACTAGGCAATTGGAGAATTAACAGTTGACCAAGGATGCAGTGCGGTACATATTTTATTTCTAACAGGTTTGGTTCATGAAAAGGGAATCAACGTTCTGCGGGCACTACAATACTCCTAACAGATGAGTAGCACGATGCCCGTCGTATCTGCCGGTCGTACGGCAAGCCTCGTATGAACTATTCGGAGACGGAGACGAAGACTGAAGACTGAGATGTTGATACTATCGCGTAATTGTATAGATTAACGAGCACCCTCCCATTCCGGCGAGTGGGAGCTGTTAGCATATGGTGACGTGGCGCCGTAATAGGAGACCGTTAATTAAGGGAATTACCTAAGTTAATTAGGTAATTGTCAATCTGGGCTAATTGGGCCAAATCCAATTAGTAATTGACAAGGGAGGCCCAAAGTGGGCCTCCCCCCTTTTTGCATGGTTCGGCCGAAATCCTAGTACCACAAAGGGTGGAGTTGCCTTTTGGCAACTCCACCCAATACTATATATAGGGGTGACTCCTAAGGGTTTACACACACAATTAAGAACAAGGATCTCCATTGAGAAAACTTGTCACCCTAGTCTAATATTTCGGCACCATCAACATCAAGTCCGAGGTTCCATCTCCGTTGAAGAATCGATCAGAGGTCTTGTTGTGGAGCTACATCGCATGGGACTTCTTCTAACGAAGAACTAGCACGTGGTTCCGACCGGAGGATCAGAACTCCCTCCACATCGTTCTTGGGCAGGAAAGCTAAAAGGTATGTGTACTAATTCCGCTGCGTAGATTAAATTTCTTGCTAGTACACGTTTAGCATTCCGTAGTATTACGTCCCCGTAATCCAACAAAGGCTGGCAAAGAGGAGGGGCTTGCTGAGTACCCAACCACTCCTGCCTTTGTTAATGCGGTCGATGCTGCCGCTAAGGTGAATGGCGATAGGCTTATGGGCGAGTTTGCAGAAGATTACATCCGTAGGGTGAGCATTCTTGCCCCCGACTTCCCTTTTGACAAGCTGGGTCCTTATGTTTATTATGATGTTGGACATGTTGAGGCTTTGCGTCATTTGGCACTTGCGGATGCCAACTATGAGATGTTGTTTGGTGATGATGATGGTATCGACCTTGTTATCACCTCTGCTGAGATCATGGAAGTTGCCCCCGGGCAAGCTGGAGATGATGACACCTCGCGAGAGGCGTCAGGTTGACTGTCATGAGTGTCAAACTCTTATTCTTAGATTTTGGTTCGCATGTTTTGAGTTGGGTGTTTCTTTGGGAGTTGACCCTTGAAGCTTTGTTTATATTCTCCTTGCTTGGATTTTTGTCGTCTAGACCTGACATAATAGTAGTGAAAATGCATGATAACTTGTTAGTAGTATTTCATACCTTGTGTTATCGTAGTCGTCCGTATATATTGGACTTGCATGATAGGATTGATTTCCTTGTTGTACTGGATATAACATCCGTAGCTGTGACCATAGGATGTGCGTCGCTAAGTGTCATGAGTGCCCATCTTGTTTAAAATCCAAGGAGTGGCGTAATGAGTGTATTGAGTACTTTTCGTGTTTATAGATAGTAACACGCAAGATCATGTGATAGCATCGCACTCGGCGCTGGCACTTGGCACGAGGGCACTGGTACTTGGCATATAGTAGAGTCGTCTTGGCAAGGAAAGAAATTAGTTTATATCGTCTCTTAGTTCCACTCTAAGGCGACGTTGTGACAAGACGCTACTTGTTCTATACTATGCGTTTTTCCATCCGTCAGTTGGGCACATCCCGCTTGACGTTGTTGCAAAGTTTTTCCATGGCTAGACCCGTACTTACTTTGCGATGCTACTACACCTCTACTTGGTTAACCCAAGGGGTGGAACAGAGGTCGTATCAACACGCCTTGTAGTTTTTACCGTCTCTTGAACCATTTTAAGGCGACATGTGGCAAGACGCTACTTGCTCTATGCTATTCGTTTTTCCATCCGTCAGTTGGGCACGCCCCGCATGACGTTGTTGCAAGGCTTTCCATGGCTATTCCCGTACTTACCCTGCGATGCTACTGCACCTCTCCGTGGTAAGTCCACAAGGGCTGCACAAGACCGTTTTAGAACGACTTGCAGTTTTTTCCGTCTCTTGGTCCACTCCAAGGAGACGTTGTGGCAAGACTCGACTTGTAAGTTTGGTGAGTTTTCCAGACAGGGTGCGCACCTGCAAGCGTATGAAGCTACCCAAATAAAGGGATGTATCTTCACAGAGTATGGACCCTTAAGAGGGATGTACATACTTTGAATATACATGAAGCTATCCTAACAAGGAATGTATCTTCATGGAGTATGAACCCTTAAGAGGGATGTACATACTTTATAAGTGTATGGGGTTGTCGTCTAACAAGAGGACGTTTGCCATATTGTATCAACCCGCGTTAAGGAAGCATACTTCGTAGCAACATATGGTTGTCGTCTAACAAGAGGACGTCCGTCATGTCGGGGTGATCAGTCCCTTTGAGAGTTGCCGCATCCTATTTTGAACTCAGGGAATGGTTATAAACATGAGGATTTGCCTCTAACTAGAGGATTTCGCAGCATGCCATTTTTTAGTTGTGAACATGGGGGTTGCCCTCATAAGGAGGATGTCGCAGCATGTCACATGTAGATAAATCTTGGTTTGAACTCAAGATGTAGTGTGTTGTTGACGCTATTTTAGAGTAGTCGTCATTATAGATAGATAGCGTTTATGTGTTCATTGTTGATGTTGATAATAGATATGTCGACGTTGAATGATATGAGTCGATTTTTTACGTATAGCGTGATAGCTTGTACTGTTGGTGTAAGTATATGCGTAGTTTGCTACTTGGCGTAATTCCGAAGTAATGTATAACGTAGTAATGTATTTACAAAAGTAGATTGGCTTCATTAGATAGTTTTTGCACTTACAAAGTTGCAAAATAGAGTACTACCACATTCAATCTAGAAATACTTAGAGTAAGTAAACAGTATGTAGATAAAATGATAGATGATGGGTCAGCCGCCTTCATTGTTGGCTTGATGACGGAGCAAGGTGGTTGTGCGCCACATAGCTCTTCAATGTGCCTAGCGCGATGATCTCTTCAATCTCTAATCTTAGAGACAGACAATCGTTGGTGCCGTGCCCCCATGTCTTGTGGTGTTTGCACCACTCATCAATGTCCTTGCCAAGAAAAGCTGTCTTTGGTTTGAGTGGTAAGGGAAGCTTCTTCTCTAGAAGGTTAACGTATATCTCCTCAATCTCCGTGCTTAGTGGAGTGAAGATGTAATCATTTTTTTACGCCTATGCCTCCGTTTGATTGCTTGTTGACTTGAACTTCCCCTTCCTGGCTAGGAGGAGTACCCCATCCCAGCTCTCGTTCGCATGTGATAGCAGTGTCCATCTTATCTTTTAAGTCTTCCATTGTGTGAGTGGTTTGCCATCAACAGATTCTTTCAAAAGGGAGGAAAGATGGAGCATTCATGTGTAGGAAGAATGCGTTGATCACGTCTCCTTTTGTTGCTCTAACAAGAGTAGCGTTGTAGGCAAACCTTTTGAAATAACTCATTATTGGCTCATCTTCTCCCTGCTTGACATCCCAAACACTTTGCCATGCTGGGAAGCAGATTCTCCCTGGCAGACTTACAAGGCTTAAGACTTGTTCGTTACACTCTTCATCACCAGACTCTGGGTTCAATCTTCTCTTCTTATACGTGTCGACCATTGATATGGTGACATGTTGTCTGCTTCGTAGTGCGTTGACATAACACTTTCGTGCTGATGTCTAATCTCCAAGTACTTCGCCAATTCTATTCCTTGTTGGGAACTTCATTTTTTGGTGGACAGTGGATGGAACGATCTCATAAGGGTTTATTGTTGTCCTTCACAGGATTCCGTTGTATGCTCCTAGAGCTTCCACCACCACAAAGGTGACGTCGACGCTGAGCGTTTTCCATCCTTCACCAAAAATGAATGGCAATGTAATTGTTCCCAATGGACAGGTTGCAGCACCAGCGAAGCTAACCAAAGTAAAGGTCCCAAGTTTAAGGTCTGCTATTGTCTTTCCCAATTGTTTGAGCACTCCCACATGCAATATGTCGGCAGAACTTCCTCCATCAACGAGAATGCGTTTGACGTCATATCCATCAATGTTCATTGTGATAACGAGAGCGTCGTCATGAGGGTAGACAATGTGCTGCATGTCCGCCCTTGAAAATTGGATGACAACGTCGTCTTCCTCAGGTTGACGTCGCTTCCCATATTTAGGAAGCGTCTTTACTTGTGAAGTGTAGACATCTCTTGAATTAGACACATGACCTCCAACAGTTGGGCCCCCGTGAATGACATTGATTACCCCTCTTTTGACAGGAGGTGGGTTATCATTTGCTCTCTCTTTGCCTTTGCCTTTTTCTGACGACTCTGCATTGGCTTTCCTTGGACGTTTGTCAACTTGGTCAACGTAGTACTTCAATTCTCTTTTGAGCATGAAATTGTTTATGCGGAATCTCAGACTTACACAGCTGTTTGTCTCATGGCCATATACCTCATGGTTTTCACACCACTTGTCTTCTTCTTTTCCCAACGGGCCTTTGCGAAAGTTGAAAGGCTCTTTCCACATTTTGGTTTCTTTCATTTATTTTAAGATGAAAGACAGTGGCGCGTTCAAAGGTATGCAATCAGCGAGATTAATCTCTTTGGGCTTTTGGAAGTCCAACTGAAATGGCCTTTTCTGCTGTGGTTGCCACTGCTTATTTTGCTGGTTGCCTTGTGGTGGTCTTGCTGGCATGTTGTTGTTGTTGTCTTTTGCACGAGCAGCACTCATCTTAGCTTTGTTTTGTTGCCTGAACCTTTCCAGGTCCACGAACTCTTTTACTCTTGCTGCTAACTCTTCAAGTGTCTCAGCAGGGCGCTTAGACATCTTCTCAGCGAGTGCATACCCTTTACGAACTAAGTTGTTTATAAAGGCTCGAACTATCTCCCCCTCGGTCAAATTTCCTTGAATGTCAGTTATGTTTTGGTTGAAACTGATGTACTAATCTGCCAATGATTCTCCGTTCTGCTGTTGTACATCATTCAACGCATTCGATCCTTTTAGGAGTGTGCGCTCTCCTATGTATCGCTGTATGAACTTTGCCTTCAAATATGGCCAAGAGGTTACGCTCCCGCATGGAAGCGAGAAGAACCAGTACGCTGCCGTTCCTGCTAGAGTTTGGGAAAACGTCATGGCCACATGATGAGGATTATCGGTTCTACCGAGTAGAGAGGCTTCGTGCTGTTGCACATGCTCGATTGGATCTCCCTTTCCTTGATATTTGTCTATCCGGATTGCGTAGAGCGCATCAGGCACACGGCTGTGCACAAGTTCATCCGTGAAGGGGTGAGACGCGTTCTCAGGCAACGGGTGCATACTTTTCATTTTAGATTCTTTCATCTTTTGTTCAATCATGGCCTCCAGACCCTTCGATGTGAGCCCTACGATTGGAATGTCATTATTAAACATTGGTTTTCTCCAACCGGTATTGCGATGCATCCCTGCATGCTCTTGGCTTGTTTCCTAGAAAGAACTCTCCTTGAAGTATTGCTGTGAGCGTGGAATCGGGGGTTGCCTCCACGTCTCTTCTTGACCCTGCGCCCTATCGTAGGGAGTGTACGAACGCGTCGCTCCCTGTCTTGACTCATTCCTTGTTTGCTGATACTGGAATGTTTCTTCCGGATATTGTTCTCCTTCGTAGAAGGGGGTCTCTTGACGGGCAGCGTTTCCTGACATTGCCCTTGCAGGCATGGCCTGATCATTGAATGGTGGCGGTGGTGGAGGAGGTGGCATATATCATTGGCTTCTTAAAGTCTCCCTGAAAGCTAATAGCTCTTCCAGCGCAGCCATCATGGCAGCAGTCACTACTGGAGCTGGGTTTGCACCTCTTTGCGTGCTTCCTGCAGGCATTCCATACGCTCCATACTCATACCCTGGTGGAGGTGTGTTGGTCACTCTTGGTTCATGCTGTGGTGCCGGCACGCTTCTTGCAGGTATAGAAGAAGCAGTCGAAGTTGCCTCAGGGATGTGAGATGGTCTCGGCTGACTCCTTGTTGGTACCTGTCTGCTTGATTGCTCGACACTTGTCTTTCTTGGGCGGCCTGGGCCTTTCTTCTTCTCTTGCAGGTTGACACTGTCAGGAGGAGGATGATTGCTCGTCATAGCTTGTGTTGCAATGTAGTTTCTTGTTCGAATCCTGCGGACGGCGCCAAATGTTTCGTCCAAACCCGCTTGATCTGTCGGACTTGACGAATGTTCGCTTCGTTCACTGTGTTCGCTCTTCGACTTGCGTTCCTGACTTCAAGCTTTTCATCCGGACCTGCACATAGGGGCAATAACCAGCACAGAGGGGGGGTGCTGCCGGTTGAGCCCTCTCCGATGCTTAAATGAGTATTTCTAGAGAGAGAAAGCTAGAGAGAAGTCAGAGCTCTAAAGCCAATCTCAAGTGAATGTGTCTAAAATGGATGGCCTAGGTTCCCTATTTATAGGCAACCTTAGAACCGATCCCGGTTTTTATGCGGTTTGACGTCGATTTAAAGGAAAATATGAACCGTCGTCTGGTTTGTTTGAAGTTGGCTATTAGAAGACTCTAACTCAGTGTGAGGACACAAACTGGATATACGCATTGCAGACAACGGCTCGGATCACGTCGGGTTCGGACGATCCTGGCGCGTTCCAAGTCTTCTTAGGGAAATCCGGAGTTGTTCGGATTGCCAAAGCAATCCGGACGCGTGTGTCGCGCGTCGGGACCGTTTTAAACCTCGGGAGCGTGTTTTGATGGTTTACATGGTTTTGACGTGTTTGCGAAGTCTGGAATGTAAATATGAACCCGAATTGGGCATATATCCATCATGACCTAAAGTAAACAATTGCAATTCAACCCTCTAATTATTCCAGTCCCAAAATCATGCATTTCTGAGATCTATCTCCATAATTGAAACTAGGCATTAATGTTTAATTAAAACGTGAAAATTTTAAACCTTCGAGCACTGTGTAGACCATTTTAAAGTTCGAAAATATTTGGATTTTAAAATTTGACCATCCCATTTTATTAAGTGACTTGAATTCAATTTTGAAAAATCTGGTTCGGTTCAGTCAATTTCGGTTCAATCCGGTTCGGTTCCATAAATCTGGTTCGGGTTCGGGCTAATTTTATTTTAAAATACGGTTCGGTCTGAACCGGTTCAATAAAATAGGATTTCGATTCAGTTCAACACTTAAAACCGGTTTTGTTAGATCCACTTAGTTACCCCGGTTCGACCCGACATGACTAGGTCGAACCGATTAAGAAAACCCGGATTGGTTTAATCCGTTCCGGTTTAGCAAATTGGACCGGCCCATTAAACCCATAGGGTTCGGCTGAAATTTTTCTTGTGGGCTAAGTAGGGTTTTAAAATCCACTAAAAACTTAACTTAGCCACCAAGAAATATTAATTATGTAAAATAATTTACAATATTGCATATATATATATATATATATAAAATTCGGCCAAATATATATATATATTTATTGCCAAGAATCTATCTATAAGACAAAATCAATCAACAATATATATATATATATATTTATTTTCAATATCTTTAATAGGGAGATAAATATACTGACAATATATTTTCTTAATATTTAAGCAATTAAATCTATCAATAATATCTTTATCCCTATTAATTATCTAGATATATTGATATTTATATATATTTCTATATATTATGTGAATCTATCCATATATTTCTAATTATAGATATATTGGCACCTTCAATTAAAATTAAAATATGGTAAACAATATAATAATATATTTCATCCAAAATACATGAAACTTGGGGTCTAAGAAATTAAAAAATTTACCTTCTAATCTCCTAGGGTTCGGCCGAAAAACACCAATTGGAAACAAGCGGTCAAATTTCAAGATCAAATTTTACTAAGATCTACAATCCAATATTTGATTTTGATAAAAGTCATGTTTTTATTGAAGATCATGAACATAAAATTTTACTAAGAACATCAGGAAAATGTCGGCACCAACAATTATAAAAATCGGAAATTTAAAATTTTCACTACTTAAAATTTCGGCCAACATGTTAAAATCAAGAACATCAATTTATCAAAATCATGAACTCCTAAAACAGACTCTGATACCACTGTTGGATTACGGGGCAAAATACTACGAAAACTCAAATACTTTACATGCTAGTAATCACAATTACGCAACGGAAGATGTGCACATACCTTAAACGCTTTCCGTAGTCCCAAGATCTTGCTGAGGGAGTTCTCGATCCACCGGACGGAACCCGTAGATGTTCTTGTTAAGGAAGCCCTACGCGTATAGTCTCCACAGCAAAGCCTCTAATCGATTCTTGGCAGAGACAGATCTCCAGAGTGTTTGCTCAAAGCAAATTGGCACACCATTGGTGAAGGTATAGGTTCGGCCGAAACTAGTATGTGTTAGGGAGGAGGGTTTTCTCTCAAATTACCACAAATGATGAATTGTTAATTACCTTAATAAAACCCCTAACACTCCCTATTTATAGGAGGAGCAAAGTGGACTAAAGTCCACTTTTCCCACACCTAGTTTCGGCCGGCCATGGTGTATAAGAGAGGCCCAATTTTGGGCCTCTCATGTCAATTGGGATTTGGGTCTAGCCCAATTTCCCTAATGTGACATTTACCCAATTGTCTCAGGTAACATATAAATATTAATGGGTTTCCATTTACAACGCCCAATCACCATATGCTAACAGAATGAATTTACCCTGATTTAAAGTTGATGAAAATATCTACTCTTCTCAATCACGCATGCTCTTTTTTTTTTCCTAAGCAAGCACACTTCAAGTTAGATCACAATTCTTTACTCGATTATTCAACCTAAATCAGATAATACTCTATCACTCCTCTCTACCGTGGATACTTTGTTGGCATTTAGTGAATAGGCCGCCGTAATAGGAGCCCTTTAACATAGCATGCACCTTGTATGTTTCCGTAGTATTTATCCCCTATAATCCTACATAATGTTTCCAACATTAATTTACAGATTTATAATACTATATTTCTTTATTTCCCTAATATAATGTAATATATACAATGTTAGTATTTTATGTACAAATAAACATTACAATAAACTGTAATGATAGACAGTAACATTGTATAAGCCAAAATTCCGAAAATAATCACAATGGCACAACATGTAATAATTTCCAACTTTCTAACTTCATTCCGACTTTGAAATTCGATTTTTCAATAATATCCACAATTAAAATGAGGGAGAAAAGAGTGGGACGAAATTAGGAGGAAATTTGAATTCACTTGCTCCAATTAGTTTGAATTTCAAATTTTGTTTCTCCCCTTTGACTCCTATATTAATATACCTTCGACAGAAACACTTTGTATGTTCCTTTCCCACCACAGTCTTCTCCTCCATTCACTGTGCTTTCCATGTCCAGTGGTCGACCAGCCACAATAACATTCTGGTGATACATCGAATTAAGGTTAAATGACAATCTGCTTGGTTTCTCATCCTGCTATTCCGCCTAATAACAAACTGCTAACTATGTGTATTTTTTGTATGTCTGATTTGTTTGTGTAGCCAAGTTTGAATACCTTACTTTGGCTACCTAAGGCCGGGTCTACATCACCATTGACTTACTTACAGCGTGTACATTTACATAAGAGCATCTACATGGGGCACACCTTCCCGGAGAGACAGTTCAATTTTATTGGCTCGCAGGATGTGAACTTTATAGTCTCTATTTTTTCAGTAACCAACGTCTTTCAATTGAATAAATAAATGTATTATAACTAACGGTTGTTTATTCGTTATGTTCTGTTTTTGTAGCGAAGCACATCAACAAATAAAGTTTCAATCTAACAACTGATATGGCAAGCATAAAACGATGTGAAGCCACAAATGTATTATATGTATAAAAGTACGGAAATATGTTATGTCAACATATACTTGAACTGAGAAGTTGTTGTTAAGTAATTTATTGTAAAGACATTGTAAAATGTGTTATGAATGTATGGATAAATTATTTGTTTACAACTGATTTTGTCCAACACACGGGAACTTGCAAACATTAGCTAATTCCATCAATTTTACTTGAACCCAACCGATTCTAAATGGAAACAGTATTTGGCATATCAACAAGTGGCTATTAGCAATGGAAACGTGCGGTGGTAAAGTTAACTTTCAAGATTGACCGACATTACGGTTGTCAGACCTAAAATCTGACCTAAGGCGATTATGTTTTGAAAAACGTGCAATTTTGAAAGAGTCGCCACTAGTTAATTATAAGGCTAACTAGAATTCTACATTACCTAAGAAAATAACGGATTAAACACCTAGGTATAAAATCGGTCTACGATAAGAAATTCGAGTTCAGGGGTTCTGTTACAAATTAAAAATATGAATTTTTAATTACGCTTTTTCGGTACTCAGTTCACTTAATTTGCCAATTTTATCCTTTAAATACATGTTCCATCAGATTAATCTAACGATTTCAATATTTAATCATATTTTATCCTATGCAAAAAATATTATCAACTATAAACCTAAAAAGAAAAACTAAATATATTTCATAACTCCAAAGATAAAATCTAAAAAAAACAACAACAACAACAACAACAACAACAATAATAATAATAATAATAATAATAATAATAATAATAAAATTACCAACATGCTTAAATCAAAATGCCACCTAACATCTAACATGCATATATGATTTTAAGCCATTAAACACCTACTCAATTAAATTTATCTAATTACATCTGAATTATTTAATTAAATATAATATAATAATAATCCAATATAATACTAATAAAAAACTAAATTAAAATAAATAAACAAAAGAAAAAAAATAAAGAGCAGACCTGAAGCACGGAGGGATGGGCAGCAAAATCGTCGGATCGAAGAAGACAGGCAGCAGAGCAACAGCGGAGCGCAGGCGGAGCAGCAGGGTGGTCGTCATGGGCGGGTGGAGCTCCGGCAAGGCGGGACGGAGAAGCAGCAAGGCCCGACAGCAACTTCATCGGGACAACAATGGCTTCTTCTCCGGCGACTAGGCTGGTGGCTGAGATCTGGCCTAGTCAGATCTGAACGGAACAACGAGGGGACAACGGCGGAGACCAGCGACGAGACGCGGAAAGCAGATGCAGCGAGGCTAGGACGGACAGCGGGCGTGGCGATGGGACGCGGAGGGGCTGGCACAACACCGGTTGCTGGAGGGTTGGTAATGGCGGGATTAAAAAAAACACTAGCAGACAAAAATACACGAATAACGAGAATAGATGATTTATTAAAGTTGTTGTATTTTTTACATGTAAAATGAGTCTATTTATAGCTAAACTAGGACCTCCACACTAGGAAAATAATATCTAAAAAATATGCACCATCAATATTCCGAAAATATACATATAAATTTATGTATTTTATCATAAATACATATACTATATTTTCTGAATATTTTACAATAAATAATACATATACACTATCCTATTTTGAGCTAGTCATATCTTTAGAAACTCCGCGACCTTCCATATTTAAATACTTCTTTTTTTAAGGCGTCACATATGACATTTTGAACGTGCTACGCGCAGACCAAAATTAGGTGTTTACAGATTGCCACTCTTTGGGCGAATTCCCGTAGAAAATGTTTTAGGGGATTTGTCCAAATACGAGTCAACACTAATTTTGGTTGGAAAGTATATCTTCTTTTGAGTCTTCGAATCTTCAAGGAAACTCTTGGCTTATTTCGGACGGTGCGAAAGAAAACCTCTATTGGTAGTGCAGAATGTAGAGCCTCCAGTGGCAGTGCAGTAAATAAGAGCCTTCAGAGGCGGTGCGGAAAATTAAAGCCTCGGTCGGCGGTGCACCTATTGACGGTGCTTCCGTTGGCAGTGCGTAAAAGTAAAGCCTTCGGTGGCGTGCAGTAACGAAAAGCCTCCAATGGCGTACGGAAAATAAAAGCCTCCAGTGGTGTGCAGTAAAGTAAAACCTTAATCGATGATGCCTCCAGTGGCGAGCGACATGGAAAAGACTCCAGTGGCGTGCAATAAAGTAAAACCTTAACCGACAATGCCTCCAGTGGCAAGCGACAACGAAAAGCCTCCGGTGGCGTGCAATAAAGTAAAACCTTAATCGATGATGCCTCCAGTGGCGAGCGACAAGGAAAAGCCTCCAGTGGCGTGCAATAAAGTAAAACCTTAATCGATGATGCCTCCAGTGGTGAGCGATAAGGAAAAGCCTCCAAAGGCGTATGTTGGAGAAGAGCCTCTAGTGGCGTCCGTCGGAGATGTGCCTTTAGTGGCGTCCGTCGGAGAAGAGCCTCTAGTGGCGTCCATCGCAGAAGAGCCTCTAGTGGCGTTCGTTAGAGAAGTTCCTCTAATGGCGTGACTTGCGAAGGCTGAATACTAAGTCTTCGTTCGTCGGGGGGTGACTAAAAAAAAACTGCAAACTTCAGATCCTGATTGTCGGTGTGTGACTTGTAGGAACAGACTGTAACAGTCCTACTCATCCTTAAATGGTGACTCGCGAGAGCAGACTGTAACCGTCCCATTTGCCGTGAAATTTACTCGTAGGAACAGACTATAACAGTCCTACTCATCCTTGAATGGTGACTCGCGAGAGCAGACTGTAAACGTCCCGATTGCCGTAAAGTTGACTCGTAGGAACAGGCTGTAACAGTCCTACTCATCCTTGAATGGTGACTCGCGAGAGTAGACTTTAACCGTCCCACTTGCCGTGAAGTTGACTCGAGAACAGACTGTAACATTCCTACTCATCCTTGAATGGTGACTCGCGAGAGCAAACTATAACCGTCCCGCTTGCCGTGAGGTTGACTTTGGAAGATGCTGTGTCGTAGACAATACACAGACGCATTAATGTTTGTCCTTAATTTTTGCCTAAATTGCGCACGATGTGACAACTTAGCGGGATCTTTATTTTTATTTTTATTTTTTATTTTTAGATTTTCTCTCTTATTCTCTCCTTTTGCCACGGCCGATTGAGAGATCTCCGACCGTGCCCCTCGGTTTTTTCTCCCCTTTGCCATGATTGCAATTTCTGAATTTACAATCATGCCCCTCATTTTATGATTTTGACTAGGCCGCCCTTTAGGGGTTTCAACCTAGTGGAAGCACGATTTATTTGGTAGCTGATTAAACGGTGGCTGTGACCCGTACTTTATTTTCCGCCTCGATGCGTGAGTATTTGTAGCCGTTAGGAGGGTGGCTATGACCCTTTTCTCACTGTCTTCAATATTGCGGGAGCTCTTTTGTTAGTAGCCATTTGGAGGGTGGCTGTGGCCCTTTATTCCCCGTCTCTGATCCGGGAAACACTCTTTGTAAATAACCATTTTGAAGGTGGTTGTGGCCATTTTACTTAATACACGACATCGATGTTCCGGGAGCGCTCTTTTGATTGTAGTCGTTTAGAGGGACGACCGTAACCCTTTCTTTTATTTTCCGGCCCTCACCGAGTTCACGGGATCACTCTTTTTGTGTAGCCATTTTAAGGGTGGTTGTTGCCCTTTATTATTCTCCCGCCCTCACAGGGTTCGCGGGTTCACTCTTTATCTGTAGCCATTCTAAGGGTGGCTGTGGCCCTTTTTTATTCTCCCGCCCTCACAGGGTTTGCTGGGTCACTCTTCTATTTGTAGCCGTTTGGAGGGTGGCTGTGGCCCTTTCACTTATTTTCCATTTTTGATGTTGCAGGAGTGCCCTTTATCTGTAGTCATTTGAAGGGTGGCTGTGGCCCTTTCTTTATAGTCGTTTTATGGACGACTGAGACCCTTTTTGTTTGTAGTTGATTTAGGACAACTCTGACCCTTTTATTTCTTCACTACTCCCACAAAATTTGCATGACCACTCTTTTTTTTTTTTCTCGGTAGCCAATTAAAGGGTGGTTGTGACCCTAAATAAAAATGATTTTTTTTTCTTTGCAGCTCACCTTTTGACATGACTGCCCCCACGGGATTTCAATCATGCCCCTCTCCCTAACTTGTCTAGGTTGCCTAGTGGGAATTTCTCTTTTTTTTTTTTTTTTTTTTTTTTTTGCCTTTTTGCTTCCTTTTTTTTTTTAGAAATTCACCGAAGATAATCTATAACAATTATTTACATGCCCCTAGTGGCAGATTGAAAATTTCGAATACAAATGACATTTTTCTTGATGATGACTCTAGTCAGAACAAGTTGATTGTGTCGACGTCTTAGGTAGAGTATCCTCCGATGGAAGACATCGATAATAATTTCTTCTCTCGACTTCTCATATGTTTGTTCATCGGCACATTCAACATTCACGGGATTCTCGATCCCTTTGAATGATCTCTTCATTTCTTGATAATTTCCCGTCTTTGAATATGCTCGACCTTAACGGAGGATGCCCCATGGTTAGCACCCATCAGGTTAGGCTTGTCACATACTGGATTAGCGATCTGGTTGAGGAAGGCCGCATATGGTAGGTAAAGCTTTAGCTGTTTGGAACATGTCTGAAGTATCAGGGACAAACTCGGCGGTCGATATCATAATGGTCAGTGATGGGTTTCGCTATGACCGTTAGGCCCTTTAACGGCGAGGAAACGGTGAACAGGCCCACTGGGCCCTAAAAGGAGGTCAAGAAGACCAAGGCGAAGGATCCCGACAGAGGGAGTCCCGATGTTGAAAGGTCCCGATAGAGTCAGTCCCGATAGGTGAGCTGGACGCTCCCGATGAGATGCCTTTAAGTAGGCCCTGATGATGAATCCCTGAGAATGATTGGCCCTGTCACGATAACGAGGGGCCCCGAGCGGTGACACAATAAGATAACTCTGGAGTCCCCGATATTGGTCGGGACTTGCTATCAGAGGTTGAGGCCGAGATACGCGGGGCGTGGCCGAGATACGCGGAGCGTGGCTGAGATACGCGGAGCGTGGCTGAGATACGCGGAGTGTGGCCGAGATACGCGGGGCGTGGCCGAGATAAGCGAGATCATGGCCTGGATAGGCGGGATCGTGCCCGCGATATGCGGAATATGGGCTAACCACCCCAACGGTTCACCAGGTAACTGAGGTACCTCTCCGCCTATAAAAGGGCAGAGGTTACCTCAGATCACATTACGTTTTGAGATACACACTTTGAGATTGCTGCTTGCCAGTTCATACGAGATACTCATTTAAGCATCAGAGAGGGATTCTGGGTCACCGCCCGGTCTATCCCCTCTTGCAGGATTACGTGGAGCGAAGGAGCTCGGATAGCCGTCAAGACCGTGCCGGAGTTTCACCGTGATCCAACATTGGCGCCGTGTGTGGGAACGTGAAAAAAAGCTAATATGACTTCTACTCGTTCAATGGTGGCTGGCAAGCAAAGAAGACAAGGACAATCTGGTGGTTCCCGTCATCCTGTTGGGACGACTCTGAATTCACCACCGGAGCGTGCTGAGGACCAGAATCTCCCTGCTGAGGTCTCCCAGACAGGGGGGCACAACGAAGTCCCTGAAGATGCTGCTCAGCACCAAGAGAATAGGGAGTAGGAGGCTCCTCCAAATGCGGACCTGACGAAGGCTGTGGCGGAGGCCATGCCGATGTTTTTGGCGGCCGTGGAGGCTCTCTTAGATCGGAGAGAGGCTGCGAGGAGACAAGAGGAGGTTCCCCCACCAAGGGAGGAAGTGCCCCCACCAGCAGAGGTTCAGAATGTGCAAGAGGCCCAACCTCGGAGCCAGGACAAGGGTAAGGAACCTGCTCAGTCAGAGCGATTTGTGGTCGATGGGCCAGGACCCGTACAACATAGGACCATTCCCCTTAATGGTCTTATTACCCCCGATCAGGTGGTGAAGATCGTGAACATCTGCATGGGAGAGCAGAAGTCGCTGCTGTCGGAACTGAGGGATCGATCCACCCATCCCTTTGTTCCCCGACTAATAGACACCCTCGCCCCGCCAGGGCTGGGTATCCCCACGATTAAGGAGTATGATGGCGAGGGAGATCCGGTTCGTCATGTCCAGAAGCATCTCATGGCTTGTCTGGGCAGAGCCCCGAATGAAGATATCGTGTGTACATTGTTCCCGAACACACTTGGTGAGAGAGCCCTGACCTGGTTCTTCAGTCTGCCCCCAGGGTGCATCACTTGCTGGGCTGATATGCACGACCGCTTTATTCAGCAATACCAGGGTCGCTGACGTCTGTTGAAGAGTGTGAGGTCCCTGGCCCAGGTGGTACAGAGGCCCGATGAGTCGCTGGCACACTATTACCAGCGATACACTACCAGTGTGGCGGAGATTGACGAGGAGATTTCGGAGGGTGAGACCATCCGTACCTTCATTCGGAACCTAACAGCCCCCTACGGTTCCTACTTGATGCACAGCGTGGCTGAGAAGGCTGTGTGGAATATGGAAGCATTGCAGAAAAGGGTGAAGCGGCAAATCGACGTCCAGGAGTCGAAAATAGCTGCTGGAGAGCTTGAGCCCCCGAAGTCAAATAAGGAAAAGCAGTCGCTCAAACCCTTGGACGACCGTAAGTCGAAGGATAAATCCGAGAGCAGTCGGAGTCGAGGCCGCTCTAATCGAAGGGAGGATAGGCGTTCCCCGAGGAAGGACAGGCGGGAGGATCATAACATTCCTCTCAACAGCTCTATGGCGGAGGTGTTAACGGTCATGGAACGACATGGTATCTCCAGGTACCCCCCGAAGAAGGAAGGAGAATTTTTGGGATCCCGCACCGATCGTTACTGTCGATTTCACCGCGCAAATGGTCACGACACTAATCATTGTCGGGAGCTGAAGAAGGAGATCGAAAAGCTGATCCAGAAGGAGAAGCGGGGCACTATCAATGTGATTCACGGAGGATTTGCCGCGGGAGGTGACACCACAGCCTCTCGGGAGGTCTATGCCTCTAGAATTTCTGCAGCTGTGATGCTGGGCAAGAGGTCCCGATCCTGGACTGCAAAGGAATAGATGGTGATTTCCTTTTCCGCGGAGGACTTGATAGGAGTGGAGACTCCACATGATGACGCTCTGGTCGTGACCCTAGACGTGGATGGGTACGAAATGAAGCGGATTTTGATCGACGGAGGGAGCTCCTCCGATATTCTGTTTATGGATGCACTGGAAGCCATGGGGAAAACGAAGAAGGATCTCAAGGAGGTGAACTTCCCGATGGTCGGGTTCTCTGGTATTACCTCCTATCCGCTGGGAATGATCACCTTACCAGTGGAGTTTGGTAGCGGGTGGAAGGCGGAGAGGAGAAATGTGGACTTTGTGGTGGTTGAGTCTGCGGGGACGTACAATGCGATTATCGGGAGAACCACCACCAACCCCCTGATGGCAGTTGCCTCGACTATGCACCAGAAGATGAAGTTCCCGACTGACCACGGAGTTGGGGAGGTCAAGGGCGACCAGGTGGCTTCCAGGAGGTGCTATGTTAATGCCACCAGAAGGAAAAGACGGGAGGCCATGACTATCCTCCAGACCGATGCTGATCCCAGAGAGGAGTTTGGGCGTCCCGCCCCCGTGGAGGATTTGAAGGAGGTCGAGATTGACGGACCTCAGAGGAAGGTGAAAATCGGGTCTGCTCTGACCGAGGAGACAGCCCGAGAATTGATCGATCTACTGAAGGAGTTCAAGGAGCTGTTTGCCTGGTCCCCGAGTGACATGCCAGGAATCAGCCCCGATTTGATCGTGCACGAGTTGAAAATTGATCCCGCGATCAAGCCTATCGCGTAGAAGAGGCGTCCGATGGGCGCAGATAAGAGGGTCGCAATCCAGCAGGAGGTGGGCAGGTTGCTCGACGCTGGGTTTATCAAGGAGCTCCGATTCCAGACTTGGGTCGCCAACCCGGTTCTGGTGAAGAAGAGCAATGGGAAGTGGCGGATGTGTGTTGATTTCCGCGATCTGAATAAGGCTTGCCCGAAGGACTGTTACCCGCTTCCGAGAATCGACCAGTTGGTGGATGCCAAGTCGGGACATGAGTTGTTGAGCTTCATGGATGCCAAGATGGCCAAGGAGGATGCCCCTCACACTGCCTTTTATGCCGATAGTGACATCTATCACTACGATGTCATGCCTTTCGGACTGATCAATGCCGGGGCAACCTACCAGCGGATGGTGAACAAGCTGTTCGGAGATATGCTGGGGGAGGCTTACGTGGACGATATGCTGGTGAAGTCCCGACAAGCTGAGGATCATGTGCACAACCTAGCTACGGCGTTTGAGCGGATGAGGCTTCATCAGGTTCGCTTGAACCCGACAAAGTGCGCCTTCGGAGTCCACTCGGGGAAGTTTTTGGGCTTTATGGTGAGTCAAAGAGGAATTGAGGTGAACCCCGAGAAGCTGAGGGCGATCGAGGAGATGCAGTCTCCGGTAAATCATCGGGAGATGCAAGTGCTGAATGGCCGACTGGCTGCAATGAATCGCTTCCTGTCTAAGGCAAGTGGCCGATCCATGCCGTTTTTTGAAGTGTTGAGGGCCAACAAGAAGTTTGAGTTGACTGCCAAGTGTGAAGAAGCGTTCCAGGCACTCAAGCAGCACCTTCGCACCCTCCCGCCGTTGGCGAAACCGGTCCCAGGCGAGCCGCTCTATCTATACTTGGCTGTTTCTGAATTTGCCATTAGCTCTGTGTTAGTGAAGGTTGTTGAGGGTAATCAAGTCCCCGTTTATTATGTAAGCAAGGCGTTTGCCAAATCTGAAATGAATTATCCCGCCGTTGAGAAGTATCTCTTTGCGTTGATTATTACTGCTCGGAAGCTGAGGCCTTACTTCCACGCGCATGAGATTACTGTGTTGACGAATCACCCTTTGAAGCATTTTTTGAACCGACCTGATGCGTCGGGGAGATTAGTCAAATGGGCAGTCGAGCTTAGTGAGTTTCGCATACACTTTGCTCCGAGAACGGCTATTAAGGGCCAGGCGTTGGTGGATTTCATAGCAGAATCTACAGCCCCCGATCTGGAAGAAGCGGGCCCTGTAGAGGGGGCAAACACGGAGGTCCCGATAGCAGAACAACCAGAGATGGCAGAGCAATCAGAACAACCAAACGAGGAAAATACCTGGGAGATGTACACGGATGGCTCCTCAAGTTCAGACGGATCAGGAGCAGGGTTTGTGTTGATACCACTAGGAGGGGGTGAGCCCCTCCGATATGCTTTGGCCTTAATGTTTAGGGCCACGAACAACGAAGCTGAGTATGAGGCTCTTATCACAGGCCTGAAAATTGCCAAAGGTAAGGGAATTGCTCACTTGAGAGTGAAGTGTGACGCGGGTTTGATTGTGAATCAAGTCCAAGGGCGATATGAGGCGAAGAGCCCGATGATGAGAAAGTACCTTCATGAGGTGTAAGTCTTGAAAGAGAGTTTCATGACATTGGGTTTCGCTATGACCGATAGGCCCTTTAACGGCGAGGAAACGGTGAACAGGCCCACTGGGCCCTAAAAGGAGGTCAAGAAGACCAAGGCGAAGGATCCCGACAGAGGGAGTCCCGATGTTGAAAGGTCCCGATAGAGTCGGTCCCGATAGGTGAGCTGGACGCTCCCGATGAGATGCCTTTAAGTAGGCCCCGATGATGAATCCCTAAGAATGATTGGCCCTGTCACGATGACGAGGGGCCCCGAGCGGTGACACAATAAGATAACTCTGGAGTCCCCGATATTGGTTGGGACTTGCTATCAGAGGTTGAGGCCGAGATAAGCGAGATAATGGCCTGGATAGGCGGGATCGTGCCCGCGATATGCGGAATATGGGCTAACCACCCCAACGGTTCACCAGGTAACTGAGGTACCTCTCCGCCTAAAAAAGGGCAGAGGTTACCTCAGATCACATTACGTTTTGAGATACACACTTTGAGATTGCTGCTTGCCAGTTCATACGAGATACTCATTTAAGCATCGGAGAGGGATTCTGGGTCACCGCCCGGTCTATCCCCTCTTGCAGGATTACGTGGAGCGAAGGAGCTCGGATCGCCGTCAAGACCGTGCCGGAGTTCCACCGTGATCCAACAGTCAGCAAGTAAAGAACCGTGTGCGAGATATGCTCTTCAGGGGCCTTTATTTGGGTATTATCCGAGTTTTTTCTCCATCTGGCGGTTGTGCTCGATCTGAACGGGAGATTACCTTTGGTGACCACTGGCCGATTTAAACCTCACCGTAAAACGGATGTACGGCTTGGTTCGGGGACGCGTATGAATTCCACATATGGTAGATGGAATTTTGGCATGGAAGTTCTTTGAAGCAGTCACGTTTCGCGTGGTTGCGACTTCAGTCGAAGTGGTCGTCTGATCTGCAAAAATAGTAGGGACACTTAAATTTCAGGGAAAAAATCAAGTACAATTCGTCGCACCTGAGCGTTGGATATCCTGAGTGCACAATTTGTTCTTCGTGCAACTAGATGACTGCATGTTCTTTTTATGTTGCCCCATTTGGCCGGTAGAACCTATATGTACAAGACACCTAACCCAGGGTACCTTAAAAGAGTAAATGAAAAAAAATCTATGTAGAGAATATGAGAAATCATGCATGATTTTTGTGAAAACTCTAATTCATTCATTTCATAATTTTGATTACATTTCATAAATAGTCAAAATTTCTGATCTAAGGTGTTTTGCACCATCATGGAGTTTGATGAGTCTATTGAGTGCACTATCAGGCTCGAACGCAGGCAGATGCTCAAAACAAAGTTTTTTCAAAAATATTTTATCTTCCTTTGTTTAAACTCGAATAATCGCACTCAGCTGCACAGTTAAACTATTTTCTCAAAAAATAGAAACAAATCTCTTTTTTAAAACACTAGCTCATGTGAAGGTTGAGACGATATTGTTGAAAAAGTGCAATACACCTTGGATAAAAACGAATGATACTTTGAGTTTTTTTTAAATGCTCATGCATGCCGAAAGTTAAAGTTCTACTGTTAAGAAACTTACAACTTACAACCAGTTTACCTGAATGATACATATGGAATGTATGTACAAAATGAAAAATCTAGGTAAAGTTTTTTATAAAAATAAATGCAAATGTAATGCATGTTTGGAATTAAAAGCCTAACAACTAAGAGAAGATTTACAATCTATCTAAAAACTATTTTTTCCTAAAACAATGCCTATGAGATGTACATGAGATGAAAGTTGTACAATTAAGAACAATTACAAGCTACCTGAAAAAACTTTTGTTTTTGTTTTTTGTTTTTGTTTTTGTTTTTGCTTTTTTAAAGAGGAAAAAAAATCAATGCATCCTAGTTGCTCAAAATTAAAAATTCAGGTGAAAAGTTATTTTGAAAAGACAGCATATGAGATGCACAGAAATAAGATGCAAACTTAAAAATAAAATTTCTACAACAAAAAAAAATTACAATTTACCTGAATTTTTGTTTTTTTCGAAAATAATGCATATGAGATGCACGTCTTTTGATAAAAATAATCACGTAAACGATTTTTTAAACAAAGAGCCCTAAAACTAAGAAAGCTTACGGTTTATCTAAAAAGTTTTTTTTTTTTTAAATTAATGCATATTGAATGGATTATTTAAAAATAACACAATTCAGGTGAAAATACTTTTTTGAAATGATGCATATGGAATGCAAGTTCGAAATTAGAAGATCTAATAGCTAAAGAGGAATTACAATTTTCCTAAAATGTTTTTTTTTTTGCATACGCGACGCACTTACTAAAATTACAACTTACCTGAATAGTTTTTTTAAGAAAAAAATAATGTGTATGAAACGCAATGAGATGCATGCTTAAAAATAAAAAGTTACACAGATAGAAAAACTTACAGATTACCTGATAACCTTTAACAAAAAAAAACATGGATAAAAAACTACATGTTATGGGTTAAAAAAAGTGTGGTTTTGCTCTAAAATGTATGTTCCGCTGATAGGTTCCCGACGCGGTGGTTTCCTCCCCCTAAAAAGGGATCTCGGGACCTACACGAGCGAGTGAGTTTTTCCGAGTCGTACCGGTGGTACTACCGCTCCGGTCGTACCGTACTAAACCTCTGGGGTTCCTAGTCGCCCTGAGTTTTAGGCGTTTTGGAGATTATTCTAAAGTGAGTGTGTGCGAATTCAAACAATATATAATACAACAAAGAAAAATAGTCAGTCATAATAAAAACTTAACTCCACACCTGAAATCACAAAAAAACAAGTTAGATCAGTGAAATTAACATAAAATAAAATTAAAAATAAAAATTCAAACATGGCAAAAAGTGAACATACTGAGCTCGAACACTCTAAAAATTGTCCCATGTAAAGTCGCCAAATTGGCAGACCTAAAATATGACCTAAGGCGATTACGTTTTGGAAAACGTGCAATTTTGAAAGAGTCGCCACTAGTTAATTATAAGGCTAACTAGAATCCTAAATTATCTAAGCAAATAACGGATTAAACACCTAGATATAAAATCGGTCAACGATCAGAAATTTGAGTTCAGGGGTTCTCTTACGAATTAAAAATATGAATCTTTAATTACGCCCTCTCGGTACTCGTTTCACTTAATTTTCATATTTTATCCTTTAAATATATGTCACATCATATTAATCTAACGATTTCAAGATTTTATCTTATGCAAAATATATTATCAACTATAAACCTAAAAAAAAACTAATTATAATTCATAACTCCAAAGATGAAATCTAAAATAATAATAATAATAATAATAATAAAATTACCAACATGCTTAAATCAAAATACCAACTAACATGCATATGTGATTTTAAACCATTAAACATCTACTCAATTAAAATTAATCTAATTACATTTGAATTATTTAATTAAATCTAATATAATAATAATAATCTAATATAGTACTAATAAAAAACGAAATTAAAATAAATAAACAAAATAAATAAATAAATAAATAAATAATAAAGAGGAGACCTGAAGCACGGAGGGGACGGGCAGCAAAATCGCCGGATGAGAGCAGACCAGCAGCAGTGCCACATCGGAGCGCGGGCGGAGCAATAGGGCGGTTGTCATGGGCGGTGTTGGATATCTGCCCAATTCGGGTTCGTATTTCCATCCAGGACTTCGCAAACACGTCGAAAACCAGAAACGGATCCGAAAAACAAACACCTGAAGGACAAAACGGTCCGGACGCACGTATGCGTCCGGACCGGAACCTCCGGATTGCCCTAAGGCAAACCGGAGGTCCGGATTGCCCTAAGGCAAACCGGAGGTCCGGATTGCCTTATGGCAAACCGGAGGTCCGGATTGCCTTATGGCAAACCGGAGGTCCGGATTTCCTTATGGCAAACCGGACCTCCGGACTGCCTTGCCAATCCGGCGGTCCAAACAGCCCTAGGCGGTTCGGACCACGCCGGATGTCGAATCCGACGTGATCCGGACCGCTAACGGGTACCGCGCGTATCCTTTTTTATGTCCGAACACTGAGAAAAAGAGTTCTCCTAGGCAAAACTTAAACAAACCAGACGACGGTTCTTACTTTCCTTTAAACATGCGTCAAACCGCACAAAAACCGGGTTCGATTCTAAGGTTGCCTATAAATAGGAGACCTTGGCCATCCATTTACACACATTCTGAAGAGATTTTGCCTAGAAAGCTCTGACCTCTCTCTAGACTCTCATCTAGGCATCGAAGAGGGCTCAACTGGCACCACCCCCCGCTCTCCGTGCCGGTTATTGTCCTGTGTGCAGGTTACATCGCGCAAAGGAGATAAGCTTACCTTGCCGATAAGCTTGCACAACCGTCAACCGGCAGCCGTCAACCGTGCATAGCCGACTACTGTCAACCGCGCACCGGTCAACGGTGCCTAGCCGTCATCAAACAATCCACTTCTGACACTCGACGTGTCCCCATACCCGAAATGCCGAAGAGTCCGACTACCCGGTTGGATTTGGACGCAACACTTGGCGCCGTCCGCGAGATTCGAACAAGAAGCAATCGATCCCAACGATAGCTTGATGGCAACCGTACACGTGATCCATGGAGGCTTTGGCGCCGGAGGTGAAACGTCGTACGAACGAGAAGTCTATGCTGCACAGACAAAGCGCAGGACCCAGGATGCTGTCATGAAGGATGCCATCATGAGAGACACTGTCATGGAAGATGTTGCCAATGAAGATGTCATTGGCTTCTCATCAAATGACAAAGAGCACATTGTGTACCCACACACCGACGCCTTGGTCATAACCATGACAATCGACGGCATGGACGTCAAGCGCATGATGGTGGATGGAGGAAGTTCGCCAAACGTCATCACAAAAGCAATCATCCTGGCCCTCGGAAGAAAGAAGCATGTCATGAGTATGAACTCTCCCCTAGTTGGATTCATGGGAGATGCATGCTATCCGCTAGGAGCCATAACCTTGACAGTCATCATGGGGAAGGAAAAGCAACAACTCCAGATAGATGTTTCGTTCGTGGTCATAGAGAAGCTTGACGCATACAACGGTATCTTAGGATACACAACCATGAACGTGTGGGGAATGATAGCATCAACATCACACCAAAAGATCAAATTCCCAACAAAAGCAGGAATTGGAGAAGTGAAGGGAGACCAGCAGCTCTCAAAAGAATGTTACAATGTAGCAGCCCAACATAACCTCAAGACGGACAACAGCAAAGTCCCCACCATTGACGAGGATCCCAGAAAGGACCGTGCACATCCTGCACCAGTGGAGGAATTGCGGGGGATCAAAATTGAATATCCAGACAGGATGGTCCGAATAGGAGCGTCACTGTCAGATGACGAAGTGATAGAGATCACAGCCCTCTAACAGAGTACAAAGAGCTATTCGCATGGTAACCCAGCGACATGCCCGGGATAAGTGCAGACGTCATCTCCCATAAACTTAACATCAAACCTGGAACAAGAGCCGTAGCACAAAAGCTCCGCCAGCTTGGAGGAGACAAGAAGTTAGCAATACGGGAAGAAGTTGGAAAACTGCTCGACGTAGGTTTCATCGAGGAGTCTCGATACCAAACATGGGTGGCAAACCCAGTATTGGTGCCCAAGTCCAATGGCAAGACAATAATGTGCATCGACTACAGAGACCTCAATAATGCATGCCCAAAAGATTCATATATGCTCCCGAGAATCGACCAACTAGTCGACGCCACCGCAGGCCACGAGCTGATGTCCGTAATGGATGCATATTCTGGTTACAGCCAGATACCGATGTTCAAAGATGATGCACCGCACACTGCATTCTATGCAGACAGCGAAATATACAACTACAAGGTGATGCCATTCGGACTAATCAACGCAGGAGCAACATACCAGCGTATGGTTAACATCATATTTGGCGATTTGATCGGAAAGAAGATGGAGGCATATGTCAACGACATGGTGGTGAAATCAACAAAGAGACACAACCATGCCGAAGATTTACGCGTGATTTTCAAAAGGATGCACGAATTCCAAGTCCGACTGAACCCAACAAAGTGTGCCTTCGGAGTACAATCAGGAAAGATACTGGGATTCATGGTCAGCCAAAGGGGGATAGAAGCAAACCCGGAAAAAGTAAAGGCGATAGAGGAAATGGAGTCCCCTAAAAAGAACAAGGAGGTCCAGCAGCTGAACGGCCGTTTAGCAGCTCTAAACAGATTCCTTGCCAGGATAGGAGACAAGGCCCTCCCTTTCTTCGAAGTGCTTCGCACAAACAAGAAATTCAAGTGGACGCCGGTATGTGAAGAAGCATTCCAACAATTGAAGCAGCACTTGCGAACGCTTCCAGCGTTAGCAAAACCAATACAAGGCGAACCATTCTACATGTACATATCCGTAAGCAACACTGCAGTCAGCTCAGTGTTTGTCAAGCAACATGGGACTACCCAGCTCCCGGTATATTACGTGAGCAAGATCCTGGCAAAGTACGAGGTGAATTACATGCCAATCGAAAAGTACCTGTACGCTCTCATAGTGGCGGCAAGGAAGCTGAGGCCATACTTCCATGCGCACGAAATAACAGTCCTGACGGACCAGCCCTTGAAGCACATCCTGTCAAAACCAAACATGTCGGGAAAATTAACAAAGTGGTCAGTTGAGCTAAGTGAATTCCGCATTAACTTTGCACCGCGAACAGCAATTAAGGGTGAAGCATTGGCAGATTTCATCGCGGAATTCACAGGAATAATCCCAGAAACTGACACTCAAGATGGAACACAACAAAATGAGGAGCACACCGAAGTGTGGCAGATGTACACTGACGGTTCCTCAAACGTAGAAGGATCAGGCGCTGGCTTCCTCCTAATTACACCTGACGGGTCAGAACCACTGAAGTATGCTCTAAGCCTAACATTCAGAGCAACGAACAACGAGGCAGAATACGAAGCCCTGATAACAGGATTGAGGATTGCAAAAGGCCTCAGAGTCAAACACCTAAGAGTCAAGTGCGATTCACAGCTAGTCGTCAACCAAGTCAAAGGCGAGTACGTGGCCAAGTCAGAAAACATACAGAAGTACTTGAGACAAGCAAAGGAGCTCATAACAAGCTTTGAAACTTTCAACATAACATCTGTTCCAAGGGAAGAAAATCAAGAAGCGGACGCTTTAAGCAAGTTCGCGCAAGGAAGGGAGCAAGGCAAGGAAACGCACTTCGTCGAAAAAAGGATCATGTTCGTAATCGACAAACTAGAAGTTTTAAACATCAACTCAGAGCCAACATGGATGACTCCAATCCTGGCATACCTCACAGACCACGTGCTCCCGGAGGACAGAGTCAAAGCGCAAAAAATTAGAAGAATCGTTGTCAAATACGCGTTGATTGAAGGCCAGCTATACAAGAAAGGATTCTCAACTCCATACCTAAAGTGCATAACCTTCCCAGAAGGCCAAACAGTGTTGAAAGAATTACACGAAGGCCAAGCAGCTTGTCACGAGGGGGCAAGATCCTTAATCCGCAAGGCGCTAAATCTGGGATACTATTGGCCAACAATGAAGAATCAAGCAACACTTGGTCGCGGAGTGCGAATCTTGCCAACTATACTCAAGCAACATAGCGGCACCCGCAACAGAGTTGTGTCCAATCGCAAGTTCCTGGCCTTTTGCACAATGTGGCATCGACCTGGTGGGCCCACTTCCAAGATCCAAGGGGCAAACAAAGTACATCGTGGTAGCCATCGACTACTTCTCCAAGTGGATCGAGGCTAAGGCATTGGCACATACAACAGACGCGCAAATAATGGATTTCATCCGAAACCATATCATTGCACGCTATGGCGTCCCAAAAGTGCTCATCAGCGATAATGGGCCACAATTGAAGAGTTCCAGACTTCAGACCACCGCTTTGCATCATTGCGTCATGCCCAAACCAATGGATAAGTCGAATCCGCTAGCAAGATTGTCTTGAATGGTCTTAAGAAGAGAGTCCACACCTTGAAGGGAGGATGGGCAGAAGAGCTTAGCAGTGTCCTTTGGGCTGTGCGCACAACTTCAAAGGAGTCAACATTTGAAACACCATTTAGCTTGGTGTATGGAACAGAGGCTGTAGCCCCGATCGAAATTGTTGTCCCATCATACCGCACAACCCACTTTTATCCCCAAGCCAACGAAGCAGAAATGCGTCTAGACTTGGACCTGGCAGACGAAAGAAGGCGAAACTCGGAGCAAACCAAGCACGTATGCGCCTAATGACTGCAAGATATTATAACAGGAAGGTAAAAGAAAGAAAATTCCATGTTGGCGAGATGGTGTGGAGAAGGAATGAATTCTCACACTTGGATCAAATCAACAAGTTATCTCCAAAGTGGGAAGGTCCATACAAGATCGTCTCAATCCCCTATGTCAACGCATACCACCTCCAAGATGCGGAAGGCAACAACCTTTCAAACACATTCAACGGGGGGCACTTGAAGAAATTCCATGGCTAAGGGAAGAACCCTGCACTATGAAGCAATTTCAATAAAACTTTCGAATCTTACTATAAATACAATTACTTGAAGGAGACATATAACTCCAAGCATGATTACAACTATGTAAGCCAAATCAAGTATCTAATGAAGTTCATCTACTTTTGTAGGTACATCACTATATCATGCATATTACCTTGGAATTACGCCAAGTAACAACTACAAGCATATTATTCACATCAACAATACAAGCCATCGCGCTATATACAACAATCAACTTATATCATACGACGACAAATCAACTGTCAACATCAACCAAGAGTATATAAACACTCTCCATCTATAATGATGACTACCCCGAATAGCGTCAACAACATACTATATCTTGAGTTTAAACCAAGATCTATCAAAGTGACATGCTGCGATATCCTCTTTCGAGGGCAACCCCCATGTTCACAACTATCAAAGTGACATGCTGCGACATCCTCCTTCGAGGTCAACCCCCATGTTCACAACTATTAAAGTAACATGCTGCGAAATCCTCCTTCGAGAGCAACCCCCATGTTCACAACTATCAAAATGGCATGCTGCGACATCCTCCTTTGAGGGCAACCCCCATGTCCATAAGCCATTCCCAGAATACAAAACAGGATGCGGCACACAGGTGGGACTGATCACCCTTTCGTGGCGGAAGTCCTCTTGATAGACGGCAACCCCACAAATCGACAAAGTATGAACAACCAATCACGGAATCATACTTCATGAAGACTTATTCCTTAAGTGGGCAGCTTCATGTACTCTAAAAATATGAACAACCAATCACGGAATCATACTTCATGAAGACTTATTCCTTAAGTGGGCAGCTCCATGTACTCTAAAAGTATGTATACTCACTCGAGGGTTCATACTCCGTGAAGACGTATTCCTTGTTAGGATAACTTCACGCTAGCAGGAGCGGACCAAACACATCAAATAAAACACACCAAATTCAGCAAGTAGTGTCTTGCCACAACGTCGCCTTGGAGTGGAACAAGAGACGGTAAAAACTGCAAGTCGCTTCAACGCGGTCTTGTAAAACCCTTCTGGACTAACCATGGAGAGGTGCAGTAGTATCAAAAGGGAAGTACTGGAATAGCCATGGAAAACCTTGCAACAACGTCATGCGGGGTGTGCCCAAACTGACGGATAAAAAACGCGTAGCATAGATCAAGTAGCGTCTTGCCACAACGTCGCCTTGAAATGGTTCAAGAGACGGTAAAAACTACAAGGCGTGATCATACGACCTTTGTCCCGCCCCTTGGATTAACTAAGTTGAGGCGTAGTAGCATCACAGGGTAAGTACTGGGTTAGCCACGAAAAACCTTGTAACAACGTCACGCGGGATGTGCCTAAATTGACGGATGGAAAAACGCACCAAATACAACAAGTAGCGTCTTGTCACAACGTCGCCTTAGAATGGAACTAAGAGAAGGTATAAAATAATGTCTTGCCTCGTCAAGACGACTCTCCTACATGTCAAGTGCCAGTGCCAAGTGCCAAGTGCCCGCGCCGAGTACATTACTACTTACAACGCTACAAGTACCTAGTGTACGCATCCTGCCATGCCTTGGAATCAAACCAATAGGGGCGCTCATAACACTCAACAATGCGCGACATACAGTCGCAACTACGGACATCATGTTCATCATCTAAGGATATCTATCCTATCATCCAAGTCCAAAGCATACAGACAGAATAGATAACGCAAGATATGAAATACTACTAACGAGTTATCATGCATTCTACTGTGATCAAAGCAAGTGTAGACGACATAGGTCAAAACAAGTAGAACATAAACAAAAGTTCTAGGGACAACTCCCAAACCAACGTCAACCCAGACACGGGGGGCAAACGATAAAAGCAAAAGTTCGACATGCTCAAAACAATCAACCTGCCGCCGCTCGAGGAGTACCGTCATCTTCAGTAGGCTCGGGGGCAGCCTCCATGAACTCGGGGGAAGTAACCACAAGGTTGACACCACCTTCATCATCAACCAACATCTCATAGTTGGCTGTCTGAAGCCTTAAATCGCGTAGTGCAGTAATATGAGAAACAACATAATGCGCGTAAGGACCCAGTTGTCCGAACGGAAAACTCGGGGCAAGAATGCTCACACGACGGAAATAATCCTCCACACACTCGAACATAAAATCATCATTCTTCTCCTCAACTGCAGCAAGGAAGGCAGGGGTACTGAGATACTCAACAAATCCCGCCTCTACTCCTACCGCGCAAGCATTCTTGCGAGCAGCAACCAACGTAGCCTCGCGCGCGTTGAGATCATCAGTGACCTTCTTCTCAAGGGTAATCATCTCAGCCTTAAGTTCAGAAACTCGAGCCTAACAAGCCTTGTAACGAGCCTCGGAATATGTGGCCTTAGAGCTGAATACACGCATTTTCTCTTCAAACTTTGCAAGTTCACTACAAGTGGCATTACACTTGTCGACAACAACTTTCTTCTGACTCGACAGCTCCATCACAAAGGATGACATGTTCACAATGTGCATAACATCCTGAAAACATAATGAAGAAAACAAAGGCATAAGACTTACACAATAAGAAGCAAAACAACGAAAGCAACGAAAAAGAAAAATTCGGTTACTTACAGGAGCAAACCCAGCCACACAACTCTCCAAATATGCCTCAGCCTCTTCGTCAGTCGACGGGCAGGAATGACGATCACCAGGAGGAACACACCTACGAAGAACGCGCACGCCAACTTCTGGCGAACAAAGTTTGGACTCCTTAGGGAAAGTAACAACATCATTACCAAAGGGCGTCCATTCATCCCCAGAAATATCGCCCTCTAAAGAACGAATTAAGTGATCACGCCTCAAGGCAGGAAGCGCTGAAAGGAAAACATGAAGAAAACATGTAAGCAGTAAACAAGTACATAAGGACAAAAGTAGAAACAAGTAAACAACTCATACTTCGGTGGGGAGGGCGATCCCCCGCGGGCCGGTCCCTGGACCGGGGGGCGGAATGTGCCGTAGCATGAACAACAACTCCTTTTTCTTTCTCACACGAAGGAGTCGGGACGGTTGCACTCGTCTTAGAGCGTTTGGGAGTCACGTGCCGCCGCGTCAGATCTCTTCGTAGGAGGGACATGACCAAGCACCGGAGTAGCACGCTCGATAACATGAGTGGAACAACCTGCAAACAAAAGCAGTGTGAAAATAGCAAACCAAGAAAATAACAAAGGCAAAGGAAGCCGTAAGGAAGCATCGTACTCATAAGGCCCTTCCCACGACCATATCCAGGGGCCGTAGGGGTCACGGGGGCAGAGGACGGAGCACTCCTATCAACAGGTGAAGTGCCGCGTGCGGACACCGCTTTCAAAGTCGAACTCTTTCCAGCAAACCAATCTGCAGCTCAACACCACAAAAGTTACGAAAACTGCCGTCATCCGACTCACTTCTATCATCGGAACATAAAGCAGCATGCGGACTAGGAATGAAATACTTACTCATGATAACAATCTCGTGAAGGAATCACTGTAACTGAAACCACCTGCAACCTGAAAGTGAAACCTACAATCAAGACAACGTTCGTTAGTTTACAAGTGACGAACACTCTACTCGTAACAATCACCATGATAACATACGCCCTATGTCTACATCAAGCCTATGGATACAACGTACATAGCAATGGATAGAGAAAAGATTCTAAGTGTGGGGGCAAGTGCGCGCATACTAGCGCACACATACGAGCACTCGCGTATAGCTGTCGACATACAACGGGATGCCGGCAGTCAGGAATATTTTCTAAGTGTTCCAACCATAGCAGCTGTGAGCATACAACGGGATGCCGGCTGTCAGTAATATTTTCTAAATGTTCCAACCATATCAGCCGTGAGCGTACAACGGGAGGCTGGCCGTCAGGAATATTTTCTAAGTGTTCCACCATGTCAGCAATCAACAACCGTCAACGCGCGGCAAGTTGAAGGCAATCAACAATCTTCAATGCGCGGTAAGTTGATGACAGTCAACAACCGTCAATGCACGACAAGTTGATGACAATCAACAACCGTCAACTCGCGACAAGTTGATGACAATCAACAACCGTCAACGAGCAACAAGTTGACGGCAATCAACAGCTGTCGATATCCAACAAGATTTCAAGTATCAAGAAATATATTCTAAGTATTCTCCGATGTCGGCAGTCAACAAGGATCAAATAGCGACAGTCGTGGTAACAAGCATTAAGTATCTCAAAAATATTTGCTAAGTGTTCTATCATGATTGCAGACAACATATGTGCTCAATGTACAAAGAATCAATATAACGACAGACAACTATGTCCGGACACCGACTAACAATCAACATTGAGCATGCCAAAACATCACTCAAGCCATAGTGCAACGTGTTGACAACAATCAAAATGCATAAGGGAAGTTTAACAACTTATCTCTATTTTTCCAAAAATTCCAGCACTTAGTAAAATTTTGACCGATTTGGGAAACAAATCCCTTTTGGGAATTTTAACAAACACCTTGTGTGCATCCTAGATTAACCAAATTCAAGAGGCAATCAAGATCGGATTGAATTTAAACGAAGTATCAAAGGGTCCAGCCATACCCGAAATTAGACTCGCCACCACGAGACGACCCCGGAAAGCTGCCCACCACCGCCGGAAGTCACCCGCCGCCGCCGGAATTCCACGCGCCGCCACTGGTTGCTTCACGCGCCGACGTATGCTGCACCACGTCCGCCCCTCTCTTCGCCGGAATTCCGCCGGTGATGACCTTGGTGTGGTTGTCCCAAAATTGCTTGGTCTCCAAATGTGCTAGACCCCAAATTTGTCACTCCCAAGTTTTCTTCTTCTTCAAGAAATGAGAGTACACTAAAAGCTACTAATGGTGGAGGATTAACTAATGGATATTCTCTCTCCTATATCTATCCATCATTATCTATGGGTACATCCTAAAAAATTTATTATTTATTACTAAGTCCTCAAATAGCATGTTTACATGTTGTCATCTCCTTATTTCAATACTTAGAATTTTCTAAGTATGCTATGACTATATGCTATGCACACATGATTTGTTGCGCACATGACATAACGCGCACATGACTTAAATAGGTGTTATATCATTTTAAGTGCATGATTCATATCTTTTATTACTTGCATGATTTAATTATCAATCGTCTATCTGCATCTTTCACAATCATGTTAACATCACGTTCATGTTGACATCATATAAGTGTTCGCATACTTCTATGAGGATTATTGCATAAGTTCATAAGCGTGTACACATTGTTTATTGTTCACTGTTATATGTATATTGCTGGTTGCACTAATCATGTCGACAGTTAACACACCTCCCGACAAAAATAAAAATGGAGCGAAGTCGAAGCCGTCGCGCTCAATTGTCAAACAAACCACCCTTGAGGTCAGCTCCGAACCTAAATTGGGCTTATATCCTAGCTTAAAATAGAGTCAAGCATGGTCTGAACCGTTACTTGACTTGGGGGCGAGTGTTCGATATCTGCCCAATTCGGGTTCGTATTTACATCCAGGACTTCGCAAACACGTCGAAAACCACAAACGGATCTGAAAATCAAACACCCGAGGGATAAAACGGTCCCGACGCACGTATGCGTCTGGACCGGAACCTCCGGATTGCCCTAGGCGGTCCGGACCACGCCGGATGTCGAATCCGACGTGGTCCGGACCGCTAATAGGTACCGCGCGCATCCTTTTTTATCGTCCGAACACTGAGAAAAAGAGTTCTCCTAGGCCAAACTTAAACAAACCAGACGACGATTCTTACTTTCCTTTAAACCGGCGTCAAACTGCACAAAAACCGGGTTCGGTTCTAAAGTTGCCTATAAATAGGAGACTTTGGCCATCCATTTACACACATTCCGAAGAGATTTGGCCTAGAAAGCTCTGACCTCTCTCTAGGATTTTCTCTCTCTAGACTCTCATTTAGGCATCAGAGAGGGCTCAACCGACACCACCCCTCGCTCTCCGTGTTGGTTATTTTCCTGTGTGCAGGTGACATCGCGCAAAGGAGATAAGCTTACCTTGCCGATAAGCTTGCACAGCCGTCAACCGGCAGCTGTCAACCGTGCATAGCCGACTACCGTCAACCGCGCACCGGTCAACGGCGCCTAGCCGTCATCAAACAATCCACTTCCGACACCCGACGTGTCCCCATACCCGAAGTGTCGAAGAGTCCGACTACCCGGTTGGATTTGGATGCAACAGGCGGGTGGAGCTTCGGCAAGGCGGGGCGGAGAAGCAGCAAGGCCCGGCAGCAACTTCATCGGGACAACGATGGCTTTTCTCCGACGACTGGACTGGTGGCTAAGATCTGGCCTCGTCATATCTGAACGAAACAGCGAGGGGACAGCAGCGGAGACCGAGGACGGGACGCGGAAAGCAGATGCAGCGAGGCCAGGACGGACGGCGGGCGCGGCAACGGGACGCGTAGGGGCTGGCACAACACCTGTGGCTGGAGGGCTTGTAAAGGCGGGATTAAAAAAATTTAACTTTAAACACTAGCAGACAAAAATACACGAATTCCGAGAAGAGCTGATTTATTAAAGTTGTTGTGTCTTTTTTACATGTAAAAAGAGCCTATTTATAGCTAAACTAGGAAAATAAAATCTTAACAATATGCACCATAAATATTCTGAAAATATACATATATATATATTTATGTATTTTACCATAAATACGCATAATATATTTTCTGAATATTTTACAATAAATAATGCATATACACTATATTATTTTATGTCAGTCCTATCTTTAGAAACTTCGCGACCTTCCATATTTAAATACTATCTTTTTTAACGCGTCACATATGACATTTTGAACGTGCTACGCGTGTACCAAAATTAGGTGTTTACAAGGGTGAAGGCAATATACAGCAACTGATTTCTACACGCGGAAACCGTCTATTTGATATGAACTAATCAACACCAAAGCCTAATATTGGAATCATATACGGCTGTGCTGAACAACATAATTTGAATTCACACCGACTCTCCAAACTACCTTTGGCATCGGGTGCAGGGTTGCTAAATGTCGACAACGAATACTCGTAAATTTCCCCCGTAGTAGTTTTTGGGTCAAAGTCGGAACAACTGAAGACGACATACTGAAACGAGGTTTTACAACTGCAATGGAAGGTTTCAGTAATAACAGAATGGGTGACTAAATGTGCGTAATTAACGTTTGTCTAATGGTAGTCTGAAGGCTTTCATCGGAAACTAAAAATCAGCTATTAAAGATGCATATTCATTAGCACTAGGTTGCAGCTCCCTATGACAGCATTAGCACCAGCCAGTTGGAGTCGAGAGGGCGGCAGCGCAGCCTCCCAGGCCTTGCTGCCATTCTAACAGCGCAAGACTTCGGTTGGGATATTTAACGACGGACTTAATGTACCGTCCTCTTCCCGACTGATATTTCCCCTCAGCAAACATTCCCAACCGATTTTACTCGTCAGGAACGTTTCCGGCCGAGTCTCTGCTATCGTTTTAACGAGAGGCCGTATCAGACGGAAAACGACCAGAACAGGCCATCTCCTTGGATTCCGACCGATTTGGCTTGTAGGAAAACCGTTTTTTCTTATAGTGTTAATATTTTTTTCTGTAGCAGTTTTTTCATGCGATTTAAAAAAAAAATTAAAAATCGTCAATTCATCATTACAAATGGTATATTAAACAATGTAAATAGTTTTCCCTCAAATTTATATGCAATATATGAAAATTTTCAACCTCATTTTAATATTTATAATTATAATTACTAAAACCTATATGTAATAAATTTAGCATGTCTACACATACTTATTTTTTCATTAAATATTGTACACATTTGGCGATGGTTAAAAATAAATATCATAAAATAATAAATTTTAATATATAATTGTATTATTATATACAAATATTTACCTAACAAAAAAGTTTATATAAATCTCAAGAAAGTAACTATTTATTTTAAATTTAATTATGCGATGTTAGGGTTTTAATAACTTTCGATTTGCTAGTGAAAGATTTTGACGTTGAAAGAATCATTTACCTGGTTGGCCAAAAAAACAATCATGTACCTGCAAAACAAATCATTTAAAAAAAATTGATTCAACATACATTTTTACACATGCACCTTTTTTTACCCATATACAAATATATATATATATATAGATACCAAACTTGATGTTTGGCTACAAATGAGCATAAAAGATTTGATTCCAGGTATCCGGCACCCCCGGAAGGCACCAATGGATGCAATCCGCATTATGCGGGTACTTCTTCTCCTCCTCCGTCAATAGCTTGCCGCCCGTCTCTGTGTAGACCGACGAGTGCCCGTCAATTCTGTATTCTGAGAGCTGAGTGATGTTGAGAACCGTAACAGGCACCTTCATCCGACCAATCACGCTTGATACCACTTGCATTACTCTCTTGTCCGACCCGGTTCCCCAGTGCCCCTTCTTCATCACCGGCTTTGTTTCGTTGAAGCATCGCATGCCTTCCTTGTGGTTCCAATCTTGGCTTCTGCAAAATGAGAATGGTAATGAGGACTAGGATTGGGAAAACAAACGGACCGGAATTCGTTCGGAATCGGACATGTTTAGAACCAGTCCAGATCAGACCGGTTCTAAACATACCAGATTTATAAGGGTGAACCAGTCCAAAAATTATAATGGTTCAAAACAGACCAGATTTATAAGGGGTGAACCAGTCCAAAAATCATTAGTATACTTCTATGAACAAATTATGTTCTAGACTGATTCGAAACTGATTTTGGACTGTTTTTTGTAAACTTAATTTAACTCTTCATAAAAATAGTCTAAGCGGATTCTTGACCGAACTAACACTATTTTTAAACAGTTTCAAGCTAGTTCCAAAAATATCAATTTTTTCGGCCCAAAACGAGAGCTAGAAAAAAGAAAATTCAGTTCTGTTAGGAACAGTAAAAATAAATTATGTTGATTAACATAATACTTATAATCATCGACATTTGCTCTTTTGTTGCTAATATCATTTTAATTGCGGCGAAAATGATTGTGACTAAAGAAGGTTCATTAGTGACAATCACACAAATTCGACACAAGGATTATTACTGAAGCCCCTATTAGTAACACTCAGTGACGATATGAAAATTTGTCACTGACTATATATATAACGTATTTCATAGCTAGTTGTGCCAATTTTATTGTCATAAATGTCCTGATTTGTTGCAGTGTTAATAACTCCATTAGACGATTCCTCTCAAATATATTTGTTGCTCTCAAATTCGGTTGTTTTTTTATAAAAAGCTCCGGTCTGAGTCGGATTTGGTTTGGGCTTGACCGGATCCATGCCAATCCCTAATGAGAACTATACAATAAATATGTTCATACCAAAAAGACCGGTTCAGATCAACCGGTTGCAACACACTCTTAAACATATTTCAACAATTACAGTCATAAAATTGTAGACAAATATAGACGGACGAACCTGAGATGGGTAGGGGACATGGTTGTGAAGAAGACCCGAGTCTTGTTAGGATTAACATTGGAGTCGATCCAATTCGCCCACGTCTTGAGCCCTAACCTATACGCGACCGGCAAATCCAACTCCTCATATCCTTCTTCTCCATTGCCAAACGATCCCCATCTGCATGCAAATGAGCAACCCCATGCAAACTCTTTACGTAAATTTTTAATACGTTATCTAAGAAAGTAATTAACATATATAGATAGAGATGTGGTTATTACAATGAGTTGATTCTATGTCCTGTCATCCACCAAACGTATGTGTTAAATACGAGCATGTCTACCCCTGTCCAGTTCTTGGCATGTTTTTCGACCGAATCCACTTTCATGATCCTTTTCTTCGGGTCCGCGATAATATGCACATCTGTATTCGACTCGATAAGGAACGGCGCCCAGTAGAATTCGATCGTTGCATTATATTCCTCCAACATTATAAGAAAAAATGTTGATTTTAGTTGCATACACATATAACAGCGTTAATGGACGGAATTTTAATGAAATGTGTATTGAGCAACGTAACACTACATAGTTGTGTATTTATTTATCAACACGGAAAAAATGATGCATCAGTATATACAAGTAATCTAGTCGCTTTAACTTATTGAAAATCTCTTACAAATATGGTCTTTTGGTACAACAAGTTCGGTACAATACATCTGTAATTTGTAGACTTTTGGTGCTTCCGTTAGTTGAGAATTACGTTTGACCGTTAGAAACTTTTATTTTGTTTAATTTAGTCCCCAATTTATTTTTTAACTTTTTATTTTTACAATTTAATCCCTAAATAATTTCAACTGCACCGTAGCTAAGTCTAAATTCAATTACCTAGAGTTTGACTCGTGGATGGGTCCAATCCCGATTAGGGTCACCGGACCTAGGAGAACCTAATCAGGGTATGACCCAGCATGGGTCAGATCCTAGCTAGGTGAATTTAAAATTTGGCAAATCCTTGTAATTCTAATTTCTGAGGTGAAAATTTTCATTCACAAATTTTTAATTTTCTCATAGTGCATATATCCATCAACATTGTCAAAACATAGTGAGTATATATCTTATTTATAATGGTTAAGTGTCACTTTCAAAAGCCTAACTACTCAAGTTTGCTTCAAATGAAGGTATTAAGTTAGGTAAAGAAAGCGGGTTACCTTTGCTCTAAACACGGAATGAACCCGGCCTCTGCGCATTGACTTTTGCTCTGGAGGAATAAATGACTCCACCATACACACCAAAGATTCCCACTGCCCTCGTTGAAGCGAATCTCCGACGAACATCAGCCTCTTCCCGCCAAGTCTTTTCAACGCCCTCTCCGCGTTAAACCTAATAAATTCCATGTAAATTATTTATTAAGTTTATGTACTTTATTATGTGTTTTATTAGTGATTATGGTACATACATTATAGGTATTGTTACCTAGGCAAGTTACAATCATCAGGCTGCCATTCCCAGTGCCGATAGTCCGAGTCGGGTCTCCCGTTCTTCACACAAGAAAATTGCTTATCCAAGTACGGGCATGTCCGATCCGAATAAAGTGGCTTAATCGAACGGTTAAAAACCCACTTCCCGTTCGTGACACTGCACTCCTCAGGGTCGAACTCTGGCTTTTCATCAGGATCAGTTACGCGGTACCCTTCTCGTGTTTCTTGCTCTACATGGAAATATACATTTGTGTGTATTAAAGTGTACCCAAGAGAGTATAAGTGTATACTAAATGTCTTCACTCATTAGTTCGAGCTTATGGGAAAGTTGGTTAAATCGTACGTCTTATTTCCTAATATTGTGGTATCAGAGACGAGTGTATTTAAAAAAGGAAGAAGAGAATGGAAGTTGAAACCTCCCATGAAAAAACCAATGTTACAGACCAAGTGTATAATGTTATAGACCTGAGACTTATGTGTAAAGATCAGTTTAAGGGAGGGTATCCAAAAGAGTATAAGTTTATACTTATGGGAAAGTTGGTTAAAACGTACGTCTTATTCCCTTACAATTTGATCATGCACATCGAATGATAGAATATGAATCTATATTGAGAGATTACGTACCTGAAATGGTGGAGGCCCTAAATGCTCGCTTAGAACATGTCGGTTTGAGCCAAGTCGAGGCAAGAGGTGTCAGTCTTTCGGTGTAGATGAGCGCGATGAATACGATAGTGAAGACAATTATACTAGTAACTGAGAGTGGAAGCTTCCCTCTGTAAGATTTGGCCAAGGAAGAGGGAGAAGATGCATAGTTCACCATATTGTCAAGAACACTAATTAACCAATAGTTAGAACAACTTGATGAGTTTTAGTGATCAGCTAGCTAGGGTTTTGCTCTTTTGGATGATGAATAATAATGGTGTTTATATTGGAGATAGAGTAGGAGTAAAGCTAAAGAAATGTGGGGTTGGTTTCACCTTTTCATTTTGTTTAATGTCCTGTGTTTCTTGCTGCATTTGGAGCACCATATTCTAATTCTACTTAAGGTAAAATATCTGCCACTTAGCACCTAATTTTTTTCCTTCATATGTCTAATGAAGTTTCTTAACTTTTGGCCCTTTATCTTCTCCATAAAATGAACATTCCTCCACTTCTTGGCATTTTTTTTCCTCCAAAGTTAATGAATGCAATACGTTTTAAAAATAAGATATAATCGATCTCTTGACTATACTAGGTTGTTGGTAGGTCTATATATTGACGGGGTCAGTGCATGAACTGTTTTTTTTTTTTTTTGCCAAGTCGGAAAAACTCTAGACTAAAAAAAAAATAGCTCGAATATTACGTAGTGGGGTGGGTTTAGGATCACCACTACTACCCATTTCTTTAAGTGAAAAAAATATTTTAAAATTTAAATTGTTAATAGAGTATTGTTTTTGCGCGACGCACGTGGTGACTTCTTACATAATTATAAATGATAATATATATTTGATGAAAACATAGTCATCAATTTATTGTTTATATTATGTTGATAGATTAATTAATTTTTTTCGAGAAAAAAATATCTAACAAAAGTACATACGAAACAGAAAAAAAAAATACTTATCAATTTAATCAAACAAATATTAAAATCATATGTTTCGCCAACGAAATATAATTGAGTAGGCAATTATATTTATATTAACTGACCAAAATATACTTTTTCATTAGAAAACAAAAATCGAATTTAAAAAAATAAACAAAAGTCTAAATTTTACCAATAGTTTCTCGTTGAAAAGAAAATTAATTAATTTGAGAAAAGTGTGAATCAATTAATTATACAAAACTTACACTATAACTAACGTACCAAAGCCCCTTATCAGTTCAAATGATCAAGTTTTGGTGGTGTAACGTGTAAGAGAGTGAATCACATTTTGACATATAAATAAAATATAAAATATTAATATATCTATTAACACATCAAAAAATTTATTAAAGTGTTTAGCTAGCCCGGTTACGTATTTTGTCGAAATAAATAGGCAGCAAAACTTGAAAAAAAAGTTCCTAAAGAGGGTAAAATTGGAAAAGTTCAAACATTAAGGGGAAAGTGGAAAATTACCTTATATATGGGGACCCCTTAAGATTTGTTGAATAATCTATATATAGTGATGAAGTGGGTTGGGAAGATCACATCTTTAGCACCATTTCGTTATTTTTTTTGGAGGATTGAAGCAGAAGCTACATATAAAAAAAGGATCACATTGGTCATGAGTTGATGGTTATGCATTGCTTTCGATTGTTAGTTGGTACTTAGAAGCATGCTATTTTGATTATCTATATATATTATAAATTCTGATATGAAAGATAATAATAGAGTGAATGTAGAGCTGATAATTTTGTTTTTTACATTAATCGATGCATTATTGACAATTGAGCTAAGGGTTTTGTAGTCATTAATTTCATAGCATTTATTGCACTAGAAGCTGAGGGTTTTTAAGTTGCAATTAATCGCAATTAAAATTTTGCTGATTTCTAACCGTTCAAGATTCAATGTATACAATTAACCGCAATTAAAATTTCGGACCGTTCAAGATTCAATGAATGCAATTAATCGCATTAAAATTTCCCTGATTTCGAACCCAAGATTCAATGTATGCAATTAATCGCAATTAAAATTTCGGACCGTTCAAGATTCAATGTATGTAGTTAATCGAAATTAAAATTTCGCTGATTTTTAACAGACGCTTGACGCGGAGCTGGCGAACGAAGATACCAGGCGGTACAGGCGGCTGACAATCTCAGTGGCAGAGCCATCTTTATCTCCGGTGGTCATTGAAGCCATATTTTTTGAAAAACAGACGCTTGACACGGATCCGGCGACCAAATGTAGCATGTGGTACGAGCATCTAAAATTTATTTGTGAATTTGCGCAATGGTATTTTATGGTTCAAAATTTTCAGTCTTTCGTTTACTTTTTCAAAATTTAGACTGATAATTTATTTAAAAATATTGTTTCAACATATTACAAATAGTCAGTAAAACTTTATCGAATATTAGTTTGTTAATTATACATATTTGGTAAGTCACCCCGCGCGATGCGCCCGCGCGGGAAATGCAACTAGTTCATATTTATATATAATATAACAAATTATTAGTGATAGGGATCTTGTCATCATAACTCAGTTACGCGATTTCAAAAATAATACACTTCTGAATTCAATTCAATATAATGGCAAAAAAAACACTTCAATACATGCAATGTTTTTTCTAAGCAAAATTTAAAAATATTACGTAAAGGAAAAAAAATTCAATGATCGTGAGGAATTCATTCATCGCCTTTGAAGAAGTATCTAAAGATTAGGGACTTAAGTTCACCACTTTGAAAGTTGGTGACCTACTTTACTGTTAGAGAATTCTTTCTGTTATTCTGTTATTCACCTACTATGTATAGTAGTAGCTACTGTAATGTGAGACTTCGTCTGAATAAAATGGTATCAATTCATAATCATATTCACTGTATTTTACATGGTATGAGAGCATAGGCTCTCAAGATCTGATTTCCGCGTCGAAGATTGTTGTTTGATTTACTGCATTCCGCGTCGAGATTGTTGTGTTGATCTACTGCTTCAATGGCGGCCATTCTGAATGATCAATGGCCAAGGCTTGGAGCTAATTCTTCTAATCAAGTTCCTCCTGCAGGCTCTGCAGGTTTGAATCGTATTCCTCAACCTGCGAATCGAGTTCCTGCAGTTTCAGATTCGATTCCTGTGCTCAGTCCAGAAGATCGACTCTACCTGCATCCTTCCGAGATGCCTGGAGTTTCTTAGATTGGTTTTCAGCTCACCGGAAGTGACAACTACCAGGTCTGGAGTCGTTACTTAATTGATGCTTTGGTTGCTAAGCGAAAACTTTGCTTTGTTGATGGTAGTTATAGTCACGATGAGGTGCCTGAGAATCAGAGGTTTAGATGGGATAGTGTAATGTCATAGTTAAAGGTTGGCTTACCACTTGCATTGCTCGGAATATCTCTGCTGGTTTGATCTGTCATGTCACTGCTGTTTCAATTTGGAATGAGATGAAGAAACGTTACAGCAAGGTTGATGGCATGAGAATTTTTCATTTGAGTTGAGAAATCTATCATGCTAGGCAGGGAATGATGTCAATTTCTGATTATTTTGGTCATTTGAAAATTCTCTGGGATGAATTGAATGCGTTGGAAGTGAATACCTTGTGTGTTAGTTGTGTGAACTCTACTGCTAGGAATGATGCGCAGAAGCTAATTCAGTTTTTGCTTGGACTCAATGATACATATGCTGCTGTGCGAACAAATCTCTTAATGATGCATCCACTCCCTTAACTCAATCATGTTTTCTCTGTTCTTATACAAGAGGAAAGTCAATGTTTGATTGTTGGAAACATTAATGAAGGGGTTACAGAGAAGACTTCTATCCTATATGCTGCCAATGTTGACTCAAACTCAGTTGATAATCAGAGCTATGTTAACTATGCTGGTAGTAGTTCTGGAAAGGGAGGAATTCAAAGATTCAATGTGAATAAGAAGAATTTCCTTTGTACTTTCTGCGGAAAGAAGAGGCACAAGGAGGATACTTTCTGAAAGAAGAAAGGTGTACATGATCATATTAAGAATATATGGGTAATTAATAGTCTTAATAAGCAGTAGCAATCAGCACTTAATCAGGATCAGCGTCTTCATACATCTAATGGAGGAAACTGAGATGTTTTAGTCTCCAATATCAGTCACTCCACTGAGGATAGCAATGTTTTTCTGTTCATTCTTCTTAATTTTCTAATGCTCAGTTGAGTCAAATGGTGTAGTATTTGATGCAACAGCAGCACCAGAAGGATAATAAAAAATCAGGGGTTACTTCTTTTAATACGTAAGGTATGATGTTTTGTGGTTCCATTCGTGCCAATTCAGACTCACTTTGGATAATAGATAGTGGGGAAAGTCATCACATGACTTGTAATAGTCATTGGCTCACTGATTTGAAATCAAATGTGGGGTCTGAGAGAGTGGTTACTTTGCCGGGTTAATAACTAAAAAACTGTCCAAGGTTTACCCTATGTTAAAATTAGGTGTCTGAAGTTTGAAATGTTAAAATGGACTGTCCCAAGTTTCATTTTTGTTGAAATTTGGTGTCTCGGAGTGATTACTTTAGAGAAGTCAATTCCGACGAAACCGTCTGTCAAATTCAAGCTCTCATACACACTCCCTTCTCGTCATCTTGCCGGGACCGTCACCTAAAAAGTTGGTCACATCCGGGCAAGTAAATTTCGCTCTATTGTCCTTGGAAAATGGCTCTACACCACTCTTCTAAAAACTTTTTTTTCAATGTTCAATTTTTAGGTGAAATTTGACGATTTTGTGAAAAGTAAAGAGTGATTGATTATGTGTGAGTTGGTGGGTTTATGAAAATGATTGAATGGAGATGAAAAGACGCACAAAGACACCAAATTTCAACAAAAATGAAACTCGGGACAGTCCATTTTAACATTTTAAACTTCAGACACCTAATTTTAACATAGGGTAAACCTTGGACAGTTTTTTAGTTATCTGATGGTCGTACAACTCCTATCACTCATATTGGAGCTTATTACTTAAATGATTCTCTTGTGCTAAAGGAGTTTTTATATGCTCCTGCATTTAAGTTCAACTTTATCTCTGTCTCACATCTATGCAAGGACTTTGGTTTGACAGTAGCTTTTCTTCATCATCGTGTGGTTTCCCAGGACCACTTAAATGGGAAAGCAATGGAGATTGGCACACTAACTAATGGGCTATATACCATAATGAAAAGGGACGAAGGATTTAGAAATTTATTCAATTCAAATGTAGCACAACAACATTTTATCAAGGGAAAGTTAAAAGACAATAAGGAGCTGATCTTATGGCATTAGAGATTCGGCCATATGTCTATTCAGAATTTGGAGAAATTTTTTGAATCTACTGCTTCAAATCAGACTTGTGTCAAGAATTGTTTTGTGTTCCCGTAAATTTTGGGCATGTAATGAATGCTTGAAATGAGTATATATACATTATTCATCTTGAACCGCTAGATCTTATAGATACTATCCAATACATTGCTAATCTGAGTGCAATATTATATAATCCTTATTTGTTAAAACTCCATTATGAAATTATAATTGTAATGATGAACATGTACGAAACCGATTAAAACTGAATTTTCGAAAACGAAACGATTTCACCAAGGGTTACACCTGGTGATACGCGCGTGTATCCCAAGTGTTCCTCGAGAGACGGAACACATCGATTCGAAGTACAAAATTCAACATAAAGTGTTTTCTTGATTTAATGCTTTAAATACATTTTCATTTGCACGCATACCAATTCAAGGGTTATCACTCATACAAAATTCTCGTAGAGTATCAAAGCGAGCATAAGGTGAAAACCTAATGCACGATCCCTGGTGGATAAGACATTGGGATATGAATGAGCAATGAAAAGGAACATCTGATAACGACGTCTCCCACTATACGCCTATAACGACAAAGGATCGGCGAAGCATTAAGACGAAACACACTTCATAAACAAGGTCAAAACTACGATAACGCAAGTTTGACTTATGACTTTCTTTTTTTTTTTCAAAAGAAAGTTAACTGCAAATAATGTGATGTACCTGGTTAATGTACAAATCGGTTACGCGACACCATGTGAGCTATTGGTAATGAGTGGAATCTTACCAAAATTGCGACATTTATGTTGCAAATAAAACTCACACATAGTAACAATGGAATGCTGAAAAGCATCTCGATACATGTGTGCAATAGCTTGGCATATTTGGTGACGTGGTCGAACATGAGATGTTACAATACTTGAGGTTATATTACCATAGCTTATACATAAAAAACAAACGAAGTCTTGATTGAACTAGAGAATGATGATAATCAGGGCCCACTCGCTTCGAGTGGGAGATTTGAGGCAGCAACACAGGTGAACGATATGGTAAATGAAGATTGAGACATTTTCATAATAAATACAGTGGGAGGAGTCAATCCAACCACACAAATCACTGTTGCTGCAGGTGCGAATCAAGTCGGACATGATAATCATGTTACTGAACCTATGGATGAAAATCCAATGTTACCTCAACTACCCATTGTAACCAGTGGGAGTGGTACGACCAACTCGGTTCCCGGTCATCGTAACCGTGGAATTAATCTCGGAGGTGGAATTCTGAGACCAAGAGGACGTCCAAGAAAATTTGTTGGTGAAAGTTTAAGTAACTCTCTGGTTCCCAGTGAGAGTATTGCACTAACAACGAGCATTATTCCTAGTGGGAGCGTAGTTCAAACTCAAGATGGGACTATCGGGCCTAGACGTAGTCTAAGGCACCGAACTTCTCCTAAGAAGTATCCCATCGAGAGAGGTGAATTGTTCATTCGGTTGATGAAACGGTAACGGTTAAACGAGCTATAGATGGACCTCAAGCGAAAGAATGGAGGAACGCAATAGAGGATGAGATCGCCTCTATGAAAGCTAATTCGGTATGGTCTTTAGTTGATTTGCCTGCTGACCCGAAGAAATAGGTGCCAAGTGGGTTCTGAAATTGAAACTCACTGCTGATGGATCAGTCGAGCGATACAAAGTTCGACTCGTTGCGAAAGGATATACCCAAATTCACGGGGTGTACTTTGACAAAACATACTCACCTACTGTGCATTACACCACAGTAAGAGCCATACTGTCTATGATAGCAAGCCTCGATCTAGAGCTGCACCAGATGGATGTTAAGACTGCATTCCTCCATGGTAATCTGGAGGAAGAGATCTATATGGAGCAGCCGGAGGATTTCATTACTCCTGGCAACGAACGTAAAGTTTGTAAACTCCAAAGATCTATTTACAGTCTTAAACAATCATCTCGGCAATGGTACCGCAGATTCCACGAGGAAATTATTGGAAACAGATTTGTGAACCTTCACGAGGATCCATGCGTGTACACGAAGACTTCCGAATCTAAATACGCCATCCTGACATTATATGTCGATGACATATTAATTGCTGCAAATGACGTGAGTTACATGAATGAGTCAAAGTCCTGGCTAGCATCTGTATTTGAGATGAAAGACATGGGAGAAGCCAAGTACATCCTAGGCATTAAGATTTCTAGGAATCGGGCTGCTCGTAAACTATGTCTATCTCAAGAATCATATATCAACAAGTTGTTGAAAAGGTTTCGACTGCAGGATGCCAAGCCCGTGGATACGCCGGTTGCACTCGGGTGCGCGCTTTCGAAGCTTGATGGCCCGAAGAACCTGGCTGAGCGTGAACATATGAAAAGTTCAGAGTACTTAAGTATGGTTGGCAGCTTAATGTATGTCATGCAATGCACTCGCCCAGACATCTGTTACGTCGTGGGCCTAGTAGCACGATTCCAATCAAATCCTGGCACTCAACATCTAAAGGTTGTTAAACGAATAATTTGATACCTGAAAGGTACTGCTGACTACGCTCTGTGCTATGAGGGTGGAAAACTAGAATTGTTAGGATTCAGTGACGCCGACCATGGTGCCGATCCGGATGATCGTAAGTCTACCTCAGGGGGGAGTATTCCTCATTTCTAATGCCGTCATTTCATGGATGAGCAAGAAGCAAACCTATGTCGCGCTTTCAACGATGGAATCCGAATTCGTTTCCCTCTCTAAAAATGCACAAGAAGCGGTCTGGCTTAATAGGCTCTTAACTGCATTGCTTGGTGTCGAGAACGGGAGTAAACCTGTAAAGGTATACTCTGACAGTCAAGCAGCAGTTAAGAACCCTAAGTACCATAACAGGACGAAACACATTGATATAAAATATAATTATGCTAAGAATATGGTTGAGGACAATGTTATCACATTAAAATACTTATCTACTGATAGTATGATAGCCGATCCATTGACTAAACCTTTACGCAGGGAAGTTTTCAAAAAGCGTGTTAAAATGCTGGGAGTGCGTAGGGTTTAAGTAGACTGTATCATGATGACAACTTTTGAAACTTTATTGCAATGAATTGCAATTTGAGTTTATGATTCTTACGATTTCATAATGTTTGAAATTTCATTGGATTTTTAAGGTCTATAAACTAGTCGTAGGAGGGACAACCTCCAAAGTAAAATAATGTCGAATGTGGACCAAGCCTCGTTACACAGGCTCGGTCGTCTTGACGGAGAAGATGATTCACCAATAAGTCAAGACCGGCTAAGAACCACGGTGTCAAACCTGGTTAAGCAGAACGATCATTTGGTTTACGGAGTAACACGATATGATCTAAGTTCTGCAAATCGCCGTTACGAACCTCGTTCGTAATAAAACCACATTCTGGGCCAGATGACGAATCTGCGATAGCGTATGAAATTTCCCACATCCTGACTAATCTCAGGTTATGCTATCGACGCGTGCTTCATACTACGCGTGCTTCATACTACGCGTGCCATTTTTGACCAAGGGGTTATGCTCGGTTGTGATAGATAGAATCCACGAAATTCGGATGAGCACAAACTTCTTCACCTAGAGCGTGTGACTGATCCCGGATGTTATATGAAGAAGCATCCAAAGTATACTTACGAACTCAGAATTCATACTTAAGGCCAGGCTCAATGTTCGCTTCCCGGCGTACGAGCGCAGTGCCGAACAAAAAGTCTTAGTGACCGCGTCTTGGAAACCGGTTGGGTTTGACTAAGGGTATGAGCGATGGGGATGGTCAAGTACACCTGAAATTCTCCGACTCTTGTATTCACTAGGTGGCCACCAGCCTGACATTAGTTGAAAGGTTGTGAATACTTGTACGGATACCCTGAAGGAGTATTCCTATGTGGAAACTGGGCAATTGGAGAATTACAGTTGACCTAGGATACAACGCGGCACTTTACTTTTAACATGTTGATTAGACATGGGGAATCAACGTTTTACGGGCGCTACAACACTCCTAACAGATGAGTAGCACGATGCCTGTCGTGTCCGCCGGTCGCACGGAAAACCTAGTATGAACTATTCAGAGCAGGGATTGGATCGAAGACCAAATGCTAATGTGTTGGACGACAACATATTAATAGGCACCCTCCCATTCCGGTGAGTGGGAGCAGTAAGCATTTGGACTATGGACCGCCGTAATTGGGAGCCCATTAATTAAGTCCATGTACCTAAGTAATTGGGTAAAGTCACATTAGTATTTTGAGCTAGGCCTAAAATCCCAATTGACATGGGAGTCCCAAAATTGGGCCTCACTATAGCATGGCCAGCCGAATTAATGAGGGGCAAAGTGGACTTTTGTCCACTTTGCTCCCCTTATAAATATAGACCTTAGGGTGGGTTTTATTAATGCTATTCTCTTATCCTAAGTGGTGAGATTAAAAGAAAATCCTCCTCCCTAAAGTCCTAGAGTTTCATCCGAACCAACACACAAGCAAAGAGGTGTCAAATTGTGTCAAGCAATTTACTCCGAATCAACAGAGGCTTTGCTGTGATGCATAATCCGCGTAGGGCTTCTCTAACAGGAATCTCTACGAGGAACCGTCAAGCGGATCGAGAGCTCCCCTCAAAGGTCCTGAGCTACAGGAAACATTATAGGTATGTGCACCTTCTTCCGCTGCGTATTAGTTACCATGCACGTATCTAGAGTTTTGTTTCTGTAGTATTAATCCCCTAAATCCTACAAAAACTCCATTATGCATGCATAAACGACTAATACAAGACCTATAATAACTAACCTAACACCATACAAACCCTAATTTTCATAAAGAAAACACAACACAATAGGCGTTCTTATCTGACTTTTTTCTCAAACACTAAACCTTAATTATAGCAACTCCCTAGTCTTTCTAGCTACGAGCGACCACTGATACTCACTTATCCGATCTTGTTGTTCTTACTACCGAAGGAACCCTCGCCGTCGACTCCACTTTTCTTGGAGAGTTTGGCAGACTCTTTCTCGGCTGCAATTTGGCGTGCATAACCCGCCTGTTCCAATCTCTTCTTCTTGTGTAGATATGAAAAAAAACAATTAACTTAAAAAAATGTTAAAAAAAATATAATAGAAAAAAAAAAAATTAACTTGGATATATATTATACCGTCCACATTTATCGGAGTGCTCCCGCAATTGTTGATAATTCACCTCCTTCAAACTTTCCCCACAACTCTTGCAAGGGTAATCACCCTCCATCACTTTTTCCTTCCCCTTATCCTTGTTAGAAGACTTGGTCTTTAACGCCGATGAAGGCATGATCACTCTAAGTAATAGATATAGATGGATGGATGCAGTGGCATATCTAGGATTTACAAAATTGGGTACACTTTTACACTTAAAAAAATTTATGACTGAATTTAAAAGGTCATACTATATGTTTTTTTTTACCACAGTCATACTATATGTTTTTTTTCCACGGTCATACTATATGTTTTTGTCTTTTGGAAGAGGAAACCGCTCTCAAGTGTTGTTGTCTTCAAGTGTCTTAATCTCTTATTAAATAGCTTCCACCCATTTCTCTTCTCTTGCTGCTTTAGTGAAAGAGATTGCCTCCCTTATCTTTGTTGGATCACGGGCGAAGCTCCGTTACGTCCTTGACGGAATGCTTGGACTCCTGGGCTCCGCGTGGTCCTGCAAAAGGGGATGGCCTGGGTGGTGACCCAGAATCCCTCTTCGATGCTTAAATGAGTACGGTAATCAATGATTGGTAAGCAAGAGTATATGTTCGTATCAGTGTAGGGTTTTTCTGAGGTAACCTCCTCCTTTATATAGAAGGAGGAGTTACCTTGTTACCTGTTACTGCGCTTGGCAGTTATACCCATGATTCCGTGTATCTCGCTACGATTCCGTATATCTCGGTTGGGATTCCATATTTCTCGCCCCACGCTCCGCGTATCTTACCCGTACCTCCGCGTATCTCGGGCACGCCCTGCGTATCTCGGGGGAGATTATCTATATCTTAACCGTCCTCCCACTACTCTCATCCAGTAGGCGGGTTTCTCGGTCTTATCCTCTGATTACAAGTCTCGACTACTGTCGGGGACTCCAGAGTTGTCTCATTCTAGATCACCACCCAGGACCTTCAGTCTCTACGGGACAGGTCCAGCCTCTGCGGGGCTTTATTATCGGGGCCTTTACTAAGGCATATCGGGGCCTACTCAGAGGCTTCTTATCGGGAGCGTTCAGCTCATACATCGGGACCGCTGAAGTCGGGACCCTTCGTGCTGGGCCTCTGGGCCTTCAAGGCTTTTCGCGAGGCCCACTGGACCTACTCGCCGTCCAGTGGCTGTTAACGGGGCTAACGATTACATCGGAACCCATCATTTGCCCCCAAGACATGGGGGACTTTTAGTTCGTCATGTCTTCCAGTCCAACTTTTTTGACCTCTCTTGTCGAAGGTTTTTGCTTTCATGCCCTCCGATACCGCCGTCGGAGGCTTGGATCCTTGCAATTTTTGATACCTCAGTTAGAGGCTTTTGTCTTCATACCTTCCGATACCACCGTCGGAGGCTTTGATCTTTGCGTGTGATCGTTATATATCAGAGTCTCTTTCTTATGATTACCTTGGGCCCACCAGGCCCCATGGGCAGTTGCCAAATCCAAGAAAACTCCTCGGCTACTGTGGCATTAAATGCCTAGGGATAGATAAACGACGCTCACATCAGCGTGACTGTCGTTTTCTGAAAAAGGTACTTACTACGTCAGCATCATCTTTTCTGTACTGTCCCTCAGTCTTCGATGGTTGAGATTGAATCGTTTCATCTTCAACGGTCCAGATTAGATCCGCCCAATCTGTCATTTTGCCTATAAAAGCTAAGACCTGGGCAATATTCCTCTTCACTGTCTCCATTTTCAGAAGTGCCTCCGTTTTTGGACCTGAAGTTTTCTTCTCCCCATGTCTTTTGCTCTTCAAGTGATTCAAGACTTTACCATGTCTGGTAAGGTTTCCTTCCCCATTGTTTGCTTGCCTCTTTACTTAGCTTAATTGTATTTTTTCCGGATGGGCTTAGCAGTCCTTTCAATGGTTAATTTCAGATGGCGGATCTGGCTTCGAGGGAAGGAAGCCTTTCAACTTCGACTATGTTCTGAATGAGATTTTCAGCACTGCTTATGATGCAGCTCTCCGGGAAGGATGTATCATTTCCGCCAAAGAGGCCGATGCTCAAGGCCGGAAATGCATACCACAAGTTCAGAGTGAAGAGGAGCTACTTCTTCATCGGAAACTCCTCGATCCCATGATTGTAATAGCCATTCCTTCAATGGCTGACCCTGTGGAGCCTTCTGCCACCAACTCCGTGGACCCAATTCCTGTTGACACCGCCAATAAGGACCAAACTTAATAACTACATCTTTTAGTCCTTGTTGCTTTTCTCCTTTGTTTCTTGTAACGAACTCCTTTGGCCTTTGAGCCTTTATATAAGTAGTTTTCTTTCCATCTGTTTTGGCATCGATATTCATTTGCACTTTGTCTAAAGCGGCTTAAAATTCGTTACTCAGAACGTTCCGATACACCATTAAAATGACTTCATACGTCCTTCCGACGTTTAACTTGGGACTTTACCATTTAAGGCTTCTCGTCCGAAATCGGGACTTCGCCACTTAAGGCTTCTCATCCAAAATCGGGACTTCACCACTTAAGGTTTCTCGTCCAAAATCGGGACTTCACCACTTAAGGTTTCTCGTCCAAAATCGGGACTTCACCACTTAAGGTTTCTCGTCCAAAATCGGGATTTCACCACTTAAGGTTTCTCGTCCCTGCCTTTCAAGGCCATCTTCACACCCCTTAGGGCTTTTACTGCGTCTCTACTGGACGGCTTAATCGTACCCTTTAAGGCTTTTTGCCGCATCATATAGACGACTTACGCGGACCTGTTAAGGCTTTTTCATACCCGTTAAGGCTTTTTGGCCGCATCATATAGACGACTTACGCGGACCCATCAGGGTCTTTTCATACCTAGGCTTTTGGTTGCATCATATAGACGACTTACGTGTACCCCGTAGGGCTTTTGTCCATACCTGTTAAGGCTTTTGGCCGCGCCATATAGACGACTTATGCGTCCCCTGCGGGGCTTTCATCGTACCTCGGAAGGCTTTTGTCGCGTCACTCAGGACGTCTTATTAACAGTTAGAATAAATTTGAAAGCAATTTGATTGGAAGGCAACTTCTTTTATTCACTAATAATTCAAAGTAGGCTTACATCGGATTTTATTGATAGACAATTTGCGCCATTCGTGGCGGCTTCATATCAAACATGATACTTCTTCAAGTGTTCACCACTGAAGGAATGCTTCAACGTCTTGCCTTCGAGATCCTCTAACTTGTATGCATTGGGCGCTGGCATCCCCACGATCTTGTAGGGTCCTTCCCATTTTGGTGACAGATTGTTGATCTGGTCTTGATGAACAAACTCATTCCTCCGCCAGACAAGTTCTCCTACGAAGAATTGTCGGGACCTGACACGCCGATTGTAATATCGGGCTGTTGCCAAACGCACTCGGGCCTGGACTTCATCAGCCTTCCACCTCTTTTCCTCGAGTAGGTCTAAGTCCAGACGTCTCATTTCCTCGTTTGTCAGAGGCTCGTAATATTTTGCGCGGTGGGACGCCACCGCTATCTCCACGGGAGCGACTGCCTCCGTGCCATAAACCAGGCCAAACGGGGTTTCTCCTGTTGATTGCTTGGGTGTTGTTCGCACAGCCCATAGCACATTCTCGAGCTCATCCAGCCAATGGCCCTGCAAGGCATAGACTCTTTTCTTCAAGCCATCCATCACGACCTTATTGGATGACTCTACCTGGCCATTGGTCTGGGCGTGGCGGACTGAAGCGGTCCGATGCTCAATGTTTAATTCTTCCAGGTACTCCTTCAACTGAGCCCCATTGAACGGAGGGCCATTATCGCTAATCAACACTCGCGGGACCCCGTATCGGGATACGATTTGAGTCTGAAGGAACTTGAGGATATGCTGCCCCGTCGTTCTAGCCAATGCTTTGGCCTCTATCCACTTTGAAAAGTAGTCGATAGCCACGAGTAAGTACTTGCACTGACCTTTCACTTGGGGAAGTGGTCCCACCAAGTCAATTCCCCATTGCGCAAAGGGCCATGCACTCCTGATGGGCATTAAGTCCGCGGCGGGAGCCATGATATTTGGGGCGTACCTCTGGCATGCATCGCAGGATAGGACCATCGAGGTCGCTTCTTTATTCATCGAGGGCCAATAGTAACCCAAGTTCAACGCTTTCCTCACCAGAGATCGGGCTCCCTCATGACAGGCCGCGACTCCTTCGTGTAGTTCCCTTAGGACCCGATTCGTGTCAGGCTCCGCTACGCATTTTAAGAAAGGTTTTACATACCCTTTTTTGTATAACTGGTTGTCCACCATCGCGTAGTTGTCTGCAATCCGACGCAATCTGACGGCTGCCACCTTATCATCGGGGAGTACCCCCGTAGTTAGGTACGTGACCATCGGGGTCATCCAAGTGGGCTTCTCCTCTTCCTCCGATCCTGTCTCAATAGCACAGACCTCCACCGGGTCAATGTTTGAGATGATCACCTTTTCTAGGAAATGCACCTTCCGATTCTCCTCGGGGGCCACTCCCAGGGCAAACTTGCTCAAGGCATCCGCTTCCGCGTTCTCTTCCCTCGGGATCGCCTCGATATCAAAGCTTTTGAAGCTTCCCTTCAAAGTCTGCACCTCATGCAAATATTTCTTCATCGTCGGGCTTTTAGCCTCATAGTTCCCCTGGACTTGATTTACAACCAAGCTAGCATCGCACTTCACTTTTAAATGGTCGACCCCCGTACCCTTGGCAATCTTAAGGCCTGTGATGAGAGCCTCATATTCTGCTTCGTTGTTGGTGGCTTTGAATGTCAACGCCAGGGCATACCGTAAGGGCTCACCTCCACCGGGCGGTATCAACACGAATCCTGCCCCCGAGCCTTCTACACTCGATGAACCATCAGTGTACATCTCCCATGTGTTCTCCTCATTTGGCTGCTCTGGCTGCTGTTCTGTTGTCGGAACTCCTTCCATGGTTGCCCCCTCTACGGGACCCGTTACTTCCAGATCGGGTGCCGTAGACTCAGCTATAAAATCTGCCAACGCCTGGCCCTTAATAGCGGTCCTCGGAGCGAAATGAATGCGGAACTCAGTCAGCTCGATGGCCCATTTTACCAATCTCCCCGACGCCTCCGGTCGGTTCAAAAAGTGTTTCAAGGGCTGATTAGTCAATACCGTGACTTCATGTGCATGGAAGTAAGGTCGGAGCTTTCGAGCGGCAATTATCAACGCGAAGAGATACTTCTCAATAGCGGGATATTTTATTTCAGACTTGGCAAACGCCTTGCTTACATAATAGATAGGCACTTGGTTGCCCTTGACAATCTTAATCAGAACAGAACTAACAGCCATATCGGAAACAGCCAAATAGAGATAGAGCGGCTCGCCTGGAACTGGTTTTGCCAACGGCGGAAGGGTACGGAGATGCTGCTTGAGTGCCTGGAACGCCTCCTCGCACTTGTCGGTCCATTCGAACTTCTTGTTAGCCCTCAGCACCTCAAAAAATGGCATGGCTCGGTCACTTGCCTTGGATAGGAAGCGATTCATCGCGGCCAACCGGCCATTCAGCACCTGGACCTCCCGATGAGTCTTTGGGGACTGCATCTCCTCGATTGCTCGCAGCTTCTCGGGGTTCACCTCGATTCCTCTCTGGCTCACCATGAACCCTAGGAACTTCCCCGAGTTCACCCCGAAAGCACATTTGTCGGGGTTCAGCCGAACCTGATGGAACTTCATTCGCTCAAATGCCGCCGCCAAATTCTGGACATGGTCTCCTGCCTGTCGGGACTTCACCAGCATGTCGTCCACATATGCCTCCATGGTTTTCCCCAGCATGTCCCCGAACAACTTGTTCACCATCCGCTGGTAAGTTGCTCCGGCATTGATCAATCCGAAGGGCATCACGTCGTAATGGTAGACGTCGCTGTCAGCGTAGAAAGCTGTGTGAGGGGCATCCTCCTTCGCCATCTTGATCTGATTGTACCCGGAGTAGGCATCCATGAAGCTCAGCAGCTCATGTCCCGATGTGGCATCCACCAGCTGGTCGATCCTCGGCAGCGGGTAGCAGTCCTTCGGACAGGCTTTGTTCAAGTCGCGGAAGTCGACGCACATCCGCCACTTTCCGTTACTCTTTCGCACCAGCACTGGGTTAGCCACCCAAGTCTAGAATCAGAGTTCTTTGATGAATCCAGCATCGAGCAGTCTGCCCACCTCCTGCTGGATCGCGATCCTCTTGTCCGCGCCCATCGGACGCCTTCTCTGCGCGATAGGCTTGATTGCGGGGTCTATCTTCAGCTCGTGCACTATCACGTCGGGGCTGATTCCTGGCATATCACTTGGGGACCAGGCAAACAACTCCTTAAACTCCTTCAAGAGGTCGATCAACTCTCGGGCTCTTTCCTCCGACAAAGCAGAGCCGATCTTCACCTTCCTCTGAGGCCCATCGATCTCCACTTCCTTCAAATCCTCCATGGGGGCGGGACGCCCATACTCCTCTCGAGGATCGGTATCGGTTTGAAGGACGGTCATGGCCTCCCTTCTTCTTCGTCGGGTGGCGTTAACATAGCATTTTCGCGATGCCACCTGGTCGCCCTTGACCTCTCCGACCCCATTGTCAGTCGGGAACTTCATCTTCTGGTGGACCGTCGAGGCGACTGCCATGAGAGGGTTGATGGTGGTCCTCCCGATGATCGCGTTGTATGCCCCCGCGGACTCCACGACGACGAAATCCACGTTTCGCCTCTCCATTTTCCAGCCACTACCAAACTCTACTGGTAAGGTAATCATTCCCAACGGGTAGGAAGTGGATCCAGAGAATCCCACCATCGGGAAGTCCACCTGCGTCAGGTCTTTCTTCGTCTTTCCCATGGCTTCCAGTGCGTCCATGAAAAGAATATCGGAGGAGCTCCCTCCGTCTATCAGGATCCGCTTCATCTCGAATCCGTCTACGTCCAGGGTCACGACCAAGGCATCGTCGTGAGGGCTCTCCACGCCTATTAGATCCTCCTCCGAGAACGAAATTTCCATTTCCTCCTTCAGGGTCCACGACCGGGACCGTTTGCCTAGCACCACCGCGGCAGATATGCGGGAAGCGTAGTTCTCCCGAGAGGCAGAGGTATCTCCTCCCGCCGCCATTCCTCCATGGATGACGTTGATAGTTCCGCGCCTCTCCTTGCGGGCACCTGAACCCGAGGCCTCATGCTCGACCTTCTTCTTCTTCGGGGATCGATCGCGGGACTTGGAACGGGATCGCGACCGACTTCTGGAACGGGATCGGCACCGACCCTTCCCGACGAACTCTTTCAGCCTTCCCTTCTGGATCAGCTTTTCAATCTCCTTCTTCAGCTCCCGACAGTTCTCAGTGTCGTGACCATTGGCTCGATGGTAGCGACAGTAACGATCGGGACGGCCTCCTAGGAATTCGCCTTCTTTCCTCGGGGGGTATCGAGCGAGACCTTGTCTGTCCATCACAGCTAACACAGAGGTCATCGAGCTATTGATGGGAACAGCCCGACCCTCTCGGTTGTCCTTCCTCGGAGGACGCTTGTCTTCTCTTTTATCGGGACGACCACGGTTCCTACCTCCCTCCGACTTGTCGCTCCCCTTGCGATCGTCCGACAGCTTGGACGATGGCTTTCCTCTTCCCGACTTTGGGGGATCAAGTTCTCCAGCAGCAATCTTCGACTCCTGGACGTCGATTTGTTGTTTCACCCTCGCCTGCAGGGCCTCCATACTCCACACAGCCTTCGCGGCGACGCTATGCATTAGGTCAGAACCGTACGGAGCGCTCAAGTTCCTTAGGAAAGTACGGATCATCTCTCCCTCCGAGATTTCTTCGTCAATCTCCGCAGCACTAGCAGTGAACCGTTGGTAATAGTATGCCAACGATTCATCGGGCCTCTGCACCACCTGGGTTAAAGTCCTCACGCTCTTCAGGAGGCGTCTCCGACCTTGATATTGCTTGATGAAGCGATCGTGCATATCAGCCCAGCACGTGATGCTTCCCGGCGGAAGGCTGAAGAACCAAGTCATGGCCCTTTCTCCCAGGGTTATCGGGAACAATGAGCATATGAGGTCATCGTTCGATGTTCGTCCCATACAGGCCTGGACATGCCTCTGCACATGGCGAACAGGGTCCCCCTCACCTTCATACTCCTTGATGGTTGGAATACCTAGTCCAGGCGGGGCTACAGTATCGATCAGCCGCGGCACAAAAGGATGGCTGGACCGATCCCTCAGCTCCGATGTCATCTGCTTCTGATCACCCATGCAGATGCTCACGATCTTCACCACCTGATCGGGGGTGATGGGGCCATTCAGGGGAATGGTCCTGTTCTGCACCGGTCCGGGGCCGTCAACCACGAACTTCTCCAGGTGTGCTGGTTCCTTACCCTTATTCCTGAGCGGAACCTCCTGTCCCTCCGGGTCCACCCTCGGCGGGGGTGGTGGTAACTCTTCTCGCGGAGGCAACTCCTCCGCTCTCCTAGCGGCCTCCCTCTTATCCAGCAAGGCCTCCATGGCGGCCAAGAACATGGGCATAGCCTCCGCTACTGCCTTGGCCAACTCCGAGTTCGAAGACGACCCTTCTTCCCTTCGCGGGACTCCTTCTCTTCCACGGCCCACCGGGTTTGGGGGAGCCTCATCCACTTCCCTACGCGGGACATCCTGCCTGTTCATCTCAGCGTCTCGGACTGAGACCTCATATCCATCACCTTGCTCCCCTGTCTGGGAGAGAGCAGGGTTCTCACCACCTTGTTCAGCGATGCGTTCCGGCAACGGGGAATTCACAGTTCCTGCGGGACGAGAACTGCCAGCCTGCTGAACTTGCTTCTTCTTGCCACCACCTGCCATTGATCTGGTAGAAGCTATCTTGACTTTTCGTAAGATTCCCACAGACGGCGCCAATGTTGGATCACGGGCGAAGCTCCGTTACGTCCTTGACGGAATGCTTGGACTCCTGGGCTCCGCGTGGTCCTGCAAAAGGGGATGGCCTGGGTGGTGACCCAGAATCCCTCTCCGATGCTTAAATGAGTACGGTAATCAATGGGTGGTAAGCAAGAGTATATGTTCGTATCAGTGTAGGGTTTTTCTGAGGTAACCTCCTCCTATATATAGAAGGAGGAGTTACCTTGTTACCTGTTACTGCGCTTGGCAGTTATACCCATGATTCCGTGTATCTCGCTACGATTCCGTATATCTCGGTTGGGATTCCATATTTCTCGCCCCACGCTCCGCGTATCTTACCCGTACCTCCGCGTATCTCGGGCACGCCCTGCGTATCTCGGGCGAGATTATCTATATCTTAACCGTCCTCCGACTACTCTCATCCAGTAGGCGGGTTTCTCGGTCTTATCCTCTGATTACAAGTCTCGACTACTGTCGGGGACTCCAGAGTTGTCTCATTCTAGATCACCACCCAGGACCTTCAGTCTCTACGGGACAGGTCCAGCCTCTGCGGGGCTTTATTATCGGGGTCTTTACTAAGGCATATCGGGGCCTACTCAGAGGCTTCTTATCGGGAGCGTTCAGCTCATACATCGGGACCGCTGAAGTCGGGACCCTTCGTGCTGGGCCTCTGGGCCTTCAAGGCTTTTCGCGAGGCCCACTGGACCTACTCGCCGTCCAGTGGCTGTTAACGGGGCTAACGATTACATCGGAACCCATCAATCTTCTCTAAAAAAACTAAGGGAACTCTTGTATTCTGGGGAGACAGATGCATAGCTCACTGCTTTGCAATTTATTATATAATCACGTTGTCATCCATGTCTTGTAGTAATTCTACTCAATCTTCTTGGTGGTAAATTAGGCACTTGTATAGCAACTTGCTCCCTGGCTACTGCAACATTCTCTTGAGAGCTGTGATCTTCAGTAGCAGACTCTTGAGAACTTTGAACCTCAGTAGTAGAAGATTCATCAATGATAGGAGAGAGATTATGATCACCAATAGAGTTTACATCTTGACTGTAAGTATGCAAATCTCCAAAAGTGAACTCCTCTGATCTTCCAACGCCAATATCCAACTCATCCTCTATTCTGGGAAAATATACAGGAAAGATATGCAGCTTATCTTTTGAAGCGCCCTTAAAATGAAATGTGTACTCTCCAAAAGTCACTTCTCTGCTCACAAACAAACACTTTGTCTGCAAGTTGAATAAAACATAGTCTTTCTGATTAAGAGAATACCCCATCATCACCGAGGGAATTGCTCTTGGCTTCAGTTTATCTCGATTATGAACATCTTTGGCAAAGGCAAGACATCCAAAGACCTTAGGTGATTAATGGTTGATTTCTTCTCATAGAGCACTTTAGGGAATTCTTCCATCTATTGCAGTAGACGGCATCAAATTGATTAGATGACAAGCATCATGTACACACAACCCCCAAAATCTATCAGGGATGTATCCTTGAAACTTTAGTGCTCGAGCTACTTTAAGAAGATGACGATGCTTCCTTTCAACAACTCCATTTTGTTGTGGTGTATACACACAACTGGTCTGATGTTGTATCCCCAAACTAAGAAACAAATCCGTCATCAACGTATTGCACAACTCCATCCCATTATCACTTCTGAAACATTGAATGATTTGACCAAACTGAGTCTTTACCATGGAGATGTAATTCTTGACATGTAAGATCACTTCATCTTTGTGTTTCATCAGGCAAACCCACATAGCTCTGATATGATCATCAACAATGGTTAGGAAAAATCAATTCCCATCATGAGTTCTAACCCAGTAAGGCCCCACACATCTAAATGAATCAAGGCAAAGACTTTATTATTTTTGGAATTGCTCCGGTGAAAAGGTAATCTTGTTTTCTTTGCCAAGGGGCAAACATTACAATCCTTTATTGATTTATCATTATATAAAGGGAAGTGAAAGAATGCCGAGCATGTATATGTCCCAATCTTTGATGCCAAACTTGTAACTCTTCTAAAGGGACTTTCTCCTTCTTCTTTAGTTCAAAACAACTCAAGGCTTCCACATCTTCTCTTATTTGTTTCCTATGTAGAGTTTGTAAGCATATGGTGATGGGCGCCGTAATTGGTAGCTCATAATATGTATAATATACCTAATGAACTTGGGTAAACGTCACGTTAGGGTAATTGGGCTAGACCCAAATCTCAATTGACATGGGAGGCCTAAAAATTGGGCCTCCCCAATACATAGGCCGGCCGAAACATTAGTGAGGGGTAAAGTGGACTTTTGTCCACTTTACTCCTCCTATAAATAAGATGTGTTAGGGAATATTTTAGGGTTAATCATAATTCCCTCACAAGAGTGTTTTAGAGAGAAAACACTCCTCCCACACCTCACTAGTTAGGCCGAACCATACCTACACCAAGGGTGTGCCAAATTGCTTTGAAGCAACTCTCCGAAAATCTGTCCTCGTGTCAAGAATCTGAGGCTTTGCTGTGGAGCTAACACCACGTAGGGCTTCTTTCACAATAACCTCTACGGGTTTCGTCCGGTGGATCGAGAAATCCCTCGTACAAAGGATCTTGGACTACGGTAACTGTTGAGGTATGTGTAACTCTTCCGCTGCGTAATTTTGATTACATCCACGTACCATGTTTTAGTGTTTCCGTAGTGATTACTCCCCGTAATCTAACAGAGTTACCATCAAAGTGTAAATTCCATCACGGAGAGAACCAGTCCCACCATCTTCCCATTGGAGAGGGTGTGGAATATCACACGATTAGGAGTGACACAAACTGATAAATTAAGTTTCTTTGTCAAATGAGGAATTGAAATCATATTGTATTTGAAATGAGGGGCATATAAGAATCTTTTAAGAATCAATGATGAACCTAACACACAAGAACCAATGTGTGTAATATGAGAGAGGTCACCATATGGCAAACACACAGCTCTGTGAGAAGATGAATTCTCTTGAACATTGAAAATCCATTCTCTGTTGCATATCATGTGGTGGGAAGCCCCACTGTCAATTATCCATTTTTGATTCGAGATCCCATTAATGACACCACTAAACAACATACCTGACATGTTTGCCTGGTAATCATGTAGTTGAGGATGTTGCTGTTGTTTATCAGTAATGTTTGCTTGTTGAGCAAAACATTTCATCATTTGAGCAAACCGACTCATCTGTTCATAGGTGAAAGTACTTGCAGAGGCTATCTGAGAACTCTGACTGCCTTGAGAAATCTGATTACCCTCCATTTCATTTCCAATACACTATTAGCCGTAGGACTCTTCTCTGCCCATCGTTTCATTACATACTTAGGAATCCCATGTTTCTTCCAACAATTATATTCTATGTGTCCCCTTCTCCTGCAATAAGTGTATAAAAGATGGTCCTTCTCGACCTTATTTCCACGAAAGGTACCTCCATTTTTGAGCTGGGATGAACCATTTCCATATCCAGCTCCACTATTACTTGCATACATAGCCAGAGTACTGTCATAAACCATATTATTGACTCATCCATCCACCATTCTTTGGTTTTCTTCATGCGTAAGCCCTGAATAAGCAAGATTCACAAATAGCAAGGGGTGCATCATCAGTAAATTAGTTCTGATGTGCGTGAAAGTCTCGTTTAAACCATTCAATAACTGCATGAGCTTCTGCTTGTCATGATTAGCAACAACTCTTGGTGAAACCAGGTAATTTCCACATAAGCATTCATCGTCAGCTGCTGAAAGCTCATCCCAAATCATCTTCATGCTTTCAAATTAATTAGCAACAATTTGAGTTCCTTGCCTAGTTTGATATAATTCTCAAGTAAGTTGAAAAATTATAGTGTCATCTATCTTATTGAATCCCTCACGTAAATCATTCCAAATCACTAAAGCAGTTGTGCTATATATCAATCTACGCGTCAAATTCTTAGCTACAACACCAGTCAACCATCCTTTCACCATCACATTACATCTACCCCACTTTAATTTCATATTCTCAGAAACTGAATCACACTGACACGATCCATCAACAAAGCATAGTTTGTTCTTTGCTAATAGAGCATTTCGCATCGAATGTACGCATACCTAGTTGTTACAGCCAATCAACTGATATCCAATTAGTGGCATTGACGGAGTATCAGAAGGAGGAATGTAGAGACGATCCTCCAGAGGATTCTCTTCTTCAGTTTGTTGCGTCGTGTTACGCTGTTGCTACGCGTTTCCACGATCTTGTCCAGGAGTACGATTGTTGCTGCCACCTGGTTGATTCGCTGCCATATTAGCGGTCGAATTTGTCGTAACACCAAGTCTTGGCCAAGCATTTTCATTCACCGGTGATCCAGCCATGATCAGTCGTCGGAAATAGGCTCTGATACCATGAATCGACGTGAATTTGGAGTGGGTGATGAGCGGAACGGAAAGACGAAAAAAGAAATGTAGCAAACTCCTTCAATTGATCGGAAATCAGTCTTGAATTACAGATACAAAGATCAAACTTATTTATAGTCGTTGACCCCTTAACTAACTCAACTGAATAACTTTAGAGAATATGAAATTTAGTCCCCAAAGTTTTATTCTATAATAACAAGATCATCCACATAGTTTCTTCAGTAACTAAAAGGACCCTAAAGTCGTGATACTTCTTCAGACATTAATCTTTGTAAATTGTTTAATCCTCCAGTTGAATTCATGCTTTTCTGTCCAAGTTCAGGTCTAAGGATGAAGAGATCTTGATCATCGGGTGAAGGAGAAAGTTTCGGATTGCATTAATTACTTGCATCTATTTCCTAGCATTTATTCTGATTATTTGGTTTCTCTGTTTTTCCTTTGCTGAGAGGTTGTTTACGTTTCAGATGGAGAAGATGGATTTTCCGAGTTTTTTTCGGGTGGAGAAGATGGCTTTTTTCTAGGGCTGGCAATTTGGGCTCGGCACGATGGGCCGACACGAACACGACACGAAAATTACGGGTTTGGGTTTGATATTAGTAACACGGCACGACACGATAACGCGATATAACACGATTTTTTATACTAAAACGGTTAAATATTAATTTTTCTATTCAATTTACTATAGGTTTGTTTTGTCGATTTTTCATATTGGACCGTGTTTGGGCTGAACCCAAAACACGACACGAACCCGCACGAATTACCAGCCTACTTTTTTTTCCGGGTTAAATTTGATTATTTGGGATTAGTAGTTATTATATTACTAGTGGGTCAACGCATATTTAACTGTTGTTGGGCCATTTTATCTCACTTCAGTAGTCTTTTTTCTGGGCTTTTCGTTAAACTTTATAATTGGGCCGTATTGTTTATATTAAATACAATAATTTCTACATAATAGCATGTCCTCAATCATGGTTAACGCGAGAAATAATTTTAACAATAATTTCAACTGTATTGACTTCATCTCCCTATTTTAAGTAAGTTTTTTTATTGTATTATTGTGTTGACTCTTATATAGATATGTTTATTATATTGTAGCGTATAGATATTTTAAATTTATAATAAGTATAAAGAAATATTGTATTATGTTATAAAATATAATTGTAGCAAGTTATTAAAAAAGTACACAGTTATAAAACTATAAAACAAAATGGCATATCCAAAAGGGTTTCTCTCCCTTTTGTTTTCCCGCCGCCGCTTAGGGTTTCGTTTTCTTTTTCTTCCGGATGTCGTTTCACCTTCCATCTTTATCTTTCTTAGGGGTTTTTACTTCGATTTGTGAGCTCACTTATCCCCCTGCTGCGGCTGAAGTGGCTTACTCTGATTTTTTGCATGTCTGGTTTCTTGGATGAGTTGCAAAGTCTACCTTTGCGAAATCATTGCCTACAGCCTGCTATGGATCCTCCATCTTCCTCTTCCATTAAAGCTTCCCTTCGAATTCACATACGTCATAACTTCATCCATGTATTCCAGCGAATCGTTGTCTCTTTGGGTGCTCACAAAATCTTACATACCTCGTCAAGTTTTAAGACTATGCAGATTCTTTCTAGGGTTCTGTTTGGTCGTTTCCTCTCCTACCGTAGGGTTAGAGAAGATGTTGTTCGGAGGTTCGTTGAAGCTAATTGGAGGATTGATGATGCCCTTGAGGTGATTTGCCGTGAGGATGGTTTGTGGCTTTTCATCTTCACTTCTGAGGCTCAGGCTCTTGAGGTCCTTCAGAATGGGGCCTTTAACGTTCAGGGAATGATCCTTCACTTATGGCGACCTGACCCTGTGATGCCCAGTACGGAGGCTGATTTTACTGCTGTGGAGTCTTGGATAGAGCTTCGGGGGATTCATATGGCGTTGATGACTGATGAGAATATTGTGATGATTGATGCCCAGGTGGGGACGATCATTCAAACAGAGGTCACCTCGGATCACACCTGGATCACCGTGTATCCTCGTATTAGGGTTCGGATGAATTTACTGGAGCATGTCTTACCCTCTGTGGATTCTCTTAGATGGTACTAGGACCCATGAGATTCTCATTTCTTACCGACTGGGTCTCCCTTGCCGTCGTTGTGGCCGTTTTGGTCATAATCTCGAGGAATGTAGGGTGCCGGGCTCGATCATTTTGAATGATCTGACTGCGAGATTAGCTAGGGTGGCTGAGGAGCCAAGAGTCACCAAGGTTTACTCATCCTCCCACGATATGTTTACCTTTGGAAATTGTGGCTTGGGTGTTTTGACGAATTGGATTCTGCTAACTTCAAACCCTAATTTCACACTCCAAACCGTGGTGGTCAACGACCTCCTAGGAACCGCCATGCAGGTCCTGCTAATCCACGACAGAGTATGAATCACCATCCAACTGCTGAAGCTGCCCATGTGAGGTCCTCCGGGGGATTCCCACCACCTTTTTTTATCATCGACAACTTTGGCTCCAGGGTTTCTCTAGACACCTCCTCCTCAGTTTCCTCCGAGAAGTCCTACAGAGTTTCCACCACCACCTTTTATTCCTCATCACAATGTTCCTCAAGTGCATGCGCCTTTCCCTCTAAACGTTTTTGTCCTGCTTTATCAGCACTGGAATTTTCTATGGGCCACGCCTCAGCACCACTTTGCAGCTCAGGATCCAACCCCAGCTTGGGAGACGGCACCCCCCCCTTTTGCTGAGCCGTCTCCTGTGTCACACATCCCAAAACCACCTCCCATACGTTTTGTGGAAGAAGGTACGGAGATGGAGTCTTCGCCGAACAATGTCCTCCGATCAAATGAGGTCACATTGCTACTTCAGTCCTTTGAAGACTATAGGAGAGCTGGTGTTTTCATGCTGGAGATGGCTCATTCTGAGCCGAGTTTGGATGATCGTCTGCTGGCGGATCAAATGTTGATGATGGACCGTTTACATGGGTCGGGTCAGCGGCTAATGATTCGGAAGCTGGCCCATCTAGACGGTCACCCTTCCCTCCAGTGGTGGCCCACACATCGGCCCACAATGAGCACCGTCTGGGAAAGGAGCCGATCCTGGAGAATTGACCCACTAAACCACCACCGGAGGCAAGGAAACGTACTTTTGACCAATTTTTGTCGCCCGGGAATCCACATCAATGACGCACCAATGGCGGAGACAGAGCCACCGGAGAGGCAAGTGCGACAGTGTGTGATGGAGGTGGATCTAGTTAGCTCGTCGGATTATTCGGATGGGGATTGATGGGCTTCGCTATGGCCGTTAGGCCCTTAACGGCGAGGAAACGGTGAATAGGCCCACTGGGCCCTAAAATGAAGGTCAAGAAGACCAAGGTGAAGGGTCCCGACAGAGGGAGTCCCGATGATGAAAGGTCCCGACAGAGTCGGTCCCGATAGGTGAGCTGGAAGCTCCCGATGAAATGCCTTTAAGTAGGCCCCGATGATGAATCCCTGAGAACGATTGGCCCTGTCACGATGACGAGGGGCCCCGAGCGGTGACACAATGAGATAACTCTGGAGTCCCCGACATTAATCGGGACTTGCTATCAGAGGTTGAGGCCGAGATTCGCGGGGCGTGGCCGAGATGTGCGGAGCGTAGCTGAGATACGCGGAGCGTGGCCGAGATACGCGGGGCGTGGCCGAGATAAGCGAGATCAATGCCTAGATAGGCGGGATCGTGCCCGAGATACGCGGAATACGGGCTAACCACCCCAACGGTTCACCAGGTAACTGAGGTACCTCTCCGCCTATAAAAGGGCAGAGGTTACCTCAGATCAATTACGTTTGGAGATACACACTTTGAGTTTACTGCTTGCCAGTCCATAAGAGATACTCATTTAAGCATCGGAGAGGGATTCTGGGTCACCGCTCGGTCTATCCCCTCTTGCAGGATTACGTGGAGCGAAGGAGCTAGGATCGCCGTCAAAGATCGTGTCGGAGTTCCACCGTGATCCAACATTGGCGCCGTCTGTGGGAACGTAACAAAAAGCTGATATGCCTTCTACTCGTTCAATGGCGGCTGGCAAGCAAAGAAGACAAGGACAATCTGGTGGTTCCCGTCATCCTGCTGCGACGACTTTGAATTCACCACCAGAACGTGAGGAGGACCAGAATCTCCCTGCTGCTGAGGTCTCCCAGACAGGGGGGCATAATGAAGGTCCCGAAGATACTGCTGTTCAACACCAGGGGAATAGGGAGCAGGAGGCTCCTCCAAATGCAGACCTGACGAGGGCTGTGGCGGAGGCCATGCCGATGTTTCTGGCAGCCGTGGAGGCTCTCTTAGATCGGAGAGAGGCTGCAAGTAGGCAAGAGGAGATGCCCCCATTAGAAGAGGAAGCACCCCCACCAGCGGAGGTTCAGCCCCAAAGCCAGGGCAGGAGTAGGGAGTCCACTCAACCAAAACGATTTGTGGTCGATGGGCCAGGACCAGTGCAGCATAGGACCATTCCCCTTAATGGTCCCATCACCCCCGATCAGGTGGTGAAGATCGTGAACATCTGCATGGGAGAGCAGAAGCCGCTAGTGTCAGAGCTGAGGGATCGATCCACCCATCCCTTCGTTCCTTGACTCATAGACACCCTCGCCCCGCCAGGGCTGGGTATCCCCACGATTAAGGAGTATGATGGCGAAGGAGATCCGGTTCGTCATGTCCAGAAGCACCTTATGGCGTGTCTGGGCAGAGCCCCGAATGAAGATATCGTGTGTACGCTGTTCCCAAACACACTTGGTGAGAGAGCCTTGACCTGGTTCTTCAGTCTGCCCCCAGGCTGCATCACTTGCTGGGCTGATATGCACGACCGCTTTATTCAGCAGTACCAGGGTCGCAGACGTCTGCTGAAGAGTGTGAGGTCCTTGACCCAGGTGGTACAGAGGCCCGATGAGTCACTGGCGCACTATTACCAGCGATACACTGCCAGCGTGGCGGAGATTGACGAGGAGATTTCAGAGGGTGAAACCATCCGTACCTTCATTCGGAACCTAACAGCCCCCTACGGTTCCGACTTGATGCACAGCGTGGCTGAGAAGGCTGTGTGGAATATGGAGGCACTGCATAAGAGGGTGAAGCGGCAAATCGATGTCCAGGAGTCGAAGATAGCCGCTGGAGAGCTTGAGCCCCCGAAGTCGAATAAGGGAAAGCAGTCGGTCAAACCCTTAAACGAGCGCAAGTCGAATGATAAAGCCGAAAGCAGTCGGGGTCGAGGTCGCTCTGATCGGAGGGATGATAGGCGTTCCTTGAAGAAGGACAGGCGGGAGGATCACGACATTCCTCTCAAAAGCTCTATGGCGGAGGTGTTAATGGTCATGGAGCGACAGGGTATCTCCAAGTACCCCCCCAAAGAAGGAAGGAGAATTTTTGGGATCCCGCACCGATCGCTACTGTCGATTTCATCGCGCAAATGGTCACGACACCAATCATTGTCGGGAGCTGAAGAAGGAGATCGAAAAGCTGATCCAGAAGGGGAAGCTTAAGGAGTTTGTCGGGGAGAAGCGGTGTCGATCCCGTTCTCGATCCCGATCACGGTCCCGTTCCCAATCCCGCGATCGGTCCCCAAAGAAGAAGAGGTCTGACTCGGAGTCTTCTGGTGCCCGTAAGGAGAAGCGGGGCACTATCAATGTGATTCACGGAGGATTTGCCACGGGAGGTGATAACTCGTCCTCCCGGGAGGTTTATGCCTCTAGAATTCCCGCTGCTGTAGTGCTGGGTAAGAGGTCCCGATCCTGGACCCTGAGGGAAGAGATGGTGATCTCCTTTTCGTCGGAGGATCTCGTAGGCGTGGAAACCCCGCACGATGACGCTTTGGTCGTGACCTTGGATGTGGATGGGTACGAGATGAAGCGGATTCTGATCGATGGAGGAAGCTCCTCCGATATTCTGTTCATGGATGCGCTGGAGGCCATGGGGAAAACGAATAAGGACCTGAAGGAGGCGAACTTCCCGATGGTCGGATTCTCTGGCTTTACTTTCTATCCGCTAGGAGTGATCACCTTACTAGTGGAGTTTGGTAGCGGGTGGAAATCGGAGAGGAGGAACGTGGAGTTTGTGGTAGTCGAGTCCGCGGGGTCCTACAACGCAATTATCGGGAGAACTACCATCAACCCCCTGATGGCAGTTGCCTCGACTGTTCACCAGAAGATGAAGTTCCCGACCGACCATGGAGTCGGAGAGGTCAAGGGCGACCAGGTGGCTTCCAGGAAATGTTATGTTAACGCCACCCGAAGGAAAAGACGAGAGGCTATGACTGTCCTCCAGACAGATGCTGATCCTAGGGAGGAGTTTGGGCTTCCCACCCCCGTGGAGGACTTGAAGGAAGTCGAGATTGACGGGCCTCAGAGGAAGGTGAAAATCGGGTCTGCTCTGACCGAGGAGACAACCCGAGGATTGATCGATCTACTGAAGGAGTTCAAGGAGCTGTTCGCCTGGTCTCCGAGTGACATGCCAGGAATCAGCCCCGATGTGATCGTACACGAGTTGAAGATCGATCCCGCGATCAAACCTATCGCGCAGAAAAGACGTCTGATGGGCACAGACAAGAAGATCGCGATCCAGCAGGAGGTGGGCAGGTTGCTCGATGCTGGGTTTATCAGAGAGCTCCGATTCCAGACTTGGGTTGCTAATCCGGTGCTGGTAAAGAAGAGCAATGGGAAGTGGCGGATGTGTGTTGATTTCCGCGACCTGAATAAAGCTTGCCCGAAGGATTGTTACCCGCTCCCGAGAATCGACCAGCTGGTGGATGCCACGTCGGGACATGAGTTATTGAGCTTCATGGATGCGTACTCGGGCTACAACCAGATCAAGATGGCTAAGGAGGACGCCCCCCACACTGCCTTTTATGCTGATAGAGACATCTATCATTACGATGTCATGCATTTCGGACTGATCAATGCCGGGGCAACCTACCAGCGGATGGTGAACAAGCTGTTCGGAGATATGCTAGGGAAAACCGTGGAGGCTTACGTGGACGATATGCTGGTGAAGTCCCGACAAGCTGAGGATCATGTGCACAACCTAGCCACGGCGTTTGAGCGGATGAGGCTTCATCAGGTTCGCTTGAACCCGACAAAATGCGCCTTCGGAGTCCACTCGGGGAAATTTCTGGGCTTTATGGTGAGTCAGAGAGGAATTGAGGTGAACCCCGAGAAGCTGAGGGCGATTGAGGAGATGCAGTCTCCGATAAACCATCGGGAGGTGCAAGTATTGAATGGCCGACTGGCTGCAATGAATCGCTTTCTGTCCAAGGCGAGTGACCGATCAATTCCATTTTTTGAAGTCCTGAGGGCCAACAAGAAGTTCGAATGGACCGCCAAGTGTGAAGAGGCGTTCCAGGCACTCAAGCAGCACCTTCGCACCCTCCCGCCGCTGGCGAAACCGGTCCCAGGCAAGCCGCTCTATCTTTTCTTGGCTATTTCTGAATTTGCCATTAGCTCTGTGTTAGTGAAGGTTGTCGAGGGTAATCAAGTCCCCGTCTATTATGTAAGCAAGGCGTTTGCCAAATCTGAAATGAATTATCCCGCCGTTGAGAAGTATCTCTTTGCTTTGATTATTACTGCTCGGAAGCTGAGGCCTTACTTCCATGCGCATGAGATTACTGTGTTAACGAACCAGCCTTGAAGCATTTTTTGAACCGACCTGATGCGTCGGGGAGATTAGTGAAATGGGCAGTCGAGCTTAGTGAGTTTCCCATACACTTTGCTCCGAGAACGGTTATTAAGGGCCAGGCATTGGCGGATTTCATAGCAGAGTCTACAGCCCCTGATCTAGAAGAAGCGGGCCCTGTAGAGGGGGCAACCATGGAAGTCCCGATAGCAGAACGACCAGAGATGACAGAGCAATCAGAACAGCCAAACGAGGAAAATACCTGGGAGATGTACACGGATGGCTCCTCGAGTTCAGATGGATCAGGAGCAGGGTTTGTATTGATACCACCAGGCGGAGGTGAGCCGCTCCGATATGCTTTGGCCTTAACGTTTAGGGCCACGAACAATGAAGCTGAGTACGAGGCTCTCATCACGGGCCTGAAAATTGCCAAAGGTACGGGAGTTGCCCACTTGAGAGTGAAGTGTGACGCGGCCCTGATTGTGAACCAGGTCCAAGGGCGATACGAGGCGAAGAGCCCGATGATGAGGAAGTACCTTCGCGAGGTGCAAGTCTTAAAAGAGGGCTTTAAAAGCTTCGACATCGAGGCGATCCCGAGGGAAGAAAACGTGGAGGCAGATGCCTTGAGCAAATTTTCCGTGGGGGCACCCCTGGAGGAAAATCGGAAGGTGCACTTCTTGGAGAAGGTGATCTTGTCGACCACCGACCCGACGCAGGTGTGTGCTATTGAAGCAGGATCGGAGGAGGAGCCCACTTGGATGACCCCGATAGTCGCGTACCTGACTACGGGGGCAGTCCCCGATAATCGAGTAGTAGCTGACAGGATATGTCGGATCGCGGTCAACTACGTGATGCTGGACAATCAGCTATACAAGAAGGGCTGGTTCTCGACTCCGTACTTGAAGTTTGTGGCTGAGCCCGACACAAGTCGAATCCTGAAGGAGGTGCATGAAGGGGTCGCCGCTTGTCATGAAGGGGCCCGATCCATTATGAGGAAAGTGTTAAATCTGGGCTATTATTGGCCTACGATGAGCAAGGAGGCGACGGCGTTGGTCCGATCCTGTGACGCGTGCCAGAGGTACGCCCCGAACATCGTGGCTCCAGCCGCTAATCTGACGTCCATCAGGAGTGCTTGGCCCTTCGCGCAGTGGGGCATCGACTTGGTGGGACCTCTCCCGCAAGCACAAGGTCAGTGTAAATATTTGCTGGTGGCTATTGACTATTTTTCGAAATGGATAGAAGCAAAGGCGTTGGCCAAGACGACGGGGAACCAGATCGTCAAGTTTCTCCAAACCCATATCGTATCCAGATACGGGATTCCCAAGGTGGTGATCAGCGAAAATGGTCCACCGTTTAACGGGACTCAAGTGAAGGAGTATCTGGAAGAGTTGAACATCGAGCATCGGACAGCTTCTGTCCATCATGCTCAGACGAATGGCCAGGTGGAATCAGCCAACAAAATCGTGATGGATGGCCTGAAGAAAAGGGTCTATGCCTTGAAGGGCAAATGGCTGAACGAACTGGAAAACGTGCTTTGGGCTGTTAGAACGACACCCAAACGATCAACCGAGGAAACTCCGTTTGGCCTTGTTTATGGCACGGAGGCTGTTACTCCCGTGGAGGTAGCTGTGGCATCCCATCGGATGAGATATTACGAGCCTTTGACGAATGATCAAATGAGATGTCTGGATTTGGACTTGCTCGAAGAGAAGAGGCGGGAAGCCGACGAAGTCCAGGCTCGAATGCGTTTGGCGATGGCCAGGTATTACAATCGGCGAGTTAAGTCCCGACAATTCTTCGTCGGGGAGCTGGTTTGGCGTCGCAACGAGTTTTCCCTTTTGGATCGAATCAACAAGATGTCACCAAAATGGGAGGGACCTTACAAGGTCGTGGGGATGCCAGCTCCGAATGCGTACAAGTTGGAAGACCTTGATGGCAGAGCATTGAAGCATTCTTTTAGTGGCGAACACTTGAAGAAATGTCATGCTTGGTGAGAAGTCGCCTTAAGTGGTGCCCGATGTAAAATCGCCTTAAGTGGTGTATGTTATTTGTCGTTAGATTCGATGTAAGCAAATTTTGTGCCATCAATGAATAAAGAGGTTGCTTCCGATCAGAATGACTCCTAGATTTATTCTAAGTGTTGTTAAAGACACCTTAAGTGGTGCACGAGAAAGTCGCCTTAAGTGGTGCACGAGAGAAAGTCGTCTTAAGAGATGCACGAGATTAAAGTCGTCTTAAGTGATGCACGAGATTAAGTCGTCTTAAGTGATGCACGAGATTAAGTCGTCTTAAGTGATGCATGATTCTTGGATTTATTCTAAGTATTGGAAAGTTGCCTTAAGTGGTGCGTGATAGTAAGTCACCTTAAGTGGTGCAGGTTGGTAAATCATCTTAAGTGATGTGTGAGAATATCTTTAGTGTCGAGGTTTCGACTTAAGTAAGTATAGTAAAGTCGCTTTAAGAAGTGCAATGGAAAATCGGAACTAAGAAAGTCTGATATTCATAAGGGCTTGAAGGCACGAGGATTACAAAAATGAGGGAAATACAAGGACTTAAAAGATAAGCAGTTAGGCTTGGTCCTTGTCGGCGGCATCAACGGAAGCAGGGTCCACGAGGTCTGTGGCAGAAGGCTCCACAAGTTTGGCCGTTGGAGGGTCGATTATCGGGGCGTCGGCACTTGGAGGCTCTGCTGCGTCTTCAACAATCGCGGGAGTGCTCCCCCCATCACTCTCCTCCGAGAGAGCAAAGTATTTCTTCGCGAAGGGAGCAAGAGAGGGGGATTTGTCGAAGTTGATGGCGTCGCCATACTCCAGGTGGAGTTCCTCAACTGCGTTGAAGAAGGTGTTCTCCACCTCCGCGCTGCAGAACTTTACAGCATCAGCCTGGAAGTCTTCGGACCTCCGATAATCCTCCCGGCCCTTGGTCTCGGCCGCGACCAGCTGCGCAGGAACCTTGGCGATCCGCTCCTCTAGAGCCCTCTTTTCCAGGACAAGTTTGTCCTCAGCAACCCGCCGCTCCTGCTGCTCCCGCTTCAGGAGCCCCTCGAAGTCACGACCCTGCTTTTGGAGGTACCGATTCTTTCGGTCGAGGATGGCCTGCTCCTTGGCCAGTTTTCCCCGTGAAGACTCGGAGGCCGCGAGATCCTCCTTAAGCTTGGCCGTGACCGCCCGCTCTTGCTCCAGGGCCTCCTCGAAGGCGAAGAGGTACCCGATGGAACGGTTGATGTCCCCCATCTCCTGCAAAGGAAGAAAAAGAAGTATTAGTGAATGAGCAACCAGTCTTATTGATGAAGAAAAGAAAAGTGAAAGTCTTACCTCTATCCGACGCATGCACATCTCCTGCACATCCCGGCGCATGTCCTCCCGATCTAAGGTGATCGGATACCTCATAGTGGGCAGGTGTAAAGCCAGCTCCGGATATGTGTCCCCTTGTCGGAGCTAGACCCCTTGCAGCGTTTGGATCGGGGTCCAGGGAGCATCCTCCTGTGCGGGGTCGAAGGCCTTGTAAAAACTCCCGTCGAGGGGAAGAGGAGAAGGGCCGACTTGGGTCGTGGAAGGGCGTGCCTCCGACCCACCCCGGACTGGGGAAGGAGTGAAGTCGTGGATGGGCGACGGTTGTCGCTGCTGTCGTGAAGAAGGCGAGAGGGGCAGCCCCTTGGAGGTTGGTTTCAGCGGGGACTGCCCCGTCCTCCGACGATGGCGAAGGGAGCCACCCTCATCAGTCTCCTCGGAGGAGTCCAGGCTCTCCACCCGACGAAATTGTTCGCCGGTCGGGGTCCCACCACTGGAGAAAAGTAGTGCCCCTGCAGTAGGAGGCGCCCCTGCTGAAGGTGGTGCACCTGCTGAGGCTCCAGCACCCGACGGAGTCCCCGAGTGACCTGCACCTAGAGGACGAGAGGAGGCTTCAGAAACGTAATCAGGAAGTTAATTAGAGCCCTTACACCAAACAATACGTCGGGAGACATATTGGTCCTTCCCGCGGTAGTTGTAGTAGCCCGCCTTCAGGACACGAGGAGTTTCCCCTTAGAGGACACGTTTGACATCGGCGATGCGGGCCTCCATGGTCGAAGGAATCAGCTCCTTCGGAACCAGCTTCCTGTACGGTTTAATAGCGAGGCGGAGCTTTTTACCTTCTTCAGTGGTCTGGACGTCGAAGAGCTTGTCCACCTCCACGCGGCTCCGCTTTGGCCGCTCCGTGGAAGGAGATCCTGAGGGAGCAGCAGCCTTCTTGGCTGACTTCCTCTTCCGCGTAGGGTGGACAGCATCGGTCTCCCCCTGCTTAAGGATCAGACTGGTCAGCACGGATACCTTCTTAGCTGCAAACAGTAAAAAACAGAGGTTAGAGATGTTACCCCAGGGAACCATATTGGAGGGGCCTTCGAAGAGCTGCCCCCCGGAGACTATGTCGAGGAGTCGGATCCCGGCATTCACCAGGTCCCGCCCCACGAGAGAATTGGCGTCTAGGGGAGTGTAGGACTCCCCCCACCGGTAGAGCTGGATGAGTTGAAGAGTCTGGAAGTCTTCATCGGTGTAGGTGTGGAAAGCGGGAGGAGAGTCCGCTTCCACCTTCCATCGGGATCGAGGAGTTTTGGATGAAGAAGTAGCTCCTCTTCCACCCACTGTTATCGGACCCCGTGTCGACCAGGAGTCCCCAACCCTTGACCACCTTCCAGGTGTCATTGGTCCAGTTGCACTACCCGAGTTGCGTCTTGTTCCACTTCGGCATCCGGGGGTAGAAGGCACAGACCCCCGCCTCGTTGCACTTCATCCCGTAGAAGGTCCTGAAGAGCTTGAGGTTGTACACCCACTTCTGTCGGAAGCAAAGGACCTGGAAGGCGTTCCACAAACGTATGGCGTGGGGAGAGAAGGTGGTCGGATGCGTCTTGTAGTACTGGCACATCTCGACCAGATTGCCACAGAAGGGGAATCTAATCCCCGCTGATATTTGCCCCGTAGAGACAAACACCTCCCCTTTCCGGGGACGAGTAACCTCAAGGTTACTCGAGAGGCGGGGCCAGGGATATGGGAAGCGAGGTTCCCAGGTAGAGGTGATGCATCCCTCCCGGAGAGCTGCATCGTAAGCAGTGCTGGAAATCTCGTTGAGTGCATAGTCAAAGTTGAAGGGTTTTCTCCCCTCGGAACCAGATCCACTGTCTGAAATTAACCATGGAAGGGAAAGGTACATTGGGTTTTTCGGAAAATCGCAAACAGACTAAGCAAAGATGAAGGAAGAGATACACGAGTAACAAGGAAGAAATCCTTACCAGACATGCTGATTGGAGGCTGGAAGGATGAACTTGACGTTGCCGGAAAGTTGTTCGGAGAACAGGAGAGGCACTTGAGTCTTCGAAATCGCAGATCTTGAATTCTCAGAGAAGTAGCAGAAAACTTTTGAAATTTCGGAGACGGTAAAAGTGAAATTGTGCCCACGGTTAGGGTTTTATAGGCGAAGAGGACAGTCGAAAGGACGCTTCGATCTGAATCGTCGAAGTTGAAGCGTTTTGATCTGGACCGTTGAGATGAAACGTGCAGAATGGCAACGGGTGTAATGATGAAACGGCCTGAAAAGCACTTTTTCAGAAAAAGCAGGCGCGAAAAATCAGGCACGGCTGCCAAAGACGTCGCTTCGTTATCTGCCGCATTTAATGGGAGGGGAACCGAGGAGTCTTCTCAGATTTGGTGGTTATCCTCAAGGCATCGAGGAAGCGCGAACGAGAAGATTTGTATCAAATGACTATGCCAAAGAAAAGGTCCCCGACTCCGATGTCGGGAGGTCGGGAGTTGGAAGACACGACGAACTGAAAGTCCCTCATGTCTTGGGGGAAAATGATGGGCTTCGCTATGGCCTTTAGGCCCTTTAACGGCGAGGAAACGGTGAATAGGCCCACTGGGCCCTAAAATGAAGGTCAAGAAGACCAAGGTGAAGGGTCCCGACAGAGGGAGTCCCGATGATGAAAGGTGCCGACAGAGTCGATCCCGATAGGTGAGCTGGAAGCTCCCGATGAAATGCCTTTAAGTAGGCCCCGATGATGAATCCCTGAGAACGATTGGCCCTGTCACGATGACGAGGGGCCCCGAGCGGTGACACAATGAGATAACTCTGGAGTCCCCAACATTAATCGGGACTTGCTATCAGAGGTTGAGGCTGAGATACGCGGGGCGTGGCCGAGATGCGCGGAGCGTAGCTGAGATACACGGAGCGTGGCCGAGATACGCGGGGCGTGGCCGAGATAAGCGAGATCATGGCCTAGATAGGCGGGATCGTGCCCGAGATACGCGGAATACGGGCTAACCACCCCAACGGTTCACCAGGTAACTGAGGTACCTCTCCGCCTATAAAAGGGCAGAGGTTACCTCAGATCAATTACGTTTGGAGATACACACTTTGAGTTTACTGCTTGCCAGTCCATACGAGATACTCATTTAAGCATCGGAGAGGGATTCTGGGTCACCGCCCGGTCTATCCCCTCTTGCAGGATTACGTGGAGCGAAGGAGCTAGGATCGCCGTCAAAGATCGTGCCGGAGTTCCACCGTGATCCAACAGGGATCAGGATATGCTTGATTTGACTGCTCTGTTCATTCAAGTTTCACCCATTTTTCATCGTTGGCATAGTTTTCATTATGGCTCTCTGGATTGTCTCTGTTTGTCTTGCTTGGCGAGTCTGCAGTGCATGCAACTCCCGCAACCATTATGAATGCTATGGCTTGGAATTGTCAAGGTTCTAGTAATGCCATGATAATTCAATACCTGCACTATTTGGTGGCGCAGTGGAACCCCTGGATTGTTTGTTTATCAGAAATCAAAGTCAACCACACAGAATGGAATCGACTCTGACGTCCCTTGGTTTTCCTAATGTTGTGTCTGTTCCTCCTACTGAGACTAGGGAAGGTTTGATTTTTGCATGGATATTTCTGTCTTCTGCCACTATCTTGGTTGCAAACCCTATGATGATTCACTGCTCAATTAAAGTCACTCCTGTAGATGATCCTTGGTTGTTCTCATTTGTCTATGCACTTGCTTCCTACTTTGATCGTTTGAAGTTTTGGGATGATCTTAAGTTGTTTCATGATAAATCCCCTGAGCCTTGGCTTATTTTGGGGGACTTCAATGACATTTGGGTTGTGGAAGAAAAGAGAGGTGGAACTGTAGGTCTGTTTCACGTCTTTTACAATCACATATGTGGTCTTCTTCTCTGGATCTCTTAGATTTAGGTTACTAGGGTGCCCATTTCACTTGGAAAAATCGTAGAACGGGCTCATATAATATTAAGTGTAGGTTAGATAGGGCATTTGTTCCTTATGAATATGTTACCTGCTCTCCTGAAGCCTCTCTGTTTCATTTAGAGATGATAGCCTCTGATCATTGCCCCCTGCTGAGTTTTCTAAATATTAATTTTCAATAAAGTCAATATTATTGTGTCAAGAGATGTCACAGCACCTTATGCACAATAGTGTTATAATCTAAATTAATGGAATATCAATATTTCTTGAGTTTAGTCATAGCATCTCAATGCAGATTGATGTGTGAATTAAAGTATCTATTCACATCCAGATAACATACTTTAGAATATATGGAGTCATGACATTTAACTCAGTAGTTACCCGATTAAAATCATGAGTACCTAAGAAACGATAGTTGCTCCAAATACAGTTTACTCATGATTAATTAAAAATGAAGATGCATATACAATATGATTCAAACGTAGGTGTAGCCACAATAACCAACTAGGGGAAAACACATATAGTAAAATTGCAATGTGGTAATAAGCATCGAATTGTGGTTAAGTTGTGAGGTTAATGAATCGACCCACATGAGGTTGTTAATTGAACCACTTAATCAGACAAGGAGAATTAATCTGGTATTATTGCAGAGTTGTCATATGACATAATATAACGTGCAACTCAGAGTCGTGATATTATGTTCATTTGTCTCACTAATAGCTTTATACAGTTTGTCCCATCACCCACAGGCCGGACGGATTTAGTATATAAAGTAATTAATTAATATTACATTGGTTTAGAAATTTAATTCCCTCATTTTTTTGCGCATGTGATTGTTGAGACTTCCAATTTAACTGATTACATACGATTTTCAAAGAAAATTTGAGAATGTAGATTTTGTATTTATAGTATAAAAAATTAAGGGTTAATAACTAAAAAACTGTCCAAGGTTTACCCTATGTTAAAATTAGGTGTCTGAAGTTTGAAATGTTAAAATGGACTGTCACAAGTTTCATTTTTGTTGAAATTTGGTGTCTTTGTGCGTCTTTTCATCTTCATTCCATCATTTTCATCAACCCACCAACCCACTCATAATCCATCACTCTTTAATTTTCACAAAATCGTCAAATTTCACCTAAAAATTGAATATTAAAAAAAAAGTTTCTAGAAGAGTGGTGTAGAGCCATTTTCCAAGGACAATAGAGCGAGATTTACTTGCCCGGATGTGACCAACTTTTTAGGTGACGGTGCCGGCAAGATGACGAGAAGGGAGTGTGTATGAGAGCTCGAATTTGACAGACGGTTTCGTCGAAATTGACTTCTCTAAAGTAATCACACCGAGACACCAAATTTCAACAAAAATGAAACTTGGGACAGTACATTTTAACATTTCAAACTTCAGACATCTAATTTTAACATAGGGTAAACCTTGGACAGTTTTTTAGTTATTAACCCAAAAATTAAAGAAAATATTTATTTATGAGTCATATAGAGTAAATTTATCACAACTCATAATATCTTAACAAAGTTAATCAAATATAGTGATTGTGTGTAAAAGAGGTGGTCAATCAAAAATCTTTACCCTGATTGCGTAATTCTGAAGAAGAGATGAAAATAATAATTATTTAATGGTAAGTAAATAATCATACAGATATTCATAAGGGTTTCATCTAAACCAAGTGAAAATTAAAGTAATGTGTCTCTTATAAATTAACGTTGAGCTCATAAAGAGTGTCATCATAAAGGTACTTTTCACACCACATGTTTGACCGAATGTTGTTTTTAGTACTCGTTGTTTGGTTTTGTATACTTTTGGTGCCAAACGTTTGAAAAAATATGGCTTTTAGTACATATGTTAGTTGGCCGTTAGTTTTAGCGTTAAATGATTGTGCAAATCACGTGACCGGCTCTAAACTTTTGATTGTGTTCAATTTAGTCCCTCAAATATATTCCTAATTTTTATGTTGTTTCATTTAGTCATAAAACTTCAAAATCGAACCCAAATGAACCAATCAAACCCAATTGACTTAGACCCAGTTGAGTCCAATTGACCCAATTGGGACTAGGTCAATTGGGATGCCGATTTCGAGGTTTTAGGACTAAATGAAACAAAATAAAAGTTAGAAATATATTTGAGAGACTAAATTGAACAAAAATAAAAGTTTAGGGTCGGTCACGTGACTTGCACATGTCATTTAACGACTAAAACTAACGGTCAACTAACAAATATACCAAAAGCCATAATTTTTCAAACGTTTAGTACCAAAAGTATACAAAACCAAACATGCAGTACTAAAAGCCATGTGGTGTGAAAAGTACATTTAACCCTTAATTAAAATTACATTGGTTTAGAAATTTAATTCCCTCATTTTTTGTGCATGTGATTGTTGAGACTTCCAAATTAACTGATTACATACGACTTTTAAAGAAAATTTGAGAATGTGGATTTTGCATTTATAGTATAAAAAATTATAGAAAATATTTATTCATGAGTCATATAAAGTAAATTTATCCCAACTAATAATATCTGAATAAAGTTACTCAAGTATAGCGATTGTGTGTAAAAGAGGTGGTCAATCAAGAATTTTAACCCTAATTGCGTAATTCTGAAGAAGATATGAAAATAATTATTATTTAATGGTAAGTAAATAATCATACAGATATTCATAAGGGTGTCATCTAAACCAAGTGAAAATTAAAGTAATATATGTCTTTTATAAATTAAGGTTGAGCTCATAAAGAGTAACTTGAAATGAGTGACATGACTCGACTCGTATGAAATGATTTTTTCTAAAGTTGTCGTATATAAAATTATTGACTCAAAAGAAATATATATTCAAAAATGTACATCTAAAGGATCTATCTATATATATATATATATATATAATATAACTTCAATAGGTTGTGTGTAGAGTAGAGTTGACAAGTAAGCTTTTTGAGCAATAACATGTTTAAATAATACAATATGATTGATCCATCTCATTTCTTCTATTCATAGATGATGTATCATTATCCAAGTAAGCTTCTCTAAGTGCTTAGATGATCTCCAAAGCCTCTCATTTCATGTTAGCATCCGTTACACTTTTTTCTTAATTACTTTTTTTTTTTCAGTTTCATGGTAATCAAGATTAAGAAACACTAAAAAAAACTCTACTTAACAAATATCTTGAGTGCCAAAGAGAAAAAAAAATATATTATGTATTTGAAAAAAATATATTATGTATTATATTATTAAATATATAGTTTTTTAGTGCAATGAGAATCTAATATGTATTTGATTATCATTTCCGTCTATAATTGATTTATAAGTTATGTCTTAGAGTTATTGTTGGAATGCTTAAGATTTTGATATATATATATATATATATCAAAATCTTAAGCATTCCAACAATAACTCCAAGACATAACTTATAAATCAATTATAGATGGAGACGAACATATATTTCAAGCGCAGTCTCCATAAACCAACAAGAAGAAGAGAAAATGGAGTTCAGAGATATATGGGAATCAATCAAAATCTGCATTTAGAGAAAGGAATGATAATCTTTCGGATCTTATCGTTCGAGATTGGATATTGAAAAAACATTTCATGAGTAGGGGTGAAACCAAAATCCGGTTGGTCCGAAAAACCGGTGAAAATCGAACCGGTCCGGACCGAAAAAAACTGAATCCGAAATATACGGTTTGGTTTTTGGTCGGATTTTTTTACTCTAGTTCGGTTTTCGGTTCGGTTCGGATTTTGAGCTTTGAGGACCGTGGGGACCGAACTGACCGTTATGCTAACTAAATATGTAAAATATATACTATATTGGTTAATATTAATCAATATAAATAATTAATTAGGTTAATAAAAATTATAAAATAGTCACTTATGAAGATTATTTTTTCTAATTTTGTTTTATAATTTATTTAATTATATTAATTGACGCTATTTTTCATTTCGGTTTGATAAATTCCATGAAAATAATGAGAATTTTAAACGTTGATTGTTAATTTTGGATTTTCGGTATAAATCGAAATCCGAACCGAAAAAACTGTACTACCAATGGACGGTTTATTTTTCCTCATACGGTTTTTTGGTCGGATTTTTAAATGAAAAAAACCGGACCGAAAATATAGGTAACCGACCGAACCAATCAAAAAATCGGTCCGACCGGTCCGGTTTCACCCCTATTCATGAGGGATTCTTCTTCTTCAGAGCACCTAAAGTGTCTTTAATACCCGCCATGCGATTCTTGCAAACGGTAAGTATTCTCAAGAATGAAAATATTATTAAAATTGTATTATACCTATAGAAGTCGTGGAAAATTTATTTGTAAAAATCCTTTTAAAGAAACTATTGATTTCATATATTAATGTAATTTAATTGATTGTTAGACTCCATTGATTAAGCTATTGAAAAATATATATTTTATTGATAATTTACATTTATATGATATGTATTTAATTAGACAACATATATATATATATAATCTTGAAAAGTTTAACAAGATATTGATAAATAAGCTTTTTAAGTCATTTTATCTTTCTTAATGTCAAATTAATAGTTTTTTATTGGTCCATGTCATGACATACAATAGTGTATCATAGGTGACATGTCACATGGCTTAGTTCTAAGTGCTCCAAAGATCCTAATTCACTCTCAAAGATGTTACAAAAGTTACATAAATTTTGTAACATCACATCTTATTATTTCACATGTATAGTTACATGATAGTGATTTTTATGATTTTCTTAAAAATTTAAATGTATTGATTTTCTTAGAATAATAAAACATATATTGCAGAAAATTAGTATGTGGATCTTTGTTAATTTTATATTAACATTTTTATTATAAAATAATCTAATGGCTATATTTTCAGTATATTACATATTTTTTATTAAAATAATTAATATATCTACATGTTACTTTAATGTAATTTGGTATAACCATGTCCAAAGTATATAATTTATTATATATAAGCAAAATATAATTTTATTAGTTTTCTTCATAATATTTAAATTATTTTTTTTCAATGTTATAAAATATATAGGCAATACATTTGGTAAGGAAGCATATATTGTTGGCAATAAAGAAAATATTATTCTTACTCCATTTTATTGGTCCAACTAGGTTGTATGTTACACTTGCTTATGTAACATCATCTTTTTGTATATGTAGACACTTTAAAAGTATTCAAAACTTCCACATGCAGTCTAGAAAGATATTACGATTTTTTTAGTAGGTTTCTTTATAATTATAATTAACAATAATAATCCTCTAAAGAAATAAAATAAATGTTTTATTTATGCTTCATTTTTTCTGTACTCATTTTTAGCATAGCAGTTTCCTAAATTTTATTTATTTGTAAATATATTAACAAAAAAAAACTAATTTTATAAATATAGGTTTTTAACAATTTATAAATTTTAAATTAATGATACAATTAGAAAAATTGTAGAAATGATTTATAAGTAAGTCATTTAATTACACTTCTCTAATTTCTTTAGTTAAAAAATAATACATTTTAACAATATATTTCATATATAAGTTATTCTCTATTTTATGTATATATTATACATATATATAATAAAATAAAATTGTAAAAAATTATTATAATTTGTATTCACTTAATAAATACTCATAATTCAAACCATTTATACATTATGCATTATAAAAAAAATTAAACATATAATAACAATGAAATGAATTACGATTAAATTATTTTTATTACGTACTTATCGCGCAAAGAGCGGGACAACCACCTAGTATATATATATATATTGAGGAAATTCGGGTAAGAAATGACTAAGCTGCTACCATTTTCATCTAATCTCTAATTTTCTTTTCACGTTAATTGTTTAACACATTGTGATGGGAGAATTTATTGTTATTGTAAATTTTGCCTATTAATGGTCAATCAGTTTTTATTATTCATTCTCAAAGTAACATAACAACAAGATGAAACAGTCTCTATAAATTAGCAATGTGAGAGCTTGAAGGTCATCCAAGCAAGGAGAGCTGCTTATGTGGATAATATCACATTAACTATGTGGGAGAATGTATGATATAAACCAATTAGATATGATAATTTGTTTACATTAGCATCACGTTTTATTACTTGTCAATCTCACGTTTATCATAAATAATTACTTAGGTTTCATATGATTGATTATGTCAACTTAATTTGCTAATTGTACACTCGGTAGTTTCTCTTATATAAATAAGAAATTTGAACTCTGCAATATTTTATTAAAGACAAATATTTTTTACTATTTTTTAAAGTAAAATACTATTTAAAGTTCAATACATGTACCTCTATATATATATATATATATATATATATATATATATATATATATATATATATATATATATATATATATAACTAAATCTATAACATAACAATATAATAATAAAAAAAGATAATAATAAATTATTAAAAATATATTGTCTCAATTAAAATTTTGTAATGCATTAGGGCATCCCATTAGTAAGACGAACCGGACGGATTCATCTGATTCTGATATTATCGACCGATTTGTGCGTATATGCAGAAATATTTCTCATTATCACAGTGGGTCTTAAAAAAAAGAGTTTATATCAAATAAAGTATATACTTCGACTTTCTTGTGTTAAAACTTTGGCCCATAAACATAAAAGTAGTGTACGCGCTTTTTTGAAAAGATTAGGTTCAGAATTAGTGGACGAATTCCTTACAGAGGAAGGAGTTGGTCTTGCTTTGATTTTTCCAAAAGCGTCGGGAAGGTTCTATAGAGGTCGAATTTGGTATTTGGATATTCCTTCTATCGGTGATTGGTTAGGCGACGCAGAAGGATCCATTTTTACTAAATGATGAAATAAAGAGATATACTAAACAAATTCATTCATTTTTTTTATGAAATGCAAGAAGAGTAAGAGTAGAGTGAGGGTTGATTAAATGAATATTTCATTTTTCGTAGAGTAATGTCTAGCGACGAAATTGACTTTTAGCTCGATACATAGGGAAAGCCGTGTGCAATGAAAAAAGCCAGCACAAACAAGGACCAACAACCAACCTTCTCGAGCGAGAGTTCCACGATCACGACCAGCAACAACTTGTTGGGAGTAAGGGCATCCAAGATTGCCCAACCTAGTAAAGGGGCTTGGAGATAGAAGGTTTTCCGGGGGAGATACTGTTTCCAAGGTGGATTTTTTAGATCAAATTGGACTAGTTGGGTAGATAGAGGTGGTGAAATCTAACATTTGCATCAAGATGAAGCTAAACAGAGGTATTCCACTTATGAGTTGGAGTTCTATGCTATTGATAAGGCTCTTCGCCATTGGTGGTATTACCTTCTACCTAAGGAGTTTGTCTTATTCTCTGATCATCAATCAAAAAAATGTAAGGTAGACAAAATTGAAGTTTGGAAGGGAGCCAAATAGATGGCACTATTTGGATACTCTCAACTGGAAGAGCCACGGACGAAAGTCACTGCCTCGGCACACTCAGTCCGGGTCAATTACGGAGCTCCATCTCCGGCCAAAGCCAAACCTACGCCTAAGCCTAACCCGAAGCCTTCCCACCAAAGATGGCCTTGCTTTACCTCTCCTTCACCCCATCTTCCGCCGTCGTCGCCTCAAACCGAGGAACCTACTACTCCATCTTCCTCCGCACCGCCCCAACATCGACACAGCCACCTCCCCCAAGCCCACACAAGAACCCCCCGATACCCCCTCAACCACCACCACAGGCAACGCAACCACTCTCACCAACCCCCCTGTCGGGCCTTTCCACGCACCCCACGAGCATCCACGCCCCCTAAGCCAAAGCCGGAAGCCCCACCACAACAGATGGCTTTGTTCAACCTCGTATTCATCCAACTCTCCGCATACGCCTCGGCACCACCACCGCCCCCAAACTCCCGTACACCCTCACCACCACCACCACCACCCCCGAGACCGCACAAGGACCCCCCACCACCACTACAACCACCTCCATGGGGTCCCACGCGCCACCACACGCGTACACGCACCGTCACGCGCCGACACGCGCGACACACGCACCTCTACACGCGGCCCACGCGCCGTCCACCAATAACTCACGCGCTCACTGCAGCGGCGCGTGCCATCCACGCGCCGCCTTGCGCGCCAACGCGCAATCGTACGCGCTAGCACGCGCCTCCACCCGCCGCCACGGCCCACCTCTGCTGTCCCAATGTCGTGCGCCGGTCGCCTACGCCCCTCCACGCGCTGTCGTGGATGCTGTTCACCGTTTTAAGCTCAAATGTAACTACATCTTGGCAGTACAACCCACTAATTCCGCCCCTCTAACCCCTTCCATTCGAACCCATAGTTCGTCAGAACCAACACTCTCTACATCGAACGTCCCACTGCATGACTTATACCCTTCGGGGTATCCACGATATGACTACGGTCGTATCTCATTTCCCTCCTCTTCTCGCGGAGAATCAGAGTATTTCTTTGGTACCCCCCCCCCCCCCCCCCCGTTGCGCTAGTCCTTCGCGGATGTTCCTATGGCTGGGGCGCCATACAGAAATACTCTACACCAGTCATGCGGTAAACGTCGTTTATGTACAAAGTTGTCTGCGTTTCAGATATACTATGGGTCTGGTCTGGTATCGCTTGGTGTGCAGGTCATATGTTGGTTATGTCAGTCTCAATGGAGGTTCTCTTACCCTCCGAAGGATTGCGTACCCTGTTGTTTCAGATGGTCCATCCTCTCCAAGCTTGTATCATTTACATGGGTCATATTCATCAATAAGCTGATTTGTTGTTTTAGTTTGTTCATCATTAGCTGTATTTCTATTTCCTGCTTTGTTATTTTTGTCTTATTTGTTTGGGCCGCATCTTTTCTACTTGTTCGGGTATTGGACGTTAACCAATTCCTACGGAGCAGTTACCGTCTCTCTCATTGGTAGATTATAATAATCTTTTTAATTCAATATAATTGGTACACTTGAGATAAAAATATTTCATAAATACTAAATATGCAAAGTAAATATGTAAATTGCAAAGCTCATGTACATTGTCACCCTTGTATATAATAGAATAGATCCTCACTATCAAAACCGTTCTACCACTTCATTTTAAAATACCGTTTTTTATTTTAGAAGAATTTGGTATAATTTTTTTTTTTTAAGTTAGTAGTAAGTACTATTTGGCAGAAGTAACCAAAATACAATTTATTGAACAAACTCAAGAATCAAAATCAAAATCTGATCGTAAAATGGAAAATCAAGCCAGCTGGAGAGGTCCAAATTTGTTCTAATATTAATAATTATAATAATAATTATTTGGTTGCCTCTGCTCTGGTTTTTTTGCTCTATCTATCTCCATCTCTATGGGACCCGCAGCTATGGAGTTGGAGCTGCAGTCTAGCGGCGGCCGCCAAGAACTTCACCGCCTGCACCGGCGTCAACGCCTCCACCACCGCCATAGCCGTCCTCAATCTAAGCAGATCAGCCGCCGCCACGGCCTCCTCCAGTGCCGCCTTAACCGACTCCACCGCCTCCTGCTCCTCATCCACCTCTCCGTCCCTAAGCGGCCGCACGCACCGCCTCGCCACCTCCATCAGCGACGGCGCCGCCAAATTCTCCTGAATCTTCGCCATCTCATCATTCAGCGCCTTCTCCTCCATCCTCGTCCTCATCCTCACCCTATCCATCTCGCGCCTCTGCTCCTCGCTCAGATCACCGACGGCGCTCGCCGCCAGCTGGACGGCCAAGCCGGGCTTGAATCCGGCCACCCAGAGCAGAGCCCGCTCGATTCGGGTCAGCCACGGCGGGCCGAAGAGGAGGAGCACGTTGGCGGCGGCGACGCGGGACTTCTCGTCGTAGTACTGCTGGTAATGGGCGAGGACGCGGCCGATGATGTCTTCGAGGTCGGCGGAGTGGGGAGAGTCGGCGGCGGAAAGGAGCTCGTTGAGGTGGTGGTTCTGGCTGGCAGTCCATGATTCGAAGAAGGTGGCGAAGGAGCGGATTATTTCTGTGTTGGACTGTGATCTTGCCCTGGAAGTGGCACCAGCTCCTCTGTTCATACGTAACACAGTCAGGACAGTAGATTCTAGAGAGAGAGAGAGAAACAAAAACCAGTTAGCTGAGAGAAAATGCGAAAGCCCGCAAATAGAGAAGCCAAGGAGACTAGGTATTTATAGCTAGCTAAATTTTAGGATGACCAACATCTACTTTTGTCCATACATCAATATATATATTATTATTCATCAATATATCGAGTATATACATATTGAATGTCTTCACTCATCACTATTATACTATGTATAATTGAGTGTATGTATGTATGATGAATAGACTAGACAAGTGTATGTGTATCATCTTTATTAAAGTATATGTGTGTTAAGATTATCCACTATATTTAGGGTCTACTCTATTTTGACAAAAATGAAATCCATTCTCATAATGGTTAGATAAGAGCAAAAGGATGGGGTAAATATGATATTAGGTTCTTGGCAATATATATATATTAAACTAAAAACAAATGTGCATAGTAGTTATCCCTCTTATACGTTAATAGATTTTCATTACACTCTTATACATTATATTTTTTCATGGGAATTTAAAATTACATTTTTTTCCCTGACAATAAAAATGCCGTCCTATTATATGAGTGCTCTTATTTTCATTTTTCATATATTATTATTATTATTTGAATTTTTGGATTCATAATAAAACTTATAAGATGGCTTGTTAATATACTTATCCAATTTTATTAATAATATTAAGATTAAACTCTTTATAGTTCGACTTTTCCAGCAAATTTTCGAATAAAACTCGTTTTTCATACTTATTATGCAAGAAAATACCTAAATTTTCTGTGTACCACAGATTTATGAGTAATTACTTAATTAGTTTGATGTAGAATTGGATAAATACGAACAAATCAAAGGTGCGGCTACGATCAATCGAGAATTTTCGAGAGGTTTCTAGTTAGCTTATCTTGCTCATAGAATTGGGTGATGAATGAAGGGAAGGATCATGGGGCTTCTCCTTGACACTTGTACATTGTTAAAATGCTTAAACATTGACACGTGCGTTTCCTTGGTTTTGTAGGAATCACCACACCCTAAGTTAATTATTATAAAGGACAATTCTATATCATCATCAATAAATTACAGTTGCAACTACATGGGATTTGGCAATTTTTTAGCTACCTGACTTTTTTCTTGTTTATATTTATATAATTAAATACATTTATATGTTTTTTATTATTACTATATATATATATATATTGATTTTATTTTAAATTCCCCAATAATAAAAGAGTGGCTTGGTGAGGACCACCGTGGTGCTGCCCGGCCGAAACCTTAAACTCTTACCCTAGCCCACTATAAAATTCCACCAAAAATGAAAATTCTTTATTTAAAGAATTATTATAATTTTCCTGAATGAAATTAGATAGGGGTAATTTTTATAATTTATAATTTATAATTAATTTTCTCCCGTTATCGCCGCTACTATTGCTGCATGCGCTGCTTCCCGGACCCGTGAGTGGCGCGTGAAGTGAAGTTGCCTTGCATTAGTTTAGGATTAAATACAAGTTGTAATTTCACTTAAAAGTGGATTTAACTTATAATTTAATCTTTATTCACGATTCCTTCTAAAGCCGGAATTGTAATTCTTGGAGTTTGGACTAAGTATGACTATTCTTTCTAAATAGTAAATTAAAAGAACTAATATATTATTAATTGTAGATATTAAATTTTAAAATATTGTTTAATGATGTAGAAATTGACGTGAGACTCTTATTAAGTGACTTAGTAACCTTGTATAACTCTATATACAGATAGCTTAGTATGTAAGTTAGTTGAGCTAACTCACTACTATATAAGTGAGTCTACTTGTAATAGTCAAGTTAGTTAGTTTTCTTATTAATGAAGAAATCCTTTCTCTCTCAAACTATGAAATGGTATCAGAGTTAACAAACTTTTGTGGCGAAGTCTACGGCAATTTCTAATATGTGCCTCGTAGTTTTCTGGCGAATTTTTCATCGATTGGATCGAATTTGTTATCGATTCTGTCGAATCTTCATCTTTCTTCGCTCTGTGAATTCATTTTCTCAGGTTTGGCGGGGAAGTCTGATTTCAGAGCAGTACTGTCACTGAGAATTTGTCACTTTTATCGTGCAAACACGGAGGATTGTTTCTATCTACATCCTCTGATATGGCTGGGGGTTCTCTCATTGAGTTTCAGCTACTTGGATCGGAGAATTATCAAGCGTGGAGCTGTGCGATCAAGGAAGCACTTATGATCAAGAATAAACTTTGTTTCATTGATGGAACATGTTCGAGAGACTCTGTAACTCAGGATCAGCATGTCAAATGGGATCGATACAATGCATTGGTGAAGGCATGACTCATGAAATCCGTTACGAAGGATCTTGTAAGTGGACTGGTATATAATCCTACTGCTAAGTCAATTTGGGATGATCTAGGGCAGATGTTCAATAAGATTGATGGAACTAGAATCTTTCAACTTATACGAGAGATATATCAATTTACTCAAGGAACTCTATCGATTACTGCTTATTTTGGCAAACTGAAAGCAATGTGGGATGAGTTAACAGCCATTAATGATTTGGTTTTAGCCTATGAAGCTGATAATGCGAAATTGAATGAGCATAAGGAGAAACAAAGACTGATTTAGTTTCTGATTGGTCTTAATGAGACTTACGCTGCTGTTCGCACCAATTTGCTCATGAGGCAACCCTTGCCAACGTTAGCCACAAATTACTCTGTCCTATTACAAGAAGAAGATCAAAGATTTGTTGCAAGTCAATTGACTGATGGAATGACTGATAGTTATGCAGCATTATTTTCTTCCTCCAAGAAGAATTCAGATGCAAGGAGTTTCACACATTCAACTGGTTCTCAAATGAATGGGGGAAACAAAAGGATAGATAAGAGCGGTTGGTTGTGTACCTTTTGTGGCAAGAAAGGACATAGGGTTGACACTTGTTGGGAAAAATATCCAGAGTTAAAGAAAAAGTGGAAGGCAGCTCTGGTTACTGGTGATGATAACTCAGTTTTTTTTCAAGTGAAATTCATGATGATCCCCTTACTGAGAGTATAGCTCGGAATTCGAATTCTAATTTGACTGCTGCTCAGATGGGCAGGGTTGATGCTTTTTTGCAATATATTGATAAAGGGAAGGCTGCTACCAATGCTGATAGTCATGCTAATGTCACGGGCTTGGAGCTTTCCACGCTCCCGGCGGAATACGCCCGCGGGGCATCCGGCACTCCCACATCCGGATCAGCCATTTTCACTCCCAAGATCAGTTCTCGAAGCCCAACTCGCACTGCGCAACGGACGGAACGGGTCGTGGTTAGGGGTCTTTACTCCGGAGAGCAGCTTAACTAGTTTTCGGCCTGCCCTGACCATCATCAGGAGAGCGGCATTAGCTCCCGAACCAGCAGGATCCCGAAGGATATGCAACGTCTTACCGATAACAACCAGGACATTGGAAACCAGTCATTGGCTTGTAAGCGACACCCCATGTATGGGGGGAGAGATCCACATCCATCACGTCCTGGTTTGGCTTCCACCTACTACTCCCCCTTAAAGAGCTTTATATAACAAAACTCCCTTGGACGTAGTAGATGTTGGGTGTGCTCCAACTAGCACCAGTTTTCCAGGCACGTGACATTCTCCCCCACCCAACCAACGCAACGCCCTTGTTGCGCGAACCCGCTGCTTCAAGAAACTTCAGTTCTTCCACAGCAGTGGACTTCACCACGCCATCAATTATCCGCCTTCTTAGGTTTTGTCAGAGTTGCTTTTTGCGTATTGTCCCCTCCTTCCTGAGAAGATCAACTTCCTCGCCATGTCGCGCTTACGTTGGTCACCGCTGGGTCTTCCAGGCCACCATTCCGTATCAGACTCCCCCAGTGCGAGGCCCGTGGTAATATCTCCCCCTCCTCCCTGAGGTCACACTTTTGCGCCTAAGATATTTACCAGCTCATGGGACGCTACTTGGCAACTTGTTTCCGCCTTTTCAGCAGTCAATATCACCTGCTCGAGTATGGTCAGGATTGCTTGTCGAGCAACCTGCCTCCACCCTTCCAAGCAGTGATCCCGGACGCACCTGCCTCCTGCAGTGCTCCACACAGTCACGAAACTCAGACTTCCTCGTCGAACAGCTCCTCGATCGGAGCCCTTGTTCGTTAAGAGCCGCGCCACCCGATGGCAACTCGTGGTAAAGCAATTCGCAACCACCACTATCGTTCAGAGTCCGCAGCAGTAATATTTTCTTCATTTCCTCCCTGGGTCGAGAACTCCGCTCTGATACCACTTGTAACGGGCTTGGAGCTTTCCACGCTCCTAGCGGAACACGCCCGCGGGGCATCCGGCACTCCCACGTCCGGATCAGCCATCTTCACAACTCGCACTGCGCATACGGACGGAACGGGTCGTGGTTAGGGGTCTTTGCTCCGGAGAGCAGCTTAACTAGTTTTCAGCCTGCCCTGGCCATCATCAGGAGAGCGGCATTAGCTCCCGAACCAGCAGGATCCCGAAGGATATGCAACGCATTACCGATAACAACCAGGACATTGGAAACCAGCCATTGGCTTGTAAGCGACATCCCATGTACGTGGGGGGGGGGGGGGGGGGGGGGGGAGATCCACATCCATCACGTCCTGGCTTGACTTGGCTTCCAACTACTACTCCCCCCTAAAGAGCTTTATATAATAAAACTCCCTTGGACGTAGTAGACGTTGGGTGTGCTCCAACTAGCACCAGTTTTCTAGGCACGTGACACTAACATGGCAGGTAATGTTTATGATTCATCTAGTATGGATTGGATTATTGATTCAGGGGCCACAGATCATATGACCTGCCACTCTGAATGGTTAGTAGACTTGAAGGTGAATAATAGTTCATCTCAGTTTGTTCATTTGCCCAATTGACAGAAATGTCAGGTGACTCACACTGGTTCTTACCATTTAAGTAAAGACAATATATTGAAGAATGTCTTACTAGTTCCTGATTCCAAATACAATCTAATTGATGTGAGTAAACTTCCTAAGCAGCTCAATTGTGAGATCATATTTCAAAACGATATTGCGGTGATACAGGGCCTCTCAGATGGGAAGAAGCTGGGGATTGATACTCAGGTTAATGGACTATACATTCTGAAAGTTCAACCTACTAAAATCAAGGTTAATTTTGCTAAATTGGATGGAAATCTCTTGTTATGGCATCAACTTCTTGGAAACACGTCTTCAAAGAAGCTTGGTTTTGAATAAAGGACCTCATATTGAGAATCAAATAAAGAGTTGTTCTATTTGTCATATAGTCAAGCAGACTAGATTACCCTTTGAAATAAGTCATTCTCATGCATCTAGACCTCTTGATCTTGTACATTTAGAACTTTGGGGACCTTACAAGGTGCAGACTATGAGAGGATGTCGATATTTTTTACTATTTTGGATGATTGTACCAGAAGCACCTGGATATTCTTAATGAGAAATAAAGCTGATGCTGTTCTTCATATAAGGAATTTCCTTCTTTATGTTAAGAATCAGTTTAATACAAGTGTAAAGATGTTTAGAAGTGATAATGGAGGGGAGTTTGTGAATGAATCTACTAAGATGTTGTTTCAGGAGCTTGGTATTGTTCATCAAACAAGCTGCTCATTTACACCCTAGCAGAATGCCAGGGTTGAGGGGAAGCATCGTCATCTTTTGGATGTAGCCAGGGCAGTGAGATTTCAAGCTTCTATACCTATTCATTTCTGGGGCTACTGTATTTTGGCTGCTTGTTATATAATAAATCTACTTCCTCAGAGATTTTAAAGGGGCAATCACCTTATGCAGCTTTATATGGGGCATTACCTAATTTAGAACATCTCAAGGTTCTTGGTTGTCTACGTTTTGCAACCAAAGTCAACAACAGAGATAAGTTCTCTATTCGTACTGAAGTAGGAGTGTTTATGGGGTATTCATCTACAAAAAAGGGTTATCTAGTGATGAATATATCAGATGGTGTTTTTCATGTCTGCAGAGATGTAAGATTCTTTGAAGATATCTTCCCTTTCAAGTTAAGTAAGAGAGAGCTTCTAAGCAAACTTCCTTTCTTGGAGAAGGATTCTTACATGATACAAGCAAGTGCTGAGGATGGTGTTCCTGATAATGCTTATGTTGCTCCTGTTGCTCCTCGTGATGTTCCTCATGATGTTCCTGACAACCTTCATGGTGCTCCTGATGATGTTTCTGAAGATGCTCATGATGCTCCCCATGGTGTCCCTGATGATACTCATGGTGTTCCTGCGGATGTTCATGATGCTGAGGCTGATGCTCAAACACATTCACCACCACCATTAAGAAGATCTTCTAGACAAACTAGACCCCCAGTTTGGTCTAAGGATTTTCTTACACCCACTATCAATTCTAATGCTGCTGCTGTATTTGGCTTGAGAAATTATATGAGTTTCACAAAAATTGCTCAGAGCTACAAAAGTTTCTTGGCTAATGTAGACAAGATAAGGGAGCCCCTTTGTTATGAAGAAGCAATAAAGGACAACACTTTGGTTGCTGCTATGAAAGAGGAGATTGGTGCTTTGCAAGCTAATCAAACCTGGGTGGTTACTGATCTACCATCTGGAAAGAAAGCAATTGGGTGTAAATGGGTGTATAGAGCTAAGTATAACCCAGATGGGTCTCTTGAAAGATACAAGGCTCGCCTGGTAGCAAAAGGCTATACTCAAGTTGAGGGTTCAGATTTTACTGAGGCCTACTCTCGAGTAGTGAGGATGTCAACTGTTAGAAGCCTACTTGCTGTTGTTGCTGCTAGGAATTGTGAAGTCTGTCAAATGGATGTAAATAACGCTTTTCTTCTAGGAGATTTAATTGAAGAAGTTTACATGGAAATTCCTCTTGGTTTCACTGGTGGGGATGAAGTGGATTCAAAAAGAAAGAAAGCATGCAAGCTCTTGAAGTCTCTCTATGGTCTCAAGCAAGCGTCAAGGCAATGGAATCTAAAACTAACACGGGCTTTGATCAAGAGTGGTTACAAGCAAAGTCATTCTGATTACTCATTGCTCACTAAATCAAATGGAAACAATCATGTTTTTCTTTTGATATGTGTGGATGATCTTCTCATTACTGGTTCTGATTCCAATTTAGTGTCAGAATTAAAGAAGGTATTTCATCAGCATTTCAAATTAAAGGATCTGGGGCACTTGAAGTACTTCCTTGGGCTAGAAGTTGCTAGAACAAGTGAAGGAATTTTGCTGAATCAGCGCAAGTATGCTTTGGAGTTGATAATGGATGCTGGTTTGGGTACTGCTGAACCATCTAATAATCCAATGGAGGTTGGATTGAAGCTGACAACCAAAGAGTATGATACCACTTTTGGTTTAAATATTGCTGATGAAAGCTATGAAGATGTTGGTAGATACAGAAGGATGATTGGAAAACTTTTGTATCTAACAATGACTTGCCTTGATATATCGTTTGCTGTGCAACAACTAAGTACATCAAAGGTTCACCAGGTCAATGGTTGTTTTTCCCATCAAATAATGATCTGCATTTGAGTCTCTTCTGTGATTCAGATTGGGGTTCGTGCATTGTCAGCAGAAGACCTGTGAATGCTTATGTGGTAAAACTTGGTGAAGCTGTGGTTGATTGGAAGATAAAGAAGCAACTTACTGTGTCCAAATCCACTACAGAGGCAGAGTACAGAAGCTTAAGTTTGGCATGTGATCAAGTTGTTTGGATGAGAAATTTGATGCAATAATTGGGAGTTCAAGTTACTGGCTCGATTCCTATTTACTGTGACAGCAAATCTGTCATTCAAATGAGCAAGAATCCAATGTTCCATGAGAGAACTAAGCACATTGAGCTTGATTGTCACTCTGTTCGTGAGAAGGTTGTTAGTGGTGTAATCAGTCCATTCTACATTGAGACTGAGAATCAAATAGCAGATCTACTCACCAAAGCCTTTAGCAAACATCAGCATTTATATCTGCTGCATCAATATAGTATTAAAGATGTTTTTCAAGAAAGAAAAGGAAGAGAGAATATTAAGTGACTTAGTAACCTTGTATAACTCTATGCACAGATAGCTTAGTATGTAAGTTAGTTGAGCTAACTCACTACTATATAAGTGAGTCTACTTGTAATAGTCAAGTTAGTTAATTTTTTTAATAATGAAGAAATCTTTTCCCTCTCAAACTATGAAAACTCTCACTGATTTTTGTGTATTTTAAAACTTAAATAAATGTACCCGTTTAACTACATGTTATTTTTGTAAATTATATTTATTTAGATTATTTAATAATGTGAAAGTTGATGTCACATTTTTATTGATTCAAATGTTTTAAGGCTTATATTATTTACCTATTTCGTTATATTAATTCTTTAGAGCTAGATATGTATAAGTAATTAATCAAATAACTATACCTAGGTTTTAAAATAGATATGCCTAATAATGATAAATGATATGAAGTCATTGATGACTGAAAAAGAGGGAAAAGAGTATTTGTTGTATGTATACGCCGCTGTTTTTTTTTCTTTGGGTTGAATATACATACGCCGCTGTTTAATGAACCAAAATATTTCTGAACATAAATAAATAAATTTTTTCGTTCCAAAACAAAAAATGAAAAGATTAAATAGTGGCTAGCAATAGGGAAATGCGTCCCGTCGACGATGGGAGCGAACAAGCATAGCATGTGTACGCACGTGTATATTATTAAGTTTAAAAGAACTATAAGTTAAAAAATATGACGCGTTGAAATAATTCTAATTTTTAAAATGAAACTGTCATGTGTGTTTCCATGATATTATTTAATATTTTATAAATTTAATCTCTAAAAAAATATTTATTTTAATTTATAATAATATATTCAGTTTAAATAGTGAGTGTATATAAGTAACCATAAGTTTTTATACTACTGTATTTACTCTTTAATGTAAAAGTAAGTAAGCTAGATTTGCATATATACGAATAAAATACGGAAAGTGTAAGTAAATAATCTAGTATATATATATATTTAAAGGCATGGTACTAGATTTGGGTGGGGGCGAAAGGGCGCTGGTGGTCAGGCAGCCGTTGAGTGTGGTGGTCTGAGTGGTTGCATGAAAGGAGTTGTCGGACGGAAGAGGACTGCTTACTTGTGAAGAAACCCTACTCTGCTTGCCAAGTGGATTTTTTTTGTTTTTGTTTTTCCCTTTCCTTTGTCGGTAATTTTATATACATAAATAAGCCACTCACACAACTGTACGTGATCCTAAAGCGGCAGCTCGTGTAGACTGAATATATATGTATAATAAAGAATACAAATATACATTTTTGTACTATCTAAAATAGTTTGATTTTAATAATCAGACGTCATATATTTAATGATAATAGCAAAATAAATAAACGCAATATACAAGTGTTCACACTCAAAGACGTAGCTATACCACATCCTTGTCAACTCGTTTTCTTACACTATGGGGTATGCTAAACATTCTGGTAAAGAAGAGTGTAGGATAACAGCCAGGGACGAACTTAGATATTATATTAGGGCAAAAATTGAGTTTGAGGAAAAATTATTAGTATAAAAAATAAATTCAGAGGCAAATGCAAGATTTTAAATGGTTAAATTGATAATAATTATAAATTTTAGTATAAAAAAATTGCACATCATAAAAGTTGTGGGAGTGATTGTTATGGATGGACATACAACTGGTATGGCCGCCCCGAATTTGATATTAGCTAAGGATTAAACTTGAAAAATCTGACTGGTCTGAACTGTTTTTGTAAAAAGCAAACTAGTTCGATCCGGAACTGGTCGGGTCCGTACTTCTATACAACTTTATACTAGTTAAAAAAATCAGTTCAAAATCAAACCGGTCCAAAACAATCTAATCCAGTTCAAAATCGGTTCGTAGAAAAATATGCTATTGATTCTTGATCCGGTTCTTCTCTTACAAAAGTGGTATGTTTAGAACCAACCCAGACCGATCATTTCCAAACTGTTCGTTTTCAAACCAACTCTTATCCGGTCAGGCCGGACAGGTTTTTTTTGCCCAACCAGCCCCGTTCCATAATGACTTCGTCCCTAGTAAGACCGACAAGTTTGATAATTAAGTTACCTGAACTATCGTACGATGGCGTAATAGTTCATCACTTTGTCTTTCATTTAGAAATCTCAGATTCAAAAATTGAAATATCAGATTATATAAACTTAGGAATTTCACATGGTAATAATATGATTCTATTATATATGTTCTTAGTAATATGATATCATAACCTGAAACCACGCAACAGCTTAATCTGAATAATATTGGCATAGGCTTTTCGTCGATAGTAAATAAGAATAATTTGGACCTTAGTTCAATAGGGCAACATATATATATTTATTAAGGTAAAAGCTTATCGAAGGTCACACAGTCGAGGCCTGGAACAGAACTGCTTTCCATTGGCTTTCACCATAGCCATCGTTCCAGCTGTCACTCCAGCCCACAGCACCGATGACATGAACTGATGCGCATTCCTCCCCGCTATTATAACACACATTATCTCATCAATCAATACACACAATCTAAATTAATGAGATATGCTTTATATATACATGTGTAAGACATCAGAGATTAAAATATATTTATTTAAGGAAAAAAACACGGTTTTACAAAATAGAATATGAGAAATTTGTTTACTTTTAGGTACTTAAGAATCATGAACTGATAAATTGATACTTAATAAAAAAATTGACTTTTAGTATCTCATTTTTTCTTATGGTTGCAAAGTTTTTTACTTCTTTTTGTAAAGCTACTTAATTGCAACAACGAAATAAGTTAGTTACTAAATGCAACCATAAACAAAAATTATAAAATACCTAAAAGTAAAAAAAAAATCAAATACCAATTTGTCAAATCTTATACCCTTGTATAAAATATTTCAATCCCATGACATCATATTTACTAAAATCGCAATATTTGCTCCTCTCTCAAAGTCGGCCATCATCAACCCAGTATGAGATTTTCTAACATGCTCCACAAGAACCATACTTGTGGTATTTTTAACACTAAAATGACTTAATTGTAATATATGTAAAAATTAAAAGTATGAATTTTTTTTAACTACACCTCAAATTTGCATCAGATTATTACTAATAACAATTTTCCTCTAAGGTTCACCTTTAGGACAACAGAAAATTTAAATAAAAAAAAAAAAAGTATCAAAAGCATTGTTTGTTGAGCATGATAGAAAGACTCCGTAAATTATTATTATATATACAATAGAAGAAAGAAGCTTATAACCTTGTTGAAGAGTGAAGGTTGTTACTGTCAAGCCTCCTACAAGCAAAGCTGAAGCTATGGGAAGATACTGCAATTATTCATTTAAAAAGGCATATCACCAACAAGTACATCATGTAAAATAACAACTAATAGCCATTTTATAAAATAAAAATTCAAACTTACGATTGATTATCAAAAAGTTTCTTTCCCTACCGGCTAAAAAATGTATTATGTGGGCAATTATTCAATGCTAAGACCTGGTTTGTTATTCAGCCATTCGGATTGGATTCAGCTATGTAATTCTCCCTTCTTTAGTTGAAATATGTTTTCTGTATTCTGGTTTATCTCTTCATGGTCTGATTTGACAAGTTCCAGCTAAAGGGCTAGCCAGTCTATCACGTATACATATAGTATAAGAAAAAACTGGAAAGGAATTGAAGGGCTAGAGGTCTTTCTCTTATATATATATACTAGTACCATTTTCGTAGACACTCACACCCAACCAAGGTAAGTAATTTTGCCTGAGAAGAAACCAAGGAGATGCTTTATTTTCATCAGCCAAAGCCGCCACTACTTCCCCTAAACTGTATTACGTTATTGATCATCTTATATACTCTCTTAGCAGTTAGCATTTTGACTGACAGATCCTAGTTGCAGCAGAGATTATGAAAGTAGTTGAACATTATAAGAATCTTAACTAGGCACTTACAGACATTGATTCAAACCCATTAAGCTGAAACGGCGAAGGACCATTTCTGTTGATTGTGTAGTGTCCACTAACAAGATCTATTGCATCCTGTGGAAAATAAAAGTAACAACTTCTTCACTGTCTTAACTTTTAGCCGAAACGTTGCAAACATTTAATTGTTGAAAATGGAACACAGGAGTGTAGTTGGTACTAATTGAGGCAAATCCAAAATATCCAAGTGCAACTGTGAGCCGTGACAAATTCTAAACATTCGGGGGAGAGGTAAGCTTACCTGCCGTATCCCATCTTGAAAATTGTTCAAGTAGTATCTTGAAAGTGCACTCATTCCATCTTTAAGCATTCCGGTTAGTGTCTGTCTTCCATATCTGCACCATTCATTCTCACTGATTAAAAAGAAATAAAAGCAAAATAAATAAAAGGGTTAAGAAAGACATAAAATATAAAAATCTACCTTACTAGGTCTCCTTTAAGTGCATAAGTCCCAGCATATTCGAGACTTATTTCGTCGCCTTGCTCTGCCCACACTTGAGACAAATTAACAAACCTTTCAGAAGAATAATCCTCAAAGCATTCATAGATTTTAATGCATAAAAGTTTATGGTTCCGTACATGCTCTGAACTTTGTGTAATCTTCAGGAAATGTGGAAATGCATTCGGAGGCAGATACCACTCCAACCTTCTGCAGTTGCAGATCTAATGATCTCTGCCCTAGATAATTCTGTAGAAAGCAAGAAAGACGTGTCGAAACAGATTCATGCTTACACAATCTACTACATGATGTTTCGCCACATTCAACAACACAAAAAGTATTATCGACTCAAGCTGCAATTTTCCTTTTTTTCTTTTCTAATCCAATTAACATTTTGTTATTCTATTTTGTTAACTCCTTTACTAAAACTTGTAATTAAAAAAGGTTTTTGTTTTTATGACGTCACCTGGGTAACATTAGTTCGGTCAAGGCAATCAATGCAGTTGGATCTAACGACTCCTTTCTGCTCTGCGAGTATATTTCCTTCCTTATCAATGAGAAAGTACCTGCGCAGATGGAACATAAATAATTAAAAAAAATTCTGTATTTATCTAAGGTCAGTGTAATTCTGGAATGTATCACCTGCAAAATAAATATACTGGTGATTTTAAGTTGGATTGGGCATAGTTTACGTACCCTTGCTCTTGGAAATTTTCACTGATTTGGTCATAGAGAACTTCTAGTTTATCAAAGTTTGAGTTGCCACAGATATGATGAAAATCGAAGGAGACAAATCTGCATTAAGGAAGTAATCAATTAGGTAAAAAAAAAATAGACAAGATATTTATGAGCATTACCCATCTTGCCAACTAATACCTAATAACCTACTGCGTAAGGCGATAGTTTGAATTTATCAAAGCTTGTAAGGTGGACAGAAAATCTCAGAAGAGAAAATATGAACAATAGCCATCATATGGATAGCCCACACCTATATCAGTACAGCAAAGGAAAGATGAAAAAACATTTCTATAAGTTCAAGAAAGCCACCTCACATTTGGCAGCTTTTCCACTTCAGATGCATATGCAGCACCGAGCTGGCCTTCTTCACCATGCTGCAAGACATGGAAAACTTCTTTATGACTAATGGCAAATCTCAAAATCTAAGTACATAGTGTCATGAGTAATAGGAAGAAATGAGAGATGCGTTCTTTCTAAAAGTTTAGTTACCTACAATCTGCATAATTTCTACAAGTTTACCAGAACAGTGAGCATGGAACTGAAGTCGACAAATAAGGATACTTATGTTTTTTTGTTATTTAAACTGGCTAGTTGAGGAAATGTGCTAAAAAGAGAGAGGGCAGTATCCATGCTTTTATTTAACAGTGGAAGTGAAACGGAAAAAATATTTACTTTATCAGTGAGATCAACTGCAGTAATCTCTCCATATCGCTGTGAAAGATCATAGAAGTGTCGCTCCACAATTTTTGACTGCATGGTGACAGAAGGATAAGAATTAGCACCAAAGACCAATAATAGATGAAGTATGTGATGAAGAGTTCACCTCAACTTACTGTTTCCTCGTGATCAATTATTTTGAGAAGTGGCTTGTAGCTCAAATCAACAATTTGCTCCCAAAGAAGTGGAATGGAGCCTCGAATCTGTATAAATAGGATACATACATGTATATATTATAAATCAGGTAAGAAATATTATGCATGACTTTTTTTTTAGCAGGGATGTGTCATGAGACTCGGAGATTTCTAACAAGTGGTATCTATTAATGCTTCTGTCACTTTCCATCATACTATGCAACTGAAAAGCTTGTGATACTGGTTCCCATTCAGCAATATTTTTAGGCTCTGTTTACCCACTTTGGCAGAGTTCCATGATACTAGTGAATGTTTTGTAAAAATAATTTTATTACATAATAACCTTTTTAACCCCAAAAGGTTGACCCTGAGAATATAACTTATAAGCCTAAGGAAATTGTGCAGCTAATTTTAGTACTGATACAAAAAGACCAAATTATGCGATTCAACATTGAGCCTACACGAAGCAGCTTATGAGAAATCCTTGCATAAACATAAATATCAGAGGTAAACAATGAAGAAACTAAATTTACAGGTCAGCATATATGACCTGCAATAACGATGACGTGAAACCTTCAGACTCCAATATTTGTTCAGTTTCAATAAAATTAGCAGTGTCTCCTTCTAGGTTAGCTCCTCTTCTCCACATTCTTGTTCCTGAAATACAATTTTTCATTTGCTAATTACTAAACACCAGAATTACATGCCTAACTGCACACAGAATGGGGAAACAATCACTGAAAATCTTTACCAAGGCGCCTTGTACATCTCCTTGAGAGTAACGTGAGTGTGACTGGCGAACCTTTCAAATCCAGCCGTGCTGCTTGAAAGCTTAAATATCAGTTAAGGTGAAATATATGTTTTCCGTGATGGACATAGCAGTGACTAGACAGCACATTCTGTGAAGGTTGAGTATTCCAAAAGATGTCATTTAAAGAAATCATCAATGTCCCTAAAGTAAACCTAGGTCAGTCCTTTCAAGTACATATGAGTCCCTTTGGCCTGGCAAACCACCAAACTAACATACACCGACATATGCACATGCAAAACCTAACAACACGACGAGAGATGAAATCAAAGACAAATAAATAAGACGCTGTATAGGATATTTCCTTGCAGTACCGGAAGAATAAACCTATCAAGCTGCAAAGATAAATGGTAGAATTAGATTGGGCAAACAATCAGTTAGAAATACATCAGTTGTGCAATCTAATTTCCTCAAAGAAATACCTCCCTCTATTTTCTAGGCAAGGCTACTCTCAAGGTAAGCAAAATTATAACCTATTGATGCTCTAGACAGAGTTTTACCTTGCACTCAATAAGCTCTTCCATAAGGTTCTTGTTCCAAACATACCTTGGGTCAGCCTGAGATTGCACCGAAAATGCTAATAGTCAAACTTCACATAAACAAGCCATGAGGCAAAATTAATAATGGTAAATGATCAGTTAGGAGAAGAGTTTGCAGATGAAGATTGCAAGTTTGAAGAAGCAGAGCTGCAGCAGACAGCTTACTTGAAGAAGTGAAGTTCGATACTTGAAGATCAAGTTATCAAGTTTCGTAAGTTAGTTGATGAGAAGATTGTGGGTTTATGTATGGTTATGTAACTAATGTTTAGAAAAACTATGATTAGGTAGTTAACCGTGTTTTTACAGTTAAATGTTGGATAAGATCAATTAGTTATGTTGAATTTTTGTATAATAAGAAAGATACTTGTAGTGTAGTTAAGTTGAATGAATGAAGTTTTGGTTACAGCAGTAACTTGTTTTGTCTCTTGCATATTACATTGATCCATTCATCTCTTCTAGTTATCAATCAAGGTTGTTTTTTATCTATGAATTGCAATTTCAAGATCAAAATTTAAATTACCAGTATATGAATGGAACAATATCAATAGTAGTTTCAAGTAATACAGGTAGTATACCCTGATTTACAGCAACTCTAGGTCCAAACTTTTTCTGAACTAGAAGGAACCAGATGGTTAAGATACGAGAAACATGAAAAACCTATAAATCATAGAGAGTCAAGATATCAAACTTACTTGTTTCCAATTTGGTTTACTCAACCAACCATCTGCTAGTTGTGATCTTCTCTGCAAGCTGGTAAAATTGCATGGTGAAACGATTGTGGAGCAGCATGATTTTGGCATGCAGATAAGGCCCAAATAAATAAAGACAAATTAAAACATACTGCTAGAAGCAAGGATTACTAGAATTACTTAAGTGTTATATCTGTTTCGTAAGAGTAGTACAATCCTGGTGTTGATTCAACAGACTTCAACAAAGACATGAAATAAGCTTCATCCTTTTTCTGCATGACAGAAGCTCTTGTTACAGTCTGTAAAGTCACTTTTCTTTTTTCTATTTGAAGGAAAAATAACTATATTCTTACTTCCTGAGCGGTGGAAAGCTTCAAACCCTCATTGCAATGTAGGAATTTCATAGAATTAACACGATAAACTGGAAAACCAAGAAAAGCTCCAACTTCTTTTCGAGAAGTTATCACGAGCATGTAGTTCCCTGAAACAGAACAAGCAGGATCTCTAACCAATCAAACAAATGTCACTGGCAGCAAATCCAAACAAATGAACCAGCAAAGTGGGTACAATGGAAGCACAGCAAAGAAAAAAACAGATATCTTAAATTAAGTAAAGATACCAAAGGCAGAACTTATTGCAAGTGAATCAAGTTGTTAATGCTAAACCTAGGTATGGAAAGCCAGTGATATTTCAAAATGACTGATACTTACAACAAGATGTCAGTATGTACCTGCAATTAATCGGATCGTCCCGACCACACCATAAATTGTAGAGGTCTTCTTAGGCCGACTAGCAGAAGAAGTTCCTTCTTCATCTGAGAGAAATACATAATCATTTCAGTTTCAGCTCCTTCAAATTAGCTAGAATATGAAAACTGCAAAATCTACTGATACAGTAGGAAGATCTGCAATATACAGTCTGCCAGCAAGTTTGTTCTTCCGTATAACTAAACAATAAAATTAATGGCAAGCACATTGTGGCGTCTACGGAATGGTAAGCAACATAAATCAAATCGCAAAGAAGCCAACAAGCAACTGTTCCACCATGGAGCTCGAGTTCAGTAACATAACATTTCTTTCTATTCCAGCACTTTGAGCTGATCGACGGCACTCCAATCAATGCTTACCGTTCAGCAGCTCGATGTTGCCGTTGTGGCGGCTGATAGAAAATCCATCACCACGAGATTCCTTAGACTTGATGACGAACCTGTCCCGAAACTCCTGCAGCTCCATTTCGCCGCACAGCTTGAATCTGCTGGAGGATGATCCAGTCTCCATTGATTGCAGAGTTCAAAACGCGCCGATTAATCGGAATTTCGAAGAAGAGAAGGCAGCGTTCGTGGCGGATGATCCGACCGACGTCTTGGTTAAATGAGTATGTTGGGGCGGACAAAGGTGGAAGAGACGGAGAAGGAAAGTCATAACAACTCGTCCGCTCAGCCTAACGGATAGCCATTTCCGGACATAGTTAAGGGAGCGTTTGGTATTGATAATAGTTTGATTCGCATTGAAAAGGCAGCACATGTTTGCTCAAATCCAAGACGATCCATTTTTAGGTGTAATAATTAGGGATGGCAACGGGTCTCGGGGCCCCGCTGACCCGCGGGGCCCCGACCCGGTTTTGATCTGCCGACCCGCGGGTCACGGGTCGGGGCGGGTCAGGGTCTAGAGACCCGGGGCCCCGTAGACCCGCCCCGAAATGTATATATATAATATATATATATATATTTTTTTTATGTTAATATGATCTAACATTTACTAAACAATATGGTTAATATAGTACCTATATAAATAACATGGACCAAATTACAAATAGATGTATATTTAGATTATTAGGATTTGTTAATTTGGTGTTTGGATTTGAATTTGTATTTGTATTTGTAATGAATTTGATGTGTTTGTTGTTTATATTTGATTGGTGTTAGATTTATGTTTCGAATTTATATATAATGTAATATTTTGACAAAAAAAATTGTATTTAATATTGAAAAGTGAAAAAAAAAAAAAAAAAAAAAAAAATTGTTCACGTGACGGGGCGGGTCGGGGGCCCGCGGGTCGACCCGCGGGATTGTTGACCCGACCCGGAAGGTCCACCTAGCCGGGGCCGGGTCAGCCAGGCCGACACGCGGGGCGGGTCCGGGGCTGCGAAAACCCGCCCCGTTGCCATCCCTAGTAATAATTTTAATAGTGTAAATTGTAATCCTAACACGGATTACCTAATTTAATTATGGTTTTTTAATATAATTTTAAGACAGGCTCAACTAAAATGTAGTCGATTACAAATATAGTCAATTTACAACCCTTAGATTAGGAGAATGTATGTATCAAATTCCAAGACATAATTTTTTTTAGATTTCAATCATTACATAGATCTCGATATTTTAATTTTTAACGGCTACAAATTCACATGCAAATGCAGTCGACTGCAATTTAGTGTAACCCTTTTAAATTTATATGACCAAATCTTACCTAGCTTGACTTACCAAGTATCTTAATGTGAGAGTATTTTAAAATTATGTCGTACCAAACGCCCCCTTAGGGGTTTAATGGCGAAAATGACCCTAAATTAATGTGATATATATATATATATATATATATATATATATATATATATATATGGGGTTTTCGCTTAATCATGTCTCAATGATTACCTTCATGTCGGCGAGAGAGTAATCGCATGCAACAAGATTGCGGTGCACATGAAGGGATTCTACTGTTGTGTGGGTAAAACTTTGAATTTCGAACTAATGTTATCGGACCGATCGGGAATCGGTGTCTCGAACGGTTTGATCGGCTTAAAAGATCAGGATATAAGCTAACCAGTTCAATATTCCGACTTTTGGCGGACTGGGCGGTTTATCAGGTCAATTCGATAAACAAAAAATTGAAAATCTTAAACTGATAATTCAGTGGTCAACGATTATAAGCATTACTTCAGGAAACTTCCAAATTTTAAGCCCGACAAACCCAAAAAACAATACACGGAGGAAAACTTGAGCTCGAAATCGGGGGATAGGGGAGGGCAAGTGCGACCGGAGGTGAGAATGGAAGTGGCGACGTCTCAGTCTGCGTCGTCTGTTGGAATTGGACGATAATGGTGTGGCAATCGAAGATGGTGGCGGGGGGCGACTGGAGATGGAGAGCGGGCAGTTCAATAGTAACACCATTTGATTTTAGGATATAATCTCACTTATATACATGATTTCTCTCTGCTAACCCATTGAATTTGACATGGTCCAATATAGAATCTAACAAGAGTAAAAAAAAAAAAAAAGGCAACGCCATATAACTATTAATTGAATCAACAGATTCTAAAATATTAATAATGCAACGAAAAGTTGGACTTAAAAACTAAAATAACAAATAAAAATAAACTAAATTAAAAAATATCATAGAAAAAAATTTATACAAAATATAACAAGCCAATGCATGTATGTGCGTGATGTCCATGTCCTTCATAGCAGGTGGGCTAGGTTAGGCCCACCTGCCTAGGTTTAAATCCTATAGGTCCTTCAAATAAATAGGGCGAAACATAAATTCCGACAAACTCGAATTCACGAAAAATCCGCCCGTCCCGAAATCGGGCCCGAACATGTATGGAAGGGGCTTTTACTCTCAACTAGAGCTAGAGCTTGGTCTTTTTTTTAAAAATCCCGAAAATCTCGAAAGTCTCAATTGTCCCTAATTATTTACCCTAATTCAACATTTTACAACTTAAATAATCTAATTATACTAAAACTAAAGGAATATAAAATAAAATAAACATGTAGCCTAATTAGTAAGTATTACTAGCGTAGCCACAACCATAACCCACAACCCACTCCCAAAATATGTGTCCGTGAACTTGATGAATGCTTGAACTTGAATTTTTATTTTGAGTTGAAAATATTAAGGTTTATTTTCAATATTAGGTGTAAACTAGGATTGTCCCTAACCCGTCCCGAATTTGAAAGTCCCGACTAAGTAATGATTTTTTCAGATGCGTAACATAGGGGTAGGGCTAGGGACAGTAGTGGAAAATCTCGAAAACTAGGGTTAGGGACATTTTTCCAAAGAATCTCGCCCATTTGTCCCGAGCTCACCCCTACAAGTAAGTGAGACCATTTTTTAATAATAAAATTGGATTATTTTTAGATTTGAAAAATATGTTTGAAATTTATAAAGTTAGTTGAAAAAATTAAAAATATTACTATATTTTTAGAAAATTGTATTTTTATTATAAATCAAATACATTGTTTTTAATTGTCTATCAGTTTTTTATATATCGAATAAATTTGTATATCATTTTTAATTTTTTAAATTTAATATTATTGAATATATGTTCAATGATACTATATATTTGATGTTATGTGAACAAATTATATATTAAGATTTCTTTTGTCTTATATGTTCTGAGATAAGCCGTTTGGTTCATATGTTTAACTAATATGTTATGTTGATTTGACATCATCGTCACAAGTTAAAATTGAAAGCAAATTAATATATAAAAATATTAAATGTTACTACCACACCGTGCTAGTTTTAATGGATGTACCAAATAACATCTTAGAATATATGGAAAAAAGGTTACTAAAAAACTTACTGGTATCATTTGATCACCTACCCAAAAATATATATTTACCTAATAATAATAATAATAAATTAACAAAAACTAAATGATAATATCTCATAACATATGAGACAAAAAAAAGTCTTAATGTTTCATATGTTCATCTAGCACTAATCTTGAACACATTTACGGAATAGTATTATATTTATGAAAAATTAAAATAATATACAATTTTTTTGGCCAAATATACAAATTTATTTGAGAAATAAAAAAATTTGATGAACAAATAAAGCATTGGTGTATTTAATTTATTATTAAAAATTCCATTAAAAAAATTAATAATATTCTTATTTTTTCAATCAATTTTACATATTTCAAAAGTTATTTTTAAATTAACTTTTTTCCAAGTATACCATCAGCGACTAGTGGGACCCATATGTAGGTTCAAGTTCAAGTTCAACCGAGAAATTCTTGCCTACATCTTTACCAACATATGGCAATGACGTGGTGACCCTTCAGACAATCAACATAAGACATGTGTATATGACTAAGCTACTTACTACGTGTCTTATGTTTATTGGCGAAAGGGATACCACATCATTGCCATGTGTTGGCTCAGAGGTAGACAAGAATTTCTCAGTTCAACCCATCCGCTTGTTGAATGAAAAATTCTATACTACCTCGGATCCACCACACGGTGGACCGAAGCTATCCAACAAACTACTGACACGTTGGTGAGAAAAAAATAACTGGGTTCCACTAATGTGTGAAATAGGTGAGGTGTAGCACGTGGTGGCACCGATGTAGTCAAGAAAAGCTCATTGGATATACTTGTTGGCATTTGGATATTGAGTCGCCGTAAATAGGAACCCATTAATAGGAGACTGTTGCCTAAGTTAATTGGGTAGTGTCACATTAGAGATTTTGGGTTAGGCCTAAAATCCCAATGGACATGAGAGCCCCAAAATTGGCCTCCCTTTCTTACTATAGGGCCGGCTGAAACTTAATAAGGGGTGAGGTGGGTTTTGCCCACCTCCTCTTATAAACAGGGAGTTTCATGGTTTAATTTAAGGTTAATAACTTTTTTTCATTTGTGGTGAGACAAAAAGAAAATTATCCTCCCTATTCTCTAGTGTTTCAGCCGAACCTTTCCCTAAGCCTAGGAGGTGCCAATTGCTTCAAGCAATTACTCTAGAGATCCATCCATGCTAAAGAATCGACAATAGGGTTTGCTGTGGAGACCAATCCGTGTAGGTATTCCTTAATCAGAATCCTTACGGGAACAGTCTGGCGGATCGAGAACTCCCCTAGAAGATCTTGGGTCTACGGAAAGCATTGTAGGTATGTGCCATTTATTCCGCTGTGTAATTCGTTTAAATAGCATGTACCTTGTTTGTTTCTGTAGTATTTATCCCCTATAATCCTACAATGGTATCAGAGCCTGTGTTAGGGAGTTCATGATTTTGATAAATTGGTGTTCTTGAAATTTTAGTAAAACTGATATTCATGAAATTAAGTGTTTTTGTTAAAACTGATGTTCATGATTTTTCAAGAAAAATGTGACATTTATCAAAATTGAACATTGGATTATTGATCTTAGTAAAATTTGATCTTGAAATTTGACCACTACCCTAATAGCATGTTTCAGCCGAACCATTTAGGTTGATCAAGGTAAAAAATTTAATTTCTTAATCCCTAAGTAACTAGGGTTTTCGGTCGAACCCTAGGAAATTCAAATTCAAAATTTCGGTAAAAAATTAATGCTAGGTGAATTAGGTCTCAATTAGGGTTAGATTCACAAGATAATTGTGATAATCAATATTTATATATTCTAGCACAATTTTAGGAATCTTGAATATTATTGATAGATTTTAGTTGCCTAAGATTGAGAAAATATATATTGTAGATAGATATTATAATATTATAGAATCTTGACAATAAATAATATATATATATATGCAAATATTGAAAATTATTTTTATAATTAATGTTACTTGGTGGCTAAGTTAAATTTTTAGTTGACTTTAAAACCCTACTTAGCCCACAAGAAAAATTTCGGCCGAACCTTAAAGGGTTAATGGGTCGGTCCAATTAAACATCCGGGTCAAGCCAACCGGCCCGGAAGACCTAGGGAACCCAAACAGGACCAAACCGGGTCAACCCAACTGAACCAGGTCGGGTTCCACGGGTCAAACCAGATTTTCTCAATCGGTCTGACCCATCCGGGTCATGTCGGACCGGGCAACTAAATGGGTCGAACCGAACCGACCCTGTTGGATATACGCCCAAACTATCATTAATCGGACCCGATAAATGGGTCATAACCGAATATAATTCGAAACTTGGATCACGAACATGCGAGGCCCACCACATAAGCCCGAAAAATACCCCGAGTGGCGAAAACCATTCGGAAAGGCCCCGAGTCCTTTTATAGGAAACTTTAGAACCGACCCCGGTTTTTGCGCGGTTCGACGTCGGTTTAAAAGAAAGTGTGAACCGTCGTCTGGTTTGATCAAGGTTGGCTATTGGAAAACTCTAACTTAGTGTAAGAACACGATGGTGAAATACGCGTGTTGAGGGCGACAATCCGGAGTTGGTCAAGACTGTGTTAACACAGTCAGGACCTCCGAATTGTGTTAACAAAATCTGGAGCTGGTACGGACTGTGTTAACACAGTCCGGACCTCTGGATTGTGTTAACACAGTCTGAACCTCCGGATTGTGTTAACACGGTCTGAACCTCCGGATTGTGTTAACACGGTCCGAACCTCCGGATTGTGTTAACACAGTCCGGACCTCCCGATTGTGTTAACACAATCCAGACCAGGCCAGCTCCGGATTGTTTGACACAATCCGGAGGTCCGGATTGTGTTAAAAATCCGGACGAGTCCGTTCCGAATGCGCATGTTGCCCGTTCGGATCGTTCTAACTCGCGGGTTAGCGTTTTTAAGTCATTTTCGTGGGTTTGACATGTTTGCGAGGTCCGAAATATATATACGAACCCGAATTGGGTAGATATCCATCATTGATCAATAAGTTGCCACAGTACAAAGGAGAAATATGAGCTTTTGTGGGCAAAGATGCCAATGAATGGTGTGAATACCATGAAAGTGGGGGCACAAGACGAATGACTGTATGGTGCTAAAAATTGAGATCGAAGAAATGATTCACAAGGGAGAACTTGAGAGCTACACAGCTCTTGAAACAGCTCAGCGCCATTAAGACGACACCCCCGACAAAGACAACCATATCCTTGGATTTATCTTTTGTCTAAAGCATATCTATCTCACTTAGTTTCTTAAAAAAAAAAACTCCTCAAGAGGATTACACTAACGTTTATGTTTCCCTGTCTTGGGAGACGAGAATAAAGCAGTGCGGCACGCCTATGGATACACAGTGGACTCGTCAAGAGGTAAAACCACGGATTCAAATTGAGCATCTCATCCCATCGTAAAATAGAGTCAATCAAGGGTTAGGCCATTGTTTGACTCGAGGGAAAATGATGGATATACACTCAATTTGGACCCATTTTAGTTCGGATTGTATTATCATGATAACCCCACACACGATTACAGATCGAAACATTGACCCGAATACACCACCCGTAGGAAAAAAACGGCCCGGACGGGAAAAAACACCCGTCCGGACCAAAGCTGGTCCAATCTCTGGCCTCTGAGATCAGATATTTGGTCCGATCTCAGAGGCCTTGATACCACTCCCGGACGACGTACTACGCCCGTCCAAAGGGCATACGCGACGTCCGGGAGACCTTCGTCCGGGTCACGCCTCGCAGAGACCCGTCATCATTTTACACATCCGACCCTTACACAATAATACGAACTCTCACATGCTTCTAAGGGGTTAGACCCTTCATTATCTATTAATAAAGCACGTTTAGGGGTTAACGACGTCACTAACCATCATAATCTCCCTTGAAGCCTATATATAGGGCTAAAGTTCTTCTCATTTGACACTTGATGAATTCTTGCACATTTGAGCTCTGTCATCTCTCTAGTTTATCTCTCTAGAATATTGTACTAATTTAAGCATCAGAGATGGTTCGCCGGTTCCACCCCCAGCTTACCCCTCGTGCAGGTCAACGAAGGAGCGGATTACGGGAATAGCGAAATGAACGGATCAGAAGGAGAAGAATTTCACCCGTGGGATAGACATCCGGGTCGACATCTAGTTGCCCCGACATACACGTCCCATTGTTCGCTTCGGCTAACGAACGCATTGCTGAACATAAAGGCCCAGTGAACACGTCTTTGGAAACCGGTTGAGTTTGACTAAGGGTATGAGCGATGGGGATGGTCATGTACACCTATAATTCTCCGACTCTTGTATTCACTAGGTGGCCACCAGCTTGATATTAGTTGAAGGTTGTGAATACTTGTATGGATGCCTTGGAGATGTGTTCCTATGTGGAAACTAGGCAATTGGAGAATGACAGTTGACCAAGGATACAACGCGGCACAGTATTGTTACAGGTTGATTAAAGATGGGGAACCAACATTCTGTGTCGGACCTAAAATCTGACCTAATGCGACATACGTTTTGAAAAACGTGGAATTTTGAATAGAGTCGCCACTAGTTAATTATTAGGCTAACTAGAATCCTAAATTACCTAAGCAAATAACGAATTAAACACATAGGTATTAAATTAGTATACGATCAGAAATCCGAGTTCGGGGGTTCTATTACGAATTAAAACACATGGTAATAATCTCGTCATTTTGGTACTCTATTCACTAAAATTGCCATCTTACTTCTATTTATTTATTTTCCAAAAAAAAAAAAAAAAACTAATATTAATGGTAATCAACATTATTGGAAGAACTACACTTTAATAAACCTAAACAAGTAAACAATTTACGGTTATTGGAAACAAAAACAAACATGCTAAATATTAGTAAACACATAAATACATTATATAATTAAATAATGAAACCAAGCAATCAGTACCTGTCCATTTTTGCAAGTGTCCTATCTTTGCAATGTTCCTGACGGGCTAGTTTTGCAGACCCATGTCCGAATCAAGCAACGTAATCCTTCATGGCCGAGATCTGATCCTGCTCCCACTTGTACATACCAATTCATCTGGTTTTCTTCGAGGTCAGCGCAGGTCCGAACGTACTGAAGAAATAGGGAAGCGATGCGGAGCATTAGTAACGGATCCGGCGAACTGGAGGGTTCCGATGGAGATTGCAAAGAGTTATCAGCCGGTGGACTGTGAATTGTGTGCTGCACGGTGGATGGCTTAGACTAGACCGATGGCAGCTCGATTCCAGAGGTGAAGGATTAATGGTCGGAGAATGGGGAAGGCGGTGCGAGGTCCGAATCGAGCATGGTCGTCTACTAGAGAACACGAAAAGTGGGGATCTGTGATCATGAAACCAAACAGCAGCGACAACAATAATAATATTAAATAATAATAATGATAATACAAGGAACCGACTCAATCATAGTCCATCAGACGGTGGTTTATGGTGATCGGCATCGGAGCTGACAAGCGGAGTTGATTTGAAGGATAGGGCTTGTCGTTAAGTGGAGGGCGCAGTCGAATGGTGGAGCAAGTGAACTGGAGATGGAGGTCGAAGCGATAGCCGGGGCACGGAGGACGGAACTGGGTTGCCTGAACGGAGCTGGTGCGTGGTGCTGGTCCCGTGGTAGTGATGGGATCGATACGGGTGGAATATCAAGTGTAGGGGTGGCAACGGGTCAGGGTAATCCGTGACCCGCGGGGTCCCGCCCCGATTTTGACTCGTTGACCCGCGATCCGTGACCCGTGGGGCGGGTACAGTTTTGGGGTCGCCCCGCCCCGCCCCGTATGTGGATAATTTATATATATATTACACTTATTTATATAAAACTATATAGGTAATATAATACATAGTTAAAATAATTAGGATTTGTGACTTGTATTTGGATTTGAAGTTAAATTTTTTATTTGTGATTTAAATTTTAAATTGAATTTGTATATGGTAAATATAGAATTTAGGGTTTAAATTGCTAATAATATATTATGTACAACTAATAGGTGACCCGCGGTTCGACCCGCCCCGCCCCACGAACTGTGTGGGGCGGGTACGGATCGGCCATCTCGACCCGCGGGGCGGGTACGGGGCAAGCGATACCCGCCCCGACCCGCCCCGTTGACAACCCTAAATCAAGTGGAACTTCTGGGCTTGACAGTGAAGGTTGAACGACGACAGAGATGATGGACGATTGCTGCGAGATAATCGGAGCTCTGGCCGGTGTAAGGTGAAGTCTGGCTCAGCGATGGCTCTATCACTAGTGGAGCGTAGTGATGAGGAGCTCGGTGTTGAAATAGAGTAACTGAGTAAGCCATCTCGAAGGTGTAGCATCGATGAAGAAGATGATGTTAACATGTCTAGCTAGATTTCATATGTATAATAATATATAATACAATCCTCGTATATTAATAAACTTATCAGAACTCATACACAATGATAATACAATATGTAATAACAAATATGAAGAAAGTAATAAGAACCTAGTATTTTTTTATTTTGCGTTCTTTTCTGTCTTGTGTTGTTGTCTTATACAATGTAAATTACAACTCTATTTATAATACCTAGTGACTATTCTAACTAGGAAATAAATATTGTTGATTTATTCTAACAATAAATGCTAAATATTCAGAAAATATACTCTAAATATTCAACAAATATTATCTGCAATAAATACAAATAACTATACTAATTTAAGCCAGTCATATCTTTGGAAACTTCGCTACTTTCCATATTTAAATACTTCCTTTTTTTTACGCGTCACATATGACATTTTGAACGTGCTACACGCGGACCAAAATTAGGTGTTTACATTCTGTGGGCGCTACAACACTCCTAACAGATGAGTAGCACAATGTCCGTCGTGTCCGTCGGTCGCACGGCAAACCTCGTATGAACTATTCCGAAGCAGGGCTGGATCGAAGAATAAATGTTGATGTGTTGGTCGACAACATATTAACAGGCACCTTCCCATTCCGGCGAGTGGGAGCTGTTGGAATTTGGATATTGGGTCGCCGTAAATAGGAGCCCATTAAGAGACTGTTGCCTGAGTCCTTTGGGTAATGTCACATTAGGTTTGGGCTAGGCCTAAAATCTCAATGGACATGAGAGGCCCAAAATTGAGCCTCACTTTCTCAATATAGAGCCGACCGAAACTTAATAAGGGGTGAGGTGGGTTTTGCCCACCTCCTCTTATAAATAGGGAGTGTCAGGGTTTAATTTAAGGTTAATCACTTTCTTCATTTGGTGCGAGACAAAAAGAAAACCCTCATCCCTATTCTCTAGAGTTTCGGCCGAACCCTTCCCTAAGCCTAGGAGGTGTCAAATTGCTTCAAGCAATTACTCCGAAGATCAATCCTTGCTAAAAAAATCGACAAGAGCTTTGCTGTGGAGACCAATCCGCGTAGGTATTCCTCAACCAGAATCCTTACGGGAACCGTCTGGCGGATCGAGAATTCCCCTAGAAGATCTTGGTTCTACGGAAAGCATTGTAGACATGTGCCCTTTGTTCTGCTGCGTAAATCGTTTACATAGCACGTACCTTGTTTGTTTCCATAGTATTTATCCACTATAATTCTACAATACTACCTTGGATATGAAAAATCAACTGGCAGATGGGCCCCAATCTAGCCCACCTGCTAGTCACCCACGCAGGTCTGCCTTGTGTTGACAGTTATTTCTGGAAAAAAGTTTATTAATATATTATGGGAATATAACCTAAAAACTGTCCCAATTTTGACCCATGTGTCAGTTTGGTGTCTGAAGTTGAAATTCAATGTCCCAATTTTCATATGTGTTGCTATTTGGTGTCTCCGTTAAATTTTGGGGTTAAGTTGAACGGAATCTGGTCACGTGATGGTCACATGAGTGGTCAATTTTCAAAATTCCAAAAATACCCCCTGACCAGAATTAGGGTTCCGGCCGATTCCGACCAAAACCACCCGATTCCGACCAAACCCACCCGACTTCGGCCAAACCCACCCGATTCCGGCCGATTCTGACCTATTGCGGCCAAACCCACCCCTATTCTGGCCGATTACGGCCAAACCCACCCCGTTTCCAGCCTATTGCGGCCAAACCCACCCGATTCTGGCCGATTACGGCCAAACCCACCCTGATTCCGGCCGATTACGGTCAAACCCATCCCGATTCCTTCACATTACGGCCAATTACGGCCGATTACGGCCTATTCTGGCCGATTTAGGGTTAAGCAGCTCCGATTAGGATTTAGGGTTCCGACCGATTTCGGCCGATTCCGGCCAATTCCGACCGATTGGAGGTGGGTGGCCGAAATCGAAGGCTTTAAAAGAAAAAAAAAAAGACGGGCAAAATAGTCTTTTCAACTCAATCTGTTAAACATTACCCCAAAATCTAACAGAAAACCAAATAGGCGCAAAACTGAAAATTGGGACACCAAATATCAACAGTTTAAAATTAAGACACCAAACTGACACTCGGGTCAAAATTGGGACAGTTTTTAGATTCTATTCTCATATATTATTTTTAAATTTATTTTATTAACTAATATTATTTTAATTGGAAAATTGCCGACCAATAAAGTCACACTATATATCATAGAGAAAAACTACGGTAGCTCGGCGCCACCACGTCCTGCCCCTTCACTTCTCACATATTGTGATGTGGGACCCAACAAAATGGGTCCCACATAAAAAATGATGTGAGTGGTGAAGGAGCAGAACGTGGTGGCGCCGAGTCACCGAAGAAAAGCTCATATATCATATATATAGTTATACACACGTGTAGAACAATAACAAATTCTATTTACAAGAAAATTACCACTGTAACTTATTTGATCACAACGAAAAAAGAAATCAACCTGCATCCACTGTCAATATTCGTCCATTCAGATAATATCCTACAAACAATCTTGGCTATATTTATTAGCAAAACAAGATAGTGTACTGTTCGTTAGTTTGCAAAGTATTAACTCCTATTTAAAATATTTATTACAGTAAAATAAACATACTAATTTATTCTATTATCTACAATTGCATATACTTTTTGATCTTCAAGCGCGCCAATTTTATTGATAATTAAAGCTATTACAATCTACTAAAAAACCGACATTGCTCCGGGGATATTGGTTAGCGTCCAATATCCGAAAAAGTAGAGCAGATGCGGCTAAAACAACGGAAGTAAAGATAACGAAGTGCGAAACAGAAATACAACTAGTAAAACATAAATTAAAGATGCAAATCAGCTTATTGACGGAGACGACCCCAGGCAAAGGATAGAAGTTTGGAGAGGAGGAATCCATCTGATACAGCAGCGAACGCAGTCCTTTGGAGGGTACAAGGACCTTCCTTGAGTCTGACATAGCTAACAGCGGACCTGCACAACAAGCGATACCAAACCGGACCCATAGTATGTCCGAAACGCAAGCAGTTCCATCCAAAACCGAAGATGACCACATGATCGGTGTAGAGATTTCTGTAAGGCACCCCCGCCATAGGAACATCCGCGAAGGACTAGCGCAATGGGAGATTGCCAAAGAAATGCTCTCTCTCCTCGAAGGAAGACGGAAATAGGATGCGACCGAAGTCGTATTGTGGATACCCCGAAGGGTATATGTCATGCAGTGGTTTGATTGGTGGACAGAATGTTGGTTCTGACGAACTATGAGTTCGACTGGAAGGGGTTGGAGGGGGAGGGTAGAGGGTTGTACCGCCAAGATGTAGTTGAGTTTGAGCTTAAAACTGTGAACAACATCTACGACGGCGCGTGGAGGGGCGTAGGCGACCAGCGCGCGGCATGGCGGGGGTGGTGGAGGACCGCGGCAGCGCGTGGTGGCGCGTGGTAGCGCGTGATGGCGCGTGAAGACTCGCATGGCGGCACGTGGCTTACACGTGCGGGTGAGTGGGTAGAGGTAGCTCGGCGCGTGGGCGCGCGTGGGTGAACGTGGACGGCGCGTGCGGGCGCGTGAGACACGTGCGGTGGCGTGTGGCAGCGCGTGGTGGCTTGTGGAGGCGCGTTAGAGAGTGTGGAGGTGGTTTTGATGATGGTGGGGTGTCTTTGTACGGGTTCGGGGGTGGTGGTGATGATAGTGAAGGTGGAGGGGGAACGTGAAATTGGAGGGGATGAGGCGGACTCCGCGATTTGGCGAGGTGGAGGCGGAGCGTGGGATGAAGGCGAGTTTGAACAAAGTCATCCACTCTGGTGGGGCTTCCGGCTTTGGTCTAGGCTTAGGCATGGGGGCGTGGATGTTCGTGGGGTGGGTGGAAAGGCATGACTAGGGTTTGGTGAGGGTGGTTGCGTTGCTTGTGGTGGTGGTTGAGGGGGTATCGGCGGGTCCTTGTGCGGGCTTGAGGGAGATGGCTGTGTCGATGTTGGGGTGGTGCGGAGGGAAAGGGAGTAGTGGGTTCCCCGGTTTGAGGCGACGACGACGGAAGACGGGGTGAAGGCGAGGTAAAGCAATGCCACTTAGGTGGGACGTCTTCGGGCTTATGCTTAGGCGTAGGCTTGACTTTTGCCGGAGATGTTGCTCCGCAGATGACCATGACTAAGTGTGTCAAGGTAGTGACTTCCGTCGAAGATGCTTCCAGTTGAGAGCATCCAAATATTGCCATTCTATTTGGCTCCCTTTACCAATCAATATGTTACAATTGCATATACAATCACCAACTAGTAAATAATTCAAATATTTTGAGTAAAATATATCTTCCAAATATATATTCAGTCTTACCATTGTTAATACTGAATGATCATTTTTTAAAAAAAAAAAAAAATCAAATGGTTGTAATACGGGAACATGCGTGCTTATATGATGATAGATATTTTTTTTATATATATATAGAGATAAGTACAATGTAGTAGAATTGTTATAAAAAGCAATACAAAAATTGGAGAAAAGTCATTAAGCATCATATAACTGTTGTAGTACATTGATATCTATGGAGAATCATCTCGCCTAGGAGAGAAACCATTCAAGGATTTAATGATAAATAAGTTGACAAAAAAATCATACAGAATCGTCGACGAGAATTCAATATAATGGTGAAGTTGGAGGATCCGCCAGAAATTACATTTATGAAGAATATTGACTTAACGTATCACCGTGAACACTACAAATGATAAACCAGTATAAAAACTACGTGCATACGATATTCAATAAAAATAGAAAAGTTTAATAAAATAACTAAAAAGTGTAATATAAGTTCATTTAGTATGAATAAAAAAAAACATAGACCCGAAAACTCAATCTAACAAATTAATATAAGAATAATACATGTTCATAAATTGGTTGTCTATTTTATTTAATAAATGAATCTAAAAAAAATATGTTTAATAAAACACAAAATTGATCACAACAGTATCTTACGATTTAGGTATCAACTCAACAATACTAATATAATATTAAATATAAAAGTATTTTTAAATGAAGTGACCTGATAAATATTTAATTAAACAAATATATTTATATTTATCACAAAATATAAACATAATTTTTTTTCATAATGCTTACGTAAACAAAAAATGCATTAATTTAAATGAATAAGAAACTAATCAAAGTCCCAAGTTTTTTTTTTTAAAAAAAAACTCCCAAATTTGCATTATATATCTTTTAATTATCTTAAGTTAAAATTATTACTAATAGGTTTCACATGTTAAGTTTTCGTTGCATTTTTGTTAAAAAAAACTAAACTCGAGACACCTATTAATAACAATTTAAACATGAAATACCTAAAAGTAACATGGTGGAAACTTGCGACTTTGAATAGGTTGTTAACCCTAAAATAAAATGTTACATGCTATAGAACACAATACAATAAATTCACCGTATATTAAATTATGATAATATACTAACAATTCAATAAACAAAACAGTTTATCGGTATATAAATATGGTAACACTCACTAATCACTATATAAATTAGACAAAATTATATTCTCTGAACACTACCAACACCACTCTTTTTCAATCAATCATACCAAGATTGATACACAATTCTGTAAGCAATAGTTTTTGGATAATATTTATATTTTCTCACAACCCATTTCAAACCTAAAATGTTGTTCTACTACGTTGTCACCTTCATCCACCTTCGAAGATATAAGCATATATTTTGTTATAGAAAGTTTGCTTTATATAGTGTTTATATTGAATTTGTTAACTATATGAATAACTCAATTTTAAATCTATTGATATTTATTTATACGATGGAATATAATGGGTTTGAAATAGGGCCGGCAATGGTGCGGTGAAATTCAAATAACCATGGTTATTCGCACCATTTACCGCAATGGTTAACCGCACCATTATGGTGAGGGGCGGTTATGGTGATGAATCTTGTAACCGCAATGGTTATGGTTGTGGTTATGGTATTCAGTCCATAACCGCGGTTATAACCATCACCTCTATATATATAACATTAATATATATATATATTACTAATACTTATATTGTTATATATATACATTATGATTATACTTTAATTATTAGTCAAATATTATAATTCTTATTATGTTTCCTTTCTCACCCACCATTTTTTTGTCTGTATTTCTTATTATTAGGTAATCACGATTGGAAGTGATGACGAATGAGGATCGATGATCGCAAGTGATAGACAATTGAATATGTGTTTTTTTAATTAAGTGAAACAATGAAGTTATGTTTAATTTGGATTTTGTGTATGAAACAATGAACGTATGTTTACCTTTGAGTTTTTGACCAAAATAGGTCTACATGCAAAACCAAACACAAATATTGGCTAATTTTTTTTTTGTCAAATTTGGGTATGATGTTGTACTAGTTTGAATGATTGTGGTTAAACGGTTTAATCGTGGTTAAAAACCATGGTTATGGTTATGGTTATGGTATGAATAATCATAACCGCAGTGGTTATGGTTATGGTATGCACGAAAAAAATATGGTATGGTTATGGTATTAGTGCTATTCGCACCATACCCTCACCATCGCCAGCCCTAGTTTGAAATCTTAATTAATATATTGATTGATAGGGGCGAACCCTCCTGGGCCTTACTTTGGTGGGCCTGGTGCCTGACTTAGACATAGGCCATTAGTCCCATATCAATCGTCTTACTCTTACTTAATACCGAAGCTAAACATTCGGCGGGCTAATAAATTGTTGCAGGTCCAACACTAGTACACCACATACACCATCAGCATTATCCAACTGGTTTGTTTATCACTATTAGTATTATTTATCCAAATCAACGTTATCCACTTGGCAGTTAGCAAGGGCGACGTGTCGATGGAGGGTTACTTCACAGGTAAGCAAATCACAAAAGTGGGGTTTAATTCCAATGGTGGAGTGAGTGAGTGAGTGCACTAAACGACAACAAGAACTGCCACGTTAGCCTTGCCAGACAAAACTACGCCCACGTCCATATGACAAATCAATATTATTTATTATTAGAGTTCTTCGCACTTGGCGAATTGAATACTATTTATAGATACTAACTAGTTTATTATATTTTACGAAATAACTCAAGGTGAATGTATATTTATTATTTTAAATATTGAGTAAACATATCAATTAAGAATACTGCCTTTTAATGGAGTCTTAGTTTCGTGGAAGAGAAAAAACCCACCAGAAATCGATAATATTTTAGTAAAAACTACCAACTTCATATGCTCTTTCGAGGTTTATTATGCATTTAAATTAATATACACTCCACTCACCAAATATATATATATATATATATATATACCTTCATAGGTAGCCTTTCTTCTACTAGTGGTCACTGTTATTATACACATTCTGAGAATGCTATTAATTATGAGAACCTCCAAATACGTGACAACGCAAATTTTCCTACTAGTTGCTAATAATTACATTATCTGCGCATCTTCCTTAGTCGGAATGTCTCGCTATTCCGACATCATAACATGTAATAGTTAGCGTGTTAATATTATATGAGATGTGATAGCAGTTCCGACATCATGTTCCTACTTCCTACATGTTCCGACTTGTGAAAGAGGGGCAGAGAGTGTAATTTCTGCAAACTTTAATGGCCTTTTCCTAGACCTTCACATTCGGAACTTCGAAATGTGAAATTGTCGGAACTTTTATCTTTTCCCATATTATATATATATATATATATAATTGAAAAATATCGAGTCATATGTCAAAGTATTTCTAGAGAAAGACTTCCTAATTTTATTATAGTAATGATGGATATATAGTATTTTAGTAATTACACCAGTAAATGTAAATGCTAATCATATTGCGCAATTTATTTTATTTTTTGGCCAAGAACGCGATTATTTAAAGTTCAATTTTTTCTTATTTTCTTTTATTTGAAGTATAGTCATCAAACAAATTAAGCTTAGATGATTCCATCAAACTAATCTTGTTTCTTTTAGGCAAAATAACTTTATTTCGTAAACTTTGAGTCCATAAAGTTTTTACTAATTACATAAAGTGAAGGGTGGTTGGACAAATTCGTAATGCAAAGGAAATAATCTAATAAAAAATGTGAACATTATTATATATCGGCAATGTATATATATATATATATATAGTGTTAATGTATGTATTCTTTACTTGCTAGCTTTATTTTAGATTGTAACATGAGTAGAGTAGAGATGCTTTCTTTTGTTGGGGTTGGATCAATCAATGTTTATTATTTATAAGTCAACACTGAACGCGTCTTTGAAGAAGACAGTTTATTAATTTTGTTAGGTTTTGTTCTTCCTTTCTTTGCTTGGAAGATAAATATTGAACAAACCTTAAATGATGGGTTTTGTTTGCGTGCATGGTCGGTTAGGAATTTGGACTTTAGCCCACATCCCTTTTCCATATAGGGGTGAATGAGTAGGTGGCTCTATCTTTTCCCTCTCTCTAATTCGTCGGAATAGAAAATCGTTTATTTATTTTATTATTAATTAAATAATGTAAAATGCCCTCGCATATCTTATAACAAATCATATATGTCACTCCTTAAATAATAAATTAGGGTTTCAAATCACATAAAGATTCTTTTAAAAATATATTTTTAACTACCATTTATCATTTAGAGAGTGATTCCTCACTTATAATTCTTACTTTTTAGGTCTTATTTTATTTTTCTAGACTCGAGTTTAACAAAGAAATTTATTTTACTCTATGAATTTCTCAAAAATAAAAATTCACTATTATAATGTAATAGGATAGACATATTTTTATTATTTAATAATTTGAAACCCAAGTAATTCAAAGTCAAATAATCAATAACAAAATAATAATAAAAATTAGTTTAGTTTGACCATGTTTGGTTCATAAAATAGAAATAATGAATAGAGAATAGGAATAGAGAATAGAGAATAAAAAATATGTAATATTAATATAATGTTGTTCGATTGACAAATATGAAAGGAGGATTTCAAATTCAACGTTTGATTAATAGAATGGTATATGTAAATGAATAGAATAAGCTCAAATTAACAAATATACCCTTATGATATCAAGCGAGTAGTAAATGGCGGCAATGAGCGGCGAAGGGCTGGCGGCAACGAGCGGCAACGAGCGGCGAACGGCTGGCGGCAACGAGCGGCGAACGGCGGGCAGTGGGCGTACATTCGGGGGCAAGCAAACAACAAAGTTAAAATTGTGTTTATATATATATTACTAGAATTGTGTTTTTATATCAATTTCCAATTCCCGCGGGATTTGAAAGTCATTCTTACGGATTGGGTTAAGATTTGATATTTCCTATTCCACGAACCAAATATGCGTAAGTTTAATATTCTTTTTAGTTTCTATTAAGAAGAAGTTGTAGAAAACATGACGCAATAGTAAATTCGTTTTCTTTAGGGTTAAGAACGTATGAAAGGTCTGAACTATCACCCATGTTAACGGGAGAGGTCTGAAATTTAAAAAGTTAATAACAGAGGTCTGAAATTTCTATTTTGTTGATAACAGCGGTCTCCGTTAGTTTTTTCCGTTAAAACTAACGGAAGTTGGTCACATGCTTGGCATGTGACCGGAAATTAAATAAAATTCCAAAAATGCCATTCTATCAAGTGTGCCCCTCACATGCATGGAGTGAAAAGACCAAAATGCCCTTGAAGCCACCACGGTACTCCGGCGACCACCAATCGTACTCCGGCGACCACCACCGTACTCCGGCGACCACCACCGTACTCCGGCGACCACCACTAAGGCCCCGATTGGACTCCGATCGGGGCCAAAAAAGCTCCGATCGGAGCCAAAAAGCTCCGATCGGAGCTCTGTGGCTCCGACCAGAGCCACAGAGCTCCGACCAGAGCCACAAAGCTCCGATCGGAGCTTTTTTGGCTCCGATCGGAGCTTTTTTGGCCCCGATCGGAGCTTTTTGGCCTCGATCGGAGCTTTTTTGCCGATGTGGTGGCCGGAGTCGGGTCGCCGGAGCCGAGGTGGTGGTCGTCGGAGTCGAGGTGGTGGTCGCCGGAGTCGGGTGGTGGTGGCCGGAGTCGGGTGGTGGTGGCCGGAGTTGGGTGGTTTTAATTTGACTTTAGGGGTAAAATTGTCATTTCACATTTCCTTAAATAAGATATTAAATAAAACAAAATATTAAAGGGGCAAAAATGTCATTTCACACAATTCTGTTAAATTTAACCCTAAAAATGGACGGAAAACCTCAAATCAACAAAATTGAAATTTCAGACCGCTGTTATTAACTTTTTAAATATCAGACCTCTCCCGTTAACATGAGTGATAGTTCAGACCTTTCATAGGTTCTTAACCCTTTTCTTTAATAGTCAAAACGCCATCATAAATTTATAGTCATATTATATGAACCCGTTGGCAATAAAAGTTAGGTACCATCATTATGAATAATGTAATGTAAGAGCACAATAATGAATAAAAATTCATATAACTTATAGATATATATAATTTCATATTCTTTCAGGCTCGGATCTGCTCTTTGTCTAGTCGATGAAATTTGTAAATTAGTTATCTTCAACGGTTAATAACTAAAAATCTGTCCAACGTTTACCCTATGTTAAAAGTAGTTGTCTGAAGTTTGAAATGTTAAAATGGTTTGTCCCAGGTTTTATTATTGTTGAAATTTGGTGTCTCTACGCGTCTTTTCATCAACCCATTCACCCACTCATAATCCATCACTCCTTACTTTTTACAAAATCGTCAAATTCACCCAAAGTTGAACATCCAAAATAAAAGGTTTCTAGCAAAGTGGTGTTGAACGATTTCCAACGACAACGGAGCGATATTTACTTGCGCGGATGTGGCAAGTTTCTTAGGTGACGATCCCGGCAAGATTTGAGAAGGGAGTGTGTATGGGAGCTCGAATTTGACAGTCGGCTTCGTCGGAATTGACTTCTCTAAAGTAATCACACCGAGACACCACATTTTAACAAAATTGAAACCTTAGACACTACAGTTTAACATTTGAAACTTCAAACACCTACTTTTAACATAGGATAAACATTAGATAAGTTTTTTTTAGTTATTAACCCTATCTTCAATCTAACAAACTTAGATCCAAATTAATACCAAGCCATTTCGCTACTAGAATATTAACAATTGACCGCCCAACAAATCTACTAAAAACAAATAACATTCAATATCATTTTATTGGGATTCGGGATTTACGGTGTATTCGATTGCATATATTAACTGATACAAATATTAGTTAAGCGACGATTAAGATATTCCAGTCGATATTTAACTAATACAATAATAGACAAATTATGCATTAGAATATTTTAATACAGTATTTGGATGTACTTTGTATTATAATATTTTAATATAGTAATTAAAACACTAAAATATCCTAGATGTATTTTTTAATGAGATTATATATATACATATAATTTTTTAACATATAGAAAAAGTAACTTTAATTATTTAAAAATACCACATGCCTGAGGCAGCCGGAGTCAGGCTCGATGTTGGCAGAGTCGAATTCGTGGCCGCCGGAGTCAGGCCCGAGGTCACCGGTCGGGCTAGATATTGCCGGAGTAGGACCCGGGACCGCCGGAGTCAAGCCCAAGCTCACCAAACTCAGGCCCGACGTTGCCAGAGTCGGACCCGACGACGCCGGAGTTAGGCCTGAGGTCACTGGAATCGGGCTCGAAGTCGATAGGGTCAGCCTGAGGTCACTGGAAGCCAGCACAAAGTCGCCGGAGCCGGGGTCGAGGTCATCGAGGTCAAAGGAGTCCGGTCCGAAGTCGTCGGGCGTCCAGCACGATGTCGCCGGAGCCGGAACCGAGGTCATCGGAGTCCGGCCCGAGGTCGCCGGAGCCGAGCCCGATGTCACGGAGGCCAGCCCGAAGTCACTGGAGCCGAGCACGATATCATCGAGTCGGGCCAGAGGTTACTGGGGTCCATTCCTAGGTCACCGGAGTTCGGCCCGAGGTCACCAGGTGCCACTCGAAGTTGCCGGAGCCGGGACTGAGGTCACTGGGTTCCGACCCGAGGTCTCCAGAGTCCGGCCCGAAGTCACCTGGGTCCAGCACGAAGTCGCCGTAGTCATTATCTATTAGGTAATATATGGGTATTTTGGTCATTAGCCACTATGTATCAGCTACTGCTTTATTTTTTAAGAGATTTAGCTAATACATGATTTACTATAGAAATGAGTATTATCTAATACACATATATTAATTAATGCGAATACCAAATCAAAACAAAAAAGTTCTATCTAAATCAATGTATTAGTATATCATAATATATGCAATCAAACATGTCATTATGGTTAGAGTATATGAGAAATCTGTCACTTATATACATATATTTCACAAATCAATATGTATTATTCAGTAGGGGACATTGATTCAAACACGAGCCATTCTATATGATACATATAATCGACATGAGTTATCCGATATGAGACATATATTTATCCAATAAGAGTAATACGATATGCGAAAAGGACATCAAATGTGTCTGATTTTGAGTCACATACATATAGTCAATTTCTAAAAGATGATATTTACCCCCACTCGTTAACGAGTTTTGCTAACAGATTACTAGCAAATCATTTTCATAACAGAAGGTATAACGAGTAGCAAAATTCTGAGACTTTACTTAAAAACTTATTACAGAACCGACATAATATAGATACGCATAATTAGATGAAACCGAATCGAGAGTGAGTGAATTAATTCTTAAATGTTTTAATTACTTAACATACAAACCTATTTATAGACTCTATAAGACATTTTCATAATGGACCGAAGCATTATATAACCTATTGAAACAAACTGATGTAGTGTGATGGGGAATAGATGCGTAGAAATCGTTGATTCAAATCGAATACCGAAATTCAGACGCAGGATTGAGATCCTCGATTTCTCATATATTATCAAAGTGAATTCAACGACGGCTACTATTGTCATAAATAACGAAAACCCTAGGAAATAACCGAAAATAACGTAAAGTCCAAATAAACTGAAAATTACAAAAAAAAATCCGAAATAATATTAAAATGCGATTTTGAGCCTCGAAACGATAGAATTTGGCCGAAAAGCAGTGCAGAAAATGGCATAGCCATGAGGTATTGATCACAACGCCGTTTCCGCTTGAAAAATACTATTCACATGCCAAAATCCGTCAATTGAAAGTCTAAAACTAAAAATTACAGAATTCTCAAAATTGCAGAATTACTCGGTTTCACCCGTATCACGTATCACGGACTCTATAATTTTTTTTATGGAAGGGAATCCAAACGGTGCATTTAGATTCTTCTTGTGGTGTTCTACGCTATGATGAAACAAAGCTAAGTTGCCATTATCTAGGATCAATGTATTTAGTACAATACTTCATCCATTATATCCATCTATCATCTATTATAATAACATGTATTCATTTATTATATTATAGTTTATTATACCAACACATTTCTGGACACAAAATCAAACAAGCGTTTCCAACATTGAAATGATAACGATGACCTTTTCTCAAGCTTCAACCTTAAACCCACCATGGCAGTATAGGTAATTAATTAATATATCGTTATTTAATATAGGGTACGATATTTATTTTTGTGTTCATACTTATTATATTATCGTAAATAAATATATACATATCGCCACCTCCCATCTATATAAATGGTAATCCTCTCTCTTACTTTACGTAGGTATTAACTATGAACCCAACGAATACAGACATAGTATGGTTCTTCCAATCCTTCCATGAGGATTGGATCCTCCGCCACCAGTGTCACCTCGACGAGCTCCTCTCCGCCGCGGACGCCGACGCCGACCACATCAGCGACCTCATTGGACGTGTCCTCTCCCACTACCACGACTACTACAACGAGAAGTCGAGGCTCGTCGGCCAAGGCAACGCTCTCCTCCTCCTCTCTGCGCCGTGGCTGACCCGGTTGGAGCGGGCCGTACTCTGGCTCGGAGGCTTCAAGCCGGGCTTCGCCGTCCGACTGGTGGCGACATCCACCGGCGATGATCTGACCGATGAGCAGAGCCGTGAGATGGAGACGCTGATGGTGAGGACGAGGAAGGAGGAGAAGGCGTTGAATGATGAGGTGGCGAGGATTCACGAGAGCGTGGCGGCTCCGCCGCTTTTCGGGGCGTTTAGACGGCGGCTGAATCCGAATGAGTCGCCGGAGGAGGAAGGTGCAGTGGAGTCGGTGAAGGCTGCGTTGGAGGCGGTGGTGGCGAGCGCTGACTTGTTGAGGACGAGGACAGCTGTCACCGTCATTGAGATTTTAACGCCGCGGCAGGCAGTGAAGTTCTTGACCGCCGCCGTTAGATTCCAACTGCAACTGCGTAGCAGCGGTTTTCAGAGGGATAGCTCAGAAATTTGAAACGAATGAATGATATGATACTCTGTTTTTGGCATTATCTTTTGACTTTACAAGAAAATAAGTTATGATATAGATTTAGAGGAAAGTCTATTTATCCACATATATATTCTTGTTTTAATTTTAATAGATTGGTACGACTACAAGTGGTTGCAAAAATAAAATAATTTTTTTTTTTGCCAAAAACAAAATGGCACTTAATTGCAATATTTCCCAGCCACAGCAATTCAAGTCGAGTAGAAAAAAACAGCGGCCGCATATTAATTAAAGCGAAGGTAAGTCAACATATATTAGTATATAGGAGGGAGAGGTTTTGGGTACTTCCGGAACAAGACTACCAAACGGTTTCTTACATCAATTACTCAGAATTGTATCAGAACCGTAACGTGCGAGTTCAGGGACGGATCTGTGTTGATTTTTACGGGTTCACATGACACCACTTAACTCGATCGAGTCAAAGTAAAAAATTAACAATTACCAGTAAGAACTCCATATAAAAATTGTAAAAGACCCCATATAAAAATTATAAGAGAAATTATTTGCATAAAAAGCTTTGTAGTCTAGTTGGTTTAATGCACATATATTAATTATAGCATCCAAGGCTCTAGTCTCACCAACCACACCTTCACTCTTATTATTACTATATTTTCAGTTTTAATATTTTTGTACCTACCATCCACAATTCTACCTTTATTGTTATATAGGGTTAAAGATACTTTTAGTGCCACATGTTTGACCAATGTAGGTTTTTTGTGTCATATGTTTAGTTTTGTAGGTTTTTGGTGCCATATGTTTGAGAGTTTTTGTGTTTTTGGTTCTTCCGTTAGTCAACAGTTAGTTTGACCGTTAAATACTTTTATTTTGTTCAATTTAATCCTCAAATTAATATTTCTAAAATTTAATATTTACAATTTAGTCCATATTGTTTGCTCAAGTCACCGTCCAAGGCCGTCGGCCACCACCTCCCAAAGCCACCGACCACCATGAAAAGGGTCGGACACCACCACTTGGGACCGGAAACCACCCTAATTGGTGGTGGCTGTTGGATCACGGTTGGAACTCCGACACGTTCTTGACGGAAGTCCGAACTCCTTTGCTCCAAGTAATCCTGCAAAAAGGGATAGACCGGGCGGTGACCCAAAATCCCTCTCCGATGCTTAAATGAGTATCTCGATGTAGGCGAGTATATCAGTATGTGAATGTGTCAATCCTGAGGTAACTCCTTCCTTTATATAGGGGAGGAGTTACCCCAGTTACCTGTTGAGATAACCGTCAGGGGCAGTTAGCCCACGCTCCATTTATTTCGGCCACTTGCCCACGTTCCGTCTTTTCAGGCCACTCCCTCACTACGCTGATAGTGGGCGTGTTTCTCGGCCTCATCCTCTGGTGGCAAGTCCCGACGGATGTCGGGGACTCCAGAGTTATCTCCTTTGGTCACCGCTCGGGGCCCCTCGTCATCGGGACAGGGCCAGCATTCTCAGGGATTCAATATCGAGGCCTACTCAAAGGCATATCATCGGGTCCTACTTAAAGGCATATCATCGGGGCCTACTCAAAGGAATATCATCGGGGCCTACTCAAAGGCATATCATCGGGAGCATACAACTCATATGTCGGGACCGACCTTGTTGGGACCCTTCACATTGGCCCTCTAGGCCTCTTTTGGAGCCCAGTGGGCCTACTTCACCGTTTACTCGTCGTTAATGGGCCTAACGGCTATATTGAAACCCATCATTTGCCCCCAAGACATGAGGGACTTACAGTTCGTCGTGTCTTCCAACTCCGGACCTCCCGACATTGGCATCGGAGGCTTATAACTTTACAAAAAATCTTCTGAAGCGGATCTCCTCATCCAAGATTCCCCGATATTCCGAGGGTAACCACCGAATCCGAAAAGATTTCTCGGTTACTCAACTATTAAATGCAATGGGTGATGAAGCGACGGCTTGGGTACCCGTGCCTGCTTTTTCTGAAAAAGCGCTTTTTAGCCGTTTTGTCGCTAGCGTCTCAACGACTCAGGTTGAAGCGTTTCATCTTCAACGGTCCGGATTGCAACGTATCTTTGGCTACCCTCTCTCCTATAAAACCCCAAATCTTGGCACTATTCAGTTCTCCTCCACCGTTTCATCCTCTGTGATTTCAAAAGCTCAAGCTCTCCTTTCTGATTTCTGATCAGCACTCCAACCAGGATCTCCGACCATCAGGATCATCTTCTCTTCCCCGCTTCAACATGTATGGTAAGATTTCCTCCTCCGATTCCGAAAAAACTTGTTAGCATAGTTTTTCTTTTTATCTCAATCAACTTACCCGGACTTTTCCAAAAATCAACTGTGCCTTTTCTTGCCGTGATCATTTTCCAGACGGTGAATCCAGTTCTGGGGGGAGAAAGCCCTTCGAATTTGATTATGGTTGTAATGAGATTTCGGAAAACGCCTATGATGCAGCTCTCCGGGAAGGATGTATCACTTCCACATGGGAGCCTCGCTACCCCTATCCTCGCCCTCGCATCCCGGGCGACCCTGTGGTCACTCGTCCCCGGGAAGGGGAGGTATTTGTCTCCACCGGGCAAGTATCGGCGGGGATCCGATTCCCTTTATGTGGGGATCTAGTCGAGATGTGTGAATATTACAAAACACATCCGACTACTTTTTTCCCCCACGCTATCCGTGTGTGGAATGCATTCCGTGTCCTTTGCCTCCGCCAACAATGGACCTATAGCCTCCGACTTTTTTGGACCTTTTATGGAATGAAGTGCAATGATGTCGGGGTCTGTACCTTCTACCCGCGGATGCCTAAGTGGAGCAAGGCGCAGCTCTGGCGATGTAGCTGGACTGGTGACACTTGGAAGGTCGCCAATGGTCGGGGGCTCATCACTGACTCGGGGCCCGACAACAGCGGCTGGAAGAAGAATTACTTCTTCATCCGGAACAGCTCCATCCCGTGGCCCCGATGGGAGGTTGAAGCAGACCCTCCTCCCGCTTATCTTACTTACTCCGAGGAGGATTTTCAGATTCTCCACTGCATCCAACTCTATCGCTGGGGGGATTCCTTCGCTCCCCTCGATGCCAACTCCATCGTGGAGCGGGATCTGGTTCTGGCCGGGATCCGTCTCCTCAATGTTGCCTCCGGGGGTCAACTCTACGACGGCCCCTCCAATGTCGTTCCTTGGGTAATATTCTAACTGCGCCTTTGTTTTCGTCTTTGCAGCTAAGAAGGTATCATTGCTGACCAATATCATGCTTAAGCAGGTGGAGACCGATGCCGTCCAGCGCCCCGCAAGGAAGAGGAAGTCCTCGAAGAGGGCCGCCTCCTCATCGGCACCTCCATCTGCGGAGGAGGTCAAGCGGGCCCGGGTGGAGAAGATGGAGAGGATCTTCAACACCCAGACTCCCGAAGAAGGTAAGCAGCTTCGATTAGCCATCTGATTATACCGAAAGCGTATTCCCTAGGAGTTGATCCCCTCCGATAAGAAAGCCAGAATCGAAGGGATCAACCGCATCCTGCATCCTCAAAGCGGGTTACTATAACTATTATGGGAAAGACCAGTATCTCTCCCGTCGCATCCTCAAAGCGGGTTACTATAACTATTATGGGAAAGACCAGTATCTCTCCCGTCGCGTCATTTGGTGTAAGGATCCCGATAACCTCCCTGATTATCTTTATGAAGCTTCTCGTCCTCCAGCTGCAGGTCAATCGGGAGCTGGAGCTTCAACGGGGGCACCACCCTCCGACGCTCGGGTCGGGGAGCCCCTCCTTCCACTTCCTGCCCTGAGAGGATCGGGGGCTGAAGATGTCCCGACAGACGGTCAGTTCCGTCGGGTGGTTGACCTGGACATTTCTCACTCTTCTGAGGAGACGAGCGAAGGTCAGGCCCTGATTCGTCGTCGGGGGGTGAGGCAGACCCCATTAGAGCCAACTCCCGAGGGGCTGCTTCCATCTTCCCCAGCACAACAGTATTCGCCAATTTTGAGTCTGACTCCTGAAGGGACGACCGGGTCTCATGGCGGCTCGGAGGCGCGCACCTCCGACACTCAGGTCGTCCTTCCCCCTCTCCCCTTAGGCGGGAGTTTCTATCAGCTTTACACCCCCGACCAGGCGGCGGCTCTGGACCCCGATCGAGTCATTGCAAGGGGTCCCGCTCCGTCGGGGTGATGTACCACCAGAACTGGGTCTGCACCTGCTGGCAGGTTCAGTTCCGCCATCTCTGAAGCTCCCGCTCTCCTTGGCTCGGGAGGACATCCACACGGACATTCGCGAAATGGCCGTTCGTCGTGTGGAGGTAAGGTTTCCTGTTTTTACACTTAGTATATAAGGTAAAATATTCTCATGTACTAACCTCTTCCTTTCTTTTTCACAGGAAATGGCGGACCAACACCGCTGTTTCGGGTACATCCTGGCCCTGGAGGAGGCCCTGGAGCAGGAGCGAGCCAAGGCGGCCCCCGAGGTCTTGGCCAAGCTCGGGGTGGATTTGGCTGCCTCCGAATCGTCTAGGGGTAAGCTGGTTAAGGAGCAGGCCCTCCTTAATCAGAAGACTCGGGACCTCCTGAGGCAGGTCCACGACTTCGAGCGGCTGCTGAAGCAGGAGTGACAAAAGCTCAAGGAAGAGCAGCAGGGGCGCGCGGAGGATCGAGACAGGCTCGTCCTCGAGAAGAAGGCCCTTGAGGACGTCAAGGCGGGACTGGAGGCTGAGAAGGTCCTTCTCACCAATCGGTCCCAACAGATGGAGCGGGAGATCGATGAGTTCCCCATCAAGCTGGCTGAGGATGAGGCCAAGGGTCGGGAAGATTATCGGGGCTCCGAGGATTTCCAAGTGGACATGGTGAGGTTCTGTAACGCGGAGGTGGAGACCACCTTGCTCAATGCTGTCGAGGAGCTCCATCTGGAGTATGGCAGTGCCATTGACTTCACCAAGTCTCAGACTCTCGCCCCCTTCGCGGAGAGCTATTTCAGCCTTTCAGAGGAGAGCGACGGGGCCAACACCCCCGAGGGGACTGCGGGTGCTGAAGGCACGGTGGAGCCTACAAGTACAGACCTCCCGACAACTGATCCCCCGACGATCGACCCTTCACTGGCTGACCTCCAAGGGTCCGATCCTCCGATCGCGGAGCCTTCTGCCACGAACCTCGTGGACTCTGCTCCCTTCGATGCTGCCAAGGACCAAGCTTAACGCTTTATTTTTGAATCCTTGTAATTTCCTCCTTTTGTCGTGAACCTTTCAGGCCTTTATAATATCAATCTATTTTGATTCCGATTATCGTTGCACCACTTAAGGTGAATTAACCACGCCACTTAAGGCGATTTGATCATACCACTTAGAGTGATTCGACACGTCACTTAAGACATTTTACCCACACCACTTAAGGCGATTTAACCATGCTACTTAAGGCGATTTAACCATGCCACTTAAGGCGATTTAACCACACCACTTAAGGTGATTTAACCACGCCACTTAAGGCGATTTAACCACGCCACTGAAGGTGATTTAACCACACCACTTAAGGCGATTTATTCACACCACTTAAGGCGATTTATTCACACCACTTAAAGCGATTTAATCGGAAGCAACCTCTTTATTCATTGATGGCTCAAAACCTGTTTGTATCAAATCAAAACGATAAACAACTTGCACCACTAAAGGCGACTAATATCAGGTATGACATTTCTTCAAGTGTTCACCACTAAAAGAATGCTTCAACACATTGCCATCGAGGTCTTCCAACTTATACGCATTTCGAGCTGGCATCCCCACGACCTTATAAGGTCCTTCCCATTTGGGTGACATCTTGTTGATCCGATCCAAAAGGGTAAATTCGTTCCGACGCCAGACCAGTTCCCCGACAAAGAACTGTCGAGACTTGACTCGCCGATTGTAATATCGGGCTGTTGCCAGGCGCATCCGAGCCTGGGCCTCCTCGGCATTCCGCCTCTTCTCTTAGACCAAGTCCAAGTCCAGACGCCTCATTTCATCATTCGACAGAGGTTCGTAATACCTCGTCCGATGGGATGCCACAACTATTTCAACGGGGGCAACTGCTTCTGTGCCGTAAACAAGGCCAAACAGAGTCTCCCCAGTCGATCGTTTGGGTGTTGTTCTAACAGCCCAAAGCACATTTTCCAGCTCGTCCAGCCATTTTCCCTTCAAGGCATGGACCCTCTTCTTCAAGCCATCCATCTTGTTGGCTGACTCCACCCGTCCATTGGTCTGAGCATGATGGACAGAGGCTGTCCGATGCTCAATTTTCAGTTCCTCCAGGTACTCCTTCCACTGGGCCCCGTTAAACGAGGGCCGTTATCACTGATCAACACCTTAGGGATCCCATATCTGGATATGATATGGGTCTGGAGGAATTTGAGGATATGATTCCCCGTTGTCTTGGCCAATGCCTTAGCTTCTATCCACTTCGAGAAATAATCATAGCCACAATCAAATATCGGCACTAACCTTTTGCAACCGGAAGGGGTCCTACCAAATCGATTCCCCATTGCGCGAAGGGCCAAGCACTCTTGATGGACGTCAGATCGGTAGCTGGGGCCGCGATATTCGGGGCGTACCTCTGGCACGCGTCACAGGATCGGACTAGCATCGTTGCCTCCTTATTCATCGAGGGCCAGTAATAACCCATTTTCAGCACTTTCCTCACGACGGATTAGACACCTTCATGACAAGCCGAGTATCCTTCGTGCACCTCCCTAAGGATCCGATCTGTGTCGGGCTCTGCCACACATTTCAAGTAAGGAGTTAAATACCCCCTTTTATACAACTGATTGTCCACCATCACATAATTGGCCGCGATTCGGCGTAATTTGCCAGCTGCTACTTCATCATCATCATCGGGGACTGCCCCCGTAGTCAGGTACGCGGCTATCGGGGTCATCCAAGTGGGCTCCTCTGATCCGGTCTCAATGGCACATACCTCCGATTGATCGGTGGTTGACAGGATCACCTTCTCCAAGAAGTGCACCTTCCGACTTTCATCGAGGGGTGCCCCTAAGGCGAACTTGCTCAAGGCATCTGCTTCCACATTATCCTCCCTCGGGATCGCCTCAATATCGAAGCTCTTGAAACTCTCCTTCAAGGTTTGCACCTCACGAAGGTACTTTTTCATCATCGGGCTCTTTGCTTCATACCGCCCCTGGACTTGGTTCACAATCAGGCTAGCATTACACTTCACCTTTAAGTGACCAACTCCCGTTCTTTTGGCAATCTTGAGGCCGGTGATGAGAGCCTCATATTCAGCTTCATTGTTGGTGGCCCTAAACGTCAAGGCCAAGGCATATCGGAGGGGCTCGCCTCCACCTGGCGGTATCAGTACGAACCCTGCTCCCGATCCTTCTGAATTTGAGGAGCCATCGGTATACATCTCCCAAATGTCTTCGTTATCGGGCTGTTCTGACTGCTCTGCCATCGGGACTTCCATGGTTGCCCTCTCTACAGAGCCCGCTTCTTCTAGATCGGGGGCTATAGACTCTGCTATGAAATTCGCCAACGCCTGGCCCTTAATAGCCATTCTCGGAGCAAAGTGAATGCGGAACTCACTAAGCTCGACTGCCCACTAATCTCCCCGACGTTTCAGGTCGGTTCAAAAATGTTTCAAGGGCTGATTCGTCAAAACAGTAATTTCATGCGCATGGAAGTAAGGTCTTAGCTTCCGAGCAGTGACAATCAACGCATAAAGATACTTCTCAACGGCGGGATAATTCATTTCAGACTTGGCGAGTGCCTTGCTTACATAATAGACGGGGACTTGGTTACCCTCTACGACTTTCACTAAGACAGAGCTAACAGCAAATTCAGAAACAGCCAAATACAGATAGAGTGGCTCGCCTGGAATGGGCTTCGCCAACGGCGGGAGGGTGCGGAGGTGCTGCTTGAGTGCCTGGAACGCCTCTTCGCACTTGACAGTCCACTCAAACTTCTTGTTGGCCCTCAGCACTTCAAAGAACGGCATGGATCGGTCGCTTGCCTTGGACAGGAAGCGATTCATCGCGGCCAATCGGCCATTCAGCACCTGCACCTCCCGATGGTTCGTCGGGGACTTCATCTCCTCGATTGCCTTCAGCTTCTCAGGGTTCACCTCGATTCCCCTCTGGCTCACCATGAAGCCCAGAAACTTCCCTGAGTGCACCCCGAAGGCACACTTGGTCGGGTTCAAGCGAACTTGATGAAGCCTCATCCGCTCAAACGCTGTGGCCAAGTTGTGAACATGATCCTCGGCCTGTCGGGACTTCACCAGCATATCGTCCACATAGGCCTCCATCGTTTTTCCTAGCATATCCCCGAACAGCTTGTTCACCATCCTCTGATAAGTTGCACCTGCATTGATCAGTCCAAAAGGCAAGACACCATAGTGATAAATGTCACTATCAGCATAAAAAGCGGTGTGGGGGGCATCCTCCTTGGACATCTTGATCTGATTGTAGCCGGAGTAGGCATCCATAAAGCTCAGAAACTCATGTCCCGATGTGGCATCCACCAGCTGGTCGATCCTCGGGAGCGGATAGCAATTCTTCGGGCATGCTTTGTTCAGGTCGCGGAAATCAACACACATCCGCCACTTGCCATTGCTCTTCTTCACCAGGACTGGTTTGGCGACCCATTTCTGGAATCGGAGCTCCTTAATAAATCCAGCATCGAGCAACCTGCCCACCTCTTGCTGGATCGCGATCTTCTTGTCGGAACTCATCGGGCGCCTTCTTTGTGCAATCGGCTTGATTGCAGGGTCAATCTTCAGCTCATGAGTAATCACATCGGGGCTGATTCCTGGCATATCACTCGGGGACCAGGCAAACAGCTCCTTGAACTCTTTCAACAAATCAATCAGTTCCTGGGCCTTCTCCTCGGTCAGAGCGGACCCGATCTTCACCTTCCTCTGAGGTCCATCAATCTCGACCTCTTTCAAATCTTCCATCGGGGCGGGACGCCCGAACTCCTCTCTGGGATCGGCATCAGTCTGGAAATATGTCATAGCCTCCCGATTCCTCCTTCGAGTGGCATTGACATAGCACTTCTTGGAGGCCACCTGATCGCCCCTGACTTCCCTGACTCCGTGGTTAGTCGGAAACTTCATCTTCTGATGGAAAGTTGAGGCAATTGCCCCCAGCGGGTTGATGGTGGTCCTCCCGATAATTGCATTTTAAGTCCCCGCAGACTCGACCACCACGAACTCCACATTCCTCTTCTCCGACTTCCAGCCACTACCGAACTCAACCGGTAAGGTAATCATCTCCACCGGGTAAGAGGTAGACCCATAAAATCCGACCATCGGGAAGTCCGCACGCTTCAGATCCTTCTTGGTTTTTCCCATGGCCTCCAGCGCATCCATGAACAAAATGTCGGAGGAGCTCCCTCCATCTATCAAGATTCGCTTCATCTCGTACCCATCCACGTTCAGGGTCATGACCAAAGCATCATCGTGCGGGGTCTCCAATCCTATCAGGTCCTCCGCCGAGAAGGGAATCACCATTTCTTCCTTCGGAGTCCAAGATCGGGCCCTCTTGCCCAGCACCACAGCAATAGGAATTCGAGAAGCATAGACCTCTCGAGATGCCGTAGTGTCACCTCCTGCAGCAAATCCTCCATGGATCACATTAATGGTTCCCCGCTTCTCCTTGCGAGCATTGGAAGACTCGGGCTTCTCCTTCTTCGGGGACCGATCGCGGGATCGGGACCGAGAATGGGATCGGCCCCGTTGCCCAGCCACAAATTCCTTGAGCTTCCCCCTCTGGATCAACTTCTCAATCTCCTTCTTCAACTCCCGACAGTGGTTAGTGTCGTGACCGCTGGTGCGATGGAAATGACAGTAACGATCAGTGCGAGCTCCCATGAACTCTCCATCCTTCTTCGGGGGGTACCTGGCGATACCCTGTCGGTCCATCATCGCCAACACAGCACCCATGGAGCAAATGAGAGGAGTGTAACGGTCCTCCCGCTTGTCCGACTTCGAGGGACGCTTGTCTTCCCTCCGATCAGGGCGGCCTCGACCCCGACTGCTCTCGGGTTTATCTTTCCTCCTGCGATCGTCCGAGGGCTTGAACGATTGCTTCCCCTTGTTCGATTTCGGAGGGTCGAGCTCTCTGGCAGCTATCTTCAACTCCTGTACGTCGATTTGCTGCTTCACCCTCTTCTGCAGCGCCTCCATGTTCCACACAGCCTTCTCAGCCACGTTGTGCATCAGGTCGGAACCATATGGTGCTGTCAGGTTCCGAATGAAGGTGCGGATGGTCTCTCCTTCCGAAATTTCCTCATCAATCTCGGCCACGCTGGCAGTGTACCTCTGTTAATAATGCGCCAGCGACTCATCGGGCCTCTGTACCACCCAGCCAGGGACCTCGTGCTTTTCAAGAGACGCCGACGGCCCTGGTACTACTGGATGAAACGATCATGCATCTGGGTCCAGGTAGAGATGCACCCTGGAGGAAGGCTGAAGAACCACGTCAGGGCCCTCTCACCAATCGTGGCCGGGAACAGAACGCACAATATATCGTCATTCGGGGCTCTGCCTATACAAGCCATAACGTGCTTCTGGACATGGAGAACTGGATCTCCCTCGCCATCATACTCCTTGATTGTCGGGATACCAATCCCTGGCGGGGCAGTGGTGTTCACCAATCGGGGGACAAAGGGATGAGTGGATCGATCCCTCAGCTCCGACATCATCTTCTTCTGGTCCCCCATACAGATGCTCATGATCTTCACCACCTGGTCGGGGGTGATAGGACCATTAAGAGGGATGGTCCTATGCTGCACCGGTCCAGGCCCATCAATCACGAATTGCTCCGACTGAGCGGGCTCCTTGCCCTTGTCCTGGTGCTCGGGTTGGGCCTCCTGCCCGTCCCGATTCTCCCTCGGCGGAGGCGGAGGCAACTCTTCCTCCTCCTTCTTGGCAGCCTCCCTTCGGTCCAGGAGAGCCTCCATAGTCTCCAGGAATATCGGCATGGCATCCATCACAGCCTTCGCCAAGTCCACCTTGGTCGGAGCATCCTGGTCCCTCCTCGGGACTAGGGATGGCAACGGGTCTCGGGGCCCCGTTGACCCGCGGGGCCCCGACCCGAGTTTGACCCGCCGACCCGCCGATCCGCGGGGCGCGGGGCGGGTTCGGGGCGGAGCGGTCTCGGGTCGGGGCGGGTCCGGGTCTAGGTCGCGGGGCCCCGTGGACCCGCCCCGAGATTCCTATATCTACTAGTATTAATATTACGTAACATATATCAAACTATAAGGTTAATATAGCACCTATCTAAAATATTAAGGACCTAAATATAAATAGTATAAAGTTAGATATTTAGGGTTAAGAATGCCGGTCCTTCTCTCAGTCTCAGCCTCCTGCATTTCTTCAAGTCCCGCCGCTCCCCTCCTGTCTTCTTCATCTTCTCCGGCGGCAGCAGCTCCAGGCGGCAGCAGCTCCAGGCGGCAGCGGCTCCAGTCACGGCAGGTTCAGGTCACGGCCCCAGCAGCGGCTCCCCTCCCGTCTTCTTCATCTTCTCTGGTGGCAGCAGCTCCGACGGAAACGGCTTCAGTCACGGCAGGTTCCGGTCACGGCTCCGGTAGCGGCTCCCCTTTCATCTTCCTTCTATGGAGTTTATGGATAAGGCACGCATCTTTCTTTCCCTCTCTTTAACCTAACTCTAATTTCTTCCCACCGACTTTTCAATTCCCCTGCTTCATCACTTAATTCATCTCAATCCATTTCCATCTTCCCTTCTTTCAAGCATCTGATTTCATTCCACACATTCCCTCATTCAATTCTCATGGCAATCCAGTCTTTTACGTTTGTGCTATGTAATTGAAGAACCATAAGTGATGTTTATTACGTTGCTTGTTTTTTGCAAATGCTGAATACGATTCTCACGTTTTCAAGGCCAATTCGGAGGAAAAAAAATGTCTACTATATTTCGGGTCGGGTCGGGGCCCCGCGGGTCGACCCGTGGGATTTTTTTCCCCGCCTGACCTGCCCCGCGAGACACATATGGCCGGGTCCGGGTCTGCACAGTCGACCCGCGGGGCGGGTCCGGGGTTGCGAAAACCCGCCCCGACCCGCCCCGTTGCCATCCCTACTCGGGATCTCTTCTATGCCCTCCGACGAGTTTCGAATGGAATCCTCGTGATCATCATGATGCCCCCCTGTTTGGGAAACAGCAGGGGGAGGATCATTCCGATCAACAGTGCGCTCCGGCAGCCCTGAATTCAGAGTTCCAGCAGGATGACGGGAACCGCTGGATTGCCCTTGTTTCTTCTTCTGCTTGCCAGCCATCGATTGCGAAAGACTGAATATAGATCACCGTTTCGCATCAGTAAAGCAATCTCAGCCATCTTTGTTAGAAAGTTACATTTTGTAAGAGAAAAAATTGCAACTGATTTTATGATCAATCGACGTCATAATTTTTTGATTACATCAACTTTTCGGTCTATAAACTAAAGTCGTAGGAGGACGCAATTCTCTACCAAAACTATGTCGAATGTGGGCCTTACCTCGTCACACAGGTACGATCGTCTTGCGGTGGAGGGAGGCCTCTACTAAGTAAGACTGGCTAAGAATAAGGGGGATAAACCTGATTACGCAGAACGATCATCAAGTGTCGAAGTATCTCGACATGATCTTCGTTTTGCAGATCGTCGTGATGAACTTTGTTCGTCAATAATTCTCATTCTGGGCCATATGAGAATTTGCGATAGCATGATTTGACATGTCCCATTCCTTTGAACTTAAACGTTCAGGTATGTTATCGACGCGTGCTTCATACTACGCGTGCCACGTCCGACCACGGGGTCACAACTCGGTTGTGCTAGGAAAGAATCCCCACTATTCTGGCGGGCGCAAACTTCTTCACCTCGAGCATGTGATTGATCCCAGGAGCCTTATGAGGAGGCACCCAAAGTATCCTCAAGGATTCAGAACTCATATCTAATGTCAGGCTCAATGTTCGCTTCCCGGCGTACGATCGTAGTGCTGAACAAAAAGGCCCAGTGACCACGTCTTTGGAAACCGGTTGGGTTTGACTAAGGATATAAGCGACGGGGATGGTCAAGTTCACCTGTAATTCACTGACCCTTGTATTCACTAAGGTGGCCACCAACCAGATATTAGTTGAAGGTTTTGAATACTTGTACGGATGCCTTGGAAAAGTGTTCCTATGAGGAAACTATGAAAAATAGAATTATCAGTTGACCTAGGATACAGCGCGACACTGTGTAAATGTTTTTTTTTTTTTTTTTTTTTTTTTATAACATGTTGATTAGAGAAAAGGGAATTAACGTTCCGCAGGCGCTACAACACTCCTAACAGATGAGTAGCATGATGCCCGTCGTGTCCGCCGGTCGCACGGCAAACCTTGTATGAACTATTCGGAAGCAAAGGACCAGATCGAAGGAGTGAAATATTGATGCAGATTTGGACGACAATACATTAACAGGCACCCTCCCATTCCGACGAGTGGGAGCTGTAAGCATACGGTGATGGGCGCCGTAAATGGAAGCCCATTATATGTATATGTTACCTAAGTTAATTAGGTACATGTCACTTTAGGACATTGGGCCAGACCCAAATCCCAAATGACACGAGAGGCCCAAAATTGGGCCTCCCTATACTACCATGGCCGGCCGAATTATGGGTGGGGGGTAAAATGGACTTTTGTCCACTTTACTCCTCCTATATATATGAGGAGTTAGGGGTTTTATTAGGGCTAAATCACAATTCCCTTTAAGTGGTGTTTTGAGAGAACACCCTTTTCCCCCAAAGACACCATATTCGGCCGAACCATCCTAACACCAAGGGTGTGCCAATTTGCTTTCGAGCAAACACTCCAGAAATCTGTCCCTTGCCAAGAATTGATCAGAGGCTTTGCTGTGAAGAATATACCACGTAGGGCTTCTTTCACAAGAACCCCTACGGGTGCCGACCAGAGAATCATGAACTCCCTCCTGCAAAGATCTTGGACTACAGATTACTGTAGAGGTATGTGCGAATCTTCCGCTGCATAATTACGATTACTTGCATGTACCATGGTTTTAGTTTTCGTAGTGATTAATCCCCGTAATCTAACAATATAGAAATATATATAGAACTATCAATATATCTAGATAAATTATAGGGATAAAGATATTATTGATAGAATTAGTTGCATAAAAGATTAATAAAATATATTGTCAATATATTTGTTTCCCTATTAAAGATATTGACAATAAATAAATATATATATATATATATATATATATATATATATATATATATATATATGTGTGTGTGTGTGTGTGTGTGTTGGCCGAAAATTTATATATGTGTATATATATTATTGATTAATTTATATCTTATTGATAGAATCTTGGCCATAAATATATATATATATAGATTTAGCCAATATATATATATGCAATATTGGAAATTAATTTACATAATTAATATTTCCTTGTGGCTAAGTTAAGTTTTTTAGTGGATTTTAAAACACTACTTAGCCCACAAGAAATGTTTCGGCTGAACCCTATGGGTTTAATGGGCCGGTCCAATTTGAAAAACCGGAGCGGGTTAAATCAATCCAGGTTTTCTTAATCGGTTCGACCTAGTCAGCTCAGGTCGGACCGGGGTGACTAAGTGAATCTAACCGAACCGGTTTTGAGTGTTGAACCGAAATCCTATTTTATTGAACCGATTCGGACCGAACTAGATTTTAAAATAAAACCGGCCCGAACCCGAATCGAATTTAGGGAACCGAACTGAACCGGGTTGAACCAAAATGGACTGAACCGAACCGAATTTTTCAAAAATTGAATTCAAGTCAATTAATAAAATGGGATGGTCAAATATTTTCGAAATTTACATTAGTCTACACAGTGCTCAAAGGTTTAAAATTTTCACGTTTTAATTAAACCTTAATGCCTAGTTTCGATTATGGGGATGGATCTCAGAAATGCATGACTTTGGGACTGGAATAATTAGAGGGCTGAATTGCAATTGTTTACTTTTCGTCACATATATTTATTAGAACTCTCGTCTTGACTATGTCAAGCTAGCTGGAAATTGCATGTTGAGGGGCAGAGCCCTGGTTAAATATATGGTTTGCGCACTAGGATAGACATGTTATGATGGTTGCAATTGCCTAAGATTGATGTCTAGAAATTCTCATAAGTGACTGTAAGCATGAATTGCAACTCAGCCTCTAATATTTTAAAAAATTTTAAAAACAAAAACCAGTCGCCAAATATGCATGTTTGACGTGGAAGTTTCATGTATTACATGTATGCTTGAATGTTGAGGATGTAGCCGCATGTAATAGTTTACTTAGAAAGAAGAATTATGTATATGCTAGCACGAGTTCCTCAGAACATTAAACGCATGACGCGTATGCATGATGTTGGTTTGGATGATGAATTTGGCTTGCTATGATAATTTGCTTGGGAAGTAGAACTGTGTATGCATGCGTAAATTCATCGGAATATTTTTTCAAAAACAAAAGGGCCTTGGGAAAGCCAAGACCGGGTATGCTTATTTTCAAATCCTTCTTGGATTCTTGATTCAGGCGCAACGGACCACATAGCCAACTACAAATGACTATTTGCCAACTTTAGACGATTGCCGATGGATTCTAAAAGGATATACATTGGCGACAACTCAAAAGTTGAAGTCATAGGAGTAGGGAACTGCAAGTTGTCTATGAGCAATGGCAGGACCATACTTCTTGGAAATGTCCTTTTTGCTCCAAGAATCCGTATAAATTGTTTCTGTTTCCGCTCTTATGAATAATAACTTTTTTTTTTATCATTTGAGAAGACAATTGTTCGAATAAATAAAGGCAACGTCTTATATGGACATGCATTTTCCTCTAATGGTCTCGTTATCATGGATTTGAATGATAGTATAAATTCGAATAGAATGTATGCAATATCCTCTAGGGAAGCAGAAACTGATGCGTCTAGATGGCATGCAAGGCTCGGACATATAAGCTATGACAGGGTTCAATCGTTAGCTCGACGAGGGGTTCTACCCAGAACCAGCAGTTTAGTTAAACATACTTGCCATGACTGTCTAGCTGGAAAGTCCACCCGCAAATCATTTGGCGAAGCACAACGAGCCGAGTACCCATTGCAGCTGATTCATTTCGATGTATGTGGACCAATGAACGTAACCGCTAGGGGTGGTAAACGATACTTCGTAACTTTCATTGACAACTTTACCTTTTGTGGATTTACTCATTTGATTACTCACAAATCCGAGGCTATATATTGCTTTATAAGTTTTCTAAAGCTCGTAGAGAATCAACAAGAGCGAAAAGTGAAAAACATACGCACTGATAGAGGTGGAGAATATCTCTCTAATGAGTTTGATAAGTTGTGCAAAGAAAGGGGGATTGCCCGTCAAACGACAATCCCGAAAACACCGCAACAAAATGGTGTGGCTGAACGTCGTAATCGAACACTCTTGGACATGGTCAGAACTATGATGTCGCGGGCACAACTACCAATCTCCTTTTGGGGAGACGCGTTATTGACTGCCACTCATATAGTAAACCTTGTTCCATCAAAAGCGGTAGACACGATACCATATGAGCTATGGAATTGTAGAGAGCTAGACCTTACCAGGTTGCGATCCTGGGGTTGTGCGGCCTATACACATACAGCTGATAGCCGTTTTGGCAAGTTAGGACCCAGAGGACTAAATAGTATCTTCATAAGGTATTCAGAGAACTCTAAGGGTTATGTATTTGTGTCAGCTCAAGAAAATCGTGGCGTGGTCGAACATGAGACGTTACATTCCCTGAGGTCGAATTTCCGACGCTTGGTGAAATCAAAACAAATGAAGTCTTGATCGAAATAGAGCAGGATAACAATGATAGTCAGGTCCCACATACTTCGAGAGGGAGATTTGAGGCAGCAACGACGCAAGTGAATGACATGGTAAATGAAGATGGAGACATTTTCATAGTAAATCCAGTGGTAAGAGACAATCCTACCACACAAATCACTGTTGCTGCAAGTGCGAATCAAGTTGAACCTGATAATCATGTAGCCGGACCGCTGGATGAAAATCCAATAATACCAAAACTACCCATTGTTCCCAGTGGGATTGGATCAACCAACTTGGTTCCAAATCCTAGTGATCAATGAATTCATCTCCAAGGTAAAATCCTGAGACCGAGAGGTCGTCCAAGAAAAGTTGTAGGTCAAGGTTCTAGCACTGCCCTTGTTCCCAGTGGGAGTGATGCTCCGATAAGAAGCATTATTCCGAGTGGGAGCAACGTTCAGACTCAAGATGGGGTTACTGAGCCTAGACGAAGTTAAAGGCATCAAACTTCTCCCAAGAAGTATCCCATCGTGAAGGGTGAAATTTTCACCCTAACTTCTGTTGACGAACCGGTAACAGTTCAACAAGCGTTGAAAGGACCTCAAGAGAAGGGATAGAGGAAAGCAATGGAGGAAGAGATCGCCTCAATGAAAGCCAATTCGGTATGGTCTTTAGTTGATTTACCTACTAACCGTAGAGCCATAGGGGCTAAGTGGGTTCTGAAATTGAAACTCACTGCTGATGGAAATGTCGAGCGATACAAAGCCTGACTAGTTGCTAGAGGATACACCCAACTTCACGGAGTGGACTTTGATGAAACATACTCACCGACTGTGTGTTACACCAAAATCTGGGCCATCCTAGCCCTGGTCTCATGCCTCGATCTAGAGCTGCACCAAATGGATGTTAAGACCACGTTCCTCCACGAAAACCTGGAGGAAGAGATCTATATGGTGCAACCGGAGGGTTTCATTACTCCTGGTAACGAATGAAAAGTTTGTAAACTCCAAAGATCCATTTACGGTCTTAAAAAATCATCTCGGCAATGGTACCGCAGATTCCACGAGGAAATCGTTGGAAACGGATTCGTGAACCTCCACGAGGATCCATGCGTGTATACAAAGACCTCTGAGTCTAAGTACGTCATCTTAACCTTATACGTGGATGACGTACTCATTGCTGCGAACGATGTGAGTTTTCTGAATGAATCAAAGTCCTGGTCGGCATCTGTATTTGAGATCAAAGACATGGGAGAGGCTACGTACATCTTGGTCATTAAAATTGCTAGAGATCGTGCCGCCTAGAGGATATGTCTATATCAGGAAGCCTATATCAACAAACTGTTGAAAATGTTCAGATTACAAGATGCCAAACCTGTGGAGACGCCGGTAGTATTCGGGTGCGCATTGTCAAAACGTGACGGCCCGAAGAACCAGCAAGAGCATGAATAGATGAGGAGTGCAAATTATTTAAGCATGGTCGGAAGTCTCATGTACGCCATGCTTTGCACTCATCCGAACATCTGTTACGCTGTGGGCCTAGTAGCAAGATTCCAATCAGACCCTGGCTATCAACATTAAAAGGCTATAAACGGATCATACGTTATCTGAAAGGTACTGTTGACTACGTACTGTGCTATGATGGCTGCAAGTTAGAATTGACCGGTTTCAGTGACGCCGACCATGGTGGCGATCCAGACGATCGTAAGTCCACCACAGGAGGAGTCTTTCTCCTTGCTAATGCAGCCATCTCATGGACGAGCAAGAACCAATCTTGTGTCACGCTGTCTACGATATAATAGGAATTCGTTGCTCTCTCCAAAAATGCGCAGGAAGCAGTCTGGCTGAAAAGGCTTCTTACTGCGCTGCTTAATGACGATGTCGGGAGTAAGCCCGTGAAGGTGTACTCTGACAGTCAGGCAGCTATTGCGGCAGTTAAGAATCCAATGTACAATAGTAGGACTAAACACATTGATGTGAAATATAATTAAGCTAAATCCGCGGTAGAAGACAATATAATCACTTTAGAATACTTGCCCACTGACAACATGGTAGCGGGCCCATTAACTAAACCATTACGCAAGGAGACATTTGAAAAGCGCGTTAAATTGCTTGGATTGCGTAGGGTTTAAAAGTGGGCATGTATTTGTGATAAAATTATGATAGTTGAAAGTTACATTTTTAATATATGAGAGAATTGCAAATCGAGTTTATGATTCATCGACGTCATAATGTTTGATTACATCAGATTTTATGGTCTATAAACTGAGTCGTAGGAGGACGCAATCCTCTGCCTAAATTATGTCGAATGTGGGTCTTGCCTCGTCACACGGGCACGATCGTTTTGTAGGAGAGGGGGACATCTACAGTAACGATCCGAAGCATTTCTTTCTATTTTTACACTATTCCGGAAACCCAAGGACTCAATCGTATGGATATGTAAAATACAGGATTTCCTTTTCTTTCGTATCGAGAAAGCCGCTTCAGAAAAGACTGGCTAAGAACCAGGGGGATAAACTTGGTTACACAAAACGATCATTTGGTTTCAGAGTAACACGACATGATCTTCGTTTTGCACATAGCCTTGATAAACTGTGTTCGTCATTAACCACATTCTGGACCAGATGAAAATTCTGCGATAGCATTGTTGACTGATAATGTTCGGGTATGCTATCGACGTGTGCTTCATACTACGCGTGCCATGTTCGACCACGGAGTCAGACTCAGTTATGCTAGGTAGAATCCTCGAGATTCGGATGGGCGCAAACTTCTTCATCTCGAGCGTGTGAATGATCCCGTGAGCCTTAAGAAGAGGCACCTGAAGTATCTTCATGGACTCAGAACTCATATCTAAGGTCAGGCTCAATGTTCGATTCCCGGCGTACTGTCGGACCCTAAAATCTGACCTAAGGCGATTACGTTTTGAAAACGTGCAATTTTAAAAGAGTCGCCACTAGTTAATAAAGGCTAACTAAAATCCTAAATTACCTAAGCGAATAACGAATTAAACACCTAGGTATAAAATCGGTCTTTGACCAGAAATTCAAGTTCAGGGGTTCTATTACGAATTAAAAATATAGATTTTTAATTACGCCCTTTCGGTACTCAATTCACTTAATTTCCACTTTTAAAATTTAAACATTCGTTACATCAAATTAATCTAACGTTATAAAAAGAAAACTAAACTAAATTTATACGAAATTATTATCAATGACAAATCTATTAAACATCTAAAACTCCTATAGTTAAAACCTAGACGAAACTAAACAGCTCCAAATCATGATACAATTTATTAATTGCATATCATACATGCATATTTACAAAAAAAATGTTATCTAATTAATCTAAATCTAGACTAGTTAATTAACATGGTACATGGTATAATAATCACAATAAAGATAATAATAATAATACAGAAAATTAAATAATTAATAATAATAATAATATTTAAAAAAAAAAAACAGACAGACAGATCGGAGCTTCTCACCTGCGATGGAGGTCCGGCGACCTAGACAGGCGGACGAGGTCGGGAAGGCTAGCGGCGCGACGGTGGTGGCAGGACGTCGCGAGCAGGAACGGACGGCGGTGGGAAGGGCTGAACGGGCCACCGGGGAGAGAGAGGGGAGAGAGAGACGGGCGACTAGGGTTTTCTGGACGGGGTCCTCTGATCTTCCGGGACGGCGAGCTGGAGGCGGACGGGGTCTTCTGGTCTGCAGCGAGGATCGGAGTGGCCGGGCGCGGAGGAAGTCAGGCGAGGGAGGTCGCCGGCCTGGCGGGAGCAGATCTGGTCGAGTGGTGGTCCGGCGCGGCCCTAGAGAAGAGAGGGAGAGAGTGGGAGAGAGAGAGGGGAGTGAGAGATGGGCGGCCGGTGGTTGCCAGCGGGCAGGGTGAGGCGGAGGGCGGCGGCAGCGTGGGCTCCGACGGTCGCCGGCGGTGGGAGGAACAGCAGCCGCGGGAGGAACTAGAGAGAGAGAGAGAAAAAAAAAAAACTAATTCACTAGACGACAAAAATGCACGAACTTCGAGATCAGATGTTTATTATTTCCTGTGTTCCCCTTTTTTACATGTAAAATGACCCTATTTATAGCTAAACTAGGACCCCTAAATTAGGAAAATAAAATATGAAAAAATATGCATTTAATATTCCGAAAATATACATATATATTTATGTATTTCACCATAAATACACATAATATATTTTCTAAATATTTACAATAAATAATGCATATACACTATCCTATTTTAAGGCAGTCCCTGATTCGTCGTCGGGGGGGTGAGGCAGACCTTGTTGGAGCCGACTCCCGAGGGGCTGCTTCCATCTTCCCCGACACAACAGCATACGCCGGTTTTGAGCCAACTCCTGAAGGGATGACTGGGTCTCACGGCGGATCGGAGGCACGCACCTCCGACACTCAGGTCGTCCTTCCCCCTCTCCCCTTAGACGGGAGTTTCTATCAGCTCTACACCCCCGACCAGGCGGCGGCTCCCTGGACCCCGATCGAGTCACTGCAAGGGGTCCCGCTCCGTCGGGGCGATGCACCACCGGAACTGGGTCTGCACTTGCTGGCAGGTTCAGTTCCGCCATCTCTAAAGCTTCCGCTCTCCTTGGCTCGGGCGGACATCCACACGGACATTCGCGAAATGGCCGTTCGCCGCGTGGAGGTAAGGCTTCCTGTTTTTACACTTAGTATATAAGGCAAAATATTCTCATGTACTAACCTCTTCCTTTCTTTTTCATAGGAAATAGCGGACCAACACCGCTGTTTCGGGTACATCCTGGCCCTGGAGGAGGCCCTTGAGCAGGAGCGAGCCAAGGCGGCCCCCGAGGTCTTGGCCAAGCTCGAGGAGGATTTGGCTGCCTCCGAATCGTCGAAGAGCAAGCTGGTTAAGGAGCAGGCCCTCCTTAGCCAGAAGACTCGGGACCTCCTGAAGTGGGTCCACGACTTCGAGCGATTGCTGAAGCAGGAGCAGCAAAAGCTCAAGGAAGAGCAGCAGAGGCACGCGGAGGATCGGGACAGGCTCGTCCTGGAGAAGAAGGCTCTTAAGGACGTCAAGGCGGGACTGGAGGCTGAGAAGGTCTTTTTCACCAATCGGTCCCGACAGATGGAGCGGGAAATTGCTGAGTTTCCCACCAAACTGGCCGAGGCTGAGGCCAAGGGTCGGGAAGATTACCGGGGCTCCGAGGATTTCAAGGTGGACGCGGTGAGGTTCTGTAACGCGGAGATGGAGACCACCTTGCTCAATGCTGTTGAGGAACTCCATCTGGAGTACGGCAATGCCATTGACTTCACCAAGTCTCAGACTCTCGCCCCCTTCCCGGAGAGGTATTTCAACCTTTCAGAGGAGAGCGATGAGACCAACACCCCCGAAGGAATTGCGGGTGCTGAAGGCACGGTGGAGCCTCCAAGTACAGACCTCCCGACAGCTGATCCCCCGACAATCGACCCTTCACTGGCTGACCTCCAAGGGTCCGATCCTCCCTCGGCCAATCTTCTGGGATCCGATCCTCCGATCGTGGAGCCTTCTGCCACGGACCTCGTGGACTCTGCTCCCCCCGATGCTGCCAAGGACCAAGCTTAACGCTCTTTTGTTGGAATCCTTGTAATTTCCTTCTCGTGTCATGAACCTTCAGGCCTTAATAATATCAATCTATTTCGGTTCCGATTATCGTTGCACCACTTAAGGTGAATTAACCACGCCACTTAAGGCGATTTGACCATACCACTTAGAGTGATTCAACACGTCACTTAAGACATTTTAACCACACCACTTAAGGCGATTTAACCATGCCACTTAAGGCAATTTAACCACACCACTTAAGGTGATTTAACCACACCACTTAAGGCGATTTAACCATGCCACTTAAGGCAATTTAACCACACCACTTAAGGCGATTTAACCACACCACTTAAGGCGATTTAACCACACCACTTAAGGCGATTTAACCACACCACTTAAGGCGATTTAACCACACCACTTAAGGCGATTTAACCACACCATTTAAGGCGATTTATCTATGAACAATCTGATCGGAAGCAACCTCTTTATTCATTGATGGCTCAAAACCTGTTTATATCAAATCAAAACGATAAACAACTTGCACCACTAAAGGCGACTAATATCAGGCATGACATTTCTTCAAGTGTTCACCACTGAAAGAATGCTTCAACACATTGCCATCGAGGTCTTCCAACTTATACGCATTTCGAGCTGGCATCCCCACGGCCTTATAAGGTCCTTCCCATTTTGGTGACATCTTGTTGATCTGATCCAAAAGGGTAAATTCGTTCCGACGCCAGACCAGTTCCCCGACAAAGAACTGTCGAGACTTGACTCGCCGATTGTAATATCTGGCCGTTGCCAAGCGTGTCCGAGCCTGGGCCTCCTCGGCATTCCGCCTCTTCTCTTCGACCAAGTCCAAGTCCAGACGCCTCATTTCATCATTCGACAGTGGTTCATAATACCTCGTCCGATGGGATGCCACAGCTATTTCAACGGGAGCGACGACTTCCGTGCCATAAACGAGGCCAAACGGAGTCTCCCCAGTCGATCTTTTGGGTGTTGTTCTAACAGCCCAAAGCACATTTTCCAGCTCGTCCAACCATTTGCCCTTCAAGGCATGGACCCTCTTCTTCAGGCCATCCATCACGATCTTGTTGGCTGACTCCACCTGTCCATTGGTTTGAGCATGATCGACAGAGGTTGTCCGATGCTCAATTTTTAGTTCCTCAGGTACTCCTTCCACTGGACCCCGTTAAACGGAGGGCCGTTATCACTGATCAACACCTTAGGGATCAAGTATCTGGATATAATATGGGTCTGGAGGAATTTGAGGATATGATTCCCCGTTGTCTTGGCCAATGCCTTTGCTTCTATCCACTTCGAGAAATAATTAATAGCCACAAGCAAATATCGGCACTGACCTTTTGCAATTGGAAGGGGTCCCACCAAATCGATTCCCCATTGCGCGAAGGGCCAAACACTCTTGATAGACGTCAGATCGGCAGCTGGAGCCACGATATTCGGGGCATAACTCTGGCAAGCGTCACATGATCGGACTAGCATCGTTGCCTCCTTGTTCATCGAGGGCCAGTAATAGCCCAGGTTCAGCACTTTCCTCACGATGGATCGGACACCTTCATGACAAGCCGAGTATCCTTCGTGCACCTCCCTAAGGATCCGATCTGTATCGGGCTCAGCCACACATTTCAAGTAAGGAGTTGAATACCCCTTTTTATACAGCTGATTGTCCACCATCACATAATTGACCGCGATTCGGCGTAATTTGCCAGCTGCTACTTCATCATCGAGGACTGCCCCCGTAGTCAGGTACGCGGCTATCGGGGTCATACAAGTGGGCTCCTCCGATCCGGTCTTGATGGCACATACCTCCGATTGATCGGCGGCTGACAGGATCACCTTCTCCAAAAAGTGCACCTTCCGACTTTCACCGAGGGGTGCCCCCAAGGCGAACTTGCTCAAGGCATCTGCTTCCACATTATCCTCCCTCGGGATCGCCTCAATAACGAAGCTCTTGAAACTCTCCTTATCATCGGGCTCTTTGCTTCGTATCGTCCCTGGACTTGGTTCACAATCAGGCTAGCATCACACTTCACCTTTAAGTGACCAACTCCCGTTCCTTTGGAAATCTTGAGGCCGGTGATGAGAGCCTCGTATTCAGCTTCATTGTTGATGGCCCTAAACGTCAAGGCCAAGGCATATCGAAGGGGCTCCCCTCCACCTGGCGGTATCAGTACGAACCCTGCTCCCGATCCTTCTGAATTTGAGGAGCCATCGGTATACATCTCCCAAGTGTCTTCGTCATTGGGCTGTTCTGACTGCTCTGCCATCGGGACTTTCATGATTGCCCCCTCTACAGGGCCCGCTTCTTCTAGATCGGGGGCTGTAGACTCTGCTATGAAATCCGCCAACGTCTGGCCCTTTATAGCCGTTCTCGGAGCAAAGTGAATGCAGAACTCACTAAGATTGACTGCCCATTTCATTAATCTCCCCGACGCATCAGGTCGGTTCAAAAAATGTTTCAAGGGCTGGTTCGTCAAAACAGTAATCTCATGCGCATGGAAGTAAGGTCTCAGCTTCCGAGTAGTAACAATCAACGCGTAAAGATACTTCTCAACGGCGGGATAATTCATTTCAGACTTGGCGAGTGCCTTGCTTACATAATAGACGGGGACTTGGTTACCCTCTACGACTTTCACTAAGACAGAGCTAACAGCAAATTCAGAAACAGCCAAATACAGATAGAGTGGCTCGCCTGGAATGGGCTTCGCCAACGGCGGGAGGGTGTGGAGGTGCTGCTTGAGTGCCTGGAACACCTCTTCGCACTTGGCAGTCCATTCAAAATTCTTGTTGGCCCTCAGCACTTCAAAGAACGGCATGGATCGGTCGCTTGCCTTGGACAGGAAGCGATTCATCGCGGCCAATCGGCCATTCAACACCTGCACCTCCCGATGGTTCGTCGGGGACTTCATCTCCTCGATCGCCTTCAGCTTCTCAGGGTTCACCTCGATTCCCCTTTGGCTCACCATGAAGTCCAAAAACTTTCCCGAGTGTACTCCGAAGGCACACTTGGTCGGGTTCAAGCGGACTTGATGAAGCCTCATCCGCTCAAACGCCGTGGCCAAGTTGTGGACATGATCCTCGGCCTGTCAGGACTTTACCAACATATCGTCCACATAGGCCTCCATCGTCTTCCACAGTATATCCCCGAACAGCTTGTTCACCATCCTCTGATAAGTTGCACCGGCATTGATCAGTCCAAAGGGCATGACATCATAGTGATAGATGTCACTATCAGCATAAAAAGCGGTGTGGGGGGCATCCTCCTTGGATATCTTGATCTGATAGTAGCCGGAGTAGGCATCCATAAAGCTCAGCAACTCATGTCCCGATGTGGCATCCACCAGCTGGTCGATCCTCGGGAGCGGATAACAATCCTTCGGGCATGCTTTGTTCAGGTCGCGGAAATCAACACACATTCGCCACTTGCCATTGCTCTTCTTCACCAGGACTGGGTTGGCGACCCAGGTCTGGAATCAGAGCTCCTTAATAAATCCAGCATCGAGCAACCTGCCCACCTCTTGCTGGATCGCGATCTTCTTGTCTGCACCCATCGGGCGCCTTCTCTGTGCAATCGGCTTGATCGCGGGGTCAATCTTCAGCTCATGAGTAATCACATCGGGGCTGATTCCTGGCATGTCACTCGGGGACCAGGCAAACAGCTCCTTGAACTCCTTCAACAAATCAATCAGCTCTTGGGCCCTCTCCTCAGACAGAGTGGACCCGATCTTCACCTTCCTCTGAGGTCCATCAATCTCGACCTCCTTCAAATCCTCCATCGGGGCGGGACGCCCAAACTCCTCTCTAGGATCAGCATCAGTCTGGAAAATAGTCATAGCCTCCCGATTCTTCCTTTGAGTGGCATTGACATAGCACTTCCTGGAGGCCACCTGATCGCCCCTGACTTCCCCAACTCCGTGATCGGTCGGAAACTTCATCTTCTGATGGACAGTTGAGGCAATTGCCCCCATCGGGTTATTGGTGGTCCTCCCGATAATTGCATTTTAAGTCCCCGCAGACTCGACCACCACGAACTCCACGTCCCTCTTCTCCGACTTCCAACCACTACCGAACTCAACCGGTAAGGTAATCATCCCCACCGGGTAAGAGGTAGAGCCAGAAAATCCGACCATCGGGAAGTCCGCATGCTTCAGATCCTTCTTGGTTTTTCCCATTGCCTCCAACGCATCCATGAACAAAATATCGGAGGAGCTCCCTCCATCAATCAAGATTCGCTTCATCTCGTACCCATCCACATTCAGGGTCACGACCAAAGCATCATCGTGCGGGGTCTCCACACCTATCAGGTCCTCCGCTGAGAAGGAAATCACCATCTCTTCCTTCGGAGTCCAAGATCGGGCCCTCTTGCCCAGCACCACAGCAACAGGAATTCGAGAAGCATAGACCTCTCGAGATGCAGTGGTATCACCTCCTGCAGCAAATCCCCCATGGATCACATTAATGGTCCCCCGCTTCTCCTTGCGGGTATCGGAAGACTCGGGCTTTTTCTTCTTCGGGGACCGATTGCGGGATAGGGAACGGGACCGCGATCGGGACCGGGAATGGGATCGGCTCCGTCGCCCAGCCACAAATTCCTTGAGCTTCCCCTTCTGGATCAGCTTCTCAATCTCTTTCTTCAACTCCCGACAGTGGTTAGTGTCGTGACCGCTGACGCGATGGAAACGACAATAACGATCGGTGCGCGCTCCCATGAACTCTCCATCCTTCTTCGGGGGGTACCTGGCGATACCCTGTCGATCCATCACCGCCAACATACCACCCATGGAGCAAATGAGAGGAGTGTAACGGTCCTCCCGCTTGTCCGACTTCGAGGGACGCTTGTCTTCCCTCCGATCAGAGCGGCCTCGATCCCGACTGCTCTCGGGTTTATCCTTCCTCCTGCGATCGTCCGATGGCTTGGACGACTGCATCCCCTTGTTCGATTTCGGAGGATCGAGCTCTCCGGCAGCTATCTTTGACTCCTGTACGTTGATTTGCTGCTTCACCCTCTTCTGCAGCGCCTCCATGTTCCACACAGCCTTCTCAGCCACGCTGTGCATCAGGTCGGAACCATATGGTGCTGTCAGGTTCCGAATGAAGGTGCGGATGGTCTCTCCCTCCGACATCTCCTCAGCAACCTCGGCCACGCTGGCAGTGTACCTCTGGTAATAATGCGCAAGCGACTCATCGGGCCTCTGTACCACCTCAGCCAGGGACCTCGCGCTTTTCAGGAGACGCCGACGGCCCTGGTACTGCTGGATGAAACGGTCATGCATCTGGGTCCAGGTAGAGATGCACCCTGGAGGAAGGCTGAAGAACCACGTCAGGGCCTTCTCACCAAGTGTGGCCGGGAACAGAACGCACACTATATCACCATCCTTGGCTCTGCCTAGACAAGCCATAACATGCTTCTGAACATGGCGAACTGGATCTCCTTCGCCATCATACTCCTTGATGGTCTGGATACCAAGTCCTGGCGGGACAATGGTGTCCAGCAATCGGGGAACAAAGGGATGAGTGGATCGATCCCTCAGCTCCGACATCATCTTCTTCTGGTCCCCCATACAGATGTTCACGATCTTCACCACCTGGTCGGGGGCGATAGGACCACTAAGAGGGATGGTCCTATGCTGCACCAGTCCAGGCCCATCAATCACGAACTGCTCCGACTGAGCGGGCTCCTTGCCCTTGTCCTGGTGCTCGGATTGGGCCTCCTGCCCGTTCCGATTCTCCCTCGGCGGAGGCGGAGGCAACTCTTCCTCCTTCTTCTTGGCAGCCTCCCTTCGGTCCAGGAGAGCCTCCATAGTCTCCAGGAATATCGGCATGGCATCCATCACAGCCTTCTCCAAGTCCACCTTTGTAGGAGCATCCTGGTCCCTCCTCGGGATCTCTTCCCTGTCCTCCAACGAGTTTCAAACGGAATCCTCGTGATCGTCATGATGCCCCCCTGTTTGGGAACCAGCAGGGGGAGGATCATTCCGATCAACACTGCGCTCCGGCAGCCCTGAATTCAGAGTTCCAGCAGGATGGCGGGAACCGCCGGATTGCCCTTGTTTCTTCTTTTGCTTGCCAGCCATCGATCGGGTAGAAGCTATCTTTGCTTTTTGTTACGTTCCCACAGACGGCGCCAATCTTGGATCACGGTTGGAACTCCGGCAAGTTCTTGACGGAAGTCTGAACTCCTTTGCTCCAAGTAATCCTGCAAAAATGGATAGACCGGGCGGTGACCCAGAATCCCTCTCCGATGCTTAAATGAGTATCTCGATGTAGGCAAGTATGTAGGAAAGTATCAGTGTATGAGTATGTATATCAGTCTTGAGGTAATTTCTTCCTTTATATAGGGGAGGAGTTACCCCAGTTACCTGTTGAGATAACTGCAGGGGCAGTTAGCCCACATTCCATTTATCTCGGCCACTTGCCCACGTTCCGTCATTTCAGGCCACTTCCCCACTACGCTGATAGTGGGCGTGTTTCTCGGCCTCATCCTCTGGTGGCAAGTCCCGACGGATGTCGGGGACTCCAGAGTTATCTCCTTTGGTCACCGCTCGGGGCCCCTCGTCATCGGGACAGGGCCAACATCCTCAGGGATTCAACATCGGGGCCTACTCAAAGGCATTTCATCGGGGCCTACTCAAAGGCATTTCATCGGGGCCTACTCAAAGGCATTTCATCGGGAGCGTCCAGCTCATATGTCGGGACCGACCTTGTCGGGACCCCTCATATTGGTCCTCTAGGCCTCTTTTGGAGCCCAGTGGGCCTACTTCACCGTTTACTCGTCGTTAATGGACCTAACAGCTATATCGAAACCCATCATATATAATTAAGCCCATCATATATAATTAATCATCTTGAATTCTATTCAACCAGTTCGATTATTGAGCTCAAATAAATTTATTATTTTGTATTTTACGAGTTTTCCAAAGATGTATTATCAAGAAAGCGGTATTTGTACTAAAGTTACTTCACAACTAGAATAATATTCCATCATACTCGATTAGCTGGTAAATGTTAAAGTACTTATTATTAATATTTTTCATTTTTAAGACTTAAACCGGATTTGAACACAAAAAATTATAATTAAGATATGAAATCTTAACCACTATTAGTAGAGATATTCATATGTGTGCGAATCTAGCTTTAGCATTAGTGACCCAGTTATCCGAAGTCAAGCTAGCACAAGCAAAGTAGTGATTTTTCATTTTATTAGGGTTAAGAACCTATGAAATGTCTGAACTATCACCCATGTTAACGGGAGATGTCTGAAATTTAAAAAGTTAATAATAGAGGTTTGAAATTTCAATTTTGTTGATTTGAGGTTTTCCGTCCATTTTAAGGGTTAAATTTAACAGAATTGTGTGAAATGACATTTTTGCCCCTTTAATATTTTGTTTATTTAATATCTTATTTAAGTAAATGTGAAATGACAATTTTACCCCTAAAGTCAAATTAAAACCACCCAACTCCGGCCACCGCCACCCGACTCCGGCCACCACCACCCGACTCCGGTGACCACCACCTCGACTCCGACGACCACCACCTCGGCTCCGGCGACCTGACTCCGGCCACCCCCTCAACAAAAAAGCTCCGATCGGAGCCAAAAAGCTCCGATCGGGGCCAAAAAGCTCCGATCGGGGCCAAAAAGCTCCGATCGGGGCCAAAAAAGCTCCGATCGGAGTCCAATCGGGGCCGGTGGCTCCGATCGGAGCTCAATCGGGGCCGGTGGCTCCGATCGGAGCCCAATCGGGCCGGTGGCTCCGATCGGAGCCCAATCGGGCCGGTGGCTCCGATCGGAGCCCAATCGGGCCGGTGGCTCCGATTTTGGCCCAATCGGAGCCTTGGTGGTGGTCGCCGGAGTACGGTGGTGGTCGCCGGAGTACGATTGGTGGTCGCCGGAGTACCGTGGTGGCTTCAAGGGCATTTTGGTCTTTTCACTCCAAGCATGTGAGGGGCACACTTGATAGAAGGGCATTTTTGGAAATTTAATTTATTTCCGGTTACATGCCAAGCATGTGACCAACTTCCGTTAGTTTTAACGGAAAAAACTAACGGAGACCGCTGTTATCAACTAAACAGAAATTTCAGACCTCTGTTATTAACTTTTTAAATTTCAGACCTCTCCCATTAACCTGGGTGATCCTATTATTATTATTTTGCGATAATATTAATTGAATTATTTTGCTATCTGATCCGACTTATTAGATAAGAGAGGAGAAGAGTGGCAGAGAATATATATGGCAATCCCACTACACCACGGCCAGTCATGGGGCCAGCTCCGCCAGATAGGACCACCCCTCCGCCGCACCGCTCCTCCACTTCCGTCACTCCATATCAGAGCCATCATCTCCGGCGGCGGCGGCGCGAGGCAGCTGATACAGTCCGGGGCCGTCAGGGCCATACCACCGAAGGAGGCAGCCGCCGCCCTGGTCTCCGGGGGCTACAAGCTCCTAGACATCCGGCCGGAGTGGGAGAGGGAGAAGGCGCGTGTGTCAGGGGCGTTGCACGTGCCGCTGTTCGTGGCGGACACGGACAATGGTCCGGTGACGCTGTTGAAGAAGTGGGTCCACTTCGGGTACATTGGGCTGTGGACGGGTCAGAACTTCACGACGCTGAACGAAGAGTTTCTCCGGCAGGTTGAGGCGGCGGTTCCTGACAAGGAGACTAAGCTGCTCGTGGCCTGCGGCGAGGGCCTCAGGTCAGCATCTTCTCTATCCCTCCATCAATCTTTTTTTATTTTTTTTCAACTCCGACAATCAATCCTAATGATAACGGAAATTTTGCACTTTTGCCCAGATGTGATATGTTTCTCTAAGGAAGTGTTTGTAATATCGTAATTAATGTGATTGAATATAACCTCAGAATTGATTATATACAACACTATTCGTAAACGTGAATTTAACATTATTATTGCAGGTCCATTATTGCGGCATCAAAGTTATACGGAGGCGGGTACAAGAACTTGGGGTGGTTAGCTGGAGGATTCAACCAGTCCAAAGAAGGCGATTTCCAAAACGTAGAGGGGTCTGAGAAATTGGAGTATGCTACCATTGGAGGTGTCTCCTACTTGTTCCTTCAAATCCTCTTCCTCTTCAAAGCCCTTCCTAACTAACTACCTCTGAGTTTCGCTTCTTGCTCTCTTCTTCATTTGTTTCAACTTCATGAATCTGCTTCTTTGTAACTTTGTCTTGTCTCTTGTTACCTCATTTTACAGTTCCTGGTTTATCCACAATGCTGCTACTGTAAAAACGAATTTTTTATATTCAAAAGGAACAATTTTTAACTCATCAAGGCATACCCTCTTGCAGTAATCGAATAATGCCACAAAATGTATAAAATTAAGGGTTAATAACTAAAAAACCGTCCAAGGTTTACCCTATGTTAAAATTAGGTGTGAAATGTTAAAATGGGCTGTCTCAAGTTTCATTTTTTGTTGAAAGCCAGTGTCTCGGTGTGATTACTTTAAAGAAGTCAATTCCGACGAAACCGTCTGTCAAATTCGAGCTCTCATACACACTCCCTTCTCGTCATCTTGCCGGGACTGTCACCTAAAAAGTTGGTCACATCCGGACAAGTAAATCTCGCTCTATTGTCCTTGGAAAATGGCTCCACACCACTCTTCTAGAAACTTTTTTTTTTTAATGTTCAATTTTTAGGTGAAATTTGACGATTTTGTGAAAAGTAATGAGTGATGGATTATGAGTGGGTTGGTGAGTTGATGAAAATGATTGAATGGAGATGAAAAGACGCACAAAAAAACCAAATTTTAACAAAAATGAAACTTGAGACAGTCTCTTTTAACATTTCAAACTCCAGACAGCTAATTTTAACATAGGGTAAACCTTGGACAGTTTTTTAGTTATTAACCCTAAAATTAAATGTCCAAAACAATGTACTCCAATTCCTGCGACCAAAAAAAAAAAAAACTTCAATCCCAAAAATTCGACTGCCTGTATTTGAGCAGATTTTCATTTTACACCCCAATCCCTTATCATAAAAATTATATATATAGTACACATTAAGCAGAACAAGAACTTTACTACAGCTATTAAGCTGAATAAGAATTTCAATAGCATGGATGAAAGTTATGCAAATATCATTTTAATTGATGCTAAAAGCACTCACAATTGGTAAATTTAGATGGACAATTGCTTATGTAAAAAAGAGAATAAGAGAACATTTTCTGTCTCTTCCATTAATTGCCATAATGCATTTGTATTCTCTTCTAGTGGCGGATCCCGAGGTTTGTAATGGGATGGGTACGTTATGCAACAAAAAAAAAAAAAAAAACAAAATTGCGAAGTGCATGTTTCAAAATGATGATAATAGGCACTTTTAAATTATTTATCCCAATTGTCGTTAAATACATTTCAAATGAGCAATATTCACTATGTAGTTTTTAAACTATCATAACTAAGCATTAATTGTTTATGCAAATGTTATCTTTGAGTCAAAATGGACTAGAACCAGTTGTTGATCAGTTGAGTCGAGTCAGGATACTATTATAACACTTGTATACAATATTATGTCATGATTTTAATATTTAGAAAAGTATTTGGTTAATTTTGGAAGTTTAAAATGTATTTGACGATAAATTTTGATGGATGATTGAAAAAAGTATCAATTACCATTGTTTTGAAACATGTTGCACATTTTAAAACATACTGGTACTAAAAACCATCTTTTTAAAACATATTTTATGGTTTATATATTTGTACTTATTGGATGGACCTCCTCATGGATTACATTAGATTAGAATAACAACAGTTTATAGCCTAACATATAAGAGATGAATAATAAAACTTACAAATATACTCTTTATGTCAAAAGCCACCAAATTTAAATTTGATGAACTTTTTTTTCTAATAGATTTAATGACAGTGTTACAAAATAATAATAAGGTCTTACAAAATAATTATGGAACTCTTAGCGTCTCACACAAAATAATATGGTCTTAGTCTCACACAAAAAAAAATGGGGATCTTATATAGGGGCGGCAACGGATCGCGGCTACCCGCTGACCCGTGGGCCCCCGACCCGATTTCAATCCGCCTACCCGCGAGGCAAGGGACAGGTTCGGCTTGTTGTAAACCCTGGGCGGGGCAGTTCGGGTCTAGGGTCGCGGGGCCCTTAGACCCGCCCCGTAATATGAATATATATATATATATATTCTGTTTATTTGTTAAATAATATAGTTCAAATAAGACTTACATAAAAAAGAAGGACTAAATTAAAAATAAGAAGAAACTTACCTTACTACTTGGGTTTGTGTTTACAGTCGCAGTATTAATATTCATGCAAGGGGTGTCAATGGGGCAGAGCGGGTATCGCCAAACTGAGATTCGACCCGCGGGTCGATATGTTCGACCCGTACCTGCCCGTACATTTCGCGGGGCGGGTCGACCCGCAGGTCGACCCGCAAGTCGACTCAGTCAGACCTAAAATCTGACCTAAGACGAATACGTTTTGAAAAATGTTGCATGATTTTGAAAGAGTCGCCACTAGTTAATTAATGCTAACTAGAAACCTAAATTGCCTAGGTAAAACAATGAATTAAACCTTGGACTAAAAATCGGTCTAAGATAAAAAAAATTCAGATTCGGGGGTTCTGTTACAAAATAAGAACATGGTGATGATCTCGCCCTTTCAGTACTCAATTCACATATTTACCAATTTTATCTTTTAAATATATATATATGACTATAAATAAAAAAATTATAAAATAAAGATTACATTTTACCACTCTCAAATCATTAACTAAAAACAGATTCTACATAGGAGCGTGGCGGTTTTCGGCTGGCGACGGTGACGAGGTCGGAGCTCCGGCGTTCTCTTCCGGCGTGGATCAGCGCGGGAGTTTTGAAAACTGAAATTTACAGAAGAGAGAGAGAGAGAGAGAGAGAGAGAGAGAGAGAGAGAGAGAGAGAGAGAGAGAGAGAGAGAGAGAGAGAGAGAGAGAGAGAGAGAGAGAGAGAGAGAGAGAGAGAGAGAGAGAGAGAAGCCGGGCGACGTGTGCGGAGTGGCGAGGCAGGACGACGACGGAGGCCAGGCTGAGCTCTGGTCTGGGGGAGTCGGTGGTGGCAGGAGAAGGTGGAGGCGCAGCAACGGGAGAGAAAAAAGACAAGAAAAAAACTTTTTTTTTTAATTAAAGCACAAAAAGACAAAATTCACACAGATTACGAGACAAAGTGTATTAGTATTGCTATGGTGTTTTTCCTGTATGTTTACAATGTAGAACTGACTTCCTATTTATACTAAAAATCTAGCATAGATTACAGATAAAATCTAAATAAAAAATGCTAACAGATAATTATCTTACAGATAATTCCTAGGAATATATATCTCTACAGACAATTACCTTTAAATAAAAGATAATATCTGTAGATAAATACCTTACAGATAATTGTCTAAAAATTAAAAAACTAATTATTATATATATATTTTTAAATATTCCGAAAATATTAAATATATTCTAAATATTTTAAATATATTTATAATAATTTCATAATGTGCACTTAAGCATTTCTTGGAGACTTCGTGGCTTGACACGTCCAAGATTGACGTATTATGTGTAACATCGTTACGTCCGGGTCAAAATCGAGTGTTTACAGTTTGCCCCTCTTTGGACGGATTCCTGTAGAACGTGTTCGAAGGGGTTTGTCCAAAGACGAAGAAACACTGATTTTGACCAGAAAGTATATCCTCTTCCAAGTCTTCAAGGTGACACATATGCTTATTCTGGTGCGGAAAAGTAGAACCTTGGTCGGCGGTGCCCCTCTTGGCGGTGCCTCCGTTGGCGGTGCGGAAAGGTAAAGCCTCGGTTGGCGGTGCCCCTGTTGGCGGTGCCTCCGTTGGCGATGCAGAAATGTAGAGCCTCCAGTGGCGTGCAGAAAAGTAAAAAATCGATCGACGATGCCTCCAGTGGCGTGCGACAATGAAAAGCCTCCAGTGGCGTGGAGTAAAGTAAAACCTCGATCGACGCTGCCTCCAGTGGCGTGCGACAAGGAAAAGCCTCCAGTGGCGGTGCAGAAAGTAAAGCCTCCAGTGGCGTGCAGAAAAGTAAAAACCTCGATCGACGATGCCTCCAGTGGCGGTGCAGAAAGTAAAGCCTCCAGTGACGTGCAAAAAAGTAAAAACCTCGATCGACGATGCCTCCAGTGGCGTGCGACAAGGAAAAAGCCTCCAGTGGCGTGCGGTAAAGTAAAAAACTCGATCGACGATGCCTCCAGTGGCGTGCGACAAGGAAAAGCTTCTAGTGGCGTGCTGTAAAGTAAAACCTCAGTCGACGATGCCTCCAGTGGCGTGCAACAAGGAAGAGCCTCCAGTGGCGTGCAATAAAGTAAAAGCCTCAATCGACGGTGCCTCCAGTGGCGAGCGACGAGGAAAAGCCTCTAGTGGCGGGTGTTAGAGAAGAGCCTCTAGTCGCATATGTCGGAGAAATGCCTCTAGTGGCATCCGTTTGGAGATGAGCCTCTAGTGGCGTCCGTCGGAACAAAGCCTCTAGTGGCGTCTGTTGGAGAAGAGCCACTAGTGGCGTATGTCGGAGAAATGCCTCTAGTGGCGTCCGTTGGAGAAGAGCCTCTAGTGGCGTGTGTCGGAGAAATGCCTCTAGTGGCGTCCGTCGGATAAGAGCCTCTAGTGGCGTATGTCGGAGAAATGCCTATAGTGGCGTCCGTCTGATAAGAGCCTCTAGTGGCGTATGTCGGAGAAATGCCTCTAGTGGCGTCCATTGGAGAAGGGCCTCTAGTGGCGTCCGTTGGAGAAGGGCCTCTAGTGGCGTCCATCGGAGAAGTGCCTCTAGTGGCTTGACGGCTTGAATGACTGTCCCTAATTTTTGCCTAAATCGAGCATGACGCGACGACTTAGCGGGATTTTTTTTTATCTCTCATATTCTCTCCTTTTGCCATAGTCAACTTTGAGAGTATTTAGATCGTGCCCCTCGGTTTCCCTAATTTTGCATGGATTGCCCCTTGAGGTTTTCATTCCATCGGGATTTTATTTCCCTCATTTTGCCATGATTGCATTTTTTTTGAATTTGCAATCATGCCCCTCATTTCCTTATTTTGCCTAGGTCGTGCTCTCGGGTTTTCAACCTAGCGGAAGCACTCTTTGTGTGTAGCCATTTTAATTTGTAGCCGTTTGGAGGGTGGCTGTGACCCTATCTACTGTTTTCTGCATTCGACATTGCAAAAGCATCTTTTAAAGTAGTCAATTTCGGGTTGACTGTGGCCCGTTCTTCATTTCCCACTTTGATGCGGGAGTACTCTAATTTGTGGTCGTTTAGAGGGTGGCAGAGACCCTTTCCTCCCATTTCGATGTTGCGGGGTTTCTTCTTTTTCTTTTATCGGTAGCCATTTGGAGGGTGGTTGTGGCCCTTTAAAAAATTATCCCGCCCTCTCAGGGTTCGCGGGGATCGCTCTTTATATGTAGTCATTTAAAGGTGACTGTGGCCCTTTTCATCCTGCTTTTGATGTTGCAGAAGCTCTTTTAATTTGTAGCCGTTTTAAGGGTGGCTATGGCCATTTGAAATTATTTCCCGGCCTCACAAGATTCACGTGAATACTCTTTGTATGTAGCCATTTTGAGGGTGGCTATGGCCCTTTCACTCAGTTCCAGCCTTTGATGTTGCGAGAGTGCTTTTGATTTGTAGTCGATTTAGGGACGACTGTGGCCCTTTCATATGATTTCCCGGTCTCACAAGATTCATGTGAATACTCCTTATATATAGTCATTTTGAGGGTGGCTCTGGCCCATTCAACAATATCTCCTCCTCTCAGGATTCGGGGAACACTCTTTGTAGCCATTTTAAGGGTGGCTGTGGCCCTTTCACTCATTTCCCGCATTCACTGTTGCAAGAGTCCTCTATGTCTGTAGCAATTTGAAGGGTGGCTGTGGCCCTTTCTTTTGCAGTTGTTTTAGGGACGACAGTGACCCTTTTTATTCTCCCGCCCTCGCAGGGTTCGCGGGGTCACTCTTTTTGTGTAGTCATTTTAAGGGTGGATGTGGCCCTTTTTTATTTTCCCGCCCTCACAGGATTTGCGGGGTCACTCTTTTATCTGTAGCCGTTTGGAGGGTGGCTGTGGCCCTTTCACTTATTCTCTGCTTTTGATTTTGCGGGAGCGCTCTTTCTCTGTAGCCATTTGAAGGGTGGCCGTGGCCCTTTCTTTATAGTCATTTTAGGGATGACTGTTGATGGATATACGCCCAATTTGAACCCGTTGACTCCCGAATCGTTTCATTTTGATCACCCCGTTAATGATTGTAAATCGAAACTTCAACCCGAACACCTCGCGAAAACACCAACGGTCCGGACGAGGCCGAAGCACTCGTCCGGCCAAGTTAGACTCACCTAGGTGAGGTCGGGTGACCACACCCGACCTCCCCTAGGGGAGATCGGGTGGACCAACCCGATCTCCCCTAGGAGGGGTTGGGTGGCCTCACCCAACCCCTACCCTTGGGGGTCGGACTTTCCTTCCCCCCAAGGGCCCCGACACCGTTTTTAGACTCCCATACTCGGTCTATTTCCGCTAACCTTCTCCGTACACTAAGGTCTTAATTACGTGTTCAAAGGTTAATTAATTGTGTTTAAAGGTTAACGATGTCATTAAGCCACCTTAATGACACCGTTGCCTATAAATACAACTCTCCCACTATTCATTTGATCATCTTGACAAGTTGCATAATTTTGCTCTGACATCTCTCTAGCTTTATCTCTCTAAAACCGTACTGACTTAGGCATCGGAGAGGGTTCATCAGGCACCACCCCCCCCCCCCCCCTCTGTGCATGGTATTGCCCCTCTTGCAGGGCGAGAAGAGAAGAGAAGCTAAGGACAGAAAGACACAGGCTAGGACGACACAACCCGAGAGCACCAAATCCGCAACATCTCCAGTGAGGAACGAGACTTAGGTCGACCGCCCGTTGACCCTAGACTTGGAACCTAACACTTGGCGCCGTCCGTGGGCTTCGAACAGAAAGCCTGGCAATCACGAGAGCGATGACGAACAACTTAGTGTCTAGAGACAATCGCCCACCTGGGGGCAATAGGCAAGAAAGACAGCCTATACCTCCAGCAAGGCAGCCTAACCCAGAGAAACAGCCTGCACACCCAGAGCCTCAGGTAACCCCACAGGCACCCCAGCCTAACAAGCAGGGAGGAGGACCTTCACGCCCAGCTGGCTAGGAGGCTTCCACAGCTTCAACTCCATTGACTAGGAAGCCACAGGGACAGGGGGCAACAAGGAGTGCCATCCCAATACACGGCACCTCCACAGGGATACCACTATGAGGCACAACCTCAAGGGTATCCATATGGAATACTGACTCAAAGGAACGACAATCGTGCCCACACAACCAACATAAGGCCCGCATACTCGCAAGGAGCACAGACAGTGACTCCGAGGTTGATGAGCGCATTAGATGAGCTGCTAGTCCATAGGGAGACTCTGAGGAACAGGTAGAGAAGGCAACACCAGCATGAAGAAGAAGAAGTTCATGAAGAAGAACACCACTCGCACCCTCCAACAGGGCAGCGAGAAGAACAAAGGAGAGAAGAGCAAGGGCCACCCCCTAGAGGGAAGGCAGCAGTTTGTGCCTCCAAGGCAGCAACAGACACAGCAGGATGCCAGGGCATACACCCCTCTGGGGGCAGATAGACAGGCAAGACCTCCAAGGAGGCGGGAATTCAACCAAGTACCCCAACAGGGGCATACACCGCACTAAGGGAGGACATACATACCAGACCAACAAGGATATAGGAGTTCCAACATCCACCCTGGCAATGTACACATACAGTCCGTATCACCACGGACATGACTAAGGGACATCCCAAGGAAAGCTCAAAGGGAGGGACATAGTCCCAACAACACAACAAGGCAACCACCTACCCATGATTCAGCACGACAGGTCCAAGCCCCTTGTGCATTACAACCCTTGGCACACATCCCCCTATGACAGGGGAGCAGTCGAAAAGACAAGAATTTGAACAGGGGACTCATAGAGTATCACACCATGTTAGTACATAGCTACTACAATGGGAAGTTTCATGGAGAGACATAGTGGAGTGAGATCACACATAGCATACATGAAGGATACACCTCCACCTAGTCCGCCTTGCAAGGATGCGACCTTATATTCCTCAAGTGGAAGGAATACACACAGACTACTGGAGGAAGACAGCTACATTACCAAGGAAGCAAGGGGTATCAACACCCCAAACTCATATCCTTCCCATATCCTCTTATTTAATTTAACTACATAACAAGTCAACTCCTAAAAGGGGTATATTTTGATACTTGATATCAACATGTTTTCCAAGAAAGACCATACCGGACGCCTTCGGGCTCCGTGGTATATATATACACATGTGGACCACTAGAAGAATCCGTAAAAGGCCGTCGCCAATCAAGGGATGCACAAGAAACAGATTTCTCAATCTCAAAGGGCACCTATAAGGTCAAGTTTCTGAGAAAGATCACAAGATGGAGGGCTCACTCACAAAAATAAGTTGAGCACTCCCAACATCCTATAGAGGAACTACCATGAAGGTCACAAAGGATTACCCCTACTACAACTTTACACTAAACATCCTAGGGCCAAGTCCGTCAAAGGATCCCATCTGGCATTGGTATGCAAGGGGGGCACCAGTCACAACATGCCCTCCCCACAAACGCCCATTAGCATAAGAGGGGGTAGCCGCGAACTCACCCCTCCAAAAATGGAGGAAACCATATCACATGGGCAACGCCCACCATCAGAGGCAAACACCTCCAGCGGATCTTTATGATTTCACAAAATAGCCATGAGATACAACTACACCTAGTAAGCTCATCCCAGGTAATGGAATACACTTCTATAAAAAACTCTCAGGGACACCAAGCCTAGCAAAGGAAGAATGGCAACACCATCATCAAGCTTTTAAAAAGGGATATGGAAAATATAGTATTTCCACACAATGATATATTAGTCATAAGAGAGGGAATCACCAACTTTGACATGAAGAGAACCATAGTGCATGAAGGGAGTCCGCCAGACATCTCCCATGACCAACCATTGATGATACTAGAGAAGAGTCAGGCATACCTAATACCAAAGGACCCCCTACTAGTAAAGGTGGTCAGAACATCAACACACCCATTAGGGACACGGCACTGCAAACGAACCAGAAATAAGGATGGAACACATATCCTTACAAGTATCCTTACAAGTATCCTTGCATTTATCCTTGCAAAAATAAACTCCGTAGATAAAGAGGTTATCTAATAGATGACTATGCATCTGTTCTCAAAATATGATCCTAACCCGGAGATCCTTGGACTCCGTACTATATATGCAATGAATAACATGTTCATCAAAGATAGGTACACGAAGATTCAAGACAGCGCCATAAAGATTAGGCGCATACCTCTACCAAGTACGACACATTGGAGTGTTCATAAACACTCCTTCGCCATCTCACAAGAAAGGAAGGCAACCAAGGATACAAGTCCTAATAGAATAAACATCGGTAGAAAATCCTGTCATTGAAGTCATGCACCAAGAGAGAAACTCTAAAGATGCAAGATTAGCAAAAGATATAGTGCAACAACTAGAGTATGAAAAAGGAGATACATCTCCTATCAAGAGCCTTAGGGCAGGATAATAGTTCTACAAGATCAACCAAAGAATAGCTCAAAAGCTTGGGGAGTAAGGTTTCAAGATCGACCCTCACACTAGACGCACATCCCGAACAACCACCTTGTCTGCAAATGATAAGACATTTGACTCTGGCATCCCATCAAGAGGAGAACCCCGATAAAAGGGGCACTAGAAAAATATCCCTCCTTTAAGGCCATACGCCGAATACATGATGAATGAAGGTTATGACAAAACAAAAAAGGAGGGACTTGTCGGCTCAACACACCTCAAACACGTATACGTACGCAATACAAATGTAGCCTCTAATGAAGTTATCCAACAAGGAATAGCCAATTCGGGGGAAAATCCATGGAAAATCATGGAGCATCACCTGCAAACCTAAAGGAAAACGCCCTTTTTAGATTCAAGTCCTAATTCAAAGGAATTCTATAATCAACATTCAAGGTGGGAGGAGCATGACCAATGTGACACCCCCTAAAGGCAGTGAAGAATACTCCAATGTAAAGGAAAATGCTAAGCACACTAAGTACCACAACACTTCAAGAAGATTATCACAACCCGGTCAGACCCCCCCACGCCCGAGCAAGAAGCATGGATCAGATTGATTAGTCTGAAACACACCTACGAGATCAACAACTCAAGACACCATTCTATGAGAGAGCTTTTCAACCTAAAACACAAAGAAGGGGGGGAAAGAATTTACAAGCACCCCTAGAACACAAACACTGCCGCATCCTGGTTATCAAGAGAATGACAATCACCCCCACCCACCCAAAGCAAAAGCTCTCCACCCAACCTCCAAAGATACATCCGACAAAGGCATTATCCAAACCATGCCTATGACTGAAACAAGCAAGCAGGAGAAAAAGTAAATCCTACAAGGGACACTCATCGCATTCAACCAAGCAGACAAGGGATTCCCGAGCATATGGGGTACCCAACCAAGAAAATGAACGAGGGGCCTTCAACGGCCAAATATGAAAGGCGGTTTGACCACCAAGCAACTTGGGGGGCACCAAACGAATAAGTGCTTGGTAGTCCACCTAAGTGAAAAAGAAGAGATTAGAGGCAGAAGATCACAAGAACATGCAATACCACTTCTCCTAGAAGAGGTCACATAAGAGGAAAACATCCTCAACTCCCTATACGGACTCGTCCTAAGTTGGCAACACACAAACATCGCCCTCGAAAGGTGATCCCCCACATTGAAAAAAAAGCGTGGTAGCATGCAATATCATGGAAAGAAAGCTCAAGTAAAGATCTAAAAGGCGTATCAAAGACACACCCTGCATGGGGAATGACCCAAGGTAAAGTAATATTCTGAGCCCTCCGGGAGCCAATCCCGCGAATTCATTCGACGCCCCCAAGAGCGTATCTTGAGAGTAGTTCTAAAACTACGAACCCTGTGCCCTCCGGGAGCCTATCCCGCGAACACATTCGACGCCCCCAAGAGCGTATCTTGAGAGTAGTTCTAAAACTACGAACCCTGTGCCCTCCGGGAGCCTATCCCGCGAACAGATTCGACGCCCCCAAGAGCGTATCTTGAGAGTAGCTTTTATACTACGACCCTCGACGCCCCCAAGAGCGTATCTTGAGAGTAGTTTCTATACTTCGACCTTCGACGCACCAAGAGCGTATCTTGAGAGTGGTTTCCAAAAATTACGAATTTCGACGCCCCCAAGAGCGTATCTTGAGAGTAGTTTCTAAAACTACGACCTTCGACGCCCCCAGGAGCGTATCTTGAGGTAGATTTGCAACCTACCAGATTCGACGCCCCCAAGAGCGTATCTTGAGGTAGAAAAAACACTACCAGATTCGACGCCCCCAAGAGCGTATCTTGAGGTAGATTTCAAACTACCAGCTTCGACGCCCACCTAGAGCGTATCTTTGGTCTAACTACTGGTGCCCTCCGGGAGCGTATCTCGTGAACAGTTTCAACGCCCACCTAGAGCGTATCTTTGGTCTAACTACTGGTGCCCTCCGGGAGCGTATCTCGTGAACAGTATTAACCGCCCACCTAGAGCGTATCTTTGGTCTAACTACTGGTGCCTTCCGGGAGCGTATCTCGTGAACAGTTTCAACGCCCACATAGAGCGTATCTTTGGTCTAACTACTGGTGCCCTCCGGGAGCGTATCTCGTGAACAGTATTAACCGCCCACCTAGAGCGTATCTTTGGTCTAACTACTGGTGCCCTCCGGGAGCGTATCTCGTGAACAGTTTCAACGCCCACCTAGAGCGTATCTTTGGTCTAACTACTGGTGCCCTCCGGGAGCGTATCTCGTGAACAGTATTAACCGCCCACCTAGAGCGTATCTTTGGTCTAACTACTGGTGCCCTCCGGGAGCGTATCTCGCGAACATTTTCGACGCCCACCAAGAGCGTATCTTTGGTCTAACTACTGGTGCCCTCCGGGAGCGTATCTCGTGAACAGTATTCAACGCCCACCAAGAGCGTATCTTTGGTCTAGCAACACCATACATACCATTTAAAGGGTATCAGAAGAGATCATCGCACCATACTGAGAAGGATTCCATGAGAAAACAATTTCAAAGCAAAGTTGTATGAAGAACACATAATGTTTGTTCATGATGAGATGGCAGGTATGATGTGAAGGAAAACACAAAAGAAAGATAAGTAAAGGAAAGCATATACAAAGGAGAAGTCTATGACCAAAGGATCATATACAGAAGTACAAGAGGTTATCATGAAAAGTAACGAGTTATCCTACCATCCATATCACAAGTCAAGAGAAGTATCTCAAAGGAACCCAACACCACCAAGAAGGATAGCAAAGACATGAAATCCAAAGTTCAAGGCTCTCAAAATAAACTCGACCCATCAAGAAGAGGAATTGCCTTACAGGTCGCACAAAGCAACCTCCGACAAACGTTATTGTCCTGCACGTCGCCCTCGCGTGACCTATGGTCGTATCAGACTTGAACATCGTCAAGCACAACTCCATACATCATGATGTGGCTATCATGTCCACATACCCTGAAGTGGCTATCATGTCTACATACCCTGAAGTGGCTATCATGTCCACATACCCTGAAGTGGCTATCATGTCCACATACCCTGAAGTGGCTATCATGTCCACTTACCCTGAAGCGGCTATCATGTCCACACACCCTGAAGTGGCTATCATGTCCACACACCATGAAGTGGCTATCATGTCCACACACCATGAAGTGGCTATCATATCCACACACCAAGACCATCATGTCCACCACAAACCTAAAGAGCCAACACCCAACCTCAAAAGGAGATTCAAGAAAAAGGGAAAAACAACACCCTTCATACGCTCATCAAAGGTAGGCACTTATATTTCAACCCACTGGGGGATACTAGGTAGGAGACGTCCTCATTATGAAGACAACCTCCATATCTCATGAAATCAACCATGAAGCAAAGAATCACGACAAGCACTATTGAGGGCATATAACAAAACGATCCCCACAACGATCACAACTACGATACTAGTAGAAGCTAACTCAAGAACAGTCTCCACCGAACTCCCAAGCAAGAATTTGCTATCTTAATCAGAGCCATGGCAAGAGAAAGGAACCTCAACGAAAGGCGATGATCACACCCATCACCAAAAGAAAAATTTTCAACGCAGGGGTTAATAACATAACCCATAGGAAAGCCAAAGACACCTTCGAAAGTCGTCAAATCTACATGAAGATGAAATGAACCTGAGACTCGGCCCCTCGGCTGGGGGGCATAGGATAGAGAAGAAACATCAAGACCTATGATCACCCCATCGCCAGCCACAGGTTGTTTCCCTTTGTCAAGTAAAGAGGGCGCCTCTTCAACCACTACCTCCTTATCATGAGAGGGAGTCAGCAAGGAGGCACTTGAAGGAGAGCCCCTCGCGGTTTCCTTCTCCTTGGCAGCCGAGGGCCCGACCTCAGAGTCAGGTTTCCACGCCTTGGATTTAGATTGACTTGAACTCTCGCCCACCGCAAGAACCCATTCGGTAACCAGGGGCGAACGCCCTAACAACAAGAAGGAAGCAACATGAGAACAATCATAAGTATATCACAGAGAAAAGAGAATGGAATGAGAACATACCGGAAGCATTAGCAACCTTCCCTGACTTAGAAAATTTCTTAGCCTGATAAGCAGAACTAGAGGTTTCTCCCCTCTCATTCGATTCAACGGTCTCCCTGTCTGAAGAAGAAAGCTTCCCAAAAGTGAGTCATCTATACGAGCGACCAACACAAATATCGACCCTTACTCATGGAGGGGCGAGATACACCTACTACGGGGGCAACCTTAACACCAAGGGAAGAGGGCGAACTTTTAGCTTCCCCAAATGGAGCAACGCTCCAACACATGTCAATAGACCCCTTTGCTCGCGGCGGTAAGGAGAAAGCTTGTAAGCATTTTCACCCTCACTTTTATGGGGAACAAATTGCAGGGTAAAGGTCAAGAGCTATACACACGCTCCAACGAATGAAGGAAAAAGGTTACACATGCCAAAGGTCGAGGCTAATGGACAATGCTTACGCTAGTACGAGGGAGGCGGAACGTTGTGTCCCATTGAGTGGCAGAGTTCCCACCCTCAAGTAAAGGAGAGGTCTATGCTCTCACCTTTGCACTTATGCTCATATTCATGATTAACATCTACAGGTACATCAATGTCATCACTCATGCTTATACTCACAACCCGTCCATACATACATACATGTTCATGCTTGCACTCATATGCATGCCCACGTACACACTCCCGTGTGTTCAAACATTTAGACGTCCATGCACATGGCCGCCATATATTTATGCATATATTCATGACTACAATCGCAACATGTCCATACTCACTCCCATCCTTATGTCCCTACTTGCATGTATGCTAGTGCACATCCTCATGTTCATGATATGTCCATGTTCACTACTAGTTAACATCCTATAGGCATATTTTCTAGTATCCCATACTTAGAAAAATTTCGAACCAAAATTGAAATTTTTCTCCACTTAGACTTGTCCCGGCATGAAATTGAAGTATGAATCCGTTTAGCTGTATTCATATTGCATCCCCATGTGTGTATATATTGTTCAAGTATACGCCCATGGCAAGGATAGATTTATTATTTCCACCTCAGACGGACGCGTGCTTGGACACGTGCCCGTGCTATTCTGACATTTGCAATTCCTCTATCTTATAAGACAGGGGGCAGAGTCAGAGATACATATCCATGGGTAAGTAAGGACTCCGACAAAAGGTAAAATCCCGGCTTCAAATTGCGCGTGTTATACCATCCTAAAATAGAGTCAATCAAGGGTCATGCCATTGGTTGACTCGGGGGCATGTGATGGATATACGCCCAATTTGAACCCGTTGACTCCCGAATCGTTTCATTTTGATCACCCCGTTAATGATTGTAAATCGAAACTTCAACCCGAACACCTCGCGAAAACACCAACGGTCCGGACGAGGCCGAAGCACTCATCCGGCCAAGTTAGACTCACCTAGGTGAGGTCGGGTGGCCACACTCGACCTCCCCTAGGGGAGATCGGGTGGACCAACCCGATCTCCCCTAGGGGAGATAGGGTTGGCCAACCCTATCTCCCCTAGGAGGGGTTGGGTGGCCTCACCCAACCCCTACCCTTGGGGGTCGGACTTTCCTTCCCCCCAAGGGCTCCGACACCGTTTTTAGACTCCCATACTCGGTCTATTTCCGCCAACCTTCTCCGTACCCTAAGGTCTTAATTATGTGTTCAAAGGTTAATTAATTGTGTTTAAAGGTTAACGATGTCATTAAGCCACCTTAATTACACCGTTGCCTATAAATACAACTCTCCCACTATTCATTTGATCATCTTGACAAGTTGCATAATTTTGCTCTGACATCTCTCTAGCTTTATCTCTCTAAAACCGTACTGACTTAGGCATCGGAGAGGGTTCATCAGGCACCACCCCCCCCCCCCTCTGTGCCTGGTATTGCCCCTCTTGCAGGGCGAGAAGAGAAGAGAAGCTAAGAACAGAAAGACACAGGCTAGGACGAAACAACCCGAGAGCACCAAATCCGCAACATCTCCAGTGAGGAACGAGACTTAGGTCGACCGCCCGTTGACCCTAGACTTGGAACCTAACACTTTGTGATGGATATACGCCCAATTTGAACCCGTTGACTCCCGAATCGTTTCATTTTGATCACCCCGTTAATGATTGTAAATCGAAACTTCAACCCGAACACCTCGCGAAAACACCAACGGTCCGGACGAGGCCGAAGCACTCGTCTGGCCAAGTTAGACTCACCTAGGTGAGGTCGGGTGGCCACACCCGACCTCCCCTAGGGGAGATCGGGTCATCCAACCCGATCTCCCCTAGGAGAGATAGGTTGGCCAACCCTATCTCCCCTAGGAGGGGTTGGGTGGCCTCACCCAACCCCTACCCTTGGGGGTCGGACTTTCCTTCCCCCCAAGGGCCCCGACACCATTTTTAGACTCCCATACTTGGTCTATTTCCGCCAACCTTCTCCGTACCCTAAGGTCTTAATTACGTGTTCAAAGGTTAATTAATTGTGTTTAAAGGTTAACGATGTCATGAAGCCACCTTAATGACACCGTTGCCTATAAATACAACTCTCCCACTATTCATTTGATCATCTTGACAAGTTGCATAATTTTGCTCTGACATCTCACTAGCTTTATCTCTCTAAAACCGTACTGACTTAGGCATCGGAGAGGGTTCATCAGGCACCACCCCCCCCCCCCCCTCTGTGCCTGGTATTGCCCCTCTTGCAGGGCGAGAAGAGAAGAGAAGCTAAGGACAGAAAGACACAGGCTAGGACGACACAACCCGAGAGCACCAAATCCGCAACATCTCCAGTGAGGAACGAGACTTAGGTCGACCGCCCGTTGACCCTAGACTTGGAACCTAACAACTGTGACCCTTTTATTTGTAGTTGATTTAGGAACAACTGTGACCCTTTTATTGCTTCACTGCTCTCACAAGATGAACACTCTCATTATTTTTCTATAGCCGATTAAAGGGCGTCTGTGACCCTAAAGAAAAATGAGGTTTTTGTTTTTTTTTCAGCTCACCTTTTGCCATAACTGCCCCTACGGGTTTTCAATCATGCCCATCTCCCTAACTTTTGCCTAGGTCGCCTTTACAGGTTTTCAACCTAGCGAGAATTTATTTTTTTCTCTCTTTTTTTTTTTTTGCTTCTTTGCTTTTTTTTATATAAAATTTACCTAAAATAATTAACAAAAATTATTTACATGCCCCTAGTGGCAGATTTGGAAATTTCTAATTCAAAACATCTTTTAGAGAATGGCTCAGTTGATTGGGTCAAAATATGTCGGTCGTGTCGACGCCCTGAATGGACCCTACGACCAATGGATGACATAGACAATGATTTCTTCTCTCGGCTTCTCCAGTGTCCCGACTATTGCTCATTTTCTTTTGAGGATGCCCCATGGCTAGTACCTATCGAGTTAGGCTCGTCGCATGCTAGACGAATGACCTGATTGATGAACACACATGGATGACGTGGAGTTTGGCCTGGCAGGCCACGTATGAATTTTTTTTGAAATATCTGGGACAAACTCGACAGTTCACCTCAGAACGGTCGGCGATCAAAGGGTCGTGCACGAGATGTGCTCTTCAGGGGCCTTGATTTGGATGATTATCCGAGCTGCAAAATGAGTAAGGAAAAACTCAAATTTCGGGGATAGAATTGATCACAACTTCTCTTACCTGGGTGTTGGACTTTTTTTAGTGGGCAGTGTGCTCGCTATACAACTGGACATGCTGCATGTCCTGATTTTTTGCCCCAACTAGAAAACACAACTTGTATATGTACACCAGTCGGAAAGTAAATGCCCCTGGACTTCTGACGGAAGGCACCAACAATAATGTTTTCTTTGATTGACATAATCAAATGCTCATTGGTCGGCACATTGAATCTTCATGGGACTCTCAATGATTTCTGGATATATTCCCATCTTCGGACACGTCTGATCTCAATGGGAGATGCCCCTTGGGTACCAACGACCAGTTTAGACATCACCATAAAACAGATGTACGGCTTGGTTCGGGGACGCGTATGAATTCCACACATGGTAGGTGGAATTTTGGCATGGAAGTTCTTTGAAGCAGTCACGTTTCGCGTGGTTGCGACCTCGTCGAAATGATCGTCTGATCTGCAAAAAGAGTAGGGACACTCAAATCTCAATGAAAAATCAAGTACAATTCATCGCACCTGAGTGTTGGATATCCCGATTGCGCAGTTTGTTCTTCGTGCGACTGGATGACTGCTTGTTCCTTTTTTTTTGTAGCCCAATTTGGCCAACAGAACTTAAACGTACATGATATCTAACCAAGGGTACCTGCGAAGAGTGAATGAAAAATCAGTGTAGAGAATATGAGAACTCATGCATGATTTTTTTGAAAACTCTAATGTCATTCATTTCATAATTTTAATTACTTTTTTTTTTTAAAAAGAATCAAAATTTATGATCTAAGGTGTTTTGCATCATCATGGAGTTTACTGAGTTTGTTGAGTGCACTATCTGGCTCGAACGTATAACAGATATATGAAGTTTTCTTTCAAAGATTTTCTCGTCCTTTGTTTAAACTCAAATAGTTGTACTCAACTGCACGGTTAAACTATTTTCTCAAAAAATAGAATCTAATCTCCTTTTTAAAACGTCAGATTATGGGAAGGTCGAGACGATCTTACCAAAAAAGTGCAATACAAATTGGATGAAAACGAATGACAAGTTTTTTTTTTTTTAATGCTCATGCATACTCGAAAGTTAAAGTTCTATTGTTAAGAAAATTACAACTTACAACCAATTTACCTGAATGATACATATAGAATGTATTTACAAAATGAATAATCCAGGTAAAGTTTTTTTATAAAAATAAATGCAAATGCGATGTATATTTGATTAAAAGCTCAACAACTAAGAGAAGATTTACAATATGTCTAAAAACTCATTTTTCTGAAACAATGCCTATGAGATGAAAGTTATACAGTTAAGAAAATTTACAAGCTACCTGAAATTTTTGGTTTTTTTGTTTTAAATAGGAAAAAGGAAAAAGGAAAATAAATGCATCCTAGTTGCTCAAAATTAAAAATTCAGGTGAAAAGTTTTTTTTTAATAGAATGCATATGAGATGCATAAAAATAAGTTGCAAACTTAAAAATACAAGTTCTACAACTAAGAAAATTTACAATTTACCTGAAAGTTTTTTTTCAAAAATAATGCATATGAGATGCACGTTTTTTTATTAAAAATTCAGGTAAAATATTTTTTTTAAATAAAGAGCCCTAAAACTAAGAGAGCTTACGATTTATCTAAAAAGTTTTTTTAAAAAATCAATGCATATTGAGTGCATTATTAAAATAAAACAGTTCAGGTAAATTTTTTTTGAAACGATGCATATGGAATGCACGTTGGAAATTAGAAGCTCTAATAGCTAAAGAGGAATTACAATTTTTCCTAAAATGTTTTTTTTTTTGCATATGTGACGCACTAACCAAAATTACAACTTACCCGAAGAGATTTTTTTAATAATGCGCATGAAATGCAAGTTTGAAATAACAAATTGAGGTAATAGTTTTTTTTTAAAAAAAATCAATGCACATGAAATGCATGTTTGAAATGAATAGTTCTATAACTAAATGACTAATTAATTAGCTGAAAAATGCATTTTTTTTTTAAATGCAATGATTAATGCACGAGAATAAAAGTTATATAAATAGTACTATATACCTGATAACATTTACAACAAAAAAACACTGATATAACACGACATGTTAGGGGGGGGGGGGGGTAAAAATGTGTGTCTTTGCTCTACAAGGTATGTTCCACTGATAGACTTCCGACACGGTGGTTTCCTCACCCCATCATATGGATCACAGGACTTTCACGAGCGGTGGAGTTGTTCCGAGTCGTTCCGGCGGCTCGACCGCGCGGTCGTACCCTTACCAACTCTCCCGGGTTCCTAATTGCCCTGGGTTTTAGGCATTTTGGAGATTATACTAAAGTGAGTGTGTGCGAGTTTAAACAATGTGTTAGTTTTAATCTAAATTATGCACCTGCCACACCAAAAAAAACAAAGTTAGAATAGTAAAGTGAATAAAAACTAAAAAAAATAAAAAAATGGCAATAAGCGAATATAATGAGCTCGAACCCTCTAAATTATCCCCAGCGGAGTCGCCAAATTGTCAGACCTAAAATCTGACCTAAGGCGAATACGTTTTGAAAAACGTTGCATCATTTTGAAAGAGTCGCCACTAGTTAATTAAGGCTAACTAGAAACCTAAATTGCCTAGGGAAACAATGAATTAAACCTAGGACTAAAAATCGGTCTAAGCTCAAAAATTCAGATTCGGGGGTTCTGTTACGAAACAAGAACATGGTGATGATCTCGCCCTTTCAGTACTCAATTCACATATTTGCCAATTTTATCTTTTAAATATATACATGACTACAAATAAAAAAATTATAAAATAAAGATTACATTTTACCACTCTCGAATCATTAACTAAAAACAGATTCTACATATATATATATATAAGAATTATAAATCATTACCAAAATAACCTAAAACACTAACCGTATCAAGCATATAAAAATACAATTAAACCTAAGTTACCCACTAATCTTATACTATTTAATCAAATCATTCATGTTATTCTGTTAAACTTAATTTATTCATCTGAATGTGTTTTCTCATTAGACTACTCTAGTTTACACACAATAATGATATAGTAAAATTAATAATAAAGAAATGACATTTACTCCCAAACACAAAGATATAATATAATAAATAAATAAGTTACTTTTACCTGGAAGAAAGAAGATTGCCAGCAATTAAAGACATACAAGCAATCAGAAGACATTGGCGAGTCAACTCCGGAAAACTGATGGGCGGATCAAACAACTAGTTACTGGAGATTGCAACTGTCGAATAATGGGACCTTGAGGCATAGGAGGTCAAGCGGGTGGTCACCGACGATGAGGACTGATGCCCGATGAATGAATGGATCGAAGGAGTTATACGGAGGAGGAGGTGCTGGTCTGGTGCGTTGGAACTCAGGCAATCGGCGACGTGGCAATAGAGCTGGTCGGGGAGTTTCATCAGGGACGGACACCAAGCTGCGGTGAAGGAAGGCCGAAGCAGCAAACCGGTGGCTAGAGTAGGTCGTCATAGTTCGGTGAGTAGCGGTAACGGACGGGATAGGAGCGTGGCGATTTTCGGCTGGCGACGGGGACGAGGTCGGAGCTCCGGCGTTCTCTTCCGGCATGGATCAGTGCAGGAGTTTTGAAAACTGAAATTTACAGAAGAGAGAGAGAGAGAGAGAGAGAAGCCGGGCGACGTGGGCCGAGTGGCGAGGCAGGACGACGACGGAGGCCAGGCTGAGCTCTGGTCGGGGGAGTCGGTGGTGGCAGGAGAAGGTGGAGGCGCAGCAACAGGAGAGAAAAAAGAAAAGAAAAAAAAAGTTTTTTTTTTTTTTTTTTTTTTTAAATTAAAGCACAAATAGACAAAATTCGCACAGATTACGAGACAAAGTATAAGTATTGCTATGGTGTTTTTCTGTGTGTTTAACTTTACAATGTAAAACTGACCTCCTATTTATACTAATAACATAGCCTAGATTACAATAAAATCTAAATAAAAAATGCTAACATATAATTAGCTTACAGATAATTCATAGGGATATATATTTCTACAGACAATTTTCGTTAAATAAAAGATAATATCTGTAGATAAACACCTTACAAATAATTGTCTAAAAATTAAAAAACTAATTATTATATATATATATATATATATTTAAATATTCCGAAAATATTAAATATATTCAAAATATTTTAAAATATATTTATAATAATTTCCTAATGTGCACTTAAGCATTTCTTGGAGACTTCGTGGCTTGACGCGTCCAGAATTGACGTATTATGTGTAACGTCGTTACGTCCGGGTCAAAATCGAGTGTTTACAGACTCATGTGGAAAATAGTTTATTTTTAGAAACCTTAAATCCTAAAATTTATATTTACCGTATCCAAACTCAAATCACCAAACTCTTGTTATTTCAATTATGTATTATATTACAAAATATATAGTTTTATATAATACATATAGTTTTTTTTTTCCCGCGTGGTTGTACTAGTGTTAGATTACGGGGAGTAATCACTACGGATACTAAATCATGGTACGTGCTAGTAATCGAAATTACGTAGCGGAAGATTCGCACATACCTCAAACGATGTCCGTAGTCCGTAGATCCTTCCTGCAGGGAGTTCACGATCCTCCGGTCGGCACCCGTAGAGGTTCTGGTTAATGAAGCCCTACATGGTATGTTCTCCACAGCAAAGCCTCTGATCGATTCTTGGCAGGGGACATATCTATGGAGTGTTTGTAAGAAAGCAAATTGGCACACCATTTGGTGGTGGATAGGTTCGGCCGAAATACTTGTGTGGGGTGGAGGGTTTTGCTCTCTAAAACAATCTAATGAGGAAATAGTGATTCACCCTAAAAATCTCCAATATTTCGGCCGGCCACTATGCATAGAGAGGCCTAATTTTGGGCATCTCATGTCAATTGAGATTTGGGTCTAGCCCAATTACCCTAATGTGACATGTACCTAATTTCCTTAGGTAAACTGGGCTACCAATTACGGCGCCCATCACCATATGCTTACAGCTCCCACTCGCCGGAATGGGAGGGTGCCTGTTAATGTATTGTCATCCAAATCTGCATCAACATTTCACTTCTTCGATCCGGTCCTTGATTCCAAACAGTTCATACGAGGTTTTCCGTGCGACTGGCAGATACTACGGGCGTCGTGCTACTCATCTGTTAGGAGTATTGTAGCGCCTGCGGAACGCTGATTCCCTTTTCTCTAATCAACCTGTTATAAACAACATTTATATAGTACCGCGATGTATCTTAGGTCAACTGATAATCCTCCTTCTGCCTAGTTTCCACAAAGGAACACTTCTCCAAGGCATCTGTACAAGTATTCACAACCTTCAACTAATATCTGGTTGGTGGCCACCTAGTGAATACAAAAGTTGGTGAATTACAAGTGAACTTGACCATCCCCATAGTCATATCCTTAGTGAAACCCAACCGATTTCCAAAGAAGTGGTCACTGGGCCTTTTTGTTTAGCACTACGCTCGTACGCCGGGAAGCGAGCATTGAGCCTGACCTTAGATATGAGTTATGAGTCCGTGAGGATACTTTTAGGTGCCTCTTCATAAGGCTCCTGGGATCAATCACACGCTCGAGGTGAAGAAGTTTGCGCCCGCCAGAATCATGAGGATTCCTTCCTAGCACAACCGAGATGTGATCCCGTGGTCGAATGTGGCACGCGTAGTATGAAGCACGCGTTGATAGCATACCTGAACCTTTTGGGTTGACAGTAAAGGGATATGTCAATCATGCTATCACATATTCTCATCTGGCCCAGAATGTGGTTTAATGACGAACGAAGTTCATCACGGCGATATGTAAAACGAAGATCGTGTCGAGTTACTTCGAAACTAGATAATCGTCTTGCTTAATCAGATTTATCCCCCTGATTCTTAGCCAGTCTTGCCTGGTAGAGGCCTCCCTCCACCGCAAGACGACCGTACTTGTGTGACGAGGTAAGGCCCACATTCGACATAGTTTGGTAGAGGATTGCGTCCTCCTACGACTTAGTTTATAGACCGTAAATCTGATGTAATCAAAACATTATGACGTTGATTGATCATAAGCGCAGTTGCAATTCTTTCATTTACAAAATATAACTTTCTAATATCAAAATGTTATCATAGATACATGCCATTTCTAAACCCTACGCAATCCAAGCGGTTTTACATGCTTTTCAAATATCTCCCTGCGTAGTGGTTTAGTTAATGGGTCCGCAATCATATTATCAGTGGACAAGTATTCCATAGTGATTATATTGTCTTCTACCATAGATTTAGCATAGAAATATTTCACATCAATGTGTTTGGTCCTACTATGGTACTTCGGTTTCTTAACTGCCGCAATGGTTGCTTGATTATCAGAGAAGACCTTCACAGGTTTATTCTCGACATCGCCACCAAGCAGTGCAGTTAGAAGCCTTTTGAGCCAGACCGTTTCTTGTGCATTCTTAGAGAGAGCTACGAATTCCGATTCAATCGTGGACAGCGCGACACAAGTTTGCTTCTTGCTCGTCCATGAAATGGCGGCGTTAGCAAGGAGGAACACTCCCCCCGTGGTGGACTTACGATCATACAGATCGCCACCATGGTCGGTGTCACTGTAAGCGGTCAATTTTAACTTCTTTCCCTCATAGCACAGTGCGTGGTCGACAGTACCTTTCAGATAACGAATTATTCGTTTTACAGCATTTAAATGTTGATAGCCAGGATCTTATTGGAAACCTGCTACTAGGCCCACAACGTAACAGATATTCAGACGGGTGCATTGCATGGCGTACATCAAACTACCGACCATGCTTAAATATTCTGCACCCTTCATCTGTTCACGCTCTGCCAGGGTCTTGGGGCCGTCACGTTTTGACAGTGCGCACCCAAATACCACCAGAGTATCCACGGGTTTGGCATCCTGTAAACTGAATCTTTTCAACAGTTTGTTAATATAAGCTTCTTGAGATAGACATTGTAAACACCTAATTTTGGTACGCGCTACACGTATATGACACGATTAAAAATGTTATCTGTAACGCGTTTGAAAAAAGGAAGTAACTGAAAATGGAAGGTCACGGGGTTGCTAAAAATAGACTTAGTTTAAATTCGGATAGTTATCTATATTTACTGCAGAGTATATTATTTGAATATTTGTATTTAATATTCAGAATATTTAGTATTTAGTAGTAAAATAAATCAGCAATATATGTTGCTCAAATTAGACTAGACCTATGTATTGCAATGTAAAGGGGACGGATAGAAACAAATAAAAATCAATAAAAAAGCACCGCAACTTTCCCTGGACATTGAGCTATATCTAAATCTTGATTCATGTGTTTATTATTTCATACAGGTTTTACATTCATTATTATTATTATTATTATATAATCAGTCTTTTTTCTTTTTTTTTTTTCATTCATTCATAGGTTAAAGTCAAGATGGCAGCCATGTAAATCTTCATCCTCTGTCTGCTCTAGTTCGCCACCGCCCCGATTGTCCGTTGGAAACTCCATCTCGAATTTTGTCCGTTAATGGTGATTTCGGGATTTGTTGCGTTCAGTGAGGACGCGTCTGTTCGCGTGGTTGTGCGGGTTTTTGGGCTATAACCCTTCGTTGGGAAGAGGTTGGGCCACTGGCGAGTGTTCGGCTTTTGCTCCCGTAAAGGTCTGTGTCTCGGTACGGCTGTGTCTCAGGAGGCGGTGGTCTGTGCACAAGTGCGGGCGTCTGGGCGACGATTCCTGCACGAAGGACCAATGCTAGCACGGAGAGGGGAGGTGGTGCTAGCGGAGCCCTCTCCGACGCTCAAGTCACTATAAGGGCAAAAATGTAATTTCTAGAGAGAGAATATTTCTAGAGAGAAGTCAGAGCTCAAAATACCAAAGTTGGGCAAATGAGAGGATGTGTCAAAATGGGTGGCCAAGGCTTCCTTGGGACCGGACCCGGTTTTAAAGCGGTTCGGTGACGGTTCAAGATCATGCGGTAACCGTCATCCGTATTGATAATATGCGAACTTGACTTCTCTACACGTAACGGTAATCGCGGAAACGGTAGTCGCGCGATACCCGTAATGCGATCCGGACCTCGTCGAATTTGGGAAATTCGGCGAGGTCCGGATTGCCGCGCAACCCGGAGGTCCGGTCCGGACGCGCGTAAATGCGTTTCCGGACCATTTTGATTCCTTGGGAGACGTTTTTAAACCGAGATGTAATTTTGACGTGTCTACGAGGCCCGAAATGTAAATATGAACCCGAATTGGACATATATCCATCACTTGCCCCCCGAGTCAAGTAACGGTTTAGAACCTTTCTTGACTCTATTTTTAAGTTAGGATACGTATCCAAATTGAGTTTGACGCTAACGTTTCGGTTTTGATCGTTGGTCGGACGTAGACATCTTGATTTTGCCCGTCCTTTGATTTTCCGACCGTATGACTTTGTTTCCTGTCATCACGGTTAGTGCAATAGGGAATGTACATACGTAACGTACAAGTACGGTTATCGTTGGAGACATAAGCAATTGATAATATACTATGCGAACATGCCTCTATCAACATGCATGCATAAGTAATGGTCATGGCAAGATCGTAATTATGCGATGCAAGAAATAGAGACCGTATGCTTCTAAAATGACTTAGTGATTATCAAATCATGAATCATGCGATGACAACATACGTGTAGAGTGATGGGTTTGATACATGCAATGTCAAGATATGCATAGGAGTAGATATTTTTAGAAGAGGGGGTGGAGTATACCGTAGGTGTTTAGGCATGAATGTAGATAAGTTAATCCTTTAATCCTTATCAACAAAGCATCTCTTGGGATATGTAAATACACACATCCCCAATTATCCTTCCAGCACCTTGGGAATTCATCATTCCATCTTCTTTGCAGGTAATTCATTAATCATTTCCCGAAATTGCCTTTGTGTTCATAATTTCTTCGCCGTCGTAGAGCTTAGACACATCCCGACAGTTTCGAGTTTGATCCTTGACTTGTTTTCAGAAATTGACACCACCATTCGACTCAGTTTGTCACGAGGATTCCAGCGCCGCCTTCGGAACCACCAGGAGATGCCGGACGCGCCCTCACGCGCCGCCGCGTGAGAAACACCCTTGCCGGCGCGTGTAGCCCACGCGCCACCTTCCCGGCCTCTGTTCGTCGCGGTCCTTACCTTTCCGAAATTGTCTCGACGAGGGAAGTCCATTGGGATACTTTTCGTCATGTTTTGAGGTAATTTGGAAATTCGAATTTACAGGACAGCTTCGACTTGATTTCGAATGTCACCGTATTTTTGTTCGTTTGAGCTATTTTTCGTCGTTAACGTGCGGAACTGCTTGTTGATGCTTGTATGTCGAGTAATTGCTGATCGGTTGCTGTTATTATCGTCGTTTGTCCATAACTTAGGGGATTTTCACTTCCATGGATAGTTGAGGTAGAATTCCCCGTTTGGATATAGTGCCCCCGTGTCTTTGTGTAGAAGCTTTTTGGTCGATATGCATAATTTCTCCTCTTGGCGAGTTTTTTGGTTGACGGGGATTGCCAAATAACTTTAGGCATAGTCACTTGTCGTCTTGACGCCTTAGAGAAATATTTCCCTTAAGCGTTGCCGCGTTCGATCCTTGCGGTTTGTCGCGTTAATTCCACCGTTTGCATGATAGCTCCTTAAGACGTTAGTCCCTTTTATGGTACGTACCAACTTTACTATGCGCGTGGATCTTGGCTACGTGCGTTGACTTTTTGATACACGCGTTGACTTTTGCTATGCGCGTTGGCTTTTGATGCGCGCGTTGACTTTTGATACGCGTGTTGACTTTGATACGCGCATTGACTTTGATACGCGCATTGACTTTGATACGCGCGTTGACTTTTGCTATGCGCGTTGGCTTTTGATGCGCGCGTTGACTTTTGATACGCGCGTTGACTTTTTGCAGGTTGTGAAGTCGTGGTAGCTTCTTGCGGAATCCCCTTCCTTTCGACCGAGTTGTTGCTATGAGTAAATCCTTCATTCTTACTCTGAACGTTTTTGAGCATTTTGACCTTCATAATGGATAGCTTTTCGAACGGCTATATGTCTTTTGTGAATTCATATTGCAGGTTGGTTTGCCGGAAAGAGTTCGTCGCTTCATGCGGCGGCTTCGCGTATTGCTTCTCGTGCCGATCCGGCTTTGGTGACTCCTGCCCCCATCACTCCTGCCAGTTCGGGGCGTGATCTTGGCAAAGGGTCTTCTACTCATGTGATCGGGGATACTCCCCCAGTGTCTGATTCTCGCGTTTCTTCCAAGCGGACTGACACAGTGGCGCGTGGACCGACTGATCCCAAGCGCTTGAAGCCAAATGCTACTACTTCCACTCGTAAAGGCAAGGAAGTTGCGAGTCGTAATGTAGCGTCATCTGCCCCCCAGTCGGGAAACCGACCTGTGGAAGGCCGCGGACTTTGTAAGTACACTTTTGATGGATGTACTCCGCGGTTTTGTTATTTGTTGTTAACCACTTTTCTTTCTTTTTCGCAGCGGTTCCCCCTCTCAGGCGCGACCATCTGGTGTGCCCCGTTGGGTTGGACATTACTGGGGAAACCTGGGCTCCTTTTGGTAATAGTGGAGTTTATTTCCCCAAGGAGTCTTCACTTCGCACTCCAGAGGTTGGAGTTCGTGTGTTGCGTAGGTGTGTTCCACCAGGTGATAGGCGTTCTTGCCCAACGACTGATGAGGAGGCTGAGGCTTATGCACAGGGTGCCTTATCCCGATTTGCTCCTGTAAGTAACTTGATTCTTCTGCCAAGTTTGTTGTTTTTGCGATTTATGTTTTTCTTATCGCGTTGATATGTGCAGGTTGTAGCTGACATTGTAAACATGTCATCTTTTGTCATGGAGCTGGTAAGCGCGAAGCAGGCGGCTATGGATAAGTGTGACGCTTTGCGCCAAGAGTTGTCGCGAACCAAAGAAGAGGCTCGCGTGTTGAGTTCGAAAGCTACTACTTCTGAGAGTCGTTATGAGGCGCGCCATACTCGCTTGTCAAAGCTTGAGTCTGAGATGATCGCTCTTGAGAAGAAGGTTACAGACGATCTTCAGTCTCAAGGAGCGGAGTTAGCTGCTCTTGGTAAGGAGAGTCGTGAAAAGGGCGTACAAGTGGGTTTCACCAAGTACTTGGGAACTTCAGATTTTGAAGCTGCTGTTGAGGAGAAAGTGAACAACCTGATGAGCGAGCGTTCTGAAGATTACTTCACCCGTGTGAAGGATCTTGACCCTGGGTTCCCTTTTGGCGAGTTAGGGCCATATGCGAGTTACGCTCTTTCTCACATTGAGGCGCTGAACCTTTTGGAGTGTGGCCTTCCCAACTACGAGGTGTTGGTTGATGATAGCAGAGATGTGAACGTCATTGTTACTTCTCCCGAGTTTATGGAGGTTGCCCCCGGGCCTCCTGATGGTGTTGCTATTTGAACTGCTCGTTTTACATTGAGCATTTTGGGCTCGTTTATGAGTCCGCTTGTCCCCCGGCTTCTATATTTAGAAACTTGTTGGAGTTGTTGTTCGATTGTTGCTTGTGACTTGTTCGCTTTTGAACTACGTCGTTTGAACCTGTTTTATACACAACAGTTTGCATGATAACTTATTAGTAATATTTCATACCGTTATCACTTACTGTGTTTCCTGAACCCGGATGACTAGTAGTGTAAACGTAGTCCCCGCAGTCGTGACTGATAGCCACTTTGATTCAAAATTGTATGCACGATGCGTTATGCATGTTGTACGTCTTCCTGCATAGTTTGTCACTATATCTGTCGAAACCTGTCAAGTGGTTCGCGTATAGCGACTTAACAAGTAGTATGTTTGAAATGTGTTACCTTGGCTTGAGCAAGATACTAGTTTATACTGTCTCTTAGTTCCACTCTAAGGCGACGTTGTACAAGACTCTACTTGTAAGTTTTATGAGTTTTAAACAGGGTGCGCACCTGCCAGCATGTATCAACCCGCGTTGGGGAAGCATACGTAAAAACTTTTTTGGGTTTTGAAAGAATGTTTTGCGAACCCTAAAATTCTTGTTTGATAAAGTGTTTGGAAAAGGTGTTTGATATATAAATTTTTTTATAAAGTATTTGGCAAAATATTTGTGATACATGATTCCTGCGTCCAGGGACCATGTAACACTTTTGAGAGTATGAATTGTGATGCATGTTTTCTGCGTCCAGGAACCATGCAACACGATTTTGAAAATCTATAGTACGGAATTGTCAACTAGCAAGAGGACTTCCGCAATGAAGAGTGAACCCTTACCAGGAATTCGTTATGTGGGATTGTCGTCTAAACAGAGGACATCCGTCATGAAGAGTGAACCCTTACCAGGAATTCGTAATATGGGATTGTCGTCTAAACAGAGGACATCCACCATGAAGAGTGAACCCTTACCAGGAATTCGTAATATGGGATTGTCGTCTAAACAGAGGACATCCACCATGAAGAGTGAACCCTTACCAGGAATTCGTAATATGGGATTGTCGTCTAAACAGAGGACATCCGCTATGAAGAGTGAACCCTTACCAGGAATTCGTAAGTATGGGATTGTCGTCTAAACCGAGGACATCCGCTATGAAGAGTGAACCCTTACCAGGAATTCGTAAGTATGGGATTGTCGTCTAAACAGAGGACATCCGCTATGAAGAGTGAACCCTTACCAGGAATTCGTAAGTATGGGATTGTCCTCTAAACAGAGGACATCCGCCACTTATGGGGTGATCAGCCCCGTTATCGTATTTGCCCATCCTGTTCTGAATCCAGGGAATGGCTATGAACATGAGGATTTGCCTCTAACCAGAGATGTCACAGCATGTCATTTTTTAGAGGTAAACATGGGGCTTGTCTTTTTTTAAAAAAGAGGATACCTCAACATGCTATTTTGATAGTAGGCCTTGGTGTTAATCCAAGATATTGCTTGTAGATGACAGCTTCTTGAATAGTCGTCACCTTGAGTAAGGAATTGCTATAAGTTCCTTTTTTTTGTAGATAATCCGCAAGTTGTCCTTGCGTCATATAAGTTGACTGTGAACATAGCGCAATTGTTTTGTGTTGCCGGCACCTTCTTGAGATAGATGCCAATTTATGAAAGGAGAAATGAACTCCTTGTTGGTGTAGGTAATAGTTGTTGTAGTTACTTTGTTTTGCTTCCAAGTAACGTACATAGAGTAATTGTGTTCCTACGAAGATAGAACGACTTCATTAGGTTTGTGAGATTATTACAGAGATGCCACTTTATATAAGATAGTGGTCTTTTTAACAAGTAGATGCGTTATGGAAATAAGAGCAAAAGGGCTTGATATAACAGCTCCTTTTGTGATAGAAGATTATCCTTTTATCCGTGGAATTTCTTCAAGTGTCCTCCACTAAATGTATTTGTAGAGACATTGCCATTTGCATCTTCAAGGCGATATGCGTTGATATACGGGATGGATATGACCTTGTAGGGGCCTTCCCATTTTGGAGACATCTTGTTGATTTGATCGAGATGTGAGAATTCATTCCTTCTCCACACCATTTCTCCGACATGGAATTGTCTTTCTTTCACCTTCCTGTTGTAATATCTTGCGGTTATCAAACGCATGCGTGCCTGATTGTGCTCGGAGTTACGCCTTTTCTCTTCAGCCAAGTCTAAGTCTAGACGCATGTCTACTTCGTTGGCTTGAGCATTGAAATGAGTTGTGCGGTAGGATGAGACAGCAATTTCGATGGGAGCGACTGCTTCCGTTCCATACACCAGACTGAATGGTGTTTCTCCAGTTGACTCCTTTGGAGTTGTTCGAAGTGCCCACAGAACACTGCTAAGCTCTTCTGCCCATCCTCCTTTTAATGCGTGCACTCTTTTCTTGAGACCGTCTAGGACGGTCTTGTTGGCGGCTTCGACTTGTCCGTTGGCTTGAGCATGGCGGACTGACGCGAAACGGTGGTTAATGTTGAGTCTTTCGCAAAATGTTTGAAGCCTTGAGCTCTTGAATTGTGGTCCGTTGTCGCTGATTAGGACCTTCGGAACTCCATACCGCGCGATGATGTGATTTCGGATGAAATCCATTATTTGTGCATCGGTTGTTTGTGCCAATGCCTTTGCCTCGATCCACTTTGAAAAGTAATCGATTGCGACGACAATGTACTTGGTTTGGCCTTTTGACTTTGGAAGTGGTCCTACCAAGTCTATCCCCCATTGTGCGAATAGCCAGGAGCTTGCAATTGGGCTTAGCTCGGCAGCTGGTGCCGTGATACTTCTTGAATAAAGTTGGCATGCTTCGCATTCTGTGACCAAGTGCGTAGCTTGGTTTTTCATGGTTGGCCAATAGTATCCCAAGCTCAATGTTTTGCGTATTAGAGATCTCGCCCCTTCATGGCAGGCTGCTTGGCCTCTATGTAAATCTTCTAACACTTTTTGGCCCTCCCGGAAGGTGATGCACCTTAGGTATGGGGTTGAAAATCATTTCTTGTAAAGCTCATCATCTATCAACGCGTAATTGACGGCTTGTCTCTGGATTTTTTGGGCTTGAACTTTGTCTTCGGGGAGCTTGTGGTCTTTGAGGTATGCCAATATTGGGGTCCTCCAATCTGGATCTGGATCGATGCACAAGACTTCGAATTTGTCAATTACTGACAAGATTCTGTTTTCCACGAAATGTGTTTCTTTGCCTTGTTCATTGCCTTGTGCGAATTTGCTCAAGGCATCAGCTTCTTGATTTTCTTCTCTAGGCACCGCGATGATGTCGAATGTATCGAAGCTTGTGATGAGGTCTTTTGCTTGCCCCAAGTACTTTTGCATATTTTCTGACTTTGCCGCGTATTCGCCTTTAACTTGATTGACAACTAATTGCGAATCGCACTTTACTCGTAGATGTTTAACTCCGACACCTTTTGCAATTCTTAAGCCAGTTATCAATGCTTCGTACTCCTCCTCGTTGTTTGTTGCTCTAAATGTTAAGTTTAGAGCATACTTCAACGGATTGGATCCATCGGGAGGTATTAGGAGGAATCCGGCACCTGATCCCCCTACGTTTGAAGATCCGTCGGTGTACATTTGTCATACTTCGGTATGTTCTTCAATTTGTTGAGGTCCAACTTGGGTGTCTGTGTCGGGTGTTATCCCGGTGAATTCTGCGATGAAGTCTGCCAATGCTTGCCCCTTGATCGCCGTTCGAGGAGCAAAGTGAATGCGGAATTCACTTAGCTCCACCGACCACTTTGTTAGCTTTCCTGACATGTTTGGCTTTGACAAGATGTGCCTCAGGGGTTGGTCTGTTAAGACTGTTACTTCGTGTGCGTGGAAGTATGGCCTTAGCTTTCTTGCTGTTATTATAAGCATGTACAGGTATTTTTCAATTGGCATGTAGTTTATCTCGTACTTTGCAAGTATCTTACTTACGTAGTAGACTGGGAGCTGGGTAGTTCCCTTCTGTTTGACAAGGACTGAGCTGACTGCCATGTTGCTCACTGATATGTACAGGAAGAGGGCTCTCCTGGTATCGGTTTTGCCAATGCCGGCAATGTGCGCAAGTGTTGTTTTAATTGCTGAAAGGCCTCTTCACACGCTGGTGTCCATTCAAACTTCTTGTTTGCACGCAAGACTTCAAAGAAAGGGAGTGCCTTGTCGCCTATTCTGGCAAGGAATCTGTTTAAAGCGGCTAGGCGGCCATTCAGTTGTTGGACTTCCTTATGTCTCCTTGGGGATACCATTTCTTCAATCGCCCTCACCTTCTCTGGGTTAGCTTCTATCCCCCTCTGGCTCACCATGAATCCAAGAATTTTTTCTGATTGTACGCCGAAAGCGCATTTTGTTGGATTTAGGCGGACTTGATATTCGCGCATTCTTTTGAAGATTGCTCGCAAGTCGTCGACATGGTTGCGTCTTTTGGTTGACTTCACGACCATGTCGTCCACGTATGCCTCCATTTTGGTTCCGATTAGATCGCCAAATATGGTATTGACCATTCGCTGGTATGTTGCTCCCGCATTGATTAGGCCGAATGGCATCACCGTGTAGTTGTATATTTCGCTATCTGCATAGAATGCAGTATGCGGCGCATCATCCTTGAACATCGGGATTTGGTTATATCCTGAGTATGCATCCATTACGGACATTAATTCATGGCCGGCAGTGGCATCGACTAGTTGGTCGATTCTTGGGTGAGGATATGAATCCTTTGGGCATGCGTTGTTGAGATCTCTGTAAACGATGCACATTCTTAACTTGCCACTTGATTTAGGAACCAACACCGGGTTTGCAACCCATGTTTGGTATCTTGATTCTTCGATGAATCCTGCGTCAAGCAGTTTTCCCACCTCTTCTCTGATTGCCAGTTTCTTGTTGCCCCCGAGGGGTCGAAGTTTCTGGGCTATTGCTCGAGTTCCTGGCTTGATGTTGAGCTTATGGGAAATGACTTCTGCGCTTATTCCGGGCATATCGCTTGGTGACCATGTGAATAACTCTTTATACTCTTTGAGGAGTGCTGTGATTTCTATCACTTCATCTTCTGACAGGGATGCTCCAATTTGGACCATTCTGTCTGGCTCTTCGATCTTTATTTGTTTTAACTCCTCTACTGGGGCCGGTCGGGCACGACCTTCTCTTGGATCATCATCAATGATGGGCATGACATCTGGCTTGACGTTATTTTGGATTGCCACGTTGTAACAATTCTTTGATAACAGTTGGTCTCCTTTGACTTCACCGATTCCGGCTGCAGTTGGGAATTTGATTTTCTGGTGTGCTGTGGATGACACCATTCCCCACGCATTCATAGTTGCGTATCCTAAGATACCATTGTATGCGTCAAGCTTTTGTACTACCATAAATGGTGTTGCAATTTGGAGACGTGAGTTGCCCTCTCCTAGTATAACTGGAAGTGTTATGGACCCAAATGGGTAACTTGCATCGTCCATGAACCCCACTAAGGGTGAATTCATTTTGTTGACGTCCTTCTTTCTCCCCAAAGCTAGGATGACGTCTTTCGTGATGATATTGGGCGAACTCCCTCCATCGACCAAGATACGCTTGATGTCCATGCCGTCGATTGTCATGGTTATGACCAAGGCATCATTATGTGGAAATGTTATGTGCGACTTGTCTTCCGAAGAAAAGCCGATGGCGTCTTCTAGGACAACGTCTCCTTGCTGGCTGCCTCTGGGCTCATGGATCATCAGGGAAGCGTATATTTCTCTCCCGTATGATGTTTCGCCTCCTGCCCAGAAGCCTCCATGTATCACGTGGATGCTTGGAAATTTTGGACCGTGCTGTGCGGATGGCACACTGCTTGCTGGCACGGTAGACATTATGGACCTTTTATGACGTCTAAAGCGCTTCCTGGTTTTTGACGGATTGATCTTAGTGAGGGCGTTGTGATCACTCGTCATGACTTTGCGGTACGGTAGCTTTTTTTTCGAATCACGTAGACGGCGCCAATGTTGCGTCCAGGATGAACAAGGTCGTGAGGACGCGTCTGTTCGCGTGGTTGTGCGGATTTTTGGGCTGTAACCCTTCGTCGGGAAGAGGTTGGGCCACTGGCGAGTGTTCGGCTTTTGCTCCCGTAAAGGTCTGTGTCTCGGTACGGCTGTGTCTCAGGAGGCGGTGGTCTGTGCACAAGTGCGGGCGTCTGGGCGACGATTCCTGCATGAAGGACCAATGCTAGCACGGAGAGGGGGGGGTGGTGCTAGCGGAGCCCTCTCCGACGCTCAAGTCACTATAAGGGCAAAAATGTAATTTCTAGAGAGAGAATATTTCTAGAGAGAAGTCAGAGCTCAAAATACCAAAGTTGGGCAAATGAGAGGATGTGTCAAAATGGGTGGCCAAGGCCTCCTATTTATAGGCTTTCTTGGGACCGGACCCGGTTTTAAAGTGGTTCGGTGACGGTTCAAGATCATGCGGTAACCGTCATCCGTATTGGTAATATGCGAACTTGACTTCTCTACACGTAAGGGTAATCGCGGAAACGGTAGTCGCGCGATACCCGTAATGCGATCCGGACCTCGTCGAATTTGGGCAATTCGGCGAGGTCCGGATTGCCGCGCAACCCGGACCTCCGGATTGCTTTACGCAACCCGGAGGTCCGGTCCGGACGCGCGTAAATGCGTTTCCGGACCGTTTTGATTCCTTGGGATACGTTTTTAAACCGAGATGTAATTTTGACGTGTCTACGAAGCCCGAAATGTAAATACGAACCCGGATTGGACATATATCCATCAGGATTCTTTCCGGTCTGGGTCCATCTTACCCAAAAGAATCCATCTGCTTTCACCATTCAAATTTCACTGGTCCTCTATCCCGACGTATCCATACCAGCCACCGCTCAGGCGCCATCAGCGACTCAACCACCGTCCGTGCTTCGCCACAACGCTCCACGCCCGTTTCTGGACACGGCTCAGTCCAGTCACGCTTCTGCACATCCACTCCATTCTCAACGGACACTACCATCGCCGGATTTGGATGACCACCTCTGCAGCACCACCGGTCGGATCTTAGGAACAGCAACCCATACAGCTCAATCACACGCCACTGCAGCATACGGACCCACACAAACCAACCTTGCACCGGTGACCACAGTTCCGACCCTTCTCCTGTTGCTACTGCTCACCAGCGTTCATGACCGAACCAAAAGTTCTTCGAGTAAAAGTCAATGCTGAGGTACATATTCAAAGTTTTATCTTAATGTATATATATATGTATAATTATTGTGTGTGTATGTATAACGTTGAGTTTGATTCAGCTAGTTATAATCAATATTATCCAATTCAAATTGTATATATTTATCTATTATTTTAGTTTAATGGTTATCTTTCCCTAGGTTTCGTTATTTGTTTATTAATTGATATGTAATTAAGAACTAAATTGATATGTAGTTAAGAACATTACATTAAGATGGGTTAATTAGAATTAGATACTAGAACCGTGGCAAATATGTGAATTGAGTACTGTAAGGGCGATACTAATCCTATGAGTTTTAATTCGTAATAGAACTCTCGAATCCGAATTTCTGATCGTAGACCGATTATAGACCTAGGTGTTTAATTCATTATTCCCTAGGAAAATTTAGGATTCTAGTTAGCCTAATAATTAACTAGTGGCGACTCTTAAAAATCCACGTTTTCAAAACGAATCTGCCTTAGGTCTGATAATTTGGCGACTCTGCTGGGGATAATCGAGGGTTCGGGCTCTTTATATTTGCTTATTTGCCATGTTTTATTTTTAATTTATATTTGACTTTGTTATTCTAACTTGGTTGTTTTTTTTGTGATTTCAGGTGTGAAGTTAAGTTTTTATTATGACTGACTATTTTTCTTTGTTGTATATGCATTATTTGAATTCGCACACACCCACTTTAGTTTAATGTCCAAAACGCCTAAAATTCAGGGCGACTAGGAACCCCGGAGGTTTAGTACGGTACGACCGGAGCGGCTGGGCCGCCGGTACGGCTCGGAAAAACTCTACTCGCTTGTGAAGGTCTTATGATCCCAATGATGGGGTGAGGAAACCACCTTGTCGGGAACCTATCAGTGGAACCTACCTTGTAGAGCAAAGCCACACATTTTTTTACCCCCTAACATGTCGTGTTATATCTGTTTTTTTGTTGTAAATATTATCCTTGTACTGTTTGTATAACTTTTATTTCTCATGCATTCATCTCATTGCATTAAAAAAAAAAATCAGCTAAGTAGTTAGTCATTTAGTTGTAGAATTCTTTTTTTCAAACATGCACTTCGTATGCATTGTTTTTTTTTATAAAAAAAACTCTTACCTGAATTTATAATTTCAACATTGCATTTCATATGCATTATTTAAAAAAAAAAAAAAACTATTCAGGTAATTTGTAATTTTTTAGTGCATCATACATGCGTTGTTAAAAAAACATTTTTTTGGAAATTTTAGTTCTCCTTTAGCTATTAGAGCTTCTAATTTCGAACGTGCATTCCATATGCATCAATTGAAAAACTTTTTACCTGAATTGTTTTATTTTTAATAATGCGTGCATTAATTTTAAAAATACTTTTTAGATGAATCATAAGCTCTCTTAGTTTTAGAGTGTTTATGTTTAAAAAAAAAAAATTACCTGAATTTTTAATTAAAGACGTGCATCTCATATGCATTATTTTTGGAAAAAACCTTTCAGGAAATTGTATTTTTTTCTTAGCTGTAGAACTTTTATTTTTAAGTTTTCATCTTATTTTTGTGCATCTCATATGCATTCTTTTTTCAAAAAAAAAAAAAAACTTTTCACTTGAATTTTTTATTTTGAGCAACTAGGATGCATTGATTTTTTTTTTCTTTTTCCTCTTTAAAAAAACGAAAAAAAAAATATTCAGGTAGCATGTATGTTTCTTAACTTTACAATTTTCATCTCATGTACATCTCATAGGCATTATTTCAAGAAAAAACGATTTTTCAGATAGATTGTAAATCTTCTCTTAGTTGTTGAGCTTTTAATTCCAAACATGCATTGTATTTGCATTTCTTTTTATAAAAAAACTTTACCTGGATTTTTCATTTTGTACATACATTCCATATGTACCCTTCAGGTAAACTTTTGTAAATTGTAAATTTCTTTAACAGTAGAATTTTAACTTTCGAGCCTGCATGAGCATTTTTAAAAAAATTCAAAGTGTCATTCGTTTTTATCCAAGGTGTATTACATTTTTTCGGCAAAATCTTCATTTCGACATTCGCATGAGCAAGCGTTCAAAAAACGGGAGATTTTGATTTTAATTTAAAAAAAAAATAGATTAATTGCTCAGTTGAGTGCGAATACTTGAGTTTAAACAAAGAACGAGAAAATCGTTTTGAAATTTTTTTTGAACATCTGTCCTGCGTTCGAGCCAGATAGTGCACTCAGCAAACTCAGTAAACTCCATGATGGTACCATTGGTTAAGGTATCACGTACATATAAGCTATGCCGGCTAAATGGGGCAACAAAAAAGAACGTGCAGCCATCCAGTTGTACGAAGCACAAATTGCGCACTCGGGATATCCAACGCTTAGGTACGATGAATATTACTTGATTTTTCCTTGATATTTGAGTGTCCCTTCATTTTGCAGATCAGACGACCACTTCGACGAGGTCGCAACCGCGTAAAATGTGACTGCTTCGGAGAATTTCCATGCGAAAATTCCACCTATCATTGGTGAAATTCATACGCGTCGTCGAACCAATCTGTACATCCATTTTACGGCGAGATCTAAACCGGTCAGTGGTAACCAAATGGCATCTCCCGTTCAGGTCGAGAACAACCGCTAGATGGAGTAAAAAGGCCGGAACATGCAGCAGGTCCATTCACATATGGATCAAATTGTCCTTTAAAGATTTTGGGCACCCATGTAAGAGAAGTTTTGATCAATTTTATCCCTAAAATTTGAGTTTTTCAATACTCATTTTGCAGCTCGAATAATCATACAAATTAAGGCCCCTGAAGAGCACATCTCGCGCATGACATTTTGATCGCCGACTGTTCTGACGTCAATTGGCAATCTGTCCCAGATATTTCAGACAATTTTCATACGTGGCCTGCCTGGCCAAACTCTACTTCATCCATGTGTGATCCTCAACCAAGTCATACATTCGTTATGCGGCGAAGTCTAAACTCGTCAGTGCTAACCGTGGGGCATCCCCAGATGTGATTGAGCAATAGCCGAGGAACTTAAGAAGCCGAGAGAAGAAATCATTGTCTATATCATCCATTGGTCGTAAGGTCAATCCTGGGCGTCGACACGACCGACATATTTTGACTCAATCAACTGAGTCATTCTCTTGAAGATGTTTTGAATTAGAAATTTTCAATCTGCCACTAGGGGCATGTGAATAACTGTTGTTGATTATTTTCGGTTAATTTCCTTATAAAAAAACCAAAAAGCAAAAAAAAAAAAAAAAAAAAAAACCATTTTTTCATTAGGGTCATAGCCGCCCTTTAATCGGCTACAGAAAAATAAAGAGAGTGTTTGTGCGGATCTTGTGAGAGCAGTGAAGAAATAAAAGGGTCACAATTGTCCCTAAATCAACTACAATAAAAAAGGGACACAGTCGTCCCTAAATCGACTTCAAATAAAAGGTCACAGACACCCTTCAAATGGCTACAGATAAAGAGCGCCCCTGCAACATCAAAAGCGGAAAATAAGTGAAAGGGTCACAGCGACCCTTCAAATGGCTATAGATAAAGAGCGCCCACGCAACATCAAAAGCGGGAAATAAGTGAAAGGGCCACAGCCACCCTCCAAATGGCTAAAAAAATGATCTCGTGAACCTTCTGAGGGCGGGAGAATAAAAAATGGCCACATCCACCCTTAAAATGGCTACACAAAAAAGAGTGATACCGTGAATCTGGTGAGGGCGGAAAAAAAAAAAAAAGAAGAAGAAAGGGTTACAGTCGTCCCTCTAAACGGCTACAATCAAAAGAGCGCTCCCGGAACTTCGATGGCGGATATTTAGTGAAAGGGCCACAACCACCCTCGAAATGGTTACATACAAAAAGTGTTTCCCGGATCAGAGACGAGGAATGAAGGGCACAACCACCCTCCAAATGGCTGCAATCAAAAGAGCTCCCCGCAACATTGAAGACGGTGAGAAAATGGTCACAGCCACCCTCCAAACGGCTACAAATACTCCCGCATCGAGGCGAAAAATAATGTACGGGTCACAGCCACCGTTTAATCGGCTACCAAATAAAGAGTGCTTCCGCTAGGTTGAAAACCCGAAAGGGCGACCTAGGCAAAATCAGGAAATGAGAGGCATGGTTGCAAGTTCAGAAATTGCAATTATGGCAAAAGGAGAGAAAAAAAAAAAAAGGAGAAAGATCTCGCTAAGTTGTCGCACCATGCGCAATTTAGGCAAAAACTAGGGACAAACATTCGTGTACCTGTGTATTATCTACGGTACATCATTTTCCAAGTCAACATCACGGCAAGCGGGACGGTTACAGTCTGCTCTCACGAGTCACCATTCAAGGATGAGTAGGACTGTTACAGTCTGTTCCTACAAATCAACCGGCAATCGGTATCTGCAGTTGTCCAGCTTTCCGAGAGTCACCCCAACGGTGCTGCGCTGTCCCAGATATGCTAGTCATCACATCTATTCATTCAACGTAGTTGTGCTGCCCCAGGTATGCTAGTCACTACAACCGGTGTTGCGCTGTCCCAGATATGCTAGTCACCACAACGATGCTGCGCTGTCCCAGATATGCTAGTCATCGCGTCTACTCTTTTCAACGGTGTTGCGCTGCCCCAGGTATACTAGTTACCACCGACAATCAGGATCTTAAGTTTTCCAGCTTTCTGAGAGTCACCCCCGACGAATGAAGCCTTAGTATTCATCCTTCGCAAGCCACTAGAGGCACTTCTCCAACGGACGCCACTAGAGGCTCTTCTCCGATACACGCCACTAAAGGTTTTTCCTTATCGCTCGCCACTGGAGGCATCATCGATTAAGGTTTTACTTTATTGGACGTCACTGGAGGCTATTTCTTGTTGATCGCCACTGGAGGCATCATAGTTCAAGATTTTACTTTACTACACGCCAGCAGGGGCACGACAACGGAGGCACCGCCAACAGGGGCATCGCCGACCGAGGCTTTACTTTTCCGCACTACTAATGGAGGCACCGCCAACAGGGACACCACCAATTGGAGGTTCTATTTTCCACACTACCAATGGAGGCACCGCCAACAGGGGCACCGCCAACGGAGGTTCTATTTCCCGCACCACCAACAAGGCACGATAATGGAGGCACCGCCAAGAGGGGCACCGCCGACTGAGGTTTTACTTTTCTGAACTACCAATGGAGGCACCATCGACAGAGATTCTACTTTTTCGCACCATCAATAAAGTCAAAGGCCGCCTTGGAGACTTGAAGACCCAGAAGAAGATATACTTCCTAGCCAAAATTAGTGGTTACTCGTTTTTGGACAAACCCCTTCAAATGCATTCTACGGGAGTCAGTCCAAAGATGGGCAACCTGTAAACACCTAATTTTGGTACGCACTACACGTATATGACACGATTAAAAATGTTATGTGTAACGCGTTTAAAAAAAGGAAGTATCTGAAAATGGAAGGTCACGGGCTTGCTAAAAATAGTCTTAGTTTAAATTAGGATAGTTATCTGTATTTATTGCAGAGTATATTTTCTAAATATTTGTATTTAATGTTCAGAATATTTAGTATTTATTGGTAAAATAAATCAGCAATATATGTTGCTCAAATTAGACTAGACTTATGTACTATATATAGACTAGTGTATTGTAATGTAAAGGGGACGGATAGAAACAAAGAAAAATCTATAAAAAAGCATCGCAACTTTCCCTGGACATTGAGCTATATCTAAATCTTCATTCATGTGTTTATTATTTCATACACGTTTTACTTTCATTATTATTATTATTATATAATCAGTCTTTTTTTTTTTTTTTCATTCATTCATAGGTTAAAGTCGAGATGGCAGCTGATGGGTTCCGATGTAATCGTTAGCCCCGTTAACAGCCACTGGACGGCGAGTAGGTCCAGTGGGCCTCGTGAAAAGCCTTGAAGGCCCAGAGGCCCAGTACGAAGGGTCCCGACTTTAGCGGTCCCGATGAATGAGCTGAACGCTCCCGATAAGAAGCCTCTGAGTAGGCCCCGATATGCCTTAGTAAAGGCCCCGATAACAAAGCCCCGCAGAGGCTGGACCTGTACCGTAGAGACTGAAGGTCCTGGGTGGTGATCTAGAATGAGACAACTCTGGAGTCCTCGACAGGAATCGGGACTTATGATCAGAGGATAAGACCGAGAAACCCGCCTACTAGGTGAGAGTAGTGGGAAGACGGTTAAGATATAGATAATCTCCCCCGAGATACGCAGGGCGTGCCCGAGATACGAGGCGGTATGGGTAAGATACGCGGAGCGTGGGGCGAGATATACGGAATCCTAGCCGAGATATACGGAATCGTGGCGAGATACACAGAATCGTGGGTAAAACTGCCAAGCGCAGTAACAGGTAACTGAGTAACTCCTCCTTCTATATAAAGGAGGAGGTTACCTCAGAAAAAAGGACTAGACTCTAATACGAACTTAGACTCTTTGCTTACCACCCGTTGATCATCATACTCATTTAAGCATCGGAGAGGGATTCTGGGTCACCACCCAGGTCATCCCCTTTTGCAGGACCACGCGGAGCTTAGGAGTCCAATCATTCCGTCAAGGACGTAACGGAGCTTCGCCCGTGATCCAACATTGGCGCCGTCTGTGGGAAACTTACGAAAAGTCAAGATAGCTTCTACCAGATCAATGGCCGGTGGTGGCAAGAGAAAACAAGTGCAGGCTGGCAGTTCTCATCCCGCAGGAACTGTGAACTCCCCATTGCCAGAACGCGTTGCTGAACAAGGTGAGAACCCTGCTCTCTCCCAGACAGGGGGGCAAGATGATGAGGTCTCAGTCCGAGACGCTGAGAGGAATAGGCAGGATGTCCCGCGTAGGGAGGAAGATGAGGCTCCCCCGAACCCGATGGGCCATGGAAGAGAAGGAGTCCCGCGAAGGGAAGAAGGGTCGTCTTCGAACTCGGAGTTGGCCAAGGCAGTAGCGGAGGCTATGCCCATGTTCTTGGCCGCCATGGAGGCCTTGCTGGATAAGAGAGAGGCCACCAGGAGAGCGGAGGAGCTACCTCCGCAGGAGGAGTTACCACCACCCCCTCCGAGGGTGGTCCCAGAAGAACAAAAAGCACAGGAGGTTCCGCCCAGGAGCAAGGGTAAAGAACCTATGCATTCGGAGAAGTTCGTGGTCGACGGCCCAGGACCAGTGCAGAACAGGACCATTCCCCTGAATGGCCCCATCACCGCTGATCAGGTGGTGAAGATAGTTAGCATCTGCATGGGTGATCAGAAGCAGATGACCTCGGAACTGAGGGATCGGTCCAGCCATCCTTTCGTACCGCGGTTGATCGACACCGTCGCCCCGCCTGGGATAGGCATCCCGACAATCAAGGAATACGATGGTGAAGGAGACCCAGTCCGCCATGTGCAGAGGCATGTCCAGGCCTGTATGGGTAGAACCTCAAACGACGATCTCGTGTGCTCGCTGTTCCCGATAACCTTGGGAGAAAGGGCCATGACGTGGTTCTTCAGCTTACCGCCAGGAAGCATTACGTGCTGGGCTGACATGCACGATCGCTTCATCAAGCAGTATCAGGGTCGGAGACGCCTCCTGAAGAGCGTGAGGACCTTAACCCAGGTGGTACAGAGGCCAGACGAATCGTTGGCATACTATTACCAACGGTTCACTGCTAGTGCTGCGGAGATTGACGAAGAAATCTCGGAGGGAGAGATGATCCGCACTTTCCTACGGAACCTGAGTGCTCCGTATGGCTCCGACCTGATGCATAGCGTAGCCGCGAAGGCTGTGTGGAGCATGGAGGCCCTGCAGGCGAGGGTGAAACAGCAAATTGACGTCCAGGAGTCAAAGATTGCTGCTGGAGAGCTCGATCCCCCGAAGTCGGGAAGAGGAAAGGCATCATCCAAGCTGTCGGATGATCGCAAGGGGAGCGACAAATTGGAGGGAAGTAGGAACCGTGGTCGTCCCGATAAAAGAGAAGACAAGCGTCCTCCGAGGAAGGACAACCGAGAGGGTCGGGCTGTTCCCATCAATAGCTCGATGACCTCTGTGTTAGCTGTGATGGATCGGCAAGGACTAGCTCGATACCCCCCGAGGAAAGAAGGCGAATTCCTAGGAGGCCGTCCTGACCGTTACTGTCGCTACCATCGAGCCAATGGTCACGACACTGAGAATTGTCGGGAGCTGAAGAAGGAGATTGAAAAGCTGATCCAGAAGGGAAAGCTGAAAGAGTTCGTCGGGAAGGGACGGTGCCGATCCCGTTCCAGAAGTCGGTCCCGTTCCCGTTCCAAGTCCCGCGACCAATCCCCGAAGAAGAAGAAGGTCGAGCATGAGGCTTCGGGATCAGGTGCCCGCAAGGAGAGGCGGGGGACTATCAACGTCATCCACGGAGGAATGGCAGCGGGAGGTGACACCTCCGCTTCCAGAGAGAACTATGCTTCGCGCATATCCGCCGCGGTGGTGTTAGGAAAAAGGTCCCGGTCATGGACCCTGAAGGAGGAAATGGTGATCTCTTTTTCAGCGGAGGATCTAGTTGGCGTAGAGAGCCCTCACGACGACGCCTTGGTCGTGACCCTGGATGTTGATGGATTCGAGATGAAGCGGATCCTGATAGACGGAGGAAGCTCCTCCGATATTCTTTTCATTGATGCTCTGGAAGCCATGGGAAAGACGAAGAAGGACCTGACACAGGTGGACTTCCCGATGGTGGGATTCTCTGGCTCCACCTCCTACCCGTTGGGAATGATTACCTTACCAGTAGAGTTTGGTAGTGGCTGGAAAATGGAGAAACGAAACGTGGATTTCGTTGTCGTGGAGTCCGCGGGGGCATACAACGCGATCATCGGGAGGACCACCATCAACCCTCTTATGGCAGTCGCCTCGACGGTCCACCAGAAGATGAAATTCCCGACTGATAATGGGGTCGGAGAAGTTAAGGGTGACCAGGTGGCATCGCGGAAATGCTACGTTAACGCCACCCGACGGAGAAGGAGGGAGGCCATGACTGTCCTCCAGACCGATGCTGATCCTCGAGAGGAGTATGGGCGTCCCGCCCCCATGGAGGATTTGAAGGAAGTGGAGATCGATGGACCTCAGAGGAAGGTGAAGATCGGCTCTGCTTTGTCGGAGGAAAGAACCCGAGAGTTGATCGAGCTCTTGAAGGAGTTTAAGGAGCTGTTTGCCTGGTCCCCGAGTGATATGCCAGGAATCAGCCCCGACGTGATAGTGCACGAGCTGAAGATAGACCCCGCGATCAAGCCTATTGCGCAGAGAAGACGTCCGATGGGCGCGGACAAGAGGATCGCGATCCAGCAGGAGGTGGGCAGACTGCTCGATGCTGGATTCATCAAGGAACTCCGATTCCAGACTTGGGTGGCTAACCCTGTCCTGGTTCGAAAGAGTAACGGGAAGTGGCGGATGTGTGTCGATTTCCGCGACTTGAACAAAGCCTGCCCGAAGGACTGCTACCCGCTTCCGAGGATTGACCAGCTGGTGGATGCCACATCGGGACATGAGCTGCTGAGCTTCATGGATGCCTATTCCGGGTGTAAACACCTAATTTTGGACCACGCACGACACGCGTGACGTGTGGCGCACCTAAATGAGGAAATGTCTAAATATGGCAAGTCGCGAAGCTTCCAAAGATGCTCAGAGCAAAAATTAGGATAGTTTATGTATTTATTGCAGAAAATATTTGTTGAATATTTAGTATTAAATTTTCTGAATATTTAGCATTTATTAGCAAAATAAATCAGCAATATTTGTTGCTTAGATTAGTCTAGACTTAGGGTCTATATATAGACTAGTATGTTTACAATGTAACGGGGGACATACAGAAATTAAGAAGGATGCTCGTTTTGGTTGGATGTGAATCGTACCAATGTTTTACTTAATTGATTTTACAACTAATTGGTTCATTCCTTATTATTATTACATATGTTTTGTATATGCTTTGTATTATTATATTAATATTCTCAGTATATGCAGTTGAAAGAACGAACAGAGACGGATCCTTATCATCTTCTCCCTTTACATCCCAATTGCTTCTTCATCGTCCTCCAGCTAGCATCGGCGCCTCTACCTCCGTTCGGTCTAGTCACCACCAAGTCCCGACTAGCATCTACGACATCGCTCCACTGAACCTCCTCCGTTAGCTGTTGTTACAATCTGGACATACACCAGACGTAGCAGCTCCCACACCAACGCCGGAGTCCGGCGACTGCCGCTGTTATTTCGATTGAGAGTTCGTTTCCGATTTATCTCCGATTCCATCCAACCTCCATCCACGCTCTGCCTCGACTCGCTCAACGTCATGTCTCGAAGCTTGCCATAATTCTACGTTAGCGATATCGTGCTTTTCGCAGCTCTCCTCCTCGTCGATCTCTCCATTGCTGCTGCTCCGTACCCCCTGCTCTCAGTCCTTCTAGACGTAACCCAGGTAATTATTTAGTCTATGTATAATAATACTATATAATATATATGTTTTGATTCGTTGACTCTAGCATGACATTTAAATTAAATAATGTTTCGAGCAGACTTTGTGAGTTGATGTATGCTATTATTTATTTTTGCTATTCTTTTGTTTTACTGTGCTTAATGTATATGTCCTTTATTTAATCATAAATTTGGTATCAGAATAAGTTGTATGACATTGTTTAATTTTAGAGCGGCAATTAAGTGAATTGAGTACCGAAAGGGCGTAATTAAATATCTATATTTTTAATTCGTAATAGAACCCCCGAACTTGAATTTCTGATCGAAGACCGATTTTATACCTAGGTGTTTAATTCGTTATTCGCTTGGGTGACTTAGGATTCTAGTTAGCCTAATAATTAACTAGTGGCGACTCTTTCAAAATTGCACGTTTTCAAAACGTAAATTCGCCATAGGTCGGATTTTTAGGGTCCGACAATTTGGCGACTCTGCTGGGGATGTTTTAGAGGGTTCGGGCTCATTATATTCGCTTATTGCCATGCTTTTTGAGTTTTTTTTTTTTTTTTTATTGACTTCACCATTCTAACTTTGTTTTTTGTGACAGGTACATATTTTAGAGTTAGTAACTAACGTTTTCTTTTATGTGGTATTGTTTATATTTGCACACACACCACTTTAGCGTAATCTCCAAAACGCCTAAAACCCAGGGCGACTAGGAACCCCGGAGGTTTAGTACGGTACGACCGGAGCGGCTGGGCCGCCGGTACGGCTCGGAAAAACTCTACTCGCTTGTGAAGGTCTTATGATCCCTGTGATGGGGTGAGGAAACCACCTTGTCGGGAACCTATCAGTGGAACCTACCTTGTAGAGCAAAGCCACACATTTTTTTTACCCCCCTAACATGATCTGTTTTTTGTTGTAAATGTTATCATACTACTGTTTGTATAACTTTTATTTCTCATGCATTCGTCTCATTGCATTTTTTTAAAAAAACAAAAAAACCAAAAAAACTTTCCTTTTTTTCTTCCCAACTAATTGTTAGTCATTTAGTTGTATACATTTTCTTTACAAACTTGCATTTCGCATGCACTGTTTTTTTTAAAAAAACCTCTTACCTGATTTTTTTTATTTTAAACTTGCGTTTCATACGCATTAATTTTTTTTTCTTAAAAAAACTCTTCAGGTAAGTTGTGATTTTGGTTAGCGCGTCGCGCATGTAAAAAAACATTTTTTTGGAAATTTTAATTCCCCTTTAGCTATTAGAGCTTCTAATTTCGAACGTGCATTCCATATGCATCATTTCAAAAACTTTTTACCTAAATTGTTTTATTTTAAATAATGCATCCAGTATGCATTAATTTTTAAAAAAACTTTTTAGATAAATCGTAAGCTCTCTTAGTTTTAGGGCTCTTTGTTTAAAAAACTTTTTACCTGATTTTTTTTAAAGATGTGCATCTCATATGCATTATTTTCGAAAAAACCTTTCAGGTAAATTGTAATTTTTCTTAGTTGTAAAACTTTCATTTTTAAGTTTGCATCTTGTATTTATTTTTGTGCATCTCATATGCATTTAAAAAAAAAAAAAACTTTTCACTTGATTTTTTTAATTTTGAGCAACTAGGATGCATTGATTTTTTTCCCACATAAAAAAAAAAAAATTCAGGTAACTTGTAAGTTTTCTCAACTGTACAACTTTCACCTCATGTACATCTCATAGGCATTGTTTTAGGAAAAAACGATTCTTTTTTTTAGATTGTAAATCATCTCCTAGTTGTTGAGCTTCTAATTCCAAACATGCATTGCATTTGCATTTGTTTTTATAAAAAAAATTTACCTGGAGTTTTCATTTTGTATATACACTCCATATGTGTCATTCATGTAAACCGGTTGTAAGTTGTAAGTTTCTTATCAGTAAAACTTTAACTTTTCAAGCATGCATGAGCATTTTAAAAAAAACTTAAAGTGTCATTCGTTTTTATCCAAGGTGTATTGCACTTTTTCAGCAAGATCGTCTCAACCTTTGCATGAGCTAGCGTTTTGAAAAAGAGATTTGATTCTGATTTTGATTTTTTTGAAAAAAAACAGTTTAAATGTTTAGTTGAGTGTGATTATTCGAGCTTAAACAAAGGACGAGAAAATCCTTTTGAAAAAAACTTCATTTTGAACATCTATCGTGCGTTCGAGCCAGATAGTGCACTCAGCGAGCTCATTAAACTCCAAGCTAGTGCAAAACACCTTAGATCATAAATTTTGATTCTTTCTGAAATGTAATCAAAATTATGAAATGAATGACATTAGAAGTTTTCCGAAAACTCATGCATGACTCATTTGATTCTTTATACTAATTTTCATGTCTAGTCTTCTCAGGTACTATTGGATAAGGCATCCGGTACATGTAAGTTTTGTCGGCCAAATGGGGCAACAAAAAAGAACGTGCAACCATCCAGTTGCACGAAGCACAAATTGCGCATTCGGGATATCCAACACTCTGGTATGATGACTTGTACTTGGTTTTGCCTTGATATTTGAGTGTCCCTACTCTTTTTGCAGATCAGACGACCACTTCGACGAGGTCGCGACCACGTGAAATGTGACTGCTCCAAAGAACTTCAATGCCAAAATTCCACCTACCATGTGTGGAATTCATACGCGTCCCCGAACCAAGCCATACATCCATTTTACGGTGAGGTTTGAACTAGTCGGTGGTAACCAAGGGGCATCTCCTGTTGAGATCGGTCATGTCCGGAGATGAGAAAATATCAAGAGATCATCGAGAGTCTCGCGAAGATTCAATGTGCTGATCAATGAACATTTTAGATGTCAAGCAAAGAAAACATTATTGTTCGTGCCTTCCATTAGAGGTCCAGGGGCATTTACTTTCCGGCAGGTGTTCATATACAAGTTGTGATTTCTAGATGGAGCGGGAAAATCAGGACATGCAGCAGGTCCAGTCGCATAGCGAGCACATTTCCCACTAGAAAAAAATCCGACACCCAGGTAAGAAAAGTTGTGATCATTTTTATCCCCGAAATTTGAGTTTTTTCTTAATCATTGTGCAGTTTGGATAATCATCCTAATCAGAGCCCCTGAAGAGCACATCTCGTGCGCGGCCCTTTGCTTGCCGCAAGCTGTCGAATTTATCCCAGATACCTCATGCGATATCTATGCCCAAATTTACCATTTGCGGACTACTATGCCAAACTCAACACCATCCATGTGTGTTCATCAACCAGACCATTCATACAGAATGTGACGAGCCTAACCCAATTGGTGTTAGCTGTGGGGCATCCCCAAACGAGATTGAGCAATAGCCGGGGCACTTGAGAAGCCGAGATTAGAAATCACTATCTACGTCATCCATTGGTTGTAAGGTCCATCCAGGGCATCGACACGATCGACATATTTTGACTCGCTCAACTGAGTCCTTTTCTAGAAGGTGTTTTGAATGAGACATTTCAGATTTGCCACTAGGGGCATGTACAATTGTTGTTGTTTATTTTCGTTAAATTATCGTTTTCAAAAAAAAAAAAAGCAAAAAAAAAAAAAAAAACTCATTTTTTTAAGGGTCACAGCCGCCCTTTAATTGGCTACCGGTACAAATAAAGAGAGTGCTCATGCATATTTTGTGAAAGCGATGAATAAAAGGGTCACAGTTGTCCCTAAATCAACTACAGATACAAAGGGTCACAGTCGTCCCCAAAACGACTACAAAGAAAGGGCCACAGCCACCCTTCAAATGGCTACAGATAAAGAGCGATCCTGAAACATCAAAAGCGGGAAGTAGGTGAAAGGGCCACAGCCACCCTCCAAACGGCTACGAATAAAAAAGTGACCCCGCGAAATCTGTGAGGGCGGGAGAATAAAAAAGGGCCACAACCACCCTTAAAATGGCTACACAAAAAGAGTGATCTCGCGAAACCGGTGAGGGCGGGAAAATAAAAGAAAGGGTCACAGTCGTCCCTCAAACGGCTACAGTCAAAAAGAGCGATCCCGAAACATCGATGGCAGATATTAAGTAAAAGGGCCACAACCACCCTCAAAATGGTTACATACAAAGAGTGTTTCCTGGATCAGAGACGAGGAATGAAGGGCAGCCACCCTCCCAAATGGCTACAATCAAAAGAGCTCCCGCAACATTGAAGATGGTGAGAAAAAGGGTCACAGCCACCCTCCGAAGGGCTACAAATACTCCCGCATCGAGGCGGAAAATAAAGTACGGGTCACAGCCACCCTTTAAACGGCTACCAAATAAAGAGTGCTTCCGCTAGGTTGAAAACCCGAAAGGGCGACCTAGGCAAAATTAGGAAATGAGAGGCATGGTTGCAAGTTCAGGAATTGCAATCATGGCAAAAGGAGAGAAAATAAAAAAAACCGAGGGGCACGGTCGGAAATCTCTCAATTGGCCGTGGCAAAAGGAGAGAAAAAAGAGAAATTCTCAACAAAAAAAGAGAGAAAAAAAAAAGAGAGAAAAAAATGAGAGAAAAAAAGAAAAAAGAAAAAAGAAAGAAAAAAGATCCCGCTAGGTTGTCGCACAATGCACAATTTAGGCAAAAATTAGGGACAAACACTCGTGCGCAAGCAGCGCCTTCCAAAGTCAACTTCACGGCAAGCGGGACGGTTACAGTCTGCTCTCGCGAGTCGCCACTCAAATGATGAGTAGGACTGTTACAGTCTGTTCCTACAAGTCACAACCGACAATCAGGATCTGAAGTTTTCCAGCTTCCTAAGAGTCAACCCCGACGAACGAAGCCTTAGTATTCAGCCTTCGCAAGTCACGCCACTAGAGGATGTTCTCCGACATACGCCGCTAGAGGCATCGCCAAAGGGTCTCCGATACGGTCTGACGTAGAGGTCTTCCGCCACTAGAGATATCACCGGAGGTTTTCCGGTACGGTTTGACGTAGAGGTCTTCTGTTACCACTCGCCGCTAGAGGCATCACCAAAGGTTCTCCGGTACGATCTGACGTAGAGGTCTTTCGCCACCAGAGATATCACCTGAGATTTTCCGGTACGGTCTGACGTAGAGGTTTTTCCGTTACCACTCGCCACTAGAGGCGTAACCAGAGGTTGTTGGTACTGTCTGACGTAGAGGTCTTCTGTTACCAATTATCACCAAAGGTTTTACTTTATTGCACGCCACTGGAGGCTTTTCCTTGTCGCTCGCCACTGGGGGCAACGTCGATTGAGGTTTTACTTACTGTACGCCACTGGAGGCTTTACTTTTCTGCACGCCACTGGAGGCTTTACTTTTCCGCACGCCACTGGAGGCTTTACTTTCTGTACTACCAATGGAGGCACCGCCAACAGGGGCACCGCCGACAGAGGCTTTACTTTTCCGCACGCCACTGGAGGCTTTACTTTTCCGCACGCCACTGGAGGCTTTACTTTCTGCACCGCCGACAGAGGCAAAACTTTTTTGCATTTTCAGAATAAAGCCAGGAGTTCCCTTGAAGACTCGAAGACTCAAAAGAAAGATAGACTTCTCATCCAAAATTCGGTGTTTCCTAGTCTTTGGACGAATCCCCTCGAACATGTTCTACGGGAATCCGCCCAAAGAGGGGCAAACTGTAAACACCTAATTTTGGACCACGCACGACACGCGTGACGTGTGGCGCACCTAAATGAGGAAATGTCTAAATATGGCAAGTCGCGAAGCTTCCAAAGATGCTCAGAGCAAAAATTAGGATAGTTTATGTATTTATTGCAGAAAATATTTGTTGAATATTTAGTATTAAATTTTCTGAATATTTAGCATTTATTAGCAAAATAAATCAGCAATATTTGTTGCTTAGATTAGTCTAGACTTAGGGTCTATATATAGACTAGTATGTTTACAATGTAACGGGGGACATACAGAAATTAAGAAGGATGCTCGTTTTGGTTGGATGTGAATCGTACCAATGTTTTACTTAATTGATTTTACAACTAATTGGTTCATTCCTTATTATTATTACATATGTTTTGTATATGCTTTGTATTATTATATTAATATTCTCAGTATATGCAGTTGAAAGAACGAACAGAGACGGATCCTTATCATCTTCTCCCTTTACATCCCAATTGCTTCTTCATCGTCCTCCAGCTAGCATCGGCGCCTCTACCTCCGTTCGGTCTAGTCACCACCAAGTCCCGACTAGCATCTACGACATCGCTCCACTGAACCTCCTCCGTTAGCTGTTGTTACAATCTGGACATACACCAGACGTAGCAGCTCCCACACCAACGCCGGAGTCCGGCGACTGCCGCTGTTATTTCGATTGAGAGTTCGTTTCCGATTTATCTCCGATTCCATCCAACCTCCATCCACGCTCTGCCTCGACTCGCTCAACGTCATGTCTCGAAGCTTGCCATAATTCTACGTTAGCGATATCGTGCTTTTCGCAGCTCTCCTCCTCGTCGATCTCTCCATTGCTGCTGCTCCGTACCCCCTGCTCTCAGTCCTTCTAGACGTAACCCAGGTAATTATTTAGTCTATGTATAATAATACTATATAATATATATGTTTTGATTCGTTGACTCTAGCATGACATTTAAATTAAATAATGTTTCGAGCAGACTTTGTGAGTTGATGTATGCTATTATTTATTTTTGCTATTCTTTTGTTTTACTGTGCTTAATGTATATGTCCTTTATTTAATCATAAATTTGGTATCAGAATAAGTTGTATGACATTGTTTAATTTTAGAGCGGCAATTAAGTGAATTGAGTACCGAAAGGGCGTAATTAAATATCTATATTTTTAATTCGTAATAGAACCCCCGAACTTGAATTTCTGATCGAAGACCGATTTTATACCTAGGTGTTTAATTCGTTATTCGCTTGGGTGACTTAGGATTCTAGTTAGCCTAATAATTAACTAGTGGCGACTCTTTCAAAATTGCACGTTTTCAAAACGTAAATTCGCCATAGGTCGGATTTTTAGGGTCCGACACCGGGTACAACCGGATCAAGATGGCGAAGGAGGATGCCCCCCATACGGCCTTCTACGCCGACAGTGACGTCTACCATTACGATGTGATGCCCTTTGGATTGATCAATGCCGGAGCGACTTACCAGCGGATGGTGAATAAATTGTTTGGAGACATGCTGGGGAAAACCATGGAGGCATATGTGGATGACATGCTGGTGAAGTCCCGACAGGCAGGAGACCATGTCCAGAACTTGGCGGCAGCATTTGAGCGGATGAAGTTCCATCAGGTTCGGCTGAACCCCGACAAATGTGCTTTCGGGGTGAACTCGGGGAAGTTCCTAGGGTTCATGGTGAGCCAGAGAGGAATCGAGGTGAACCCTGAGAAGCTGCGAGCAATCGAGGAGATGCAGTCCCCGAGGACTCATCGGGAGGTCCAGGTGCTGAATGGCCGGTTGGCCGCGATGAATCGCTTCCTATCCAAGGCGAGTGACCGAGCTATGCCATTTTTCGATGTGTTGAGGGCTAACAAGAAGTTTGAATGGACCGACAAGTGCGAGGAGGCGTTCCAAGCACTCAAGCAGCACCTCCGTACCCTTCCGCCGTTGGCGAAACCAATTCCAGGCGAGCCGCTCTATCTCTATTTGCCTGTTTCTGATGTGGCTGTTAGTTCTGTTTTGATTAAGATTGTCAAGGGCAACCAAGTGCCTATCTATTATGTAAGCAAGGCGTTTGCCAAGTCTGAAATAAACTATCCCGCTATTGAGAAGTATCTCTTCGCGTTGATTATTGCCGCTCGAAAACTGCGACCTTACTTCCATGCCCATGAAGTCACGGTATTGACTAATCAGCCCTTGAAACACTTTTTGAACCGACCGGAGGCGTCGGGGAGATTGGTAAAATGGGCCATCGAGCTGACGGAATTCCGCATTCATTTCGCTCCGAGAACCGCTATTAAGGGCCAGGCATTGGCAGATTTTATAGCTGAGTCTACGGCACCCGATCTGGAAGTAACGGGTCCCGCAGAGGGGGCAACCATGGAGGAAAACCCGACAACAGAACAGCAGCCAGATCAGCCAAATGAGGAGAACACCTGGGAAATGTACACTGATGGTTCATCGAGTGTAGAAGGCTCGGGGGCAGGATTCGTATTGATACCGCCCGGCGGAGGCGAGCCTTTACGATATGCCCTGGCGTTGACATTCAAAGCCACCAATAACGAAGCAGAGTATGAGGCTCTCATCACAGGCCTCAAGATTGCCAAGGGCACGGGGGTCGACCATTTAAAAGTGAAGTGCGATGCTAGCTTGGTTGTAAATCAAGTCCAGGGGAACTATGAGGCTAAAAGCCCGACGATGAAGAAATACTTGCACGAGGTGCAGACTTTGAAGGGAAGCTTCAAAAGCTTTGATATCGAGGCAATCCCGAGGGAAGAAAACGCGGAAGCAGATGCCTTGAGCAAGTTCGCTCTGGGAGTGGCCCCCGAGGAGAATCGAAAGGTGCATTTCCTAGAGAAGGTGATTATCTCAAACATCGATCCGGCGGAGGTCTGCGCTATTGAGACAGGATCGGAGGAGGAAGAAAAGCCTACTTGGATGACCCCGATGGTCACGTACCTGACTACGGGGGTACTCCCCGATGACAAAGTGGCAGCTGTCAGACTGCGACGGATTGCGGACAACTACGCGATGGTGGACAACCAATTATACAAAAAAGGGTACGTAAAACCTTTCTTAAAATGCGTAGCGGAGCCTGACACGAATCGAATCCTAAGGGAACTACACGAAGGAGTCGCGGCCTGCCATGAAGGAGCCCGATCTCTAGTGAGGAAGGCATTGAACTTAGGCTACTACTGGCCCTCGATGAACAAAGAAGCGACCGCGATGGTCCGATCCTGTGATGCATGCCAGAGGTACGCCCCAAACATCGTGGCTCCCGCCGTGGACCTGATGCCCATCAGGAGTGCATGGCCCTTCGCGCAATGGGGAATTGACTTGGTGGGACCACTTCCCCAAGCGAGAGGTCAGTGCAAGTACTTACTCGTGGCTATTGACTACTTCTCAAAATGGATAGAGGCCAAAGCATTGGCTAGAACGACGGGGCAGCAGATCCTCAAGTTCCTTCAGACTCAGATCATATCCCGGTACGGGGTCCCGCGAGTGTTGATCAGCGACAATGGCCCTCCGTTCAATGGGGCTCAGTTGAAGGAGTACCCGGAAGAACTAAACATTGAGCATCAGACCGCTTCAGTCCGCCACGCTCAGACCAACAGCCAGGTAGAGTCAGCCAACAAGATCGTGATGGATGGCTTGAAGAAGAGAGTCTATGCCTTGCAGGGCCATTGGCTGGATGAGCTCGAGAATGTGCTATGGGCTGTGAGAACAACACCCAAGCAATCAACAGGAGAAACTCCGTTTGGCCTGGTTTATGGCACGGAGGCAGTCGCTCCCGTGGAGATAGCGGTGGCGTCCCACCGCGCGAAATATTACAAGCCTCTGACAAATGAGGAAATGAGACTTCTGGACTTAGACCTACTCGAGGAGAAAAGGTGGAAGGCTGATGAAGTCCAGGCCCGAATGCGTTTGGCAACAGCCCGATATTATAATCGGCGTGTCAGGTCCCGACAATTCTTCGTGGGAGAACTTGTCTGGCGGAGGAATGAGTTTGTTCATCAAGACCAGATCAACAAGCTGTCACCAAAATGGGAAGGACCCTACAAGATCGTGGGGATGCCAGTGCCCAATGCATACAAGTTAGAGGATCTCGAAGGCAAGACGTTGAAGCATTCCTTCAGTGGTGAACACTTGAAGAAGTATCATGTTTGATATGAAGCCGCCACGAATGGCGCAAATTTTCTATCAATAAAATCCGATGTAAGCCTACTTTGAATTATTAGTGAATAAAAGAAGTTGCCTTCCGATTAAATTGCTTTCAAATTTATTCTAACTGTTAATAAGACGTCCTGAGTGACGCGACAAAAGCCTTCCGAGGTACGATGAAAGCCCCGCGGGGGACGCGTAAGTCGTCTATATGGCGCGGCCAAAAGCCTTAACAGGTATGGACAAAAGCCCTACGGGGTACACGTAAGTCGTCTATATGATGCAACCAAAAGCCTAGGTATGAAAAGACCCTGATGGGTCCGCATAAGTCGTCTATATGATGCGGCCAAAAGCCTTAACGGGTATGAAAAAACCTTAACAGGTCCGCGTATGCCGTCTATATGATGCGGCCAAAAGCCTTAACGGGTACGACTAAGCCGTCCAGTAGAGACGCAATGAAAGCCCTAAGGGGTATGAAAGTGGCCTTAAAAAGCAGGGACGAGAAACCTTAAGTGGTGAAGTCCCGATTTTGGACGAGAAACCTTAAGTGGTGAAGTCCCGATTTTGGACGAGAAACCTTAAGTGGTGAAGTCCCGATTTTGGACGAGAAGCCTTAAGTGGTAAAGTCCCGACTGGATCGGAACGTTCTGAGTAAAGAGTTTAAAAACCGCTTTAGCGAAAGTGCAAACGAGTAACGGTGCCAAAACAGATAGAAAGAAAACTACTCATATAAAGGCCAGAAGGCCAAAGAGGTTCGTTACAAAAAGACAAAGGAGAAAGACAACAAGGACTAAAAGATGTAAGCATTAAACTTGGTCCTTGTTGGAATATGGATCCTCAGCAGCGTCGGAGGGAGCAAGGCTTGGAGGGGCTTGGGCAAAAGGCTCCGCAGTTGCCGGAGTCGGGTCCACGGCAGCAGCCTCTTCACTCTCCGCGGGGAGATTGAAGTACTTCTCCGCGACGGGGGCAAGAGTCTCGGACTTCGTGAAGTCAATGGAATCCGAGTAGGCTGTGTAGAGTTCTTCGACAGCGTTGAACAAAACGTCCTCCACCTCGGACTTGCAGAACTCCACAGCAGCCAGCTTGAATTCTTCAGAGTCCCGATACTCCCTGTAGCCCTGAAGACGACCCTCCTCGCGGCCCTCCTCGAGACCTTGGGCCTTTGCCTCAACCAGCTTGGCAGAGAACTCTGCCGTTTCCGCTTCAAGTTTGGCTTTAGCCTCCGCCAGAAGATCCGCGAAGACGTTCTTCTCGCGAACGAGTTGCTGCTTCTCCCCCTCGTTCCGCTGCTGCTCCACCTGGGCCATCTTCCGCTCTCGACGCATGACAGCCTCATGGTCGTGGACCTTCTTGAGCAGGTTTGAGGACATGTCATCGAGGAGAGCCTTCTCCTTGGCCATCTTGTTCTTGGCCGCCACCGCCTCGTCACGTTCCACCTGAAGCTTGGCTAAGGCTTCAGGGTCCGACTTGGCTTCAGCCTCCTCCAAAGCGCTCTTCAGAGCCAAGGCGATGGCAAAGCTACGCTGCTGGTCCGCAGTTTCCTAAGACGAAGGGGAAAAAGATAAAAATTCAGTGATTGAAGGCAGGAATAAAGAAGAGAATGAGGCGGTAGGATACTACCTCCATCCGACGGACCATGGCACGGAACTCCTCTTCGATATCCTCCCGCGACAGGTAAAGTGGCCGTCTCAAAGCAGGAGGAATTGACCCTGACAGCAGGTGCAGGGCCAAGTCGGGCTCAAGATTGTCCCGACGGATCGAAAATCCGTGGAGGGATTCGATCGGACGCCAGGGGATCGCTGCCTGGTCGGAGGTGTAAATTTTGTACACCTCGTCCATCGGAAGACGAGGGATAGGCTCGACCCCGGTGGTGGGAGGAGCTACCTCAGTAGGAGGCTCGGGAGTTGGAGTGCGAAGAATCGGAGGAGGACTCTTGGACACATCCCTAGCAGCGGGCCGTGCACTCCTGGACCTCGACCGGCCACGGGGAAGCAGGCCCCCCTCTTCAGGCTCTTCGACAGACGGAGAAGCCTCCAAATCGGTCACTGGACGGAACCGAGCTTCCGCCGGGACGTCCTCCAGCATTAGTTCCTGCGGAGCTGCAGTCTCCGCTGGAATGATAGCCTCCGTCGGGGCAGGAGTCTTCAAAGGACCTGTGGTGGCAGGACGAACATGATCAGGAATAGCTCCGCCAGGGCACCAGAGAATTTGACGTTCGACATGTTGGTCTTTCCCATGGAAGTTGTAGTATCCCGCCTTGAGAACGCGGGGGACTTTTCCTTGAAGGATATATTTAATTTTTTATATCGTTTAAACTCCTTGGGGACTAATTTTTTATATCGTTTAATTGCACGACGAACGCGCTTACCTTCCTCAACGGTGGTGGCCCCGAAGGTCCGATCTATATCCTCCCGCCTGGCTTTCTTGGCCCCAACCTGCTCTTCAGTCTGAGGGGCAGCATATAAGGGAGTGGAGGAGGAAGCCCCTTTCTTCACCAGCTTGCGCTTCCGCTTGGAACCGCTCTGGACGGCATCAGTCTCGCCCTGCTTCAGAATGAGATGAGTCAACAGAGAAGCCTTCTTGGCTGCAAAGGTAAAAATAAAATAGTTAGAAATATTACCCAGACGACTAAATCTGCAGAAACAGAGTCAAGGAGCCGAACTCCGATAGCAATCAGGTTCCGCTCCTGGAGCTTGTTGGCATCGATGGGTATGAAATTGTCCCCCCAGCGGTAGAGTTGAACCATCTGGAGGGTGTTGAGGTCATCCTCGGAGTAATCCTGGAGCTTGGGGGCAGGGTCCGCCACGACCTCCCATCGAGGCCAGGGGGCAGAGCTATGCTGGACGAAGAAGTAGTACTTCTTCCAGCCACTATTGTCGGATCCCGAGTCGCGGATTAGAGTCCGATCCTTGTGAAACTTCCAAGTTTCGCTGTCCCAGCCGAAACGTGAAAGTTGCTCCTTTGTCCACTTGGGGAGTCGGGGGGAGAAGGAGCAGACACCAGCCTTGTTGCACTTCATACCGTAAAAAGTGCGGAACAGCAGAAGGCTGTATGTCCATTGTTGACGGTGGCATAGCAGTTGGAAGGCATTCCACACGCGGATGGCGTGTGGAGAGAAAGTACAGGGGTGCGTTTTGTAGAAGTTGCACATCTCCACCATATTTCCACAGAAGGGGAACCGAATCCCCGCGCTTATTTGTCCAGTGGAAACAAACACCTCCCCTGCCCGAGGAGGCGTGATAATGTGCTTCCTCCTACCAGCAGTTTGGGACTCGTAAGGGAAGCGAGGCTCCCAATCCGAGGTGATACACCCCTCTCTAAGGGCAGCCTCATACGAACCCTCAGATATTTCGTTGACAGCAAACTCAAAGGCGAAGGGAGCCCTAACCTCAGAACTAGCTTCGTCTAAAACGATTGCAGACAAGAGGAATTGAGAAAAGAAGAGTAAACAGTAAGCAAATTACGAAAGCGTGGAAAGAAATCCTTACCAGACATGATCGGTGGTCAAAGATTTGAGGATAAGGAAGATCGGAAAGGTCGAAGTCGCCTTGATCACTTGAAACACCAGGAGGAGCTGGGAGAGAACTTCGAATGCAAGGAGGGTTGAAAGCGAGAGAGTGCAGAAGAAGTGAATGAGACCAGGGTCTTTCCTTTTATAGGCAAAAGGACAAGTGAAGGGACGTAATCGTGATCATTGAAGACGAAACGATTTGATCAGAGCCGTTGAACTATGGGACGGTACGGAGGAGACAGCTGGATGGGCTTGATCTGCACCGATGAAGAAGAAACGACACGATCTTAATCGACGAGATTATAGGCACGGAGGAGACGTGTGTGACGTCACAGTTGCTTTTTCAGAAAACAGCAGTCACGCTGGTTTAAACGCCGTCTCTTTATCCCTAGGCATTTAATGCTGCAGTAACCGAGGAGCCTCCTCGGATTTGGCAACTGCCCATGGGGCCTGGTGGGCCCAAGGCAATCATAAGAAAGAGACTCTGATATGTAACGATCACACGCAAAGATCAAAGCCTCCGACGATGGTATCGGAAGGTATGAAGACAAAAGCCTCTAACCGAGGTATCAAAAATTGCAAAGGTCCAAGCCTCCGACGGCGGTATCGGAAGGCATGAAAGCGAAAACCTTCGACAAGAAAGGTCAAGAGATTTGGACTGGAAGACATGACGAACTAAAAGTCCCCCATGTCTTGGGGGCAAATGATGGGTTCCGATGTAATCGTTAGCCCCGTTAACAGCCACTGGACGGCGAGTAGGTCCAGTGGGCCTCGTGAAAAGCCTTGAAGGCCCAGAGGCCCAGTACGAAGGGTCCCGACTTTAGCGGTCCCGATGAATGAGCTGAACGCTCCCGATAAGAAGCCTCTGAGTAGGCCCCGATATGCCTTAGTAAAGGCCCCGATAACAAAGCCCCGCAGAGGCTGGACCTGTCCCGTAGAGACTGAAGGTCCTGGGTGGTGATCTAGAATGAGACAACTCTGGAGTCCTCGACAGGAGTCGGGACTTGTGATCAGAGGATAAGACCGAGAAACCCGCCTACTAGGTGAGAGTAGTGGGAAGACTAGTTAAGATATAGATAATCTCCCCCGAGATACGCAGGGCGTGCCCGAGATACGCGGATGTATGGGTAAGATACGCGGAGCGTGGGGCGAGATATACGGAATCCTAGCCGAGATATACGGAATCGTGGCGAGATACACGGAATCGTGGGTAAAACTGCCAAGCGCAGTAACAGGTAACTGAGTAACTCCTCCTTCTATATAAAGGAGGAGGTTACCTCAGAAAAAAGGACTAGACTCTAATACGAACTTAGACTCTTTGCTTACCACCCGTTGATCATCATACTCATTTAAGCATCAGAGAGGGATTCTGGGTCACCACCCAGGTCATCCCCTTTTGCAGGACCACGCGGAGCTTAGGAGTCCAATCATTCCGTCAAGGACGTAACGGAGCTTCGCCCGTGATCCAACAGCAGCCATGTAAATCTTCATCCTCTGTCTGCTCTAGTTCGCCACCGCCCCGATTGTCTGTTGGAAACTCCATCTCGAATTTTGTCCGATAATGGTGATTCCGGGATTCTTTCCGGTTTGGGTCCATCTTACCCAAAAGACTCCATCTGCTTTCACCATTCAAATTTCACCGGTCCTCTATCCCGACGTATCCATACCAGCCACCGCTCAGGCGCCATCAGCGACTCAACCACCGTCCGTGCTTCGCCACAACGCTCCACGCCCGTTTCTGGACACGGCTCAGTACAGTCACGCATCTGCATCCACTCCATTCTCAACGGACACTACCATCGCCGGATTTCGATGACCACCTCTGCAGCACCACCGGTCGGATCTTAGGAACAGCAACCCACACAGCTCAATCACACGCCACTGCAGTATACGGATCCACACAAACCAACCTTGCACCGGTGACCACAGTTCCGACCCTCCTTCTGTTGCTACTGCTCACCAGCGTTCATGACCGAACAAAAGTTCTTCGTGTAAAAGTCAATGCTGAGGTACGTATTCAAAGTTTTATCTTAATATATATATATATATATATATGTATAATTATTGTGTGTGTATGTATAACGTTGAGTTTGATTCAGCTTGTTATAATAAATATTAGGGTTAATAACTAAAAAAATGTCCAAGGTTTACCCTATGTTAAAATTAGGTGTTTGAAGTTTGAAATGTTAAACTGTAGTGTCTAAGGTTTCAGTTTTGTTAAAATGTGGTGTCTTGGTGTGATTACTTTAGAGAAGTCAATTCCGACGAAACCGTCTGTCAAATTCGAGCTCCCGTACGTATTCCCTTCTCGTCATCTTGCCGGGACCGTCACCTAAGAAGTTGGTTACATCCGCGCAAGTAAATATCGCTCTATTGTCCTTGGAAAATGGCTCCACACCACTATTCTAGAAACTTTTTTCTTAATGTTCAATTTTTTGGTGAAATTTGACGATTTTGTGAAAAGTAAAGAGTGATGGATTATGAGTGGGTGGGTGGGTTGATGAAAATGATTGAATGGAGATGAAAAGACGCGCGAAGACACCAAATTTCAACAAAAATGAAACTTGAGACAGTACATTTTAACATTTCAAACTTCAGACACCTAATTTTAACATAGGATAAACCTTGGACAGTTTTTTAGTTATTAACCCTAAATATTATCCAATTCAAATTCAAATTGTATATATTTATCTATTATTTTGGTTTAATGGTTATCTTTCCCTAGGTTTCGTTATTTGTTTATTAATTGATATGTAATTAAGAACTAAATTGATATGTAATTAAGAACATTACATTAAGATGGGTTAATTAGAATTAGATAGTAGAACCGTGGCAAATATGTGAATTGAGTAACATAAGGGTGATACTAATCCCATGAGTTTTAATTCGTAGTGGAACTCCCGAATCCGAATTTCTGATCATAGACCGATTATAAACCTAGGTGTTTAATTCATTATTCCCTAGGCAAATTTAGGATTCTAGTTAGCCTTATAATTAACTAGTGGCGATTCTTAAAAATCCACATTTTCAAAACGTATCCGCCTTAGGTCAGATTTTAGGTTTGACAGACAGAATTTCCGGGTAGCCCGATCTCTGGCAAATTTAATGTCTAAGATATACGTGGCCTCTCCCATGTCCTTCATCTTAATTACAGATGCCAACCAGGACTTTGACTTGTTCATAAAACTCACGTCGTTTGCGGCAATGAGTATGTCGTCCACGTATAAGGTTAAGATGACATCCTTAGACCCGGATGTCTTATAATACACGCATGGATCCTCGTGAAGATTCAAAAATCCGTTTCCTACGATTTCCTCATGGAGTCTGCGGTACTATTGCCGAGACGACTGTTTAAGACCGTAAATGAACATTTGGAGTTTACAAACTTTATGTTCGTTACTAGGAGTAATGAAACCCTCCGGTTACTCCATGTAAATCTCTTCCTCCAGTTTTCCGAGGAGGAATGCGGTCTTAATACTCATCTGGTGAGGTTCGAAATCGAGACCTGCGACCAGGACCATAAATGGCATTTACCTTGGTTTTACGCACAGTTGGTGAGTATGTTTCGTCAAAGTCCACTCTGTGAAGTTGGGTATAGTCTTTCGCAACAAGTCGAGCTTTGTATCGCTCGACCTTTTCCATCAGTGGTGAGCCTTCTTTCAGGACTCACCGTATCCTTATGCCCCTGTGGTTAGCATGTAAATCAACTACAGACTATAATGGCTTTCATTTAGGCGATCTCTCTCATTTATTATTTTCCTCTATTTCTCCACTTGAGGTCTTTCCAATGCAGGCCAACAGTTGTTAGAGTGAGGTCATCACCCTTCTAGATGGGATACTTCTTTGGAGAAGTTCGATGCCTTTGACTTTCGTCTAGGCTTGTTTATCCTGTCTTTGATTCTTTACGTCTCTCCCACTCGTAATAATGCCTCTTATCGGAGCATTTTTTCCAATTTGGATCAATTCTCCCACTCGAAATAACGTTTTTTATCGGAGCATCACTTCTATTGGGTACAAGAGCAGTGCTTGAACCATAACTAACAACATTCCTTGGACGACTTCTCGGCCTCGGAGTTTTACTTTCAAGATAAATTCCTTGATCACTAGGATCTGGAACCAAGTTTGTCGGATCACTCCAACTGGGAATAATGGGTAGTATAGGTAGTTGTCGCAATCCTGGTTCAACATTACCATAATCAGGTTCAACTTGATTCGTCCAAAAAACAACAATGACTACATGTGGTAGGTGTTTATTCCTCCCACTGGATTTATTATGAAAATGTTCCCATGATCATTTACCATATCATTCACTTGAGTTGCTGGTTCAAATCTCCCCCACTCGAAATAAGTGGGACATGATATATGTAACATCTTGCTCCTGATTTGATCAAAACTCGTTATTTTGAAAATTGTCAATGCATCGGAAAATTCGTCCTCAAGTATGTAATGTTACATGTTCGACCACGGCACCATGTCTTTAAGCTGTAAACATGTACTTTCAAAGAGTAGTTAACATACTCTTGTCCTTAATATGTGTTTAATGCGCAAATGAATGTCGATTGGTGATATGATTTAACTCATTATCATTCTTCAGCTTTTATGGCGGCGTGTTTTACCGATTTTAGTGGAACACAGTTTTACATGAATGCGAATCACTTCTCATCATCCCTTAGGGAACAAATGATTAAGTGACTCCAACATTATGTTTATAAACTATGCTTCCAGAAGTGTGTCATTTGATTTGAATGCCTAACCTGACTTTTCGTTCAAGGCGTACGGAAGGAAAATCGTTTAACAGACCTCATCCTTCTTTGTTTGCAAATTTATCTCAGGGATTTTATCCCATCTCCGAATTGAGCATTTCAGGTTTTCACCTTATGTGTCAGTCGATACTATTACAAGGTCGTGGTAGCTTCTGAAGTTTACTTCTTACCGATGTAAACATTATCAATAAGTTATTTCCGAAGGAATGCAGACGAAAATTCAGCACATCATCATTTAAACACTTCATTATTAAACTCATACTTTGAAACGATGTGTTCCTTTTTCGAGGTCCACTTGTGCGTAGCACAGTTTTACCGAAGTTTTAACCCTTGGTTAAATCGTTTCATTTATGAATTTAATTCAATTTAATCCAACCGGTTTCAAACATGATTATCATTACAGTTTATTTCATTCAATGGAGTACTAAAAAAATAAGAAATAATAAATCTTTCGATCTAGCTACGCAATCGGTGTGTATGTTCAGTTCAGTTGTCCCGACTGAGATGACGATGGAGTACGTGAATCGTTTCGTTTTATTCGACCACTTTTACCTGGCCGAAACTTCATTTCGGATCGATCCCGTTTAACTGGATCAATTAATTTTGATAAGTAGATCTCATTTCGAATCGAATGGTAGCTACTTTATTCAATAAATCCGAATCTCGAAATAACCAAAATTTTAGTAACTCAAACGAACGATAAATGAAAATGGTAGGTTCTTGATCTGAAGATCGCGTATTTGATCCATGATTGTCGCATAGATAGTCGAGAACTTTAAGCCATGTTGAACATCACATCTGAGTAAATTCACGAGTGAATCATGTCAAATGATCTGTGTCTGTATAAAACATTTTACCGCTTCATACACATGACCTACGAGGCGTACTTGAGACGCACTTTATCAACATGGTTTAACCCACCAGATTATCGTATAAGACCTTTATGATCCAGTTCTCTCTAATATATGCGGATCATGGTTGAATTCTTTCGAACTCAGAGGTTTCCCTTTTTACTGTTGTGGTTACAGTACTTGATTAGGCTCAAATTCATTGAGTCTTGTCAACACCAGACAACCATATACATCTTTTCCATGTTGACCTTTCATTCTGAAGATCTGATGCGGTTATTACGCCAACATCTATGAAAAGAGAGAAGATCAACATGTTCAACCGAAACGTTTAGCTTTTGCATCATTTCTTCCACCGAGGCAGATGCAAAGAGATACTAAGCTGCAACATTGCTTGGTTGCAATTGAAGTCTTCTTCAACCCTATTTTACCAATGTTGAATGTATCACCATATATGCATTCAGATCATCAAAGAACCTACTCCCATGCTTGGTGAAACAAATTATTACATTCGTCTCTCATTGTTAAAATTAACAGACTGTTATATTCATCCGTAGTTGTCCTCCACACTTTTCGGAATCGTAGTAGGGAGTTCAATACATACTCCTTTTATTCATCATCATGATTCATACCATCAAGATTGCGAAGAATATCGAATCGGACTAATTCAACCAATTCATGCTAACACATCGATGATTATGCAAAAACCAGGGAGACAATAACATTTTGAGAAAGAATTGCATACATCAAATATCTATTAAGATGGAATCCGACGAATAATGATTCCCAAGTCATCTAAACCAACCAACCACCAGTAAACCAATGGAAGATGGCTGTGAAAAAGTTCACTTTACCGTCGTCTTCTATCCAATAGATCAGCCTTTTAAACAGTTTTAATCACAAATTACCGAAACGAGAATTTTAATACAAGCATACCCGATCTTGGCTTTCCCAAGGCCTTTTTATTTTGGAAAAAACATTCCGATGAATTCACTCATGCATATATAATTATATTATCCATGTAAATTATCAAACGCAAGTAACATTCATCATACTAACCACATTCATGCTTACGCGTCATGAGTCTAATGTTCCGAGAAACTCATGCTTGCATACATAATTCTACTTCCAAGTAAATTATAAAATGCTACTACAACCTCAACATTCTAGCATACGTGTCAAACATGAAAATTCCACAACAATCATACATATTTGACGACTGGTTTTCGATTTTAAAATAATTTTCAACATTAGGTGCTTATTTGCAATTTATGCTTATATTCAATCACGCAACATTCTAGACATGAATCCTAGACTTTCTCAACCATCACAACATGTCTATCCTAGTGCGCATACCATATATTTAACCAGGGTTCCGCCCACAACATGCAATATCCTGCTAGCTTAACATAGTCAAGACAACATTTCTAATTATGCATAAATATATATTATTGAATAATAAAAAATTTCAATTCAACCCTCTTATTAATTCAGTCCAAAAAAACATGTATCTCCAAGATCCATCCCCATAATCGAAACAAGGCATAAATGTTTTTACCGTTATGTAAATAAAATTAAACCCTTGAGCACTGTGTAGGCCATTTTAGGTTCAAAACATTTGGATTTTAAAACTTGACCACCCTATTTTATTTAATTGACTTGAATTCGGTTTTGAAAATCATTCGGTTCAGTTCGGTTCGGACCATTAAAATCCAATTCGGGCCCGGTTCGGTTTGGTTTTAATTTTAAAATCTGGTTCGATCCGAACCGGTCCAATTAAAAATAGGGTTCGGTTCGGTTCAACACACAAAACCGGTTCGGTTAGATCCACTTAGTTACCCCGGTCCGACCCGAGCCGACTAGGTCGAAACCGATCGAGAAATCCGGTCCGGTTTTAATTCATCCCGGCTTGACACATTGGACCGGCCCAATAATTAAAATATATAAGGTTGGGCCGAAATGTTTACTTGTGGCCCAAGTAGGGTTTTAAACTTCATTAAAATATTTAACTTAGCCACCAAGTAACATTAATTATATAAAATAATTTCCAATATTAAATATATATATATATATATATATATATATATATTGGTCAACTTAATTACATATATATATATATATTGGTCAACTTAATTACATATATATATTTATTGCCAAGATTTTATCTTTAAGAATAAATCAATCAACAATATATATATATATATATGTAAAATACGGCTATATCATATAAATATATATTTTATTTATTGTCAATATTTTAAATAGGGTAACAAATATACTGGCAATATATTTTCTCAATCTTTTAGGTAACTGAATATATCAATAATATCTTTAACCCTATTAAATATTTAGATATATTGATATTTATATATATTTCTATATATTAATGTGAATCTATCATAATGTTCCCAATTATGGATATATTGTTATCTTGATTAAAAATTAAAATATGGTAAACAATATAATTTAATAATATGACCGAAATTTTGTTTGCTTGGAGACCAAGAAATTAAAAATTTACCTTGTAATTTAACTAAAGTTTTCGGCACAAACAAGTAATTGGGAACAAGTGGTCCAATTTTAAGATCAAATTTTAATAAGATCTACAATCCAATGTTTGATTTTGATAAATATCATTATTTTCTTGAAGATCATGAACATCAAATTTCCTAAGAATATCATGAAAATTTTGGACCACCATAATCATAAAAATTCGAAATTTTAATTTTCCTTTAAAAAAAATTCGGTCCGTAAATTTAAAAACTCAAGAACAACAATTTATCAAAATCATGAACTCCTAACACAAACTCTGATACCACTGTTAGATTACGGGGAGTAATCACTACGGATACTAAATCATGGTACATGCTAGTAATCGAAATTACGCAGCGGAAGATTCACACATACCTCAAACGATGTTCGTAGTCCCTAGATCCTTCCTGCAGTGATTCACCCTAAAAATCCCCTAACACACTCCAATATTTGGTCACTAGTGGGGATTGAACCCCTGACCTCTGGTTAAGGGATGAATCGTTGAACCACCACACCAACGTTACATGGTTATATATATAGGTTATAATATATGTATAACATATGCACGGGGAGGGGCGGGTCGGCGGGGGCCCGCGACCCCAAACCCGGACCTGCCCCACGGGTTGCGGTTCACAGGTCGATGAGGCGAAATCGGGGCGGGTACCCGCTGGTCAACGGGTACCTGTGACCCGTTGCCACCACTACTCCCAGCAGCGACCAACTGACTAGCGCGTCTACCGCCTACTACTTCTGCTGCCCACTGCGTCCGCCGCCCACCGCGTCTGCCGCCCACTGCGTCCTCCGCCCACCGCGTCCTCCGCCCACCGCGTCCGCCGCCCACCGCGTCCGCCGCCCACTGCGTCCGCTGCCCACTGCTTCCAGCGAAACTCCAACCTCGCCGTCCAGTTTAGAAGTCAGATTCCACGAAAAATCCACGGAAGACGCACACAGTTCTGCTAGGATTGGAGCGGGTTTGTGCAATGGCGCTTTGAGATCTTTAGTTGGCGGTCAGGATGAGTCTACAGCTTTTGCTGCTAGGATTGGCATTGGTCGGGGCCCCGCATAATTTTTTATCTCAACAGACCCGCCCTGCGAGGTGCACGGGGCGGGTCCGGGTCTGTCCATACCCGCCCCGATCCGCCCCCGTCGATACCCTAATTTTACACTAAATAATGGGGTTCGTAGTATATTTTTTTTTAGGAACAAATTTAGGGTCTCACTAGAAATACTTTATGGGGTGACTTTTATCACCCCATTTTGTATGGTATATTCGCCATCGTTCTCTCCCCTCTAAATTGTCCATTAACATTTCAACTTTTTACTATCACATCTTAGTTTATTGGTTAATTTAAAATCTCTTCATAGTTTATTAGCTTATTTAGAAAATTTAACTTTTTTTATAACACATTGATAAGTTTGTGTTAATGTAACTTAAAATGAAAGGTGAAATTAATTCAACCATTGTACAATGCTCTAAGAAACAGAGAGACAAAGCTTAGCAGTGAACAATTTTTCTTAAAAATATGTCATTTTCTCTCTTTTTTTTTTTTTTGCCATGTATCCTTTTGTCCTAAATAAGGAAGAATCGTGCACTAAATGGTTAAATGTACTTTTGGTTCCATGTGTTTGATCTTTTTTATTTTATTTTTGATACTATATGTTCTTTTTCGCATTCTTTGGTACCAAACATTTGAAAAATGTATACTTTTGATACATCCATTAGTTAACTGTTAGTTTTTTCCATTAATGTACAAATCACGTGACCCACCCTAAAGTTTTTGCTTCGTTCAATATAGTCATTCTAATACATCTCTAACTTTTATTTTGATCAATATAGTTCTAAAATTTCAAAATCGAACATTTGACGAAGAAGACCTTGTCAGAGCTAGCCCATGGATAGGTGTGACCTTGGTTGGAGTCGCATGGCTCCAGTGACCCGGCCCATGGTCAGACTTAGCTGGGTTGGGGTCGCTGGACCCAGGGGATCCCAACCCAGGGTCAGACTTAGCCATGGACTAGGTCCTGCTAGTCTTCATAGGACAAATGTTTGATTTTGAAATTTTAGAACTAAATTGTTCAAAATAAAAGTTAGAGTTGTATTATAGAGAATAAAATAAAAAATTTAGAGTGGGTCTGCACGAGTTTTTCTACCATGCTCCAAGAGCACTATGTTTTTAGTTTTTTATTACTAGGGAGGACTTAATTGTAACATATATAAAACTTTAAAAGTATGAAGAAAATATGATTTTTTTTTTAATTAAGCCTAATATTTTCATCCTACTATTAATAATATCGATTTCCATTTAGGGTTCACCTTTAGCGCAATAGAAAAATACAAAAAAAAAAAGTAACAAAAGTATGGTGTTCTTGGAGTATGATAGAAAGACCTGTCTTGCACATACCATTTAACGGCCAAAACTAACGGCCAACTAAGGACAACTAATAGATACAACAAATATATACTTTTTTCAAACGTTTGGTACAAAAAAAATATAGGGTTAATAACTAAAAAACTGTCCAAGGTTTACCATATATTAAAATTAGGTGTCTGAAGTTTCAAATGTTAAAATGGACTGTCCCAAGTTTCAATTTTGTTGAAATTTGGTGTCTCTGCGCGTCTTTTCATCTTCATTCAATCATTTTCATCAACCCACCCATACACTCATAATCCATTAATCTTTACTTTTCACGAAATCGTCAAATTTCGGACCTTTCTACTATGCTCTTGGAGCACCATGCTTTTGCCTCATCAGGAGGGCAGCACCCGTAGCATGCTTGCTTCACACCTAGACTAATCCCCACTCGCACCGGGTCAGCCCGTAAGGGGTAAACTGCTAACCATGAACAATTTTCAATTCCTATGGTCACTAGCAGGTATTGAACCTCTAGATAAGGGATGAGGCACTGAATCAGCACACTATTGTTCATTGGACAATTTTTTAGTTATTAACAAAAAAATATAAGAAAGAATACTGCTACACATGCCGAATATTTCTGTGAAAAACGGCCAAAAACACTCACAGCGGCAATGTTGTAATTTTTTTCAAAATCAATGACAATTAAATTACAGACACATTCGTGAATTTTTTCAAAGCCTGTTTCACAGGTTCAATCATTATTGTATAAGAAAGGAGAAATTCTTGGATACCACCGCCTTAACACGTGACAAATAGGTGGTGGCCCTTCGGCCAATGAATTGCTGACATGTGGCAAAGTAATAGTCTCTTTCTGCCACATGTCAGCAATACATTGGCCGAAGGGCCACCACCTATTCGCCACGTGTTAGGGCGGTGGTATCCAAGAATTTTTCATAAGAAAACGTACAAAAGTAAAAAATGTCAAACAAGTACATTTTAACTTTGCAGTAAACCATCACCATGTATTGTTGGCACAAAAAAAAAAAAAAAAAAGTAAATCATCGCCAGATTCATCTAGTTTCCATATTTAGTACAGAAAAACAACTTGTACACCTCCAATTCAAGAAAATGACAGAACAGAGCATCAACACAAACCGAGCTTCAAGCAAATCAAACCAAGCCATAATCATTTTACTCTAACAGAAATCCTATTACTCGGAGCGATTGGCAAACCTTTCGACCTTCTTATCAGACAAATTAATTCCAACCATGGCCTCTCCGAGGCCGCAGCTCACCTCCGCAAGAATATCAGGGTCACTGTAATGAGTCACGGCCTGAACAATGGCGCGTGCACGTTTTGCAGGGTCACCGCTCTTGAACACGCCGGAGCCGACGAATACTCCGTCGCAGCCCAGCTGCATCATCAGGGCGGCGTCAGCCGGCGTTGCGACGCCTCCGGCGGCGAATTGGACCACCGGCAACCTCCCGAGCTGCTTGGTCTGCATCATCAGGTCGTACGGCGCCGCAATCTTCTTGGCGTAGCTGAAGACCTCGTCGTCGTCCATGTTGCGGAGGACTCTGATGTCGCCCATGACGGAGCGAAGGTGGCGGACGGCCTCGACGATGTTACCGGTCCCGGCCTCGCCCTTGGTCCGAATCATGGCTGCACCCTCGCGGATCCGCCGAAGGGCCTCGCCGAGGTTCCGGCAGCCGCAGACAAACGGGATCCGGAAGTTATGCTTGTTAATGTGGTTCTCTTCATCAGCAAGGGTAAGGACCTCGCTCTCGTCGACGTAGTCGATTCCTATGGCCTCGAGGATCTGGGCCTCCACGAAGTGGCCGATCCTGGCCTTGGCCATGACCGGAATCGTAACCGCCTGCTTGATTTCCTTGATTAGCTGTGGGTCGCTCATACGGGCCACGCCGCCCTGAGCTCTGATGTCGGCCGGGACGCGCTCTAAGGCCATGACGGCGCACGCTCCGGCCTCCTCAGCCACACGCGCCTGCTCAGCGTTGACGACGTCCATGATGACGCCGCCGCGGAGCATCTGAGCGAGGCCGACCTTGACGGAGAAGGTCGATTTCTTTGACTCGGTAAGAGCCCCGTTGCCGTAAACCGCCACGACGCCAGTTCCTTCCATTTTCCGACCAAACCTTGAGATATAGAGAGAGAGAGAATGGAAACTGAACTGTAGAGAGAGCGAGGAAGGGTGGCGGTGGATATAGAACCGCAGATACCTTAAAATCGACGGTAGGAATGAAAATGGGCCGTTGGATTTTTAGTGGTGTGGTGATCGGATGGTGGAAGTATGAATAAGAGAGGGGATTTATAGAGGCGGCGATTCGGAAGGATTGAATGAAGGCCATGCAAATACCGGTTTGGCTTTGGTGAAGGACTGACTACTGAAGTGCCGTGGAATTTCATGATTCCGTGAATTTACGTGGGACCGGGTCCTGTCGGAAAGAAATCAAATGTATCAGGTCCGACAAAATCTTGTCTTGATTATGGTTTTATTAGTTAACCTTGTTTTTTTTTTTTTTTTTTTCAAGTAAATGTTTTTTTTTTTTTTTAACGAAAGTATAGAGCTAATGGAAGAGAGAATTTAGAGATGATCTTATTATCACACATATAAGCCATTATATAGGGATTACATGTACTTGTGGAGGAAGTAAATTTAATACTAGGAAAGTCTAAACAAGGAAGATGGTATATACACGTAATATTGAACATCCACTAAATATATTCGTAACACTCCCCCTTGGATGTTCATAAGGGAATTGTGCCTCGTTAAAACCTTACCAGGAAAACCCGAAGGGATAAAACCTTGGTTAAGGGAAAAAGAGTGCAGCGGTGTAGATTCTCCCCCTAATGTTGACATCGCGTAATTTCATTAAGTCGACGCAATCCAATCATGTTCGCTAATATTTCAGATGTCGCAGTCGATAAAGCCTCCTTGAAAAGATCCGCTAGATAGTCATATGAACAAATTCGTTGGATGAAGAATAACTTGAGGCGAATGTGTTTTGTATGTCTCCTTTGATATAACAATCTTCAACTCGAGCTATATAACCTGCATTATCTTCATATATATATATATATATACAATATAATGCTACATTTGAAAATTGTGCACTTCCATGTTATAACTTACATTTGTGTAGCAAATTAATTTAGGTCTTGATTCGTCATGATATTAAACTCATGACATTCTTACAATCATTAAGGTACTCAATAGATGTGTTTATCTATGCAAAATAGCTTCAAGACATTTTCTTTTATAAGACAATATTATTTTCAATCTCTTAAGTACTCGATCTTCAGGCCGAGCCAAACCTTTGTCCTTTCAATATATTTCGTCTGAATTTTAACATCATCAATAAATTGATTGTATTTAAAACTCTTCAGGAGTTTCAATATCTTCAAATTCTCTCCCTCATGCGATGCCCCTTTCGGCTATAGCGTGATCAATTCATCTTATCAAATATCAATTTTGATTTATTCATATACTTACGTTAGCCTTCGATACAACTTAGCTCAATTGTGTTATATAGTGGGGATAATATACCATAAGCAACCCGTAAATGGTACAATATTTTTTTTTATCATCCAACATTCTTGAAAATATTCATGCTAGCATTTTAAATCCTTCTGGATATTCATGTGGATTTCACTATCAAATTAGCCACCAAAATAGGCTATAAAATTATTCATATCATGAGACGCATATTAAAACCTTGTATGTACTGCCAACATAATAATGTATTTGAAGGTTATTGCTCCACCAAATGATTCATATAATAATTGTCATCTTTCTGCGGAAAAGTCTTTGTACAACGGGTTGTGCCTATCTTACGAGGCAATCTATTTACGCAGAAATTATTTATATCCACTGGCTATCACATTCTGCATTTGTCATGCTTATACTTGCGTCTTTTCAAACTTTGGCCAATCATGATAATTCTTTGACATATTGAGCTCAATATCCCCGTCTTGTTTTATGAATTCATCACTCATGCATAATATTCAAAACTATTGTCGACAACTTTATATTTTACGGTTCCATCACTTCCCGTTAATGACATAACTCATTGAGATCTCTTTATTGTAATCACTTTCAGGTACCTGAACCACTTCTGGGGTTTCATATTTAGCTATGTCTTTACTTCTTTTGGGAAACCACCTCCATAATAAGACCATATTTATTTTGCTCCATTCTTTTATTAAAAAAAAAAATTCTTTGGAACCAATATCGCACGCTTCAGACGAGAGTTATTTTTCATTATAACCTGTCCAATCAGGACATTTCAAAATTGGAGCATTTGCAGCTGTTACTTGACTTGTGACTTTCTGGGTCTCATAGCCACTTATTGGCAGTATTTGAAAATGCTTTTCTCTTTGAACTTCAGGTTCATATTCTCATTGTGCGAGGATCTAAATGAGATAATAACAAATTTTTTTCAGTCAATCTCTTTTCTGCCAGCTGCTTCTTTTCTCCCCCTAATTTTGGGAAAAGTTGTTCAACAATGACAATCAACACTCTTGTTTTAAATATATATATCAGTCATTGTTCTCAAATAATTGATTTATAGACAAAATATTTTTCCCAACATTCCAGACCCATGTTTGTGCGTTGCGGTGGAGTAATTCAAACATATATCGCACACCATAATATTAATATATGGAAAATTTGTCTCTTCACCAAAAATTGGTTGTAATGGGGAGAACTGTGATTTAACATTGGCTTGATGCGCAATTATATTGCTGCTTTCATAATAGCATGCATTTGTACTCAATTTTCTCTAATTGGTAGCAATTTAGTTATTTAATTGGAGGATATTTGTAACTTTCATGCTAAACTGCAAATCTAGACATGTAGTTGTCTGAATCTTGTAGTAAATATCAACTTTCAATATCATCATCATTCTTTATTACATAATCTGGAAATTTTTCTATTGCAAATTCGTGATAATTAATGCACACGCGACCATATTGTAGATGCATCTTTCAAAATAATATATCGGTGCACATGGCAGGTGAACGGGCCCATATTCACCTTTTATTATTTCCATAAATAATGGAATTTTATCCCGAACTTAGTTGATGATGATCACATAATTAATTTTCCTTTGAGAGCAATTATCATAATGATTTATGGAGAATCTTCAGGTTCTTCCAAATAATGTACTGCGCATCTTAAGTGATCCGGAATGGTCTGTAACCGGTCACGCCAAATATCATATTATATGGGTAAAACTTCGGGTTTACCTCTATATGAATCAGTAAACTTCTAGTTTACCGAATATATAATCAATCATGCCAATATTGGATGTAAACTTCTGGTTTACCTGAATTTTTTTCAGTATCCGCAAGAGACATATTTCTTCTAGGATCTTCGTGATCATTTATTCAAGACTCATGATCTCTTAGGATCTTCATGATCCCTTATTTATAATAATTCATGATATACATGATTCATTCTTATACAAGACGATCTTTAATTCACAAATACAATGTTTCAGATCCTTTTTTTTCATACATTTTCGGATTCTAAAATTATCAATTTTTGAGCTTTTGAAGAACTCATGATCTTCTGGATCATTTTATAATAAAATGCAATAAATGCAATAATATATGTATATAATAAATATAATGCAGTGCAAGAAATAAAAATATAAATGTAAAGGTAATGCAATAAAAAAAAAATATAACAGTATATGTAAATAAAGTGCAAGAAATGTAAATATAAATATAAAAATTAAGGGAACTATAAATTCATAAGGGTTAAAGGTAATTTTGATACCACATGTTTGACCGAATGTGGCTTTTAGTACTGGATGTTTAGTTTTGTATACTTTTGGTACCAAACGTTTGAAAAAATGTGGTTTTTGGTACATCCGTTAGTTGGCCGTTAGTTTTGGCCGTTAAATGACATATGCAAGTCACGTGATCGACTCTAAACTTTTAATTTTGTTCAGTTTAGTCCCTCAAATATATTCCTAACTTTTATTTTGTTTAAGTTAGTCATAACACTTCAAAATCGGACCCAATTAAACCAATCGAATTCAATTGACATAGCCCCATTTGGGTCAAATTTACCCAATTGGAGATAGGTCCCAATTGGGTTCGATTTTGAAGCTTTAGGACTAAATTAAACAAAATAAAATATATGAATATATTTGAGGGACTAAATTGAACAAAATTAAAAGTTTAGAGTCGATCACGTGACTTGCACATGTCATTTAACGGCCAAAACTAACGGCCAACCAACAGATGTACCAAAAGCCACATTTTTTCAAATGTTTAGTACCAAAAGTGATGGATATATGTCCAATTCGGGTTCGTATTTATACTTCGGGCCTCGTAAACACGTCAAAATTACATCTCGATTTGAAAACGTCTCCCAAAGGGTCAAAACGGTCCGGAAACGCATTTACGCGCGTCCGGATTGCGGCAACCCGGACCTCGCCGAATTGCCCAAATTCGACGAGGTCCGAATTGCATTGCGGGTATCGTGCGATTACCGTTCCCGCGATTACCGTTACGTGTAGAGAAGTCAAGTTCGCACATTACCAATATGGATGACGGTTACCGCTTGCTTTGGAACCGTCATTAAACCGCTTTAAAACCGGGTCCGGTCCCAAGGAAGCCTATAAATAGGAGACCTTGGCCACCCATTTTCATCCATCCTCTCATTTGCCCAACTTTGGTATTTTGAGCTCTGACTTCTCTCTAGAAATATTCTCTCTCTAGAAATTACTCTTTTACCCCTATAGTGACTTAAGCTTCGGAGAGGGCTCCGCTAGCACCACCCCCCCTCTCCGTGCTAGCATTAGTCCTTTGTGCAGGAATCGTCGCCCAGACATCCGGATTCGTGCACAGACCACCGCATCTTGAGACACAACCGCGCTTCGAGACACAGACCTTTCCGGGATCAACCGAACACTCGTCAGTGGCACAAACCTCTTCCAGACGAAGGGTTACAGCCCGAAAACTCGCACAACCATACAGACAGACGCGTCCCCACGACCCAACTCATCCCGGACGCAACATTGGCGCCGTCTACGTGATTCGAACAAAAAGCTACCGTACCGCAAAGTCATGACGAGTGATCACAACGCTCTCATTAAGGCCAATCCGTCCAAAACCAGGAAGCGCTTTAAACGTCTTAAAAAGGCCATAATGTCTCCCGTGCCAACAAGCAGTGTGCCATCTGCACAGCACGGCCCAAAATTTCCAGGCATCCACGTGATACATGAAGGCTTTGGAGCAGGTGGAGAAACATCATACGAAAGAGAAATATACGCTTCCCTGATGATCCATGAACCCAGAGGCAGTCAGCAAGGAAACGTTGTCCTAGAAAACGCCATTGGCTTTTCTTCAGAAGACAAGACGCATATAACATTTCCGCATAACGACGCCTTAGTCATAACCATGACAATTGACGGCATGGACATCAAGCGTATCTTGGTTGATGGAGGAAGTTCGCCCAACATCATCACAAAGGATGTCATCCTAGCTCTGGGAAGAAAGAAGGAAGTCAACAGGATCAACTCACCCTTAGTGGGATTCATGGAAGATGCAAGTTACCCGTTGGGGTCCATAACATTGCCAGTCATACTGGGAGAAGGCAACTCACGTCTCCAGATCGCAATACCATTTACGGTAGTACAAAAACTTGACGCATACAATGGTATCTTAGGGTACGCAACCATGAATGCATGGGGAATGGTGCCATCCACGGCACACCAGAAGATCAAATTCCCAACTGCAGCCGGAATCGGTGAAGTCAAAGGAGACCAATTGTTATCAAAGGATTGTTACAATGTGGCAATTCAAAATAACATCAAGCCAGACAAGGACGACATGCCCATCATTGATGATGATCCAAGAGAAGGCCGTGCCCGACTAGCCCCAGTAGAAGAGTTAAAACAAATAAAGATTGAAGAGCCAGACAGAATGGTCCAAATTGGAGCATCCTTGTCAGAAGATGAAGTGATAGAAATCACAGCACTCCTGAAAGAGTACAAAGAGCTATTCGCATGGTCACCAAGCGATATGCCCGGAATAAGCGCAGACGTCGTCTCCCATAAGCTCAACATCAAGCCAGGAACTCGAGCAATAGCCCAGAAACTTCGACCCCTCGGGGGCAACAAGAAACTGACAATCAGAGAAGAGGTGGGAAAGCTGCTTGACGCAGGATTCATCGAATAATCAAGATACCAAACATGGGTAGCAAACCCGGTGTTGGTTCCTAAATCAAGTGGCAAGTTAAGAATGTGCATCGATTACAGAGATCTCAACAACGCATGCCCAAAGGATTCATATCCTCTCCCAAGAATCGACCAACTAGTCGATGCCACCGCCGGCCACGAATTAATGTCTGTAATGGATGCATACTCAGGATAAACCCAGATCCCGATGTTCAAAGATGATGCACCGCATACTGCATTCTATGCAGATAGCGAAATATACAACTACACGGTGATGCCATTCGGCCTAATCAATGCAGGAGCAACATACCAGCGAATGGTCAATACCATCTTTGGCGATCTAATTGGAACCAAAATGGAGGCATATGTGGACGACATGGTCGTGAAGTCAACCAAAAGGCGCAACCATGTCGACGACTTGCGAGCAATCTTCAAAAGAATGCGCGAATATCAAGTCCGCCTAAATCCAACAAAATGCGCTTTCGGCGTACAATCAGGCAAAATCCTGGGATTCATGGTAAGCCATAGGGGGATAGAGGCCAACCCAGAGAAGGTGAGGGCAATTGAAGAAATGACGTCCCCAAGGAAACACAAGGAAGTCCAACAACTAAATGGCCGCCTAGCAGCCTTAAACAGGTTCCTTGCCAGGATAGGCGACAAAGCACTCCCTTTCTTTGAAGTCTTGCGTGCAAACAAGAAGTTTGAATGGACACCAGTGTGCGAAGAGGCCTTTCAGCAATTAAAACAACACTTGCGCACATTGCCGGCATTGGCAAAACCGATACAAGGCGAGCCCCTCTTCCTGTACATATCGGTGAGCAACACGGCAGTCAGCTCAGTCCTTGTCAAACAAAAGGGGACTACCCAACTCCCAGTCTACTACGTAAGCAAGATACTCGCAAAGTACGAGATAAACTACATGCCAATCGAAAAATACCTATACGCACTTATCATAGCAGCAAGGAAATTGAGGCCATACTTCCACGCACACGAAGTAACAGTCTTAACAGACCAACCCTTGAAGCACATCATGTCAAAGTCAAACATGTCAGGAAAGCTAACAAAGTGGTCGGTAGAGCTAAGTGAATTCCGCATTCACTTTGCTCCTCGAACGACAATCAAGGGGCAAGCATTGGCAGACTTCATCGCAGAATTCACTGGGATAACACCTGACACAGGTGTCCAAGTTGGACCTCAACAAATCGAAGATCATACCGAAGTATGGCAAATGTACACCGACGGATCTTCAAACGTAGGGGGATCAGGTGCCGGATTCCTCCTAATACCTCCCGATGGATCTAATCCGTTGAAGTATGCTCTAAACTTAACATTTAGAGCAACAAACAATGAGGCGGAGTACGAGGCATTGATAACTGGCTTAAGGATTGCAAAAGGCGTCGGAGTTAAACATCTACGAGTGAAGTGCGATTCACAGTTAGTTGTCAATCAAGTCAAAGGCGAATACGCGGCAAAGTCAGAAAATATGCAAAAGTACTTGGGGCAAGCAAAAGACCTCATCACAAGCTTCGATATCTTCGACATCATCGCGGTGCCTAGAGAAGAAAATCAAGAAGCTGATGCCTTGAGCAAATTCGCACAAGGCAATGAACAAGGCAAAGAAACGCACTTCGTGGAAAACAGAATTTTGTCAGTAATTGACAAATTCGAAGTCTTGTGCATCAATCCAGATCCAGATTGGAAGACACCAATATTGGCATACCTCAAAGACCACAAGCTCCCCGAAGACAAAGTTCAAGCCCAAAAAATCCAGAGACAAGTCGTCAATTACGCGTTGATAGATGACGAGCTTTACAAGAAAGGATTTTCAACCCCTTACCTAAGGTGCATCACCTTTCGGGAAGGCCAGAAAGTGTTAGAAGATTTGCATAAAGGCCAAGCAGCCTGCCATGAAGGTGCAAGATCTCTAATACGCAAGACATTGAGCTTGGGATACTATTGGCCAACCATGAAGAACCAAGCTACGCACTTGGTCACAGAATGCGAATCCTGCCAACTTTATTCAAGAAGTATCACGACACCAGCCGCCGAGCTAAGCCCAATTGCAAGCTCCTGGCCATTCGCACAATGGGGGATCGATTTGGTGGGTCCACTTCCAAAGTCAAAAGGCCAAACCAAGTACATTGTCGTCGCAATCGATTACTTTTCAAAGTGGATCGAGGCAAAGGCATTGGCACAAACAACCGACGCACAAATAATGGACTTCATCCGAAATCACATCATCGCACGATATGGAGTTCCGAAGGTCCTAATCAGCGATAACGGACCACACTTCAAGAGCTCAAGGCTTCAAACATTTTGTGAAAGACTCAACATTAACCATCGTTTCGCATCAGTCCGCCATGCTCAAACCAACGGACAAGTCGAAGCTGCCAACAAGACCGTCCTAGACGGTCTCAAAAAAAGAGTGCACGCATTAAAAGCAGGATGGGCAGAAGAGCTTAGCAGTGTTCTGTGGGCACTTCGAACAAATCCAAAGGAGTCAACTGGAGAAACACCATTCAGTCTGGTGTATGGAACGGAAGCAGTTGCTCCCATCGAAATCGCCGTCTCATCCTACCATACAACCCATTTCAACGCCCAAGCCAACGAAGTAGACATGCGTCTAGACTTAGACTTGGCTGAAGAAAAAAGGCGTAACTCCGAACATAATCAGGCACGAATGCGTTTGATAACCGCAAGATATTACAACAGGAAAGTGAAAGAAAGACAATTCCATGTCGGAGAAATGGTGTGGAGAAGGAATGAGTTCTCACATCTCGATCAAATCAACAAGATGTCTCCAAAATGGGAAGGCCCTTACAAGGTCATATCCATTCCATACATCAACGCATACCGCCTTGAAGATGCAAATGGCAATGCCTCTACAAACACGTTCAGTGGAGGACACTTGAAGAAATTCCACGGATGAAAGGATAATCTTCTATCACAAAAGGAGCCGTTGTATCAAGCCCTTTTGTTCTTATTTCCATAACGCATCTACTTGTTGAAAAGTCCACTCTCTCATATAAAGTGGCATCTTTGTAATAATCTCATGAACCTAATGAAGTTATTCTATATTCGTAGGAACATCACTACTCTATGTACGTTACTTGGAAGCAAAACAAAGTAACTACAACAACTATTATCTACACCAACAAGGAGTTTACTACTCCACTCATTAATTGGCATCTATCTCAAGAAAGTGCCGACAACACAAAGCCATTGAGCTATGTGCACAATCAACTTATATGCCGCCATAACAACCAGCATATTATCAATCAAAATGACGACTATTCAAGAAGCGGCATCTACAGGCAATTCCTTGGAATAACATCAAGGTCTACTATCAAAATGACGATTAGGCTAAAGGCGTCAACTACAAGCAATATCTTGGATTAACACCAAGATCTACTATCAAAAATAGCATGTTGTGGTATCCTCTTTTTTAAGAAAAACACCCTGTTTCCTTCTAAAAAAATGATATGCTGTGACATCTCTTATTAGAGGCAAATCCTCATGTTCATAGCCATTCCCTGGATTCAGAACAGGATGGGCAAGTACAATACGGGACTGATCACCCCACAAATGGCGGAAGTTCTCTGGTTAGACAACGACCCCACACTATAACAAAAATGAATTCCTGTTTAGGGTTCACTCTTCATGGCGAACGTCCTCTTTTTAGATGACGATCCCATATTACGAATTCCTGTTTAGGGTTCACTCTTCATGGCGAATGTCCTCTAGTTAGACGACAATTCCATATTACGAATTCCTGGTAAGGGTTCACTCTTCATGACGAACGTCCTCTTGTTAGATGACGATCCCATATTACGAATTCCTGTTTGGGGTTCACTCTTCATGGCGAATGTCCTCTGGTTAGACGACAATCCCATATTACGAATTCCTGATTAGGGTTCACTCTATACGGCAGAAGTCCTCTTGCTAGATGACAATTCCGTACTACAGATTTTCAAAACCGTGTTGCATGATTCCTGGACGCAGAAAACATGCATCACAATTCATATTCTCAAAAAATGTTACATGGTCCCTGGACGCAGGAATCATGTATCACAAGTATTTTACCAAATATTTTGCCAAATATTTTATCAAATATTTTATGTATCAAACACTTTTCCAAATTTCTTATCAAACAAGCCTTTTAGGGTTCACAAAACACTCTTTCAAAACCCAAAAATGTTTTTACGTATGCTTCCCCAACGCGGGTTGATACACGCTGGCAGGTGCGCACCCTGTTCAAAACTCATAAAATTTACAAGTCGAGTCTTGTACAACGTCGCCTTAGAGTGGAACTAAGAGACGGTATAAACTAGTATCTTGCTTAAGCCAAGATAACACATTGCAAACATACTACTTGTTAAGTCGCTATAGGCGAATCACTTGACAGGTTTCGACAGAAATAGCGACAAGCTATGCAGGAAGACGTACAACATGCATAACGCATCATGCAAACAATCTTGAATCAAAAGTGGCTATCGGTCACGATTGCGGGGACTACGTTTACATTACTAGTCATCCACGTTCAGTAAACACAGTAAGCGATAACGGTATGAAATATTACTAATAAGTTATCATGCAAACTGCTATGTGTAAAGCAGGTTCAAACGACGTAGTTCAAAGCGAACAAGTTGCAAACAAAAACCAGGGAACAACTCCAAAAAAGTTCCAAACACAAACATAAGCAAAGTGGAAATGTGCCCAACATGTTCAAAATAAAACGAGCAGTTCAAATAACGGCACCACCTCCAGAAGGCCCGGGGGCAACCTCCATAAACTCAGGAGACGTGACAATAACGTTTACATCTCCGCTATCATCAACCAGCATCTCGTAATTGGGAAGGCCACACTCCAAAAGGTTCAGCGCCTCAGTGTGAGAAAGGGCGTAACTCGCATATGGCCCTAACTCGCCAAAAGGGAACCCAGGGTCAAGATCCTTCACGCGGGTGAAGTAATCTTCGGAGCGCTCGCTCATCAAGTGGTTCACTTTCTCCTCAACAGCAGCTTCAAAATCTGAAGTTCCCAAGTACTTGGTGAAACCCACTTGTACGCCCTTTTCCCGACTCTCCTTACCAAGAGCAGCTAATTCCGCTCCTTGAGAATGAAGATCGTCTGTAACCTTCTTCTCAAGAGCGATCATCTCGGACTCAAGCTTTGACAAGCGAGTATGGCGCGCCTCATAACGGCTCTCAGAAGCAGTAGCTTTCGAACTCAACACGCGAGCCTCTTCCTTGGTTCGTGACAACTCTTGGCGCAAGGCGTCACACTTATCCATAGCTGCCTGCTTCGCGCTTACCAGCTCCATGACGAAAGATGACATGTTTACCATGTCGGCTACAAACTGCATACATCAATGCGATAAGCCAAACATAAATCGCAAAAACAACAAACTTGGCAAAATAACCAAGTTACTTACAGGAGCAAACCAGGATAAGGCACTCTGTGCATAAGCTTCAGCTTCCTCATCAGTCAATGGGCAAGAATGCCTATCACCCGGTGGAACACATCTACGCAACACGCGAACTCCAACCTCTGGAGTGCGAAGTGACGACTCCTTGGGGAAATAAACTCCACCATTACCGAAAGGTGCCCAAGTGTCCCCAGTAATGTCCAATCCAACGGGGCAGACCAGGTGGTCACACCTAAGAGGAGGAACCGCTACAACAAAGAAAGAAAGTGGTTAACAACAAATAACAAAACCACGGAATACATTCATCAAAAGTATACTTACGGAGTCCGCGGACTTCCACAGGTCGGTTTCCCGACTGGGGGGCAGATGACGCTACATTGCGACTCGCGGCTTCCTTGCCTTTACGAGTGGAAGTAGTCGCATTCGGCTTCAAGCGCTTGGGATCAGTCGGTCCACGCACCACTGTGTCAGTCTGCTTGGAAGAAACGCGAGAATCAGACACTGGGGGAGTATCCCCGGTCACATGAGTAGAAGACCCTTTGCCAAGATCACGCCCCGAATTGGCAGGAGTGATGGGGGCAGGGGCTACCAAAGCCGGATCGGCGCGAGAAGCAATACGCGAAGCCGCCGCATGGAGAGACGAACTCTTTCCGGCAAACCAACCTGCAATATAAGTCCACAAAATACATATAGCCGTTTAAAAGGGTATTCATTATAAGCGTCAAAATGCTCAAAAATGTTCAAGAGTAAGAGTGAAGGACTTACTCATTGCAACAACTTGATCAAAAGGAAGGAAGCTCCGCAAGAGGTTACCTCGACTCCACAATCAGCAAAAACCATAGCAAAAGTCAACGCGCATAGCAAAAGTCAACGCGCGTAGCAAAAATCAACACGCATAGCAAAAGTCAACGCGCGTAGCAAAGTCAACGCGCGTAGCAAAGGTCAACGCACGTAGCAAAAGTCAACGCGCGTAGCAAAAGTTGACGCGCATGGCAAAGTTGGTATGTACAATAGAAGAGACTAACGTCTTAAGAGGCTATCGTGCAAACGGCGAATCTAACGGGACAAACCGCAAGGATCAAATACGACGACACTTAAGGAAAATATTTTCCTAAGGCTTCAAAGGCAACAAAAGACTTCTCCTAAGGACGTTTGGCAATTCCCATCAACCAACGAACCCGCCAAGGGAAAAAATTACGCATACCGACCAAAAAGCTCCTACATAAAGACACGGGGACACTATGTCCAAACAAGGAATTCTACCTCAACTATCCACGGAAGTAAAAAATCGTCTAAGTCATGGACTAGCGGCGATAATAACGACAACCAATCAGCAATTATTCGACATACAAGCATCAACAAGCAGTCACATACGACAACAACGACAAATAGCTCAAACGAACAACAATACGGCGACATTCGAAATCAAGTCGAAGCTGTCCTGTAAAATCGAGTTTCCAAATTACCTGAAAACTTGACGAAAATTATCACAATGGACTCCCCTCGTCGAGACGATTTCGGAAAGGTAAGGACCGCGACGAACAGAGCCCGGGAAGGCGGCGCGTGGGTTACACGCGCCGGCAAGGTCGAATCTCACGCGGCGGCGCGTGAGGGCGCGTCCGGCTTCTCCTGGCGATTCCGAAGGCGGCGTTGGAATCCTCGTGACAATCTGAGTCGAATAGTGGTGTCAATTTCTGAAAACAAGTCAAGGATCAAACACAAAACTGCCGGGATATGCCTAAGCTCTACGACGGCAAAGAAACTATGAACACACAAACAATTTCGGGAAATGATGAAGGAATTACCTGCAAAGAAGAAGGAATGATGAATTCCCAAGGTGCTGGAAGGATAGTTGGGGATGTGTGTAATTACATATCACAAAAGATGCTTTGTTGATAAGGATTAAAGGATTAACTTATCTACACTCGCGTCTAAACACTTATGGTATACTCCACCCTCTCTTCTAAATATCTACTCCTACGTACGTGATTATTTTGATATTGCACGTATCAAACCCGTCATTCTACGCGCATGTTTCCATATCGCCTGATTCGTGATTTGATAATCGCTAAGTCGTTTTAAAAGCATGCGGTTTATATCTCTTGCATTGCGTAATTACGATCTTGCCATGACCGTTACTTGTGCATGCATATTGATAAAGGCATGTTCGCATGATGTATTACTAATTGCTTATGTCTCCAACGATAACCATACTTGCACGCTACGTATGCGCGCATTCCCTATTGCACTAACCATGATGACAGGAAACAAAGTCATTCGGTCGGAAAATCAAAGGACGGACGAAATCAAGATGTCTACGTCCGACCAACGATCAAAACCGAAAGGTTAGCGTCAAACTCAAATTGGACACGTATCCTAACTTAAAAATAGAGTCAAGAAAGGTTCTAAACCGTTACTTGACTCGGGGGCAAGTGATGGATATATGTCCAATTCGGGTTCGTATTTATACTTCGGGCCTCGTAAACACGTCAAAATTACATCTCGGTTTGAAAACGTCTCCCAAAGGGTCAAAACGGTCCGGAAACGCATTTACGCGCGTCCGGACCGGACCTCCGGATTGCATTGCAACCCGGACGTCCGGGTTGCTTGCAATCCGGACGTCCGGATTGCAGTAATCCGGACCTCTGGACCTCGCCGAATTTCCCAAATTCGACGAGGTCCGGATTGCATTGCGGGTATCATGCGATTACCGTTCCCGCGATTACCGTTACGTATAGAGAAGTCAAGTTCGCACATTACCAATATGGATGACGGTTACCGCTTGCTTTTGAACCGTCATTAAACCGCTTTAAAACCGGGTCCGGTCCCAAGGAAGCCTATAAATAGGAGACCTTGGCCACCCGTTTTCATCCATCCTCTCATTTGCCCAACTTTGGTATTTTAGGCTCTAACTTTTCTCTAGAAATATTCTCTCTCTAGAAATTACTCTTTTACCCCTATAGTGACTTAAGCTTCGGAGAGGGCTCCGCTAGCACCACCCCCCCCCCCCCTCTCCGTGCTAGCATTAGTCCTTTGTGCAGGAATCGTCGCCCAGACATCCGGATTCGTGCACAGACCACCGCATCTTGAGACACAACCGCGCTTCGAGACACAGACCTTTCCGGGATCAACCGAACACTCGTCAGTGGCACAAACCTCTTCCAGACGAAGGGTTACAGCCCGAAAACCCGCACAACCATATAGACAGACGCGTCCCCACGACCCAACTCATCCCGGACGCAACAAAAAGTATACAAAACTAAACATCCAGTATTAAAAGCCACATTCTGTCAAACATGTGGTATGAAAAGTACCTTTATTATTGATCTTCAAGATCGTAATATCAGATCTTCAAGATCGTAATATCGGATCTTCAGGATCCGTCATTTATAAAGAATTCATTTTTCTTAATCGTAATATCCCATATTTAATAATAATATATGCAATGACTTTTTTTTTTTCATTTGAGGCTAATATTTGCTTAGTGTCATCGCACTTCATATGAATAAATTTCTCGCTTCATCATATAATTAAATTTTTGTTAGCGTCATCGCGCTTCTCAAAATTATCATTCTTCCAAATCAATTGGATTTTGCATTCTTTATTTGTAAGATGCATCATCTTTCTTTATCGATATCATGACGATGCTAACAATTTTATCTATTTCAAAATCAAAATCAACTGTTTCTATGACCATGATGATTATAACATATTTGTATTTATACTCTTAAAAGGTCATTATAAATTATATCACTCACTTCAGGGAGTGGATGATTTTATCGCTATAATCATAATCTACAACACTCGCTTCAGGGAGTGGAGTATATCCTCGTTGTAATCATAACTTATGACGCTTACTTCAGGGAGCGTAATATTTGCCTCTACACTCGCTTCAGGGAGTGGAGCAATATCAATACATATAACTTTATGTATGAAATAATTTTTCACATTTATGTGTATTCAATATATAGATACTACCAAAATAAAAAAAAAAAAATTACCGACGTGATATCGTGTATCAATATCCTTTATTTTCGACATAAGTTATTTATTCAGCAATTTATTCGTAAAAAAATTATCATATAAGATATTTAACCAATTCATATAAACAACATAACCAGAACTTGTTACTAGCTAGCAGTTGTACATAAACTATAACTATAGAAAATAAGACTTTTCATAGTCAGTAAAGAAAATAGAGATTTATCACCGAAAATCATAGTTTGTCATCACAGATTAGAATAATTATCCCCTAAGCAATTTCATAGTGGCTTTTAATTATTATTATCATATAAATATATATAGGTCATCGTTTAGGCAACAAGTATTCAAATTTAACCTCGATTATATTGACAAACTAGTCTAAGCGATTTCCATAACGAATCATCTATGAACTGATTTTACTTTTTCAACGATTCATATCAAGATGTGAATAACATTGTAACTAAACTTAACCAAATCCGAGTTAGTTTTCTTTGCTAACTTGTGGAGTCGGAATCATACCTCGATCAATTATGTGTGTCATATGTCATGTACTGTAAGATTGAATACGACTTGCTTCGTCGGAGTTTTGTTTAAGTAGTCTGTTGTGTCAACACATCGATCTCGAATCCTTTCTTAACTCGTACATATTCAACTAAACATTAAATTCCTGACACACAATAATTATAATAATTAGAATATGAATTATTAAATAGTCAAAATACGTAAGTAAATAAAGAAGTAATAATCTCCTTTCAATGCAACACAATCAGATCGATTCAAACTCCAAGGAATCGTTGGTATTTCTGATAAATCGGTTGATGGATTCTCAAAAGATTAGTTTGTGCCACTATCCCACTTCCACCATTGTTGTTCGAGCTTTTGTCGTGAGAAATTTATATCATGGTGGCGGTCTCTATACTTTCTTATAAGGGTTGGAAAAAAAAATTGAGCAATTCGTGCTGATAACGTGTTACGAAAGTATAGAGCTAATGGAAGAGAGAATTTAGAGATGATCTTATTATCACACATAGGAGCTCTTATATAGGGATTACATATACTTGTGGAGGAAGTAAATTTAATACTAGGAAAGTCTAAAAAGGAAGATGGTATATACACGTAATATTGAACATCCACTAAATATATTCATAACATTTTTTATTTTATTTTTTTATGAAAATCGAACTTTATTTAAATAAAAGCTATTACATACTACAAATTAGAGAAACCCCGCGTTGGAGAGATTGGAAAACATCCAATTCCCGAACTAGTAGAGCGGGTACTAACAAAACAATAGAGCAAAACATCGAAATACGAATAAAAGTAAATAAACTAGAACAACAGAACGAAATAACGAAAGAGATGACCCCATACAAATGATAGAAACTTGGAGATGAGGAATCCACAATATAATTTCCAATATTTGCACAATATATATATAAATATATTGTCAAGATTCTATATTTAGGAATATTAATCTATCAACAATATATTTTCTCAATCTTTAGGCAACTAAATAATATCTAACTTCCTTAATATTGTGCTAGAATATATCGATAGTAATTATCACAATTATAATGTGAATCTAACCCCAATTGTGGCCTAATTCATCTAGCGATTTGGCCGAAAATTTTAAACTAAAATTTCCTATAGTTTCAGCCGAAATTTCAATTACTTGGGGCCTAAGAAATTAAAATTTTCACTTTGTAATTTCTAACATGGTTCGGCCGAAACATTCAATTAGGGTTAGTTGTCAAATTTCAAGATCAAATTTTACTAATATCAATAATCCAATGTTTAATTTGACAGAAGTCACGTTTTTCTTGAAAATCGTGAACCATCAGTTTTACCAAAAAAAACACTCAATTTCATGAATGTCATTTTTATCAAAAACTTCAAGAACACCAATTTTATCAAAATCAAGAACTCCCTAACACTAGCTCTGATACAACTGTAGGATATAGGGGATAGTTAATACGGACAAAAACAGGTGTACATGCCATGTAAACTAATTACGCAGCGGAATAGAGACACATACCAGTTCTTTGTTTCCGTAGACTCAAGATCTTGAGGGGAATTCGCGGTCTGCCAGACGGATCTTTTAAGGATTCTTGGTAAGGAATCACCTACACGGAATGGTCTCCACAACAAAGCCTCTTGTCGATTCCTCGCAGGGATGGATCTCTAGGGTAATTGCTCAAAGCAATTTGACACCTTCTTAGGCTAGGGTTCGGCCGAAAATAGGGAAATAGGGAGGAGGAATTTATTTGTCTCAACACTTAGGAGAATGAGTGATTATCTGATTAACCCTGAATAAATCTCTTAATAGTTTGGCCAGCCTATTGTGTAAAGGGGAGGCCCAATTTTGGGCCTCTCATGTCCTTTGAGATTTTAGACCTAGCCCAAAATTCCTAATGTGACATTACTCAATTACTTAGGTGTTGGGCTTATATTAAAGGGCTCTTATTACGACGCTCATTCACCAAATGCCAACACAAGGTTGGCTCAATGTTCACTCTTAGGCGTACGAGCGTAGCGCCCGAACAAAAAGGCCAAGTGACCACGTTTTGGGCACCGGTAGAGTTTGACCGATGATATGAGCAATAGGGATGGTCATGCGTATTTTTCATTCTCCGACTCTTGTATTCACTAGGTGACCACCAACCGGATATTAATTGAAGGTTGTGAATACTTGTACGGATGCCTTGGAGAAGTATTCATTTGGGGAAACTAGGTAATTGGAGAATAACAGTTGACCAAGAGTACATCGCGACACAGAGATGTAACAGGTTGGTAATATGAAGGGAATCAACGTTCCGCGGACACTACAACACTCTTAACCGATGAGTAGCACGATGTACGTTGTGTCTGTCGGTCGCACGACAAACTCGTATGAACAAGATAGAAACTGGATTGGATCGAAGAAAAAGTATTGATGTGTTGGTCGACAATATATTAATAAGCACCATCCCATTCCGAAGAGTGGGAGTTGTTGGCATTTGGAGTAAACGGGCCGCTGTAATAAGGAGCCCATTTATATAAGTCCAACATCCTAAGCATAATTAGGGTATGTCACATTAGGGGTTTTGGGTTAGGAAAAAAATCTCAATTAACCATACGAGGCCTAAAATTGGGCCTCCCCCATTATGTGGTGCGGCGAAACTTAGTGAGCAAGCCCTAGGGGTTTTTATCACCACCTCTTATAAATATGAGGTGTTAGAGATTTCTTTGGGGTTAATCACTCTCTCCATTTTAGTTGTCACACAAGAAATCCCTCTCCCTATTTTCTTAGAGGTTTAGGCCGAACCCTATAGGTGACAAGGAGGTGTCGAATTTGCTAAGGCAATTCATCCCGGAGATCCATCATAGCAACCGAATTGATGAGGCCTTGCTGTAGAGACCATTGCCTGTGGACTGCTCTTCAACAAGGGTTCCCGCAGGACACCGTTCGGCAGATCGTGAATTCCCTCGTGATATTATTGGGCTGCGGAAAGCAAAACTGGTATGAATCCTTATCCGCTGCGTAATCTGTTTACAAGAATGTACCTAGGTTTTGTTCTTTAATTGTAACCCCTAAATCCATCATGAAGTACCATTACCACTCGGAGCTCATGTCCAAGGTTGGGTTCAATGTTCGCTCCCAGGCGTACAAGCGTAGTGCCCGAACAAAAAGGCAAAGTGACCACGTTTTGGGAACCGGTTGAGTTTGACTAAGGATATGAGTAATGGGGATGGTCATGCACATCTGTAATTCTCCAACTCTTGTATTCACTATTTGGCCACCAGTCAGATATTAGTTGAAGGTTGTGAATACTTGTACGGATGTCTTGGAGATGTATTCCTTAAGGGAAACTAGGCAATAGGAGAATAACAGTTGACCAGGGGTACAATGCGGCACAGAGAAGTAACATGTTGGGAATCAATGTTCTGCGGATGCTACAACATTCTTAACCGATGAGTAGCGCGAAGTCCGTAGTGTCTGCCGGTCGCATGGCAAACCTCGTATGAACAATACGGGAACTTGATTGGATCAATGAATAAATATTGATGTGTTGGGAAACAACATATTAATAGACACCATGTCATTTCGGCGTGTGGCAGCTGTTGGCATTTAGAGTAAATGGGTCGCCGTAATAGGAGCCCATTAATATAAGTCAATCATGCTAAGTCTAATTTGAGGTATGGCACATAGTGGATTTTTGGTCAGGCCGAAATCCACATGGGCCATGCGCGGCCCAAATGGGCCGGCCAATTAGACACATGGTTCGGCCGAACCATGTGAGAAACCCACCAATGGTTTTGCTCACCTCCTCTTATAAATAAGAGGTGTTAGGGATTTCTTGGGGTTGCTCATTCTCTCCCTTTTAGTAGTCACAAAGAAATCTCATCTCCTTAGACACTAGGAGTTTTGGCCGAACCCACATACACCAAGAGTAAGTGCCGAATTATTCAAGTAATTCACCCCGGAGATCCATCCAGCAACCAGATTGAAAGAGGCTTTGTTGTAGAGACCATTGCCCTCAAATTGCCTCCTTAACAAGAGTCATCAAAGAACACCGTCCGACATTTCGTGAACTCCCGTTGACATCTTGGGCTACGGATTACGATATAGGTATGTGCACCATTTTTGCTGCGTATTAGTTACCTGGCATGTATCTTGTTTTGATCAGTATTAATTCTCCCTAAAGGCTAAAACCAACAGTTGCCACCTCACCATTCCTTAGAGGAGAAAGTTTATATAGTGTGGGGACAAGTAGGTTGCCACCTATCATTCCTTAGAACAGAATATTTATATAGTGAGGTGGCAAGCAAGTTGCCGCTTCATCATTCCTTAGGGAGGAAGGTTTCTCTTCCAAAGGCTTAAGTCGTCGCCCCTCTACTTTCCTTAAGAAAAAAGGTTTTTCGACAAGTAATGCTTTCTTTCTTTAATATTATTTTTGGTTGACGCCAAACTTTAAAGAAAGGGTGTCGACCTTTTACCTTCATCTTGCTACTTCGGATTTAAATGGCCGTCGACTTCTATTTCGGGATCCTGACTTTTGCGCTCCCGACTCACTCGTTGTCGGCTTCAGACTATCTTGAATCGTAACCCAACACAGTGGAATATGGAATTGAGCTGGCATCAACCAAGGTTGGAGGAATATCATCATCGAATCAGATTCATCGGGGGTTGTCCATAGCTTAAAGGAGGAACCCAGTTAGGTCAATTGGAGGATCGCCATGCAGGTTTCGAATGCCCTACATCGAGCTAGCCTCCTTTGCGGCATAACTTGGTATTTGGTCGCTAGAGAAGTCAATGTATGTGCGAACTGGGTTGTTATACAATTCAGGAAGAAGTCGTGTCATGTAAATTGAGTATGCGCACCCCCACCCTCTCTTTTATCTTTACTTGTAAATGATCGGGATTTTGCCCCTCCTTAAACATCCTTATCTTGAATGAATGAATCATATTTTGGCCAAAACAAAATTAATTTGCTTTCTATAAAAATCCAATGACATATGCTATTATATATATGTCGCGGTCCCAGAACATAATTGTCCCTCATAAACGAACTTTTTTTGTTGCAAATATTCAAAACTAATTAAACTTTATCTGAAAATATTACGAATTTAAATTTTTTTTTAAAAAAAATAAACAAAATAGCTAGTCAAACTATTGATATACTAAATAATTTATATATGCTAAATAACTTGGTTAGTTAAAGCGTACGTCTTATTCCTAACATGTTTTTCTTTTTTCTACTTTATTAAAGTAACTAACTGTATGATTACCTTTTTATCATTATTTTGGATGAGCAATTATAATTATGTAAATATGTCCAATCTGACGTTAAATTTAATGAAATATGTGTTCCTCACATTATTGACAAGGTAGTTAATCTTAACTTATTATAGGGTTATTTGTTTGAGTTTCGGGAACAGCTGACGATTCATATTGTTGTTGTTTCTATTGATATGATCCAAAAATGTGTTCGCATGGACGAACGATGTCGATCCAGGCGATTGTGTGAGGATGACAACTCAAATTTCGTCAAATTTTATCGTTACTCGTTCACAGAAATCTGGCTAGCTATTTAAGAAATCTGACTAGCTATTTAATTTTAAAAACAATGCTATTAACTAGTCGCATTTCAGAGTAAAATTCAGTTATTTATTTATTTATAATTATAATATAATTATAATTGCCGTAATTTTTTTTTTAAATGGTAATCATGAACCAAATCTTTCATGTTTTAGCCTTTTGCTTTTAGTAGGATTTTATGACTAAGAATGTTTATTATTAGTTGTAATAGTCGGTAGTGGTAGTAGGTTTCGGAAACTATAGGTACTACTGTTGTAAGCATGTAATATAATATATTAGTTTAGTACTTAATCCATCCATTTAACTAAATGCATTAGATTCAAATGTAATTGAATGATTAATAGTTTACTCTTTATAAATTCCAATATACAACAAATATATTACGAACGCATGATACCCAGCAAAATATATATATATATATATATTACGAGCACTGAGCACATGATATTGCAGTTTTGATGGTACTTGTAGACTCCTAATATATCCCGAAAAGAAAAAGGTACTAGTATTATCCTTCATGATGGAATTTGAAGAGAACTTTTTTGCCACTGAATCTTGAAAGTTGAAAATACTCAAATACTTTTAGTAGTGACATTTGACATGCTTCTGTCTGTTTTCTTTTCCGTAGTTTTTTTTTTTTTACATAATCTCCATTATCTCCTGAAGTTGGTCAGCTAAGAAGTCGTAGAGAATAGAGATCAATTTATTCCGATCAGAAATATTTAACAGATAGTTTTGTTACTTACGTTTATAATATAATATAATTGAATGAATACTTTTATTTTTTTCACATAATTAAATAATTAAGTGTGTTTCGAAATGTAGTGGAATGGTTTAAACTTACTTTTTCAATTATTTATTTTGACAAAAAAAAAAGATTAAATGGATATGAAATAACAATTTTACCATTTATATTTAATCAATTCTAATATTTTTCATAAAAAATTCAATTTTATTTTAGAAAAAAACAAAATAAAAACATGAGCGAACTCTTCCTTATTTAGTAAATTTTAGAACATGCACAATTATGAAAATTTCATAACAAACTCAATTTTTAAATTCCAAATGCGAACAAGCTTTGTTATGAAAATTCCAAAACGAGGAGCTCGGTTATGTTAGGTCTCTACATGTATTGTGAGATAGAGTACTTTATGTGGTCTCGTCTTGTAACTCTTTAATGTTGATTGTGCTAGTGAAGATGATGCTCCTCCTTTTGTGGATGTAGGTCGTTTTGACCGAACCACGTTGAATCATGTCTTATTTATTACTTTCTTTCTTAATCATTATTGAGTGTTGAGAGAATCGATCCTAACAACTGGTATCAGAGCTAATGGGCTTAATTTTTCCAATTCAAATTAACCCAACAAGTCTCCAACTTAACTTGAATTCTCCATAACTCTTACAATGACATGATTCATGGTTCGCTACCTCCTTTGACAAGGCCTCAACAGGCCTACCCCGATCTTCGCAACATCCTAAGCGACCTTCGCATCAAGCTCGTCTCTATTCTCTGGATCAACATGGACATAAGTTGTGCACCCGAAACTGAAAGTTCTCAGGTGAGAATACCTAAGTTCTTTTCCTGTCCATACCTCTTATGAAATCTTTAACCCCAGAGGAACTGAATGTCCCCTGTTGATCAAGTATGCAGTTGTGTTAACAGCATCTGCCCAGAACATCTTGGGCAGTCCACAATAGATTCTCATACTTCGTGCACGTTCGTTATGTCCTGTCCATCCTCTCAGCAATCCAATTTTGTCTTGCTTTGCTAGGAACTGTCTTCATCACTCTTATTCCCTCAGCTGCACAGAAAGTTATGAATTCTGACTTTTCGTACTCCCCTCCATTGTCAGACTTCATGCACTTACTCTTCAGCTCAGTCCCATTCTAAACTTTGGCTTTCCACTTCTTGAAAGTAGCAACACGTATGACTTGCGCTTCAAGTAGTAAACCCACACCATCCTATTGAAATCATCAATGAAGGTAACATACAACATGAACCCGCCAAGTGATGAAACTGGAGCTGGCCCCCAAACATCTGTATAGACCATTTCCAACCGCTCCTTCTTTGGCTTTTTTAGGGTCTTCGTGAAACTGACTTGTTTCTGCTTCCCCATAACACATCTTTCACAGAGACCCATGTCAACATGTTTCAGACCCTCTAAAGCTCCTTTTTCCATCAACATCTTCATCCTTTTAACGCTCATGTCTCCAAGTCTATGATGCCATAGACATGAACTGGAAGCACTCTCCTGAATAGTAACTGTGTTTATACTGTTAGCATATGGTGACGTGGCGCTGTAATTGGTAGCCCGTTAATTGTGGAACTTGAGAGAAATCCTCTCACCCCCTTAGTAATGATTTTCGGTGCACATCTTAGTCCGAGGTTCTGTCCCCGTTGAATAATCGATCAGAGGCTTTGTTGTGAAGCTTACACCGCGTAGGACTTCTTCTCACGAAGAACTTGTACGGGTTCCGACCGGAGGATCAGAACTCCCTCCACAACGTTCTTGGGCAGGAAAGCTATTGAGGTATGTGTACGTTATTCCGCTGTGTAAATAGATTACTTACAAGTACACGTTTACCGTTCCGTAGTATTACGTCCCCGTAATCCAACATATACACCCTTAAGTAGTGTACAAGGTTCCATATTTAAGGTCTCGTGCTACCACAATAGCACCCCTCTTGATCTTCCAGGAACCCTTCATAATCTCTGCTGCAAAACCAGTGCTATCCAACTGACCAACTGAGATCATATTCTTCTAGATACCATAAATGTACCTGACATTTTCCAATATCCACTAATTTCCTGCTGGAGTGTGAATGTAAACAATCCCCTTTCCTTCAATCTCCAACGTTTTATTATCAGCAAGATACACATTATCAAACTTTCCAGACTGGAAATTTTGGAACAACTTCTTGCTCGGAGACGAATGAAACGATGCTCCATAATTCAAGATTCAAGTGAGCTGTCAACACTGAGGATTAACGCGTCCCCAAAGTCTTCTGTTGAGTTCACTGAATCACTATCATTGTCAGTTTGTGATTAATGTTCTTTGGTTTCGTACAATCAGATTGAAAGTGACATTTTCCACCACAGTTCCGACATGATCCTTGTGGTTTTCTGTTTCTTGATTTTGAACATCCATGTTGATTTGGACCATTTGATTTACTATTCCCTCTTCTATCAACACTGAGAGCACTTCATGATGACTCGCCAATTTCTCTTTTGCGAATACTTTCGCGAAGGACAACACCTCGGATTTCATTAAACTTCAGCCTCTCAGATCAACGGGAACTACTAATTGCGGAAACAATAGTATCCCACGACTCGGGCGGAGATGACAACTGGTATCAGAGCTAAAGAGATTCAACACGATCACTGAAGATGGAGATGTCAAAGCTTAGAATTGAGAAGTTCGATGGAAACAATTTCAGTTTCTAGAAGATGCAAATTGAAGATTATATGTATTATAATGATTTGTACAAACCCTTATCTAGGGAGAAGCCGGAGTCCATAACGGATCAATAGTGGAAGCTCAAGGATCGACAAACCCTGTGGTTGATCTGATCGAATACACAGTACTCTAAATACACATAATTAAACTCTCGTCTAATAATCTAAACAAACCGCGTCTGACAAAACCGTCATGATTTCACTCTAACCCTCTCGCGCTATGTTGATAACCTAAGCCCACTCTCTGTTTGCAATTAGCCAAATACCTATAATATATATGTTACTGGCGATTCCTTGTGCCTTATATATATATATAGGTTAATAACAAAAAATGTGTGGGCTTAGGTTATCAACAGAGTGCGAGAGGGTTAGAGTGAAAATGTGAGGGTTTTGTCAGCCGCCATTTAGATTATTAGACGAGAGTTTAATTATGTATGTTTAGAGTATTGTGTGTTAGGTCTCTACATGTATTGTGAGAGAGATTGCTCTATGTGGTCTCATCTTATAACCCTCCAGTGTTGATTGTGCTAGTGAAGATGGTGTTCCTCATTTGCCTATGGGTGTAGGTCGATTGGGTTAAAAGGTCTTTTGGTGCCACATATTTGGTCAATGTTGGGCTTTTGGTGCCATTTATTTTATTTTGTAGGTTTTTTGTGTCATATGTTTACATTTTGTAGACTTTTGGTGCATCTGTTAGACAACAGTTAAGTTTGACCGTTAAATAGTTTAATTTTGTTCAATTTGGTCCCTAATCTTTTTCCGACCACCGCACAAGGTCGTCGACCACCGTTCAAGGCCGCCAGAACCCGCATAAGGCAGCCGGCCACAATCCAAACTCGATTGGGCCACCGAGGGCTAGATCGGAGCCACAAAGCTCCATATCGGAGCCACAAAGCTCCATATCGGAGCTCTGTGGCTCAGGTCGGGCCCATATAACTCCAGATCGGAGCTATGTGACTTCGATCAGAGCCAAAGGACCCTGAACAAAGCCACAAAAATCAGATCTGGAGTTCTGTGGCTCCGACCAGAGCTCTAGATGGCTAAGGTCGGGACCCCTTCGCTCCGATCGGAGCCACAGAGCTCTGATCTGAAGCTCTGTGGCTCCGATTTGGGCCCTTGGTGGTTCAATTGGAGCTGTCTAGCCACAATTGGTGGTCACCAGTGGGCTTGGATAGTGGCTGAGGGCCTTGTGCAGGTTCCGGCGGCATTAAGCAGTGGCCGACGGCCTTGTGCGTGGCCGAAATACTTTGGGTGGTGGCCGGAAAAAGATTATGAACTAAATTGAACAAAATAAAACTATTCAACGGTCAAACTTAACTATTGACTAACGGATGCACCAAAAATCTACAAAATACAAACATATGACACCAAAAACCTACAAAATAAAACTTATTGTTGGGTTTTGATCTCCGGATGAAACTTGAACCCGACCGTTCGTGCGCCCGAACCTGCAGAAAGGGATAAACCAGGATTTTGCCTGGTAATCCCCCTCTGAAACTTAAGTCAGTCCTCAGAAAATAAGTCTAAGAACTGCTCTTTTTATTATGATATCAAAGAGTATGTAAAAAATGAGAAGAGTTATTGAGTTATATTTGTAGGGGATGACCCATATGGAAACCGGCTTATGAATTTATGATACACCGGGTCTCCTTGTATGGAAAGTTGTTTATGCATACTTTCTTATAAAGGGGGGATCACATAATTAGACTGAGTCAATGAAGCTTCTCCATTCTTCTACTTGGATAAGATAGGAGACCGATCACTTATATCGAAGCGGCCCTTAGTTCATCTCTAAATATGAAATAGGACGATCTTCTCCCTTTATAGAGAGGAGATCGTCTCCTCCTTTAAGAGAGAGGGAACGATCCATATCTCTATGGAGAGGGGTCGTTCCCCTCTTCATGGGAGAGGGGACGATCCCCCCTCTCTATGAAGTAGGGTCGTTCCCCTCTCTCTATGGAGAAGGTTCGTTCCCATCTTCATGGGAAAGGGGACGTCCCCCTCTCTCTAAGGAGAAGGGTCGGCCTCCTCCCCATGGGAGAGGGGACGATCCCCTCTCTCTATAGAGAATGGACGGTCCCCTCTCTCTATGGAGATGGGTCGTCCTCCTCTCCATGAGAGATGGTTAGTCCCCCCCCCCCTCATTCCATCGGAGTGGGGACGATCCTCTCTCTCTATAGAGAGGGGTCGTCCCCCTCTCCATGGGAGATTGGACGATCCCCTCTCTCTATGGAGAGGGGCCGTCCTCCTCTCCATGGGAGAGGAAACGATCCCCTTCTCCTTACGAAGAGGGAATCGTCTTCTTCCATATGGGAGAAGGGTGATCCTCTCCCCATTGGAGAGGGACCGTCTCCTTTCTCATAGAGAAGGGTCAAACTTGCTTCCACTTACCATTAAATTACCGTCTCAGATTGGATGAGAGAAATTACTTATTCGGTTCTTAGACTGATATCCATCACTTGCCCCTGAGGCTGATGTAGACTTTGTCTGCGTTAGGTTCAATCTTGCTATGAAAATTCAAATTCATCAATTATCTTCAAAATATTTTTGACTTTCCAAATATGAGTGTATATAAACACATAGGAAATTATTGATAGATCATTCTTTTTTAGGAAACTTCAACGTATTCCAATATCTGCAAATGTAGATGAATAGGTAAGTTTTTAACTTTTAATCTTATCATTTAGATGGAAAAATCCAAGGGTCTAGGTGAAACCCTAGCCGCATCTCCACTTTGGAGAGATATATATATACCCTCATTTCACTTTGCCTCCATTCACTTCTCACTTTTCTCTCAATTACTCCCTTTCCTCTCTAGACATTCACCACCAAGATGAAGAGCCTTTCTTGAGGAGAACTTTGATCGGCAGCGGTAGTGAAGGTAAAACACAGCGCGGGATCACCAAGTGGAGGATCGGCCTCACCGAAGAGTCGTCTGTGTCCGGCGAAGGTCTGCGCCGTCCAGGAGGTCGTCCACGTCAGAGGGTCGTCTGTGTCTGGAGGTCGCCGCGTCGGAGAGGTCGTCTACACCCCAGCAGGAGTCGTCCACCATTCTAGGTCGTCACATCGGGAAAGGTCTCCGACATCTTGGGTCGTCCGCGCCTAGGGGTCGACCACGTCTGAGGAGATCGTCCAGAATTGAGGGTATCGTCTGGGTTTGGGTCGTCCGCCACCGAGGTCAAGAAGGTCGTCTGGCATTGGAGGTCGTCTATCACCACTGGAGGGTCTTCGCGCACTTCGTCCAATCGTCCGTCTTGGAGATCGTCCGCCTAAAGGTCGTCCGCCACCACCAAAGGATCGTCAGCGTGAGGAAAATCATCGGACAATGGAGGTCGTTTGTCACCACCGGAGTGTCGTCGCCCACTTCGTATGATCGTCCATCTTGGGACCGTCCGCCTAAAGGTCGGAATTGAGTGATTAGCCACCTCACCATAATTAAGCTTTGTTCACTCCTTTATTTGCTTTGAATTGCTAGCTTGGTGATATAACTTGATGCCTCTACTTTGCCATGTATATAACATGAGTAGTAGGTTTGAATTTGAAGATGATACCACCCCTATGAGTGATTTTTAGATATATGCTTGAACATCTATGGTTACTCTCGAACCATTAATAAAGTTATGAGGACTATGGCCCAAATCAAACTTTTGAAAAGAAGTTTAACTAAAGGAACTTGGGTAAATGTAACATTAGGGTAATTGGGCTAGACCCAAATCCCAATTGACATGAGAGGCCCAAAATTGGGCCTCCCTAATACATAGGCCGGCCGAACTTAATAGTAGGGTAAAGTGGACTTTTGTCCATTTTACTCATCCTATATATATGTGGTGTTAGGGGATTATTAGGCCTAATCACTGATCCTTCCTTAGAGTGTTTTAGAGAGAAAAACTCTCCTCCCCACACCACTAGTTCGGCCGAACCATTGCTAGCACTAAGGGTGTGCCAATTTGCTTTCTAGAAAACACTACAGAGATCTGTCCCTGCCGAAGCGTCGATCAGAGGCTTTTCTATTGAGACTATACCACGTAGGGCTTCTCTAACAAGAACATATACGGGTGCCGACCGGAGAGCCGCGAACTCCCTCAGCAAGATCTTGGGTCTACGGACTGTGCTAAAGGTATGTGTGATTCTTCTGCTGCGTAATTTCGATTACTAGCATGTACCTTGTTTAAGTGTCCGTAGTGATTACTCAATGTAATCTAACAGTGGTATCAGAGCCTGTGTTAGGAGTTCATGATTTTGATAAATTGGTTTTCTTGAAAAACATGGTTTTTGCGGAAAATTTTAAAGGGGAATTTTTTATTTTTTATTTTTGGGTTGTTGGTGAACCCGAAATTTTCATGATGTTCTTGGTAAAATTGATATTCATGATCTTCAAGAAAAAATAAGGTTTTTATCAAAATCATACATTGGATTGTTGATCTTAGTAAAATTTGATCTTGAAACTTGGCAACTTGTTTCTAATTATGTGTTAATTTCTGCTAACCCTAAGGAATTGCGAGGTAAAATTTTTAATTTCTTAGGCAGTAAGAAAATAAAATTCGGCCGAAATTAATTATTATATTATTCACCATATTTTAATTTTAATCTAGGTAACAATATATCTATAATTAGAAACATATGGATAGATTCACATTAATATATAGAAAATATATATAACTATCAATATATCTAATATTTAAATAGGGTTAAAGATATTATTGATAGATTTAGTTACCTAAAAGATTGAGAAAATATGTTGTCAGTTATTTATTTCCCTATTAAACATATTGACAATAAATAAAATATATATTATATATCATTAGTTGATTTTTACATATATATATATATATATATATATATATATATATATATATATTGTTGATTGATTTTGTCTTATAGATAAAATCTTGGCAATAAATATATATATATATATATTATATTTGGCCGAAATATATATATATATATATATTGATATTGGAAATTATTTTTATAATTAATGTTACTTGATGGCTAAGTTAAGTTTCTAGTGGACATTAATTAAAACCCTACTTAGCCCACAAGTAATCATTTCGACCTAAATCCTTTCGAAATTGTTTGGCCGGTCCAATATTTATAAAACCGGGACGTTTTTTTTTTGTTTAAACCAAACCGGGTTTTCTCAATCGGTTCGACCTAGTCGGGTCGGGTGAGACCGGGGTAACTAAGTGGATCTAACTGAATCAGTTTTTGAGTGTTGAACAGAACCAAACCCTATTTTATTGAACCGGTTCGGACCGAACCAGATTTTGAAAATAAAACTGGACCGAACCGGATATTACCGAATCAGATATTACCGAACCGGATTTTACTCGACCGAACTGAACCGGACCGAAAATTGACTGAACCGAACCGGATTTTCAAAATCGAATTCAATTCAATTAAATAAAATAGGGAAATCAAGTTTTAAAATCCAAATGTTTTTTAACTCCGGTTAACTTACATAGTGCTCAAAGGGTTTATTAATTTAAACCTTAATGCCTCGTTACGATCATGAGGATGAATCTCGGATATACATGTTTTTGGGACTGGTATAATTAGTGGGCTGAATTGCAATTGTTTATTATTCAACATATATCTATGCATGATAAGGACTGTCGTCTTGACTAAGTCAAGCTAGCTGGATAATGCATGTTGTGGGCGGAGCCCTGGTTAAATATATGGTATGCGCACTAGGATAAACATGTTGTGATGGTTGAAATTGCCTAGGATTCATGTCTAGATGTTTCAATATTGAATGTAAGCATGAATTGCAAATCAACCCCTAATGTTTAAAATTATTTTAAAATCGAAAACCAGTCGCCAAATATGTATGATTGATGTGGAAGTTGCATGTTTGACACGTATGCTAGAATGTTAAGAATGTAGCTGCATGTGATAATTTACTTAGCAAGTAGAATTATGAATGCAAGCATGAGTTCCTCGGAACATTTGACGCATGACGCGTAAGCATGTATGTGGATTGTATGATGAATGTTACTTGCGTAAGATAATTTACGTGGAAAGTAGAATTATATATTCATGAAGTAAATTCATCGGGAATTTTAAAACAAAAAGGGCCTTGGGAAAGCCAAGATCGGGTATATATGCTTATTTTAAAATTCTCGTTCCGGTAATTTGCGATTAAAGTCGTTTTTTTTATGAGTGGTCTATTGGATTGAAGACGACAGTAATGTGAACCCTTTCACAACCCCATTCCATTGGTTTCCTGGTGGTCGGTTGGTTTAGATGACTGAGGAATCGTTATTTGTCGTATTCCATCTTAATAGATATCTTATGTATGCAATTCTTTCTCAAAATGTTATTGTCTCCCTGATTGTGCATAATCATCAATGTGTGAGATGGTTGAATTAGTGCGATTCGATATTCCGCGCAATCTTGATGGTATGAATTATGATGAATAATAAGGAGTATGTGTTGAACTCTCTACTACGATTCTGAAAAGCGGAGAGGATAATCTACATGATTTTGACAATGAGAGATGAATGTAATAATTTGTTTCCCCAAGCATGGGAGTGGTTCTTTGATGATCTGAACGCGTATGTAGTGATACATTCAACATTGGTAAAAAGGGGTTGAAGAAGACTTCAATAGAAACCAGACAATGTTACAGCTTGATATTCCTTTGCATCCACCACGGTGGAAGCAAGGATGCAAAAGTAAGAAATGTTTCGGTTGAATGTGATGGTCTTCTCTCTTTTCATGGATGTTGGCGTAAAAACCGCATCAGATCTTCATAATGAAAGATCAACATGAAAGATGTATATGGTTATATGATGTTGACATGACTCAATGACCTTGAGCCTAATCAAGTACAGTAACCACAGTAGTAAAAGGGAAACCTTCTCTGCTCATCATACTGGGTTTGAAAGAAGCCAATCTCGATCCGCATATTATGGAGAGAACTGGACCATAAAGGTCCTATACGATTATCCGGTGGGTTATACCCCGTTGATAAAGTGTGTCTCAAACACGCCTCGTAGGTCATGTCCATGAAGCTGTAAAATGTTTTATACGGATACAGATCATTTGATGTAATTCACTCGTGAATTTACTCAGATGTGATGTTCAACATGACTTAAAAGTTATCGACTATCTATGCGACAAGAATGGATCAAATACACGAACTTCAGATCAAGAACCCTAACATTGTCATTTATCGTTCGTTTGAGTTACTAAAATTTTTGTTATTTCGAGATTAGGAGTTATTTAATAAAGTAATTGTTGCTCGATTCGAAGCACAATTTTCTTATCAATTTAACGCTCCCGGTTAAACGGGAACGATCTGAAATGAAAATACAAAACCTACGGGTAAGAACCAAAATTTTCAGCCAGGTAAAAGAGGCTAAATGAAACTAAACGACACACATACTCCGTCATTTCAGTCGGGACAACTGAACTGAACATACCCATCAATTGCATTGCATAGCTAGATTGAAAGATTTAGTATTTCTTAATTATTAGTACTCCATTAAATGAAATAATTAGTAATAATCATGTACGAAACCGATTAAATTAAAATTGGATTAAATTTGGAAACGAAACGATTTTACATTAGGGTTAAACCTTGGTAAATGGCGCCTAACAGCGCAAGTAGACCTCGAAAGACGGAACACATCGTTTCAAAGTACGAATTTAATGATGAAGTGCTTTGGTAAATAAATGCTAAATTTCTGTTTGCATCCCTTAGGGATTGACTTATTGGTAACATTTACAACGGTAAGAAGTATGCTTCATAAGCTACCCCGACCTTGTAAAAGTATCAACTGAAGCACAAGGTGAAAACCTAAACGCTCAGTTAGGAGATGGGATAAAATCTCTGAAATAAGTTTGCAAACAATGAAGGATTAAGTCGGTTAAACGATTTTTCTTCTACAAGCCTTGAACGAAAGTCAGGCTAGGCATTCATCTCACATCACACACTTCATATAGCAAAGTTTGAAAACATAATGCTAGAGTCAATCCATCATACGTTCCCTATGGGATGAAAGAAATATGACTCACGTTTATGTAAGACCTTGTTCCAATAAAATCGGTATGACACGCAACCATAAGAGCTAAAGAATGATAATGAGTTAAATCATATTATCATGCGACATTAAAATGGCGCATTAAACACGTATATGGACAAATAGTACGGTAACTACTATTTGAGCATACATGTTTATAGCTTGGAAAATGGTAGCGTGGTCGAACGTGATACATTACACTTCTTGAGGACGAACTTTCAATGCATGGAAATTTAAACAGATATAATGTTGATTAAAAGATGCAGGATATCTTTGAAATTCAGGTCCCACTTAATTCGAGTGGGAGAAATATTTGAACCGGCAACCCAAGTGAATGACATGGTAAATGATAATTGAAACATTGTCATAATAAATCCAGTGGGAGGATTACACCCTCTACCACACGAAAATCACTGTTGCCGATAGGACGGATCAAGTTGAACCTGATATTCATGATGGATGTTGAATCGCTGGATGAAAATAATCCAATAACACCACATCTTCCATCGATACCCATTGTTTCCAGTGGGAGTGATCCGACCAGACTCGGTTCCAGGTCCTAGTGATCAAGGAATTCAATCTCGGAGATAAAATCCCGAGACTGAGAGGTCGTTAAAGGGAAGTTGTAGGTAAAGGTTCGAGCACTACTCTTATTCCCAGTGGGAGAGATGCTCCGAAAAAAAGCATTATTCCGAGTGGGAGTATTGTTCAGACTCAAGATGGGATTGACGAGCCTAGATACGATTGAAGGCATCGAACTTCTTCAAAAAAGTATCCCAGTAATAAGGGTGATAACCTTACTCTGACATTTGTAGACAAACCGAAAACGGTTTAACAAGCATTGAAAAGACCTCAAGCGGATAAATGGATGAAAATAATAAAATGAGAAAGATCGCCTAAATGAAAGTCATATATAGTCTTTGTTGATTTACCTGTTAACCACAAGTGTGTAAGGATGAGATGGATCCCGAAAAGGGTTCATCAAAGATGGAAAAGTCGGACGGTTTAAAAGCCGACTTGTTGCGAAAGGATAAACCCAAATCCACAGAGTGTACTTTGACGAATCACACTCACTGACTGTGCGTAAAACCACGGTTAGGGCCAAGATGGTCCTGGTCGCAAGTCTCGAATTCGAGCTGCACCGAATGAGTGTTAAGACCGCATTCCTCCTCAAAAACCTGGAAGGGAGAGGTCTATATGGAGCAACCGGAGAGTTTAATTACTTCCGGTAACGAACATAAAGTTTGTAAACTCCAAAGGTCCATTTACGGTCTTAAACAATCGTCTCGGCAATGGTACCGCAAATTCCACGAGGAAACCGTAGGAAACGGATACGTGAATCTTCACGAGGACCCGTGCGTGTACTATAAGACTTGCGGGTCTAAGTATGTCATCTTAACCTTATACGTGGATGATATACTCACTGCCGCAAACGATGTGAGTTTTATGAACAAGTCAGTCCTGGTTGGTATCTTTGTTTGAGATGAAAGACATGGGAGAGGCCACGTATATCTTAGGCATTAAATTGCTAAAGATAGTGCTACCCGGAAATTATGTCTATCTCAAGAAACCTATATCGACAAAGTGTTGAAAAGGTTCAGAATGCAAGATGCCAAACCCGTAGATACGCCGGTTGTATATGGGTGTGCACTGTCAAAACGTGACGGCCCCAATAACCTGGCAGAGCGTGAATAGATGAAGGGTGCAGAGTAATTAAGTATGGTCGAAAATCTCATGTACGCCATGCAATGCACCCGTCCAGACATCTGTTACGTCGTGGGCCTAGTAGCACGATTCCAATCAGATCCTGGCTATCAACATTTAAAGGCTGTAAAGCTATTTTTTATCATTATCTTAAAGGTACTGTCGACTACGCTCTGTGCTATGAGGGCAGGAAGTTTGAATTGACCGGTTACAGTGACGCCGACCATGGTGGCGATCTAGATGATCGTAAGTCCACCACAGGAGGAGTATATCTCCTTGCTAATGCCGCCATTTCATGGATGAGCAAGAAGCAGACCTGTGTCGCGATGTCTAAGATGGAATCGGAATTCGTAGTTCTCTCTAAAAACGTGCAAGAAGCAGTCTAGCTGAAAAGGCTTCTTACTGCACTGCTTGATGTCAAAGACAGGAGTAACCCGTCGTGGTGTACTCTGACAGTCAGGCAGCTATTGCGGCAGTTAAGAATCCAAAGTACCATAGTAGGACCAAACACATTGATGTGAAATACTTTTATGCTAAATCTATGGTAGAAAACAATATTATCACTATGGAATACTTGTCCACTGTCGACATGGTTGCGGACCCATTAAAAAAATCACTACGCAGGGAAATATTCGAAAAGCACGTAAAACTGCTTGGATTGCGAAGGTTTTAATATGTAGCATAGTATCTATGATAACATTTTGATGATTAAAGGTTACATTTTAATAAACGAGAGAATTTCAATCGAGTTTATGATCAATCGACGTCATAATGGTTGAATACATCAGATTTACGGTCTATAAACTAAGTCGTAGGAGGACGCAATCCTCTGCCAAAACTATGTCGAATGTGGGCCTTACCTCGTCACACAGTTACAGTCGTCTTTCGGTGGAAGGAGGCTTCTACCAAGCAAGACTGGCTAAGAATCACGGGGATAAACCTGATTACGCGAGATGATTATCTAGTTTTGAAGAAACTCGACATGATCTTCGGTTTGCACATCGCCGTGATGAACTTCGTTGGTCATTAATCCACATTCTGGGCCAGATGAAAATCTGCGATAGCATGATTGACATATCCCTTATCCTGTCAACTTAAAAGTTCAAGTATGCTATCGGCGCGTGCTTCATACTACGCGTGCCACGTTCAACCATGGGGTCACAGCTCGGTTGTGCTAGATAAGAATCCTTGAGATTCTAGTGTGCGCAAACTTCTTCACCTCGAGCGTGTGATTGATCCCGGGAGCCTTATGAAGAGGCACCCGAAGTATCCTTACGGACTCAGAACTCATATCTAAGGTCAGGCTCAATGCTCGCTTCCGGGCGTACGAGCGTAGTGCTGAACAAAAAGGCCCAGTGACCACGTCTTTGGAAACCGGTTGGGTCTGACTAAGGATATGAAAGATGGGGATGGTCAAGTTCACCTATAATTCACCGACTCTTGTATTCACTAGGTGGCCACCAACCGGATATTAGTTGAAGGTTGTGAATACTTGTACGGATGCCTTGGACAAATATTCCTATGTGGAAACTAGGAAAAAGGAGAATTATTAGTTGACCTAGGATACAGCGCGACACTATATATGTGATATATAACAGGTTGATTGAAGAAGGAGAATCAACGTTCCGCGGGCGCTACAATACTCCTAACAGATGAGTAGCACGATGCCCTTCGTGTTCGCCGGTCGCACGGAAAACCTCGTATGAACTACTCGGAAGCAAGAACAAGATCGAATGAGTGAAATGTTGATGCCGATTCGGGAAAAGATACATTAACAGGCACCCTCCCATTCCGGCGAGTGGGAGCTGTTAGCATATGGTGATGGGCGCCGTAATTGGTAGCCCATAATATGTATAGTTTACCTAAAGTAACTTGGGTAAATGTCGCATTAGGGTAATTGGGCTAGACCCAAATCCCAATTGACATGAGAGGCCCAAAATTGGGCCTCCCTAATACATAGGCTGGCCGAACTTAATAGTAGGGTAAAGTGGACTTTTGTCCACTTTACTCCTCCTATATATATGTGGTGTTAGGGGATTATTAGGCCTAATCACTAATCCTTCCTTAAAGTGTTTTAGAGAGAAAACCACTTCTCCCCACACCACTAGTTCGGCCGAACCATTGCTAGCACTAAGGGTGTGTCAATTTGCTTTCTAGTAAACACTAAAGAGATATATCCCTGCCGAAGAGTCGATCAGAGGCTTTGCTGTGGAGACTATACCACGTAGGGCTTCTCTAACAAGAACCTCTACGGGTACCGACCGGAGAGCCGCGAACTCCCTCAGCAAGATCTTGGGTCTACGAACTGTGCTGAAGGTATGTGTGATTCTTCAACTGCGTAATTTCGATTACTAGCATGTACTTTGTTTAAGTTTTCGTAGTGATTACTTCTCGTAATCTAACATGGTTTACCTTGGAAACTTCACCCTCTCCTCAATGAAGATTCGCCTCTTTATCATGAATTGTCATCTGAGGATAGAAATACTTTGTCTCTCATCCACGCATATCACGGTTCTCCCGATTTTAACCCCTATGATTCCCAGTTAATCTACGAAACCTCTTTATCTAGAGCAGGCATTCGAGCTCTATTAACCACTTCTTTGGTATGATTTCTATTACTATAATACATCATTGTTCTTTGCGTAGGAGGAATTGCTGATGCTTTCATACCGCAGGAGGTTGCTAGGAAAAAACGGAAGTCAAAGGCTATTGCGGAGAAGGAGGACCCGACAGTTGTTACTTCAAAACCCTCTCGAGTACCTACCACCGGTACTTCTTCCGGCCCCACACTGAAGAAAGCATGTTTCTCTCAGCATGAGACTTCTGCTTACATGCCTGATAGTGGTAACAATACATTTTTTTTCCTTTTCTTTATCTATATAGTTTCATTGTGTTGTATCTTATGAATTTATTACATTGTTTTGAATTTCAATTGCAGCCTCCCAAAAGAGAACTGGCACTACTCCGGGTAAAGGAAAAGGCATTGCACCCACTAAGGAAACTACTACCTTGGACAAGGGAAAAGGTATTGCCTCATCTAAGTTGATCGCCACTTTGGACAAGGGGAAGGGTATTGCTTCTTCCAAGTCAGTCGCCAATTTGGACAAGGGAAAGGGTATTGCTTCTTCGAAGGATAAGTCTCAAATATCCACGGGAAAATCGAAGGAACTGAAGAAGAGCCCAAAAAAGATAAAGGAAAGGGAAGGAAGCTCGGAACTAGCTCGAAGTGCCACTACGCCGACACCGGCAGATCCTCTAAGTTTCTCCGGTCGGGTTTTTGACTTTGAGGCGGAATTGTTCGATAGGGAGAGTATTCGGTGTAGATTGAAGCGTATGCATGAGAGATGGGATCCGGCCACTGTTTTAAAGGATTTGCCGTTCTTTCGGGGTCACTCAATGGACGAACCCTATGTGGGACTTCATCTTTTGAATTCCATGGTTCCTCCTGGTGATTGCATGCCTTTTCATTTGAGGCCTTTAGTTGTTCAAGATATGTTGAGAGATCATATGACTCACCTTGTTCAGGTATAATGCTATGCGTTACATTTTAACTCTATCCGGTCTTATTGATGTTTCTAACTTCTTCTTCTTTTATTCATTTCCTAGGTCGTAGCCATGGAGAAGAATTTGGCACATATGGCTACTGTGATGTCACTAAAGCTTGTCGATCCTCGCGATGAAGCCTCTAGGGCTCCGGTGGAATCTCCCGGTGATACTTCTAAAGCACTAGAGAAGGAAGTTATTGATTTAAAGGAAGAGATCAAGAAGATGGAATTTAGTTACAAGCAGCAAGCTGAGGCAGCGAGTCACTCCTTAGAGAATGTTACTCGAGAACGTGATGATGCTCTTAAGGAACGTGACGAGCTAAGAGAAACTTCTCGAGCCCAGATTTCATCCACGTCGTTCGGTATAATGATATCCACTAACTCTTGAGAGAAAGGATGAGACGCACGATCCCTCACATTATGCATTATCTTGACCCGAGAATTTTCCATATTCTTGGGTGATCAATGCATCTATCTTTTCAGCAGTTATCCCCCTGCAAGTGAAGCAGGGGCCAGCAGAGGTGGGGGAGGCGAAGTCGTACTCACATTCTGACTTGCTGGAGGAAGAGGTGGATATGGTTGATACGGAGGAGGCTGGTAATAATGATACTGCGGTTGATACGGAGGATGAGGAGGAGGAGGAGGGACCTGTTGCTGAGTAGGTACCGTATTGTGGGAGAAGAAGATACCAAAGTGGTAAATGGACCCTGAGTTGGTGGTGGTGGTGAAGCCGTGAAGGTATACCTCCTTGAGCTCGCATCGCCTCTTTATATGCCAACAGCGCATCCAAAGCAGCCATGAGCTCTGGAGCCATAGGATAATTCCTTGGAAGACCACCCTGAGGAGGCATCGGATTGGGAGGAACGCCATATGAGAGATGTCCATAAAAGGGCACTCCATATGAAGGCATTCCATATGAGGGAATTCCATATGGAAATCCGTAAGACGGAGCAGGACCACGTGGTGGCCATTCACGAGCAGATGGTCCTCGAGCCAACGGAGTTGACGCCGAAGTGGATATATCTCATTGGGCGTGCGATGGTCCATCTTGACGACCAGTCGGATGGTATGGACGTTGGGATGATGGAGGATTTGCAGGGGTACCGGCAGTCGATTCGAATCAGCAGGATGATCTCTTCTTGAAGATGGACGAGGTCCATTGGATGGAACACTCGTAGTTTGTCGACTAGCTGCCATTGATCGGGAAACAGCCACGAATTTTTTGTAGGATTTCCCACAGGCTGCGCCAAGTGTTAGGTTTTGATCTCCGGATGAAACTTGAACCCGACCGTCCGTGAGCCCGAACTGGCACAAAGGGATAAACCAGGTTTTTGCCCGGTAATCCCACTTCGAAGCTTAAGTCACTCCTCAGAAAATAAGTCTAAAAACTGCTCTATGTATTATGATATCAAAGAGTACGTAAAAAATGAGAAGATATATTGACTTATATTTATAGGGGATGACCCATATGGAAACCGGCTTATGAATTTATGATACACCGAGTCTCCTTGTATGGTAAGTTGTCTATGCATACTTTCCTTATGGAGGGGGTTTCACATACTTAGACTGGGTCAATGAAGCTTCGTCATTCTTCTACTTGGAGAAGATAAGAGACCGATCACTTATATCGAAGCGGCTCTTAGTTCATCTCTAAATACGAAAGAGGACGATCTTCTCCCTTTATAGAGAAGAGATCGTCTCCTCCTTTAAAAGAGAGGGAACGATCCCCTCTCTCTATGGAGATGGGTCGTTCCCCTCTTCATGGTAGAGGGGACGATCCCCTCTCTCTATGGAGAAGGGTCGTCCTACTCCCCATGAGAGGGGACAATCCCCTCTCTCTAGGGAGAAGGGTCGTCCCCTTCTCCATGAAGAGGGGATGATCCCCTTTCTCTTTGGAGAAGGGAAGATCCACTCTCTCTATGGAGAGGGGTCGTCCGCCTCTCCATGGGAGAGGGGACGATCCCCTTCTCCTTACGGAAGGGGAATCGTCTTCTTCCCTATGGAAGAAGGGCGATCCCCTCCCCATTGGAGAGGCACTGTCTCCTTTCTCCTAGAGAATGGACAAACTTGCTTCAACTTACCATTAAATTACCGTCTCGGATTGGTTGAAAGAAATTACTTATTCGGTTCTTAGACCGATATCCATCACTTATGGCACCAAAAGCCAACATTGGCCAAACATATAGTACCAAAGAACCTTTAACCCAGGTCGATTTGAACTAACCACGTTAAATATTGTCTTCTTTTATACTTTCTTTCTTAATCGTTTAGTGAGTGCTGAAAGAATCGATCCCAACAAGTTATAGAATTCAAGAGCGAAGCGTTCGTTCAGGAATTTCAGAACTGGGCTTGTTTTGAAATGTTCATAACTTGCTCAGTTTTAAAATTATATAACTGATCTTCTTTTGAAATTTTCATAACCGGTCGTTTTGAAAATTCCATAATGAAGAACTCGGTTCCAACCTGGGTTCGATTTTAATATTGATATTTTTTAAGAAAAACTTGAGTCTTTATGAATAATGCATAATGAAGAATGATATAAAAATGATAATTTACACATTTCATTTTAATGTAACTAAATTTTTACGTTGATAGGCGTAAGTAACTAAAATATACATAGTTGAACCAGACGAAAGTAACCAAACGATGTATTAATCATACATACATATCAGTCTATAAAATTGTTAAAATATTATTGTATAGTACTTTATTGGTTTTAATTGTAGACTATTAATGTATTAGTTAGTCTTAGATATAGTTTACTAATATAGTTGACTAAGTAGTTTGCTTGTTGACTAAGTAGTTAGTATATATATATAGCTTTTCCTCCAAGATTGTAACTAACTTTCTCATTCGACTCAATGAAAGATTTACTGAGTTTACATGGTATCAGAGCATAGGGAATTCGCGATCTCTACTATTCTTTTGATTCAATCGAGTTGAACGATTTTGATTATTCGATTAGCTTATTACTCGTTCCTCGTTCTTCGGTCGCTTGTTTCCTTCAATTTATGTTCGTTATCGTCGGAAATTTGCGCCTCACTTCTATTGATATTCGCTACAGTTCTTCGATTCAGTTCATCCGTTTCTTGGAGATTATCTCGTGTTTTTTGATTCATTATGGCGGCGATTCCTACTGTTATAGTTGTGGCTGCTGAAGATCCTTTTTATCTGCATCCTACAGATACCATAGGGACTTTATTGATTCCTTTTCAGTTAATTGGATCGAGCAATTATCATATTTGGATCACTTCGATCAAGGAAGGTCTGTTAGTGAAAAATAAGATCTGCTTCATCGATGGATCATGCTCAAGTGATTATGTTCCTGTAGCGCAGAGGGTCCAATGGGATAAAGAAAATGCAATAGTCAAGGGATGGTTAAGTAATTCAGTTGTGAAAGATATTTTTGGTGGTTTGGTTTATAATCCAACTGTTCAATCTATTTGGAATGATCTCAAGGAGACGTCCGACAAAGTGGACGGCACTCAAATCTTCCTGTTAACCAGAGAAATTTACAGATCTTCTCAAGGTACTCTTTCAGTAACATAATTTTTTGCTAAGATGAAGTAATTATGGGATGATCTAGCTGCAATTGATGATTGAGTATTGGAATGCGATGCTGATACTGCCTTAGTTGCTGCTAGTAATGAGAAGCAAAAAGTTGATTTCATTATTATTAGGCTTGAATGATACCTATACACATGTGAGGAGCAATCTTTTGATGAGTCCTCCATTACCTAATTTAAGTGTAGCCTTTTCTGTTCATCTACAAGAAGAAATTCAGAGATTTATCATTGGTTCAATTTCTGATGGATTAACTGAGTCGTCAACTGCTCTATACACTTCTAGGAACACTGGCAATTTCTCTAAGTCTGTTAGTTTACCTTCATCTTATAACTCATCTACTGGTTCTGGTGCTTCTCGAGGAAGAATAGATAAAACAAGATGGTTATGCTCTTACTGTGGAAAAAAGGGACATAGAGTGGATACTTGCTAGGTTAAGTATGAAATACCTGAGACTATGAAAAGGAATGGGTTGCTATCAATGGGTCATTTGAAGATAATAAGGAAACTCATCATATTGCAGGAAGTGATGGACATCAACATGTTGCTACTTCTTCAGATGGTAGTTTACATATAGCTTCAGCTAATGGTCCTCAACATGTTGCTTTCTCTTCAAGAGTTGTTCATGTTGTTGCACACTCTTCAATGCTCTCAGGTCCCCTTCAATTTGATGATGAAGATATGTATGCACATATGGAAGGTATGGATTCAGAATCTAAAACTTCTATGGTTTGGATTATTGATTCTGATACCACTAATCATATTACTCATATAGGAAAGACTGGTTATTTTACTTGAAGCCTAATCAGATTGCTAATCTGTTTATTTATCTACCTAGTGTCCATAAGTGTGTTGTTAAACATCTTGGAAGTTGCTTTATAAATCCTCAAATTTTCCTTACAAATGTGTGTTGGTCCCGGACTTCAAATTCAATTTGATTTCAGAGTCAAAGTTATCTCTACAGCTGCAATGCAGTGTGGTTTTCACATATGATTGTGTATCCATTCAGGACCTCACAACTGGGAAGATTATGAGGATTGGACACCAGAATATAGAGCTTTTTGTTCTCAAAGGAATAAATATGGGGATTTGTTGCTTTGGCATTGAAGATTGGGACATTCTTTTGCAAAGCAATTAGCATATTTTCATATTTCTGATGTAAACAATCTTCTGACTGTGTTAAGAATTGTTTGATATGTCCTATGGCTAAGAAAAACCTGTTAGCTTTTCATGATAGTTCCTTTCATGCACACTCTCCTTTTGATTTGATACATCTTGACCTTTAGGGTCCATATAGAGTTTCAACTGTGAAAGGATGTCGGTACTTTCTTACTATAGTAGATGATTTTACTCGACACACTTGGGTATATCTAATGAAGTGCAAGAGTGAAATTGTTCTTCATTTAAAGGATTTTTTTGTGTTAGTGAAGAATCAGTTCAGGTGTCTGTTAAGAAGATCAAAAGTGACAATGGAGGGGAGTTCATCGAAGCTATTTGTAGATATTGGTATTATCCATCAGACAACATGTGCCTTTACACCACAGCAGAATGGAAGAGTGAAAGGAACCACAGACATCTTTTAGATGTTGCTCGAGCTATCAGTCTTCAAGCATCTATTCCAATTCATTTCTGGGGTTATTGTGTACTAGCAGCATGTTATCTCATCAATTTGCTTCCTACCATGGTTCTTAAAAAAAATATGCCCATCTAAATATCTATATAAGAGAATACCATCTATTCAACATCTCGGAGTAATAGCGTGTTTGTGCTTTGCAACTCATCTCAACAACTCTGATAAGTTTTCTCCTCGGGCTATACCAACAATACTTATGGGATACTCAATAACTCAGAACGGATATATTGTAATGGATATTGAATCTTCCATCTTTCATGTCAGCATAGATGTTTCTTTCAGAGAATCTATATTTCCTTTTGCGGTGAAGAAATAAGAAATATTATCTATGCTACCAAATCTGGGAAATTCACACAGTTCTTCTGATGTTCAATTATATAATGAACACTCTACTTAGGGTGGGGTTTTACTTGATCCTTTTATCCAGGAAATAGAGACTCCTTAAGTAGTTCCTCGTATTTACCTCCGGAGGTTCCTCCTCAAGTAGCTAGCTCACAAGGGATTTTGATTCAAAGTTTCAATTCGCTAATTGTTCAAACTCGCAGAGGAAGGTTTGCAAGCTCCTAAAGTCACTTTATGATCTGAAACAAGCATCCAGGAAGTGGGACATCAAGCTCACTCAGACTTTTCTAGGGCATGGTTACACATAAATTCAATCAGATTATTCAGTGTTTAGCAAAGTGGATGGGTACATAGAGTTTATCTACTGATATATGTAGATGATCTCTTAATCACAGGTTCATCACTCACTATGATTGATCACCTGAAGACCACTCTGCAATCTCATTTTAAATCAAAGATTTAGGTGTTTTAAGGTACTTTCTTGGATTGGAAGTAGCACGTTCAAAAGTTGGTGTTGCTATTATTTAGAGGAAATATGCTCTGGGATTAACTGAAGACACTGGTCTTGGTGCAGTATAGACTGTAGCTACACCTATGGATCTCAATATGAAACTCACTACAATTGCTTGTGATGAAGGATCTGGTCTAAATCAGAAAGACTTTCTGCTTGAAGATGCCGCTTTATATAGAAGATTGATTACGAAACTCTTATACCTAACCATGACCAAACCAGACATAGCCTATTCTATATAGAGGTTAAGTCATTCATTCATAACCCTAAGAAATCTCATTTTTAAGCAACTATGAGAGTGGTTAGGTACATAAAGGGCACACCAGGATAGGGACTACTATTTCTCACTTCCAATGACATGCATTTATCGATATTTTGCGACTCTGATTGGGGATCTTGCCCTTTTAGCAGGAGATCATTAACTTCTTATTGTGTTAAACTTGGCAATGCAGTGGTTGGATGAAATGTTAACATAATAAGATACGGTGTCTCTTTCTTGTGCTGAATCTGAATATTGAAGTTTGAGAGAAGCAATTGCATAGGCAATCTGGATGAAAAGATTACTCATTGAGCTTGGTTTGGAATTTATCCTATGCCATACCCATATATTCTGAGAGCAAATCTGCTCTTTAGATGGCTAGGAATTCAATATTTCATGAGAGAACCAAGCACATTGAGCTGGACTTCCATTTTACAAGAGATTGTATTCAGACTGGAACCATTTCAGTCTATCATGTTGCTTCTGCAGACCAGCTCACTGACTTGCTAACCAAGGCTCTTGGTCGTTTGCAGCATGAAGCTTTCCTTTAGCACTACGACATTGTGGATATCTTAAGAATACTCACTTGAAGAACACGCATCAACATGAAAGAGAAAAGGGATGAGGAAATGTAGACTACTGTCTTAATTAGTCTTAGATAAAGTTGACTAAGTAGTTAACTAAGTAGATAAATAGATAGTTCATATATATACAGCTTTCCCTCCAAAATTGTAACAAACTTTCTCATTCGACTCAACAAAAGATTTACTGAGTTTACATGAATTGCTCCATAGTAGTCGTCCATACCATGTTACACCAAAACAATATATATTGAATTAATACGAAACTGGATAATCCAAATTCCTTCGTATTTCATCCATTACTTAATTGGTAAACTTAAATGTGTCACTCTAGATGCGAACCAAATTCAAATTCTAATTGGAAATGCATCATTGAAGAATACTTTAACTATAACGATTATAACCAAATTGCAAAAGGATTGTACACGGTTTATGTTATATTTTTTATTACAGTTTATAAATAAATCATATATTACTAGTTATTTACCCGCATGTTATGCGACATTATATTTCAATGAACACTTATATAATACATAATGTTATTGATTTTTGTTTTATGCAAAAATTTATTTTCAAAATTTATATATATATATATATATATATATATATATATATATATATATATATATATTATTAATTTTATTATAGTAGTGCAAATTAAAATATATGACATCATATCTCATTTGAAAAGATTTCACATTTATTTTTACATGAAAAACTTGTTTGTAAATCAAAGCATTATAAAAGAAATTATAACTTTTGATATTAAGAGTATATAATATAATAGTATATAATAAATAAAAGTAAACATTTTTTTTTTTGCCACTAATGATGTGGATTAATTCATTGCTTATAAAGGGTAGCAGTTATGCTACATGACAAAATAATATGTATTTAAAGCTGGAAGTTCTTATATAATTTTAAATTTCAAAATTAACATGACGTGTCATTATCTAATTTTATAAGTAGAATTATATTGTTTAGATTATATATATATTATAAAAGCGGTAATTAAAACTATACAGTAAAGCGGTAACCTTTTTCTATAGCTATATATAGGAGTGTCAACGGGGCATGGATTCTCCAAACCCCGTGGTGCACCGCCTGAAAAATGCCCCATAAAAGTAATTACCGCGGTTTATGGGGAAATTTTGGTAGAAAGAACCGTGGGGCAAGGCAATAGATGGTAAATGTGTTATTTTGTCCCGAACTTCCGCCCTGTGGTATTTATGTAATTTTATAAAACTCTAGGGTTATTAAGTAATAATAGAAATATCATGTGGTCATTATTAATAATATAAGTATTGTTTTCAGTTAACAGAACCAAGTATAAATTTAGAGCGCTTTAGGGTTTTCAGTAATGTATCATCGTAAAGACTAAGGTTAAGGTACCAGTACAATTTTTAGACTAAACGAAAACCGAGTAATCTATACAATTCAAACCGTAATCCTAAGTTTCCATGACTCTTCTTCTAATTCTAAACTATTTATGAAGACTTTTTTTAATTGTCCACTACTGGAACTCTGGGTGGGGCGGGGCAATGCACCACGGATTTCCTCGTGGGCAAAACTATCAAGTACTTCCGCCCTACGATGGTTTTGGGTAATTATGGTAAATGCAATAAGTCTCGTGGGGTGGGGATGGTAGTGCCAATTTCTGCCCCGATCTGCCCTATTGATACCCCTACTATATATTTCTTTTTAAGTTATTTCCTGCCAACATATTTTCTATTAATTTTATTTAAGATTCGGTCGAATAGATTTTAAAAGATTCTATTTTGGTAGGGCTGGCAATTCGTGCGGGTCGTGCGTGTTCGTGTCGTGCTAGCTTCGTGTCATGCTAGCTTCGTGTCATGTTCTGAGGGTTAGCCCAAACTCAGCCTAACATGGTCCAACATGAAAAATCAGCATGAAAAATCTAGAAAAAATTGAATAAAAAATCAAATATAATAATTTTTAAACCAAAATTTTAAAATTATCGTGCTATATCGTGTCGTGCCGTGCCGTGCCATTAAAATCAAACCCAAATCCGTAATTTTCGTGTCATGTTCATGTCGGCCTGCATTTGTCGATATGACTTGCATTTATCGATATTTTGCGACTCTGATTGGGGATCTTGCCCTTTTAGCAGGAGATCATTAACATTTATTGTGTTAAACTTGGCAATGCAGTGGTTGGATGAAATGTTAACATAATAAGATACGGTGTCTCTTTTTTGTGCTGAATCTGAATATTGAAGTTTGAGAGAAGCAACTGCATAGGCAATCTGGATGAAAAGATTACTCATTGAGCTTGGTTTGGAATTTATCCTATGCCATACCCATATATTCTGATAGCAAATTTGCTCTTTAGATGGCTAGGAATTCAATATTTCATGAGAGAACCAAGCACATTGAGTTGGACTGCCATTTACAAGAGATTGTATTCAGACTGGAACCATTTCAGTCTATCATGTTGCTTCTGCAGACCTGCTCGCTGACTTGCTAACCAAGGCTCTTGGTTGTTTGCAGCATGAAGCTTTACTTTAGCACTACGGCATTGTGGATATCTTAAGAATACTCACTTGAAGAACACGCATCAACATGAAAGAGAAAGGGGATGAGGAAATGTAGACTACTAATGTCTTAATTAGTCTTAGATAAAGTTGACTAATATAGTTGACTAAGTAGTTAACTAAGTAGATAAATAGATAGTTCATATATATACAGCTTTCCCTCCAAAATTGTAACAAACTTTCTCATTCGACTCAACGAAAGATTTACTGAGTTTACATGAATTGCTCCATAGTAGTCGTCCATACCATGTTACACCAAAACAATATATTTTGAATTAATATGAAACTGGATAATCCAAATTCCTTCGTAATTCATCCATTACTAAATTGGTAAACTTAAATGTGTCATTCTAGATGCGAACCAAATTCAAATTCTAATTGAAAATGCAACATTGAAGAATACTTTAACTATAACGATTATAACCAAATTGCAAAAGGATTGTACACGGTTTTTATTATATTTTTTAATTACAATTTATAAATAAATCATATATTACTAGTTATTTATCCGCATGTTATTGTTATGCGACATTATATTTCAATGAACACTTATATAATACATAATGTTATTGATTTTTGTTTTATGCAAAAATTTATTTTCAAAATTTATATATATATATATATATATATATATATATATATATATATATATATATATATATATATATATATTATTAATTTTATTATAGTAGTGCAAATTAAAATATATCACATCATATCTCATTTGAAAAGATTTCACATTTATTTTTAAATGAAAAACTTGTTTGTAAATCAAAGCATTATAAAAGAAATTATAACTTTTGATATTAAGAGTATATAATATAACAGTATATAATAAATAAAAGTAAATAAAATCATTGAAATTCTATAATATTATTAAAATGATGTTTTTTTTTTTTTGCCACTAATGATGTGGATTAATTCATTGCTTATAAAGGGTAGTAGTTATGCTACATGACAAAATAATATGTATTTAAAGCTGGAAGTTCTTATATAATTTTAAATTTCAAAATTAACATGACGTGTCATTATCTAATTTGATAAGTAGAATTATATTTTTTAGATTATATATATATTATAAAAGCGGTAATGAAAACTATACAGTAAAGCGGTAACCATTTTCTATAGCTATATATAAGGGTGTCAACGGGACATGGATTCTCCGAACCCCGTGGTGCACCGCCTGAAAAATGCCCCATAAAAGTAATTACCGCGGTTTATGGGGAAATTTTGGTAGAAAGAACCGTGGGGCAAGGCAATAGATGGTAAATGTGTTATTTTGTCCCGAACTTCCGCCCTGTGGTATTTATGTAATTTTATAAAACTCTAGGGTTATTAAGTAATAATAGAAATATCATGTGGTCATTATTAATAATATAAGTATTGTTTTCAGTTAACAGACCCCAAGTATAAATTTAGAGCGCTTTAGGGTTTTCAGTAATGTATCATCATAAAGACTAAGGTTAAGGTACCAGTACAATTTTTAGACTAAACGAAAACCGAGTAATCTATACAATTCAAACCGTAATCCTAAGTTTCCATGACTCTTCTTCTAATTCTAAACTATTTATGAAGACTTTTTTTAATTGTCCACTACTGGAACTCTGGGTGGGGCAGGGCAATGCACCACGGATTTCCTCGTGGGCAAAACTATCAAGTACTTCCGCCCTTCGATGGTTTTGGGTAATTATGGTAAATGCAACAAGTCTCGTGGGGTGGGGATGGTAGTGCCAATTTCTGCCCCGATCTGCCCTATTGACACTCCTATTATATATTTCTTTTTAAGTTATTTCCTGCCAACATATTTTCTGTTAATTTTATTTAAGATTCGGTCGAATAGATTTTAAAAGATTCTATTTTGGTAGGGCTGGCAATTCGTGCGGGTCGTGCGTGTTCGTGTCGTGCTAGCTTCGTGTCATGCTAGCTTCGTGTCGTGTTCTAAGGGTTAGCCCAAACCCAGCTGTAGGAAATAGTGCACTCATACGGGGTGCTCTTGCGCGACTCGGGAAGTTCGGGACTAAAGTTACACACTACCAAAGTGTGTAACCACCCCGAGCCTATATATATCCATTGTTATTGATGGTTATGTGGATAGAGAACCTACAGACACATTAGTGAGTGATAGTGTTGAGTCCGAAGTTGTCTTCGACGATCTCCTCTCGAGTCGGAGCTCCGGTGCCCGACTACCTCGTCTTTGGGTCATCAACCGTGGAGACTGTGGTACGCTCCGCCATAGTGACGTACCTCTCCGACCGGCATCCCCACCGCCGTGATTCCGAGCCGACACCAACGATCTACGCTTCCGCAACCACACGCCGCCACACCGAACGAAGTAAGTGTCGTATCTTTGTTACGATCTCATGTCTTACTAACGTGTGTATTTTAGCGTGCATGTAGTTCGAATTCCAACATTGGTATCAGAGCCGAAGGCTCGGTTTTCGGCCATCGCCACATTGTCGTCGAGACGATCGTTTTCTCGGTCGTAGACTCCACGATTTTGAGTGTTCGTCACTCGATTCGTTTTCTATGAGTTCGGCCTAGTATCCATGAGCTTTTGGTTCTCATTCCCACACCCTAAGAGTCGCGTTCGCAAGAGCAACGGTCCCGAGCGAACCCCGACGAAATCCGACCGATTTCGTGGCCAAACGTGGCCGTGAAAGTCTTACTCAATATTGTGACGCTCGGTAGCTCTAAAAGGTTCGTCCTGAGCATGAAAGATGGTTGTGTCCATCACTATGTGAAGAGTGGCGACAATGGCCGCCCACCGAACTCCCACGATGTTTTAAGTAAATTTCGTTTAGTCGACGGAGATGAGTTTCCGATGAGCGGTTACCACGGACTCGCCGGAAATATGTTTCCAGTGCGGTTACACAAGGGCGACGGTTATTTGAGAGTGGAGTAGTAGTTAAACATGGGTGCTACGTGCATGGGCATGGAGGTTTTTTTTTTTTTTTTTTGGTTAAAAGGCATGGAGGTTAAGGGGTGGTTGCAGTTTTTTTTTTCAACCTTTCACGCATGAATGAAGAAGATGGAGTCCCAGCCGGCCGGTCTGTTTTATTTGGTTCGTTTTGTTCGACCGTTTTTTTAAAATCTGGAGCCGGTTCAATTATCTATCAGACCAGGTGGTCAATTTACTACAAACGGGCTTAAACAGTGGGCCCAAATTGTTTCTCAAAACGTGGGCTGAAATACAAAATGGGCTAATTTTTTTAAAACCAAACTGGGCCATGGGCTCCATTTTCACATGAGCCTGATTTTTATTAAGTAGCCCACGTATATATATATATATAAATTTTTTCTCTGAGTTGACTTTTGGATAAGAACTCATAAACCCATTTTCGGCCCAATGTTTAAAAAATGGTTTAAAGTGGTCCTCAATATTTTTTATGAGCAAATTTGTTTGCAAAGAGGTCTATGAAACTTTTATAGATGGTGCAAGTGGCCCCTATATAAGTTTTAAATTGGGTGCATAAGGTCCCAAATAAATTTATGAGGTGAATTTAAGAGAATAGGTTTTTCTAAATTCATGTTAGCCATCATAAATATTAAGTGAGAGCAAATGGCTCCCTTAGTAAGGGTAACTCGGCGAATTTAGTAAAATTGTTTTACTAAGTGTCAATTTAACCCCCTAAACACTAACGAGTGTTAAATTATTGTGAATTTGTTCACATTAATTAATATGTGGAAATAGTTTCCCATAATACAATATCATTTGCCACGTACGCACATGGATGTCAAGTAAGTATGCTTTATAATTTTAATATTAAAGCATGTGTAAGTTTTATTTAAATTAATTAGTATCATGCTTAGGGTGCTATTATTTTAAATTGCATGTTGGCCCCCGTAGTTTGAATGTGTTTCAACTACAAGCGAAATATGTTTCGCAAAGTCTTATGAGACGTGAATGTAATATTCTTGAGTTGAAATTGAAGAAATAAATTCTGTCTAGAAAGACCGAGTTTGAAGTGGAAACTTGACGCCGCGCCCCCTCTTCCCCGGCCTGGGAACTACGGTTCTGTCTAGAAACGGGAGTGTTGGAGCCTGTCTCGCGAACCCTTCGGTCCACCTGGGAATTCTCCTCTAAACGTAACTTTTGAGAATTTACATGAAGGTCCCTAAGTCTTTTAAACGGACTTTGATGCGAGTTAGTCTTTCTAAAGTTCGGAATGGGGTACTAGTTTTTATTTATGAATTAAGCATGATACTTGTTAATTTGTTTAGCATCCATGTGTTGGTGCATATCCTGAGCATGTATGTTTTGCTTATTATGACATGATATTTATTTTGCTAAGCATGATACATGTTGATTTATGTGGTATCCATGTATATAAATATTTGATATCCATGCTAGCATGATATTTAAGATTGATGTCATGTCATTGCAAATCATTCACGTAAGCATGCTCGTACGTTTGATGTTTGTTGTGTACCAAACATGATGCATGATGATGATTTGTTTAGAATCCATGTATTAAGTCAACTTTGAAAGCATGTTGAGTTGCTTAATGTTTACTATCAAGCATGTTACATGTTTTATTGACATTCATGTATTTGTAATCATGATTGCATGTTGACTTGATCAATGAGACTGGAACTTGACTTGATTATTGGCTAAAATTAATTCTCGCTAAGCATGTACTTTGGACGATGATTGGGAACATAGTGAACTTTTGACTCCGGGGCATGCTTGCTTTAATTAATTCGGTCAATAAGAAAGTTGAGTGTAACATGTGTAGTATGATGAACAATGATTCTTGCATGCCTTGTTGAATGATCCTGATATGGTGTTATCTCTTTTTGTGTAAAAGAATGACATCGGTCCTCCAAAAGATTGTCACCGAACTTAGTTGTGTGCTAATGTTGAATAGTGATAACTCTTAGGTCTGGCAGGAGAAAGTTTATACTTGCTCCAAATGCTAGAAATTCTGGAGACCATATTCAATGACATGGAAAAGCCTAAAGCAGGGAATGTGACCCAGCAGAGGCGAGACCTGTGAGTCTATGAAGCCTGAAAGTGCAGAATTGCACCGCGTGTATCATTTTGTTGAGTGCTACGAATGATAGTATGTTCAAGGAATTTCAAGGTTATCAGAGTGCTACGGCGCTTTGAAACGACTTGAATAAGAAATTTAGTTGTCATTCCACATAAAGGAAAAATGTTCCTGACTGTGTGATTTACCTCTTATAAGAGGCACCTTGAATACTCCCTAAAGTTACATATTTGGCATGTGGCCGATATGATAATTGAATTCAGGCACGCTGGTAATATATTCACCGAAAGGCAGAAACTCCAGGTTGTAATCAGTTCTTAACACGATTCGTGGAAGCATGTAAAAATGCAGTTGTCTCACTCTATTTGGGCTACCACTCTAGAAGAAGTTGAGCGACTTCTAAAGCTAGAAGAGGAAATGCATAAGAGTAAGAGTACTCTAGCTGAGTTGCATGTGGTGACTTCCTCCAAAGCCAAAAAGAGACCAAAGAGACAATATCGTGGTAAGAATGATGAGCATGATGGGTCCAGTTAGATATCAAAGATTGATGAAATTGGCGAGCAGAAACGTCTGCACTATGTCCAAATGGCTAAGATAAAGTGCTATAGTTGTAGCTATGTGCTATTACTCAAACAAATGCACTGCTCATAAGCGTTTTGTATGTCTTGATGCTTAAACTAGTAGACTATTGAGTTTCTAGTTCGAGCAATTTTATCAGTATAATCTTTTATGAGTTGTGACTCTGGATTAAGCCATGGACAAGAAGATTTGTAGTTAATCTTCGGAAAATTCAACTAAAATATGGTAGGTATGGAAGCTCGAGTTGCAGCCGAATGAGTCGGCATCCGCAATCTATGTCTATGAGACAACCGAGTTCACAATGCCTCACTATTTGGTTGAATTGCTGATTTCAGTCATTAATTATGTAAGACCTAGTTGTTCAATTAATGTTTCCATGACACTGAGTTTGTGTATATATGGTCAGTTTCGGTGGATTTATTGTATATCACAGTTGTATCTAGCAAGGATTTCAATATATTCAAATATTTGTCGCAAGTTTGCTAGCGACGTGACCGGAAGCCTTGTGTAGGCAACCAGAATAAGTTCAAATTAGACATCTACTAGCCCATATTTGTTGTGGGAAGGCTTAAATATGTTTCGTATCTTATATATTTATTTGATATTCTACAGATGGCTAAGCGAGTCTTGTAGATGAATTGAATAGATAAAGAACTTATGGTTCTCATACATGTTAAGACGGTGGTTAGTTCATCGACTTGATTTGTAAAGATACGTCATATAAAGAGATGGTTCATTATGTTGACTATTGGCACTATGCAACACAATTTTGTTGCTAGAAGACGTAGGTGATACGCTTCTGAAGATGGTTGAGTCAGTTACAACATTGGTCCAATAACTACGGTAATATCCGGGTCTCTCCACAAGGAGGACCCACTTTATATCGAGACGAATGTTTGTCAACTTGATCAAGTGCCTAAATATTAGTTGCATACCACTTCATATACGTTATGATCCGGAAATGTCCGAAAGTGGAAGCAAGTTTGTGCCTAAACTAAAAGATGACGAAATGAACATGTTTATCCTTATAAAGGGAAAAGTGGGTTGTGACCTATTTTTGAGTTATTGAGCTAAATGTACCAAGATAACTTCATTCGAGTGGGAGAATTTTTGCAGATGTTGAATATGTTTCTCGTCATGCTCGCATATCTTCACCATCAGTTGCGAATGTAAATGATCTTGGTCATGATCTTAGTTCAAGTGGGAGTAAGAACTATCATGTTGTTACTCGAAATGAGTAAAGGTTATCGTTCCAGTGGGAGCGTGTACAAAAGGTTCTTAACCCTAGTGGAGCTTATGTGGCTTCTAATACCCTTTAAGGAAAATGGAGGACAAGATGGATGACGCGAAGCGCAAATGGATCAGTGAGGTCCTAAAAGTCATGAAAAATTTGATATGTGTCTCGAATAATTGCGAGTGTTGTATTCGCATAAACCCAGTCACGTTGATCTTGGATGTAGATATTGCCTTTGAAATATCAAAGTAGAAATCGAAAGCACTTCTCCGTATTGTGGTACGAGAATGCAGCTTTTGGATTATGGTGGTCCGTTAGTATTCTACTTTATTCTCTCAAGGCTATAGATGAAGACGTGATTTGTCATGTCTGACGTTTTAGTATCTACGGACTAAGACTGTTATTAAAACATCGACAAGATCATGTCAAATAAATATGCTTGACACATAGTACGTGTTGGAACTTACGGAGTTATCAAATGAGTGTGACACTTAATTGATTTTCGGAGGGTAAAATAATATAATATCGGAATTAAGATTCTGATAGATCATTTGAGAAAATTTGTTCTTGGATGATTGATGATATTATTACCTCGATAACCTAACTCCATATAAAGTCATGACTTGGTGCGCAAAGTGTCTTAATCAAGATGAGCTAATTCTGGCGTCTTGTGCGTGTTGTGTCATGTACTAGACCCACTATTAAATCGGGCATATGGCTCGACTTGGATTGATGCTCAAGGATCAGATAACGATGGTTGTTGAGGCGTCGTACATATGTGTATGACAAAATATAGTAAATTTGTTCCTAGTGGGAGTAACGAATTCCTTAGGAAGATGTTTCTTACTGACTGGCCATCAGATATGAGAAACGAGTGCACACTTCACTATATGCGAATGAAGCTAGTGCTCTCGCAAAAGCAACCGATGATTAGATTTGGTCTATAAGGTTCCTATATATATTTCGGATGATGCATATTACTGCTCCAGTGTTAGTCGACTGGTAATTGTGCTGTAATATTTTCCGAAGAGGATCCTAACGATGTTTGAACATTCAATAGACCAATATAACTGTGCATATGGCATAGTTGCATGCAAGACGGTGAATGTGAAGTGATAGTCGATGAATGATGGATAAACGGTATGTCCGTAAAGCCCTTGCATATGTGCAATTCATCGACATTTGATCACAATGAAGACAAATGGTCTTGAACATTGTGTAAAAAGCGAGGTAGCTTGCTCATTTTTCCCAATGATCACATCACAATGTTCATTTTTATCAATACGTTTGATTTGAATACACACATGTTTATTGTGATTGCGATGTGCATTCACTCGAATTTTAAATGTATGTCGGGTAAACAAGAGGTTAGCTCTCTCACACGAGTAACCGCCTCCGCGTCCTACGGGACGTTACGTCTTTGTGACGAACGGGAGATGAGACAGGATTTTGAGCTTAAAATTGTCAAGTGGACGATTAGAGAGCTAACTGCTCGAATTCATAAGTCGCTCGTTGACATGCGGTCATCGATGATTAAAGTGGAATTTGTTTCCACGTAGTTTACCTTAGAGCCGGATGGGAGTTAGTGGACTCTTGTTCGAGTGCATATGGCATTTGAAATGACATCCGCACAACACTGTCTTTGAGTAAGACAAATGACATACGCTCCAGGGAAAAGGAGAAGAGTGATGTGACACACGTTTCATACCGTGTGTGCTATGCGACCATGGGTTTACACAAGCATGATCTCAGCTTGTTGTAGTGTGAGACCCAGGATCCTTATGAGGTTCCTAAATTGGGTACCCTCACGACTCCGATCAGAGACTTGAGACCTGGCACGATGTTCGCTAGCTTAGTGTGTTTCCATAAGGCCACATACAGATTCGGCCTGGCGGGACATGTCTAGAAAAGCGAGTCGGGTTGGTGTTGAAAGGATCGTGAGAAGAGGAAGATTGTCAACGGAATCTCTTTTAGAATTGTATTCACGGTGCGCACCAATCATGAATTAGTTTCGTGGTTGTGGATACAAGGTATAACTAATGAGATATTTGTAGATACCTGAATGAGGTTCGACGATCTAGGGTACAAGCATACTTCCTTATTGCAGGTTGTCCTCAATGAGCCGTTGTATACTCCTAACAGATATACAACAACTAGCTCTCACAAAGTATGTCGGTCGCACGGTTGAGCCCTGTATGAAAGATGAAGGAAATGTAGAGAGGTATATCACTATCCACGCAACTGAGCACTCCCATTATGTGTGAGTGGGAGATGTAGGAAATAGTGCACCCATACGGGGTGCTCTTGCGCGACTCGGGAAGTTCGGGACTAAAGTTACACACTACCAAAGTGTGTAACCACCCCGAGCCTATATATATCCATTGTTATTGATGGTTATGTGGATAGAGAACCTACAGACACATTAGTGAGTGATAGTGTTGAGTCCGAAGTTGTCTTCGACGATCTCCTCTCGAGTCGGAGCTCCGGTGCCCGACTACCTCGTCTTTGGGTCATCAACCGTGGAGACCGAGGTACGCTCCGCCATAGTGACGTACCTCTCCGACCGGCATCCCCACCGCCGTGATTCCGAGCCGACACCAACGATCTACGCTTCCGCAACCACACGCCGCCACACCGAACGAAGTAAGTGTCGTATCTTTGTTACGATCTCATGTCTTACTAACGTGTGTATTTTAGCGTGCATGTAGTTTGAATTCCAACACCAGCCTAACACGGTCCAACATGAAAAATCAGCATGAAAAACCTAGAAAAAAATTGAATAAAAAATCAAATATAAAAATTTTTAAACCAAAATTTAAAAATTATCGTGCTATATCGTGTCGTGCCGTGCCATTAATATCAATCCCAAAACCGTAATTTTCGTGTCATGTTCATGTCGGTCCATCGTGCCGGGCCCAAATTGCCAGCTCTATATTTTGGGCGATTACATTAGGGGGGCGGGCCCCGAATGGGCCCTTAATCTTCGGTCTCAATCTACCAATTGAGCCCTTGATTAGGGCTTAATTGAGGCGCAATTTATTTTGGGGCCCAATCTGCTCCATTATCATACGAAGGAGGAGTAAGGTGGAATGAGAATAAAATATGTAAAACCAGTTAAAGACAGAATAAAAAAATATTCTAGTTAATATTTGTTTCTTATAAGGTGACTAACACCCGCAAAAAAAATTGAATATAAAAAATGGTTTGGCTAAAATAAATTCGAGTTTATTTAAACTTGATTTCTCAAGCTATCAGATTATGCATGTGTAAGATACACTTTTTATCTCTCCTCAATTATAGTTGATTCTCTCTCATGATCTAACAGAAATCGAGTTTATGCCATCAGATTATGCATGTGTAAGATACACTTTTTATCTCTCCTCAATTATAGTTGATTCTCTCTCATGATGTAACAGAAATCAAGTTTAAATAAACTCGATTGTATTTTAGCCGGCCCCTATTATTTTTTTTTTTTTAGATCCCAACACGTGATGCAACTCTCAACTTTAAAAGAGCACATACATTTAACCCGAAGGAATTGATAGTTAAACAAAGCCAAAACTAACTGTTATCTCCACATAACTATACCAAGAATAGTACCCACACAACAAAAACAGGGCGTGTCATGATTCAATACAATGTGCTTCCATGTCATCATTCAAGAACTGTTTTACAAGTTACTGAACCAAGAATACTTCAGGTGCAAGAAAAGAAAACTGATTCTGCTCCTCTAAACTGTAAAAATCTTTCTCACCTTCTTCATGTCCCTTCGGCATAGTGGACATGTACCGGCTGCCTCCAAGATCCTGGAACAGTAAGAAATATCCGGCACTTGACGTTATAATAATATGTTCCACTAAATGTAAACTGTGATTTTGCCTCTTATGTTTGAGTGTTTCTAATGGTCCCCCTTTTATGTCATTTTAGAGAGAAGCGAAAGCGAAAACCTGTGGGATCGCTTCTGTAACTGGATAACTTTATGTTATTATTTTAAATCCCTTTTTTCCATAATTTTACAAAGTTATCTTCATTCAAGGGAAATAATTTGTTCAGCCTCATAAGAAAGTTTTTCGGGCTCAATTGCAACACCTAAAGACTATTAGGGTGAAATTAATTCTAAAATTAACCAAAAAATGGTGCTTGCAAAATAAAATACATTTTCAATCATTACAATTGAGCTTCCAAAAACATTGTTTTCGAGTTTTGCAGGATTAGTTCCGTTAACGGATGGTTGCGAATTTTGAATAACTCTGAAAACTGCAGGAAAAATATGGTAGAATTTTAAAAAAGAAAATTAAAGGGGATTCTTTAAAGACCTAAATTAAGGGCGTTATCATTTTTGAAGGGCGTTTTACCATTTTTAAAAACATAAAGTTAGGATTTCTTTTTACCTTGTTCCACATTCAAAACAAGCCACACAGTGTCCACAAGGGAGGAAGAAGCAGTCTCTTGGAGCATCAAAGCAGATGGAGCAAAGGCGGCGAGTGCTGTTGCCATTTTCAACATCTTTTAGCTTTCCTTGGCTGGCAGCAAGAAACTCCTCCACATCTTCCTCGTCTTGTGAAGCGGAATCGTAAGATGAGCCCAAGCTCATGAGATCGTCATCTTTGGGTGTAAGAAGAGGCGCCCTTGCGGGGTCCACCGGACTGTATTGTTCCCGGGTCCATTGGAACTTGTTCATGAAATTGAAGGCCACTAGCATGAGCATGGTCATGCCACCTACACAATTCAGTATTGACCGCCACAATCAGAACACTGGTGTGCTACACAAACTGTGAAACTTTTCTAAGGAAGTGAAAGAAGCTACTTCTTCTCAAGGAAAACAAAAGAAGAGAGTGATTAGGATGATAGTCAACAATTTTCTGGAACAGTAGAAGATTTCATTTTTTTCATTAAGTTTCAAAACTGGAGGCAGAGCTCAATATAGAAATGTCAAAGTTTACCAATGCCAACGATGTAAGTAATCCATCTTGGTCCGTAAGAAAGTCTCACATACCACTCCTCGCTCGATGTGCCCTGACATATTACCACAAAAGGCAGCAAAAAGATCTTATGTAAAACTGGACGAAAATTAAAAGTTGTAACTAATAACTGCAGACCAAATGAATGAAATGAACTAGGAGCAACATCAGTTTTATAGTACATTATTCAAGGCATGGGATTTTGGTTGCTGACTTTTACAATGATTGAGAATTAGAATTTATTTAATGAATTTACAAATTCAAATTATTGAAAGATTGTTTTTACCTGCCCAGGGCTTGGAGTGGCTAAAACTGCAGTATTTCCTGAAGGGAACAGAATATCCAAAGTACACGCTCCATGAGAAAAAGTACATTTGTAATAGGCTCTGCTGGTGTTATAGAGATAAGCACTGAATGTGAGGTCCAACTGAACCTGTTAAACGCGAATTATCCAAAATATGAACACCAAAACTAAGGATAATCAGCTTAGTAATAAACATGGGAAGGGAACACCTTACATTCAAGTGATTCACGGGTAACAAAAAATAAATCTAAATCGTATTCCCTGTGTTTCTTCAGTATATACAATCACTATTTTTGTCTGCTTCATACTAAACCTTCAAATGTTTATATGGCTGAATACAGACTAAGGTAAGCGAAGTATCCAGCACTGATGTAATCACCACTGAATCACCAATAAATCTGTGTACATTGAACACAGATTAAGAAGTAGCAGAGGATCCTATCACCTTGTTTTCATGCCCTTTTTTAGATGATCAAACCTTGTGTTTGGCTTCCTCTATATCCACTACTCAAACCTTGTGTTTGGCTTCCTCTATATCCACTACTCAAAGTATACATATCACCTGAGAGAAGTGACATATCCTCCCATCAAAGGAACTCCCATGAGTTTCTAGTCTATCTATCCCTTATGATCATTTTCTTAAAAAAACAAACCATGTATCCTCTCTCTTCTCTCCATTCCTAAATGCAAGCAAAATCAGTATTATTTTTTGGTCAAATCAAAATCAGTATTTATAAGCATGCCATTGCAATTTGCACATTTTCATAAAGGCGGCGAGAAAATGAGTTGATGGATTCCCTTGTTATTCTGGGACATCCCTATGATTTAAGTTAGAAATTATGGAAGATACCAGTGAAATGGACTGCATGAAACTTCATATTTACTACAATGTCACGTTAAACTAAATTTTTTCACTGATGAAATGATCCAACTATATCTTTGACTATGTTGCAAAGACATTTTTTCGTGTGTAAAGTGTGTGCCATTATAATTAGTTGAATACAGTAGCCGCATCAACAGACATTCAAATTTTAAGTTTTTTATGATTGGCAGCTTGAACTTGGAAAAATATCTTAATATGTGATCGCTTACCTCAACGTCCTCGGCGTTCAAGTTGCCAACAGCAACATAGTAATTGGCAGACTTGTATATATCTTGCTGGATTTTACCAACCCCTGTAGAAAGATTATTGTCAATATTAAGCAGCAGACAAATGCAAAAATATCGGGATTCCTCAGTCTCATCTCACCATTAATAAGGTTCCATGACAAAGTTGTGTTTGGGTATGTTGGATCTTCTAGCCATTGAGCAAGCCCTTCATTTCCTGCACGTACCAGCTCAGAAATATTATCAAATAAATAAAATCTGCAAATACAACCAATTCTAACAGGGACAAAGACTGTCAGCATAGAACCTAATGGCATTCAATAGTATATTTTCAAAAAGTTAAGTTTCAGGTTACCTTGAGCAATCACAAGGAATAGAGGCGAGCCTGCGGTGTTCACATTGTACGAGATACTTATTTGAGACCCCTCGTTAAGGTAATATATCCATTCCTGCAAAAAAGAAGAAAAAATATTATAAATAAAATAAAAAAACCAACAATATATGGAAATAGAATACCACTTTGTGAAATTAGAAATTTGTCATTATGGAACAAAAATTCTTGCTCACCTGGTGAGAATCAGCAGCAACAGAAGCATTCTCAGTTGTGGACCAGTTAGTTAAAACGTCGAGAGCAGGAGTTTTATAGAATCCATATAGCAACGGTCCAGTTGTTGTATCATCTAACTCTTCCACCTAACGGAAACTGATTCAAGTTAACAACTTCGAAAGAGTATCCATTGAAACCAAAAGCCGATAGAAGAGAATTCATAATAAATCACCTTAAAAGTCTGTACAAATATAGAATTAGGTTGTATAAGAAGTGAACTATTTGGACCAAGCCTCAAGTTCACCGAACCATAAACCCCCAGAATCAGAGTCATAGATACTGCAATTTCAAAATAAAAGCACAATTACAAATTAAGAAAAGATAGATGATTATAAGAACAAGTACACCAGAAAATTCATGCAGAACTCAACAAATGGTGAACCATCAATTGACAATTCAGGAACAGTAAAAATGAAATAAATAGCCAATGCAATGCATACAAATTTATCCAGCAGAAATAATCAGATTATTTCATAGAATAGAGACGCAATGGAGGTGAAACGAACCAAAGAACCAGAAGGTGAGGACCACGATGATGCACGACCAAGTATCGTCTCGAATGGCGGAATTCCCGTCATCAAATGCCGTGATATCCCCGCGGTAAGTTATTCCAATATGCTGCTGCTCCAGCTCTGGCTGCCGAAGATGCTGCTCTATTAGGTCATGATCCTCATCCTCTTCCTCCTCCTCCCGGACCTGCACGGAGCTGAACGAGGAGGAGGATGCAGCAGCAGTAGATTCTTCCCTGGAAGACGAGGACGCAGAACTCTCTCCGCGCTCCGCCATTCTACCACAGAGAACAAAGAAACGGAAAAGTGATGGACAACAGAATCAGGAATCGAAGAATCGACGCTTTTTTCGGTTGAATTTTGACTCCGAAATCGTAAACCTAAATCAAGGAGAGATCAGAGTGGAAACGAACCTTGTCGAGAAGTGTCCATCGGAGAACACCGATAAGGAGGATAGATGGAGGTGGTGCTACCTGCACTCTTCACCAGCCAGTCGTCTTTACTTCTCTTGAGAACGGTTGTTGGAGAAGAAGAGCGGCAGTTACTCAGAAGTAAGGGTTATTGGCGGCGGGGGGACAGTAATTATTGTGCACTTTCCATTTGACGTGACTAAACTCTATTGGTCCATCTTTATTATGTTCAAAATATAAACTACTTCAAACTAAGCTTTTTTAGAAACTAATTTTTAAAATAGGTTTTTTTAATTTTTTTTATTCATTTATATTTTTATATTTTGCACCCAGAGTTTATATTTTATTAAAACTAATCCTAAACCTAAATATAATACAAGAAACATATAAAAAATACTGAAAATTAAGCTAATTATATGTAAAAGTTATAAACATAAAAATAATAAATTAGTACTTATGAAAAAAAAATCTAAAAATAGAATGTGCCAAATTTATAAACTATAAAAAACAGTAATATAAAACGTAAAGAAACTAAATACTCATGATATTTGTAAGTATACAAATATAAATCCTAAATAAAATATGTTAAATTTATAAAAATATATAAAATTAGCGAATGAAAAAAATAATGGATAAACTAATTTAAATTTAAAAATGAACGTTAGTTAGAATTTTTTTTTTTTTTGCATACTCTTAATGAATATAATTTGTATATCGTTGTATATTTGTATCAAAATTTATTTATTTTTACATTTTTTTATTTTAATTTCACATATTTTATTAGAATTAAAATCTACGAAAGTTGTTTGTTTGCTTTTTTATTAATGTGAATTTTCAACATTTAATTAATTAATTTTTATTTCTATTTTAATTTTTCATACATTTATGCTTCTTAAATTTCAATTTTTTTATTATATCTTTCTTTAGGGTTCATTTGTAACATATTGTAAACTTTAGGATTCAAATTAAATAATATACATTACTAGTAAAATGAAAAGACCTATTTTGGGAATTAGTTTCTAAAAGAGCCTAGTGAATTAGTTTGGTGAAGCAAACCTACTTTGGGAATTCACTCTTAGACTTATGGTTGGCTTTGTTGAGTGAATGACTAAATTAGATTACTTTTCGAAACTAATTCTCAAACAAGACTTGTTCAGAAATTAATTCACAAAATAGGTCTCTTCTTATTTTTAATAATGTATATTATTTACTTTGCATCCTAAAGTTTACATTATGTTACAAATGAACCATCAATCGGAATATAATACAAAGAAAATTGAAAATTAAGAAGATTAAATATATGAAAAAAAAGGGAAATAAAAAATAAATAATTAATGAAATGATAAAAATACACATTAAAAAATAATCAAACAAACATTTTTTGTAACTTTTAATTCTTAAAAGATGTGTGAAATTAAAGGATATAAAAATTACATATAAAAATAAATAAGTTTTTAAAGAATTTTATATTGGCAAAACAAAACAACATATAATGACATAAAAACTATTCATCAAGAGTATGCAAAAAAAATATACAAACTGAAATTTGTTGGATCCTGACTCTTCGCGGGTCGTTGACTCGAAAGTCGTCGGGTCCTTGAAATGTTGTTTAGTGGTGCTGACGGGTTATTTGAGCTCGTGGATGTCCGATATTCGGGATGTCGGACTGTTGGTCTGTCGGAATGTCGGAGAGTCGGAGCGTCGGATTGTCGATGACTTATAAGCCCTTGAAATGACTAAGTGTTTGGATGTCTTACAATGTCCGTGTGCGTGCCCTGTGGAGTATGTGTGTATGTAAGCCTTGCAGTGTATGCATATATGCATGTCTGGCGGGGTAGACGCGCCTCCTCCTGACAACTGCACAAGGGGCAGTATCGCACACCACGCAGAGGGGGGGTGGAGTGCGATGAGTCCTCTCCGAAGCTTAAATTAGAATTGTAGAGAGAGAAAGTTTAGAGAGAGGTCGGAGCATCGGCGTCAACTTAGTTGTGAAATGAATGATCAAGGCCCCTATTTATAGGAAACCTTGAAATCAAACCGGGTTTTGAATGGTCCAACGTTGGTTTAATTGTGAAAATGTGAACCTGGTGTGGACAAGCATGGAGTTGACGTCGGAGAGTCTGACACCTGTTGTGTAAACACGTAGGGGTACGCATGCCGAGGAACGACAATTCGGACGTCTTTCCAGATGTTAACACAATCCGGAGGTGTGTTAACACCTCCGAATTGTCTTAGCACATTCTGGACGAGTACGGTCTGAACGCGTGTGTCGCCCGTTCAGACTGTTTTAACTCGCGGGTTAGCGTTTCTAGACCGTTTTAATGGGTTTGACGTGTTGGCGAGGTCTGAATAATATAAAATGAACCCGAATCGGACGTATACCCATAATTTTCCCCCGAGTCAAGTGGTGGCGCGGCCCCTGCCTGACTCTATTTTCAATAGAGTATACGTCCGATTTAAGTTCGGGTGTTACCTCGAAGGGGACTTATTGTTCGTTGGCGCGTGGGCCTTGCTATTGCGTGTCCCTCATTTTGTTTGAGCGGGGGTGGTTATAACTGCTGACATGGTTAGTGTAGCAAGTGTATGTGTATGACATGTACATATATAATAATGTAATTCTATGTATGCAATCATGGATGCGAATGCTAACATGTATACGAACCTTGTATATGCGCGTACGTGAGTCGGCGCTTGACGTGCAATGCCATGAAATTAAATCATGTAAGTACGAGCATGTATATATGCGATGACAGGGGTATAAGTATATATGTTCCGGGATTATAATAATAAACACATGACATGGATATGCAAACGCATGTATGTATATGTAGACATGCATATGTATGCGCATGTATGCAAGCATGAGTGTATGCTAGGGAATTCCCTCAAAAGGGTTAGAAAAAATATGGAGATGATAAGATATTACCCATATATCTATATAAGGGGGTGTGTATGTGAGTGTCTCCATACTTAGTCTCCGCATGTTGGAATTGTTTACCTCCCCATAGCTTGATGGAAGAGACCGTAACTGCTGACATGGTTAGTGCAGCGATCATGCGTGTATAGCAAATATATATGTAGTCATGTAAGCGTATGTACGTAACATAGACGTAAATGTTGACATGTATCCAATCATGATTTACGCATATAAGCGAGCAAATGCGCGATATGTAATGACATGGAATTAATGATATGAACATAGGAATATATATGCCATGATATGAGTGTAGATATATGCGCAACAGGGTTGCGGTAACAGGCACGTGTCATGTATGTGCAGACGTGCATATGTAAGTGTGGATATGTAAGCATGAGTGTATGCTAAAGACTAAAAAAAAAGAGTCAGAAGAATTAAGGAGAGGTAAATCTTGACCCTCACACTATACAGAGGAGAGTGTGTGTTACGGACGCGTAGGTCCTGAGATTGCGGGGCGCCATGCATCCGCCGCGTCGTTGACGAACGCCTCATAATAGGAGTATGTTCGCCACGTATATATCGAGAGATGAGGCCTTTGTCGATATAGTATTGCCCCTGGAGTGGGAGTGTTTTTAATGACACGGCCGGGTACGCGTACGTATGTGCCGTATAGGTGCGTAGATCATATAGGTGTATGTAGGTGCCAGTTCGAACCATAGGCACAATAGCCCCTTAGTTGCGAGGTGTTAGGCCTCTGACGTGTTTTCGATGAACGTCCCATGATAGACATGTGTTGGGTCGCGCAGACGCGCGTAGTGTTGGGTCGCGCAGACGCGCGTAGTGTTGGGTCGTCCAGACGCGCGTAGTGCCGTATAGGCTGTATAGTGTTGGGATGAGGCCCTTACTAACATAGAATTCCCCCCGTATAGAGGATGTTCGCTATGAAGTAGTTGTGAACTTATAAGTCCGTAGGTGTGGAGTTGCCCCCGTAGTGGGGATGTTCGCCATGTAGTTATCTCGGACGCGGGGTGTTGACCCTTGTACCGACTGTTACTTGGGCTTTCCAAAGTTGGGTGCATTCAGTGACTGCTACTTGATGTTTCCGAGGTAGGGAGAAGACCAGAGGTCGACGAGGCGAAGTACCCTTCCATGTCGACGGTCCGAGGTCGGCGAGGCGACGTGCCTATCCATGTTGTTGCCGCTACCTAGCGTTTCAAGGTAGAGTGCATCCTGCGACCGCTACTTGGTTGTAGATATGTTGATGTGACGCACAAACGTGGAAGTCGTTTGGCGATTTGCGGACATAATAGCAACTTAGAGGTGTGTGGACATGATATTCATTTAGTAGGACCTGATAGCCGCTTCAAGAAATGCGGACATGATAGCCACTTAGTGTATCCGTTAGGTGCTTTGTATGTGAGGTGGTAGATCTCGCATTGACATGTCGACGCGCGAGCGCGATGCTACGTTGGGTGTCTCCGTACTTAGTTTTTGAATGGGAGCTGTAACTCCTCCTTCTTGGTGCGTTGACTCGCGTGTGCTATACGTTTGGTATGATAGTCACTGAAAATCTCGCAAGCTGGCGATCTTAGAGTAAGGATGTTACACTATGACTTTTTACGACTTCCTGCTTGTATGTCGTTCCTCTAACGTGACGAATCGCGTTGTTGCTGTTGTGGACACTCTGCCTCGTTCCAAAACCAAAGGAGCTGACTCCGAGGTGCGTCCCTCGAGCGATCCCAAGCAGCTGGCAGTGGCGAGGCGTCGAACGTTAAGGGTCAGGCTCGCGCGCCTGCTATGTCTGCCCCCCGGTCGAGGGACCGGACCTTGGAGGAGAGGTCTCCTTGTTAAGTTGTGTAACTTGCCTTTATTTTCTTGCTATACTTTGATTTTTGGGCTTCTTTTTTATATTTGTGTGTGTTCATAGATATTGCGCACCTTGCCGCGCTCACCTGGGCTGACTTGGTTCGTCCTGCCAAGGACGCTATCACTGGTGGGGAGTGTTCACTCTTTTCTTGTTGGGGGGACACGCTTTGCCAAAGGTGCCCGCTTGACTACTCCCGAGGTGGGAGTACGTGTGTTCCGGCAGATTATTCCTCTTGTCGATCGAAGGGTTCGTCCCAGCGAACCTGAGGATGCGCACTCGTATGCTGAGGGTGCGATGGCATGTCATGCGCCTGTAAGTATTCATCCTTACTCTTTTATACCTTGTCTTTATTCCTTTGTGATTTAACGCAAGGAGGAGAAGAAGGCACTTTAGGAGAAGTGCGACATGGTAAGTCGCGAGCTGGCGAGCGCGAAGGAGGAGTCGTGCTTCTTGGATTTGAAGGTTGCTGACTTGGAGGCGGGAACCTCATCTTCTCAGGTTCGAGTTGTACTCGAGTCTGATGTTGTTGCCCTTCATAAGAAGGTTTCTGAGGATAGCGAGGTGCACGGTCTTGCCTTGCAAGCTGTGGAGGAGAAGGCCTATGCAGCAGGCAAGGTTGATGGTGTGGTGGAGTACAAAGACTCGGAGTCCTATAGGACTGAGATTCGGTCAGGTGTTGACGACCTGTTGTACGACTCCATCGAGGGCTTTATTGAACAGGTTTATACTATTGACCCCGATTTCCGCTTCGATCATTTGGGTGTATATGCCACATTTGCCATTGGCATGTGACTGTCGTGCGTATTAGAGATGGGATTGTTCCCCCGTCTGTTGTGGCGAATGCCCCCCTAGGTTTCTGAGGCGCCTACCCTTGAGGTTATTGAGGCAGATGCCTCCCGGGATGTTGTGGCTGATATTCGCCAGTATGAATTGGTATTTGATGATGATGGTGAGTTGAGTATAGTGCTGGGGGTTCCTCTGGATGAGGTTGTATCTGATGCATGCGGTGATGCTGATGTTGTCGATATTCCTGACGTGGCGTCGGGTTGATCGTTGGTTTCATATTGATCATTTGTATATATTTTTGGTTCTCCGTGTCGGGTTGAGGTTGCATTTGGGGTGTTGTCCCTTTGATCCTTTTATGCTTATATTTTGATGCTTTGCTTTCATGATTGTCCATGTGGTGTGGACTATAGAGTAGAGTTGAGACTCGTCCTCTTGTTGGGTGTAGCATCCGTAGTTGTTGTTAGGAGACGTATGTTCCTGCATTGTGCGCCTCTCTTGGTTATACCAAGGCATGGCGAAATGGATATGTATTAAACACATGTGTTGTATGCTTGTCGTATTTCATGGGTAGTAACACGCAATACTTTAGAGTGACGCTTAGCATTTATGGGTAGTAATGCGTAAGGCCCTTGTCCCGGCACTTGGCATTTATGAGTAGTAATGCACAAGACCTTAGATTGACCATTGGCATTTATGAGTAGTAATGCGCAAGACCCGCACATACACGTGAACGTGTTGTCTCGACAAGGCGAGACCTTAGTTTTTACCGTCTCTTAGTCCACTCTAAGGCGACGTTGTCACAAGACGCTATTTGTCAGTTTGGTGCGTTTTTTCCATCTGTTAGTAACACCCCGTGTAACGTTGTTGCAAGGCGTTCTGTTGGCTAACCCAATCACTTGCCATGCGATGCTAGTATACCTCCACTTTGTTAGTCAAAGGGACGTGACAGAGGTCGTGTAATACGCATTGTAGTTTATGCCGTCTTTTGGGTCATTCCAAAACGACGCTGTAGCAAGACACGACTTGCCAATTTTGAAAGTGTTTTGACCCGCTACTTGGGTACCCCCGTTATATTTTTGAGGCGGGGTGTTCCTTGGCTAGTCCTTGTACTGACATTGTGATGCTACTACACCTCTACCTGGTTATTCCAGGGGGCTGTACAAGTTCGCGTTACACGACTTGTAGTTTTTTCCGTCTCTTGGGCCATTCCAAGGCAACGTTGTGGAAAGACACTACTTGCTTAGTTGGAGTGTTTTGTTCCGTTATTTGTTCACGGACAAGATAACGTTTGACAAGACTCGACTTGTAGGTTTGGTGTGTTTTTTGCTGCGTTGTGCGTGGCGGCGATGGTGGGATATGCTCCTACCGGTGTAGAAAAGTGGTACGTAATAATGAACGCTACTTATGGGTAGTAATAGGTTCTCATGGGGTTACCCTCATAATGAGGATGTCGCACCATGTTTCATGTGGTTGCCCTCGTATAGAGGATGTCGCGCCATGTATTGTGGGGGTGAATCACGCCCAAGTGTTTAGTAATCTATACTGGGTGTCATTTTCCTCAGTAAGATGTCATGGGGTTGCCCTCGTATAGAGGATGTCGCACCACGTAGTAAATGATTACCTCTTGGTTGAAAAATCCAAGGAATGTTTGTTGTAATCATGGGGTTGCCCCGAGCGGGGATGTCGCGCTATGTTATTTGTAAGTAATCCTTATAAAAATTTATAGGATGTAGTTGTATAGAGTAGACATAATAGAGGTCGCATGATAGAGCGTATTGAGTTCTCGTTGTTGACGTCGAGTATTGACATGTTGGCGGCATATGCTATGGGCCGCTTGTTATGTTTAGCGTAATAACTTGTATTGTTGATGCAAGTTGTATGCATAGAGTCCACTACTTGGTATGATTCCAGAGTAGGGAGTATGTGAGAATAATGTACCTACGAGAATACATTAACTTCATTAGACAATTGCAATGCTTGCAATATGATAGGTAGGGGTGAAACCGGACCGGTCGGTCCGGATTTTCAATATATTCGGTCGGATAGCATTATTTTCGGTCCGGATTTTTTCAACAAAAAAACTATCCAAAAAACCGTTTAACAAAGAATAAACCATCCATATTTAATACGGATTTTCGGTCTGGTTTTTCGGTTTAATCCGAAAATGAAATTTTGCAAAATCAAATCACATAACATAATCATAATTATCCTTAACAAAACAACAAAATGCTAACAAAAGTCGTTACATTCATATAGATGAACATGAACAAAAGACATGCAAATTCCTTAACAAAAAGAAGAATTCATCTTTAGCCAAAAAAATAAAACCCAACTAATTCTAATCCTCTTGGAGCAAAAGTGAACTTGGTTATGAAGTCCATTTAAGTTGACAATGCCACGCCAATGCTTAATAGCAAATTGTTGCCAACTCCAAACCTAAAAATGCAGAAACTAAGTTACTGCAGAAATGACAAAAAAATTAAATTATTATGTTGTTTAAATCCATATGATTATCTCAAAAAACTTACTTTAACTTGAAAATGATCAATCTTCTACAACAATCCATGCTGGTGGAGTTTCTGAACTCATTACACCTGTTTCATAAAAGTTAACATTTTAATAAATTAACATAAAAACTAAAATTTACAGATGATATAAAAGTATAATAGAAATCTGTAATTTATTACCTTCCATTTTTTCAATTTCCTGAAGGTATTCTTCGAGATCAATCGAACTTGGAGGACTTCTTAACCAATCATTTGTGCATACTAAGGCCTCCACCATAAGTGGACTAAGAGAGCTGCGAAAATCATCAAGGACTCGACCTCCAGTGCTAAAAGCACTCTCTGAAGCTACAGTAGAAACATGAATTGCTAATACATCTCGAGCCATTCTAGAAAGAGAAGGAAATCTACCTCCATTCAACCTCCACCACCTCAAAATATCAGAGTTAGTTACATAAACTTCACAAGTTTCAGCCAAATATTTTTCCAATTCACTTTTTTCTACAGTTTGAGTCCCAGTTTCACTCATAAACTTCATTGTCAGAAAGTCTGCAGCATGCATCAAACCTGATTTTTTGAAATCACAGATATGTCGCCTTTTTCCTTGTCAGAGTGTTCAGTACCTGAATTTGGTGATGGAGTTTTGTATTCTTCAAACAAATAACTCAATGTATCCCGAACATCAACCTTCAGTTCTGTTGCTACCTCTTCAAGATAGCAAGTATTGATTAACCACTCAACATATCTCAATTTGTGCCTAGGGTCAAGTATCATTGCTATAAACAAAAGCTGATTGAGACTGCAAATGTTACCAAAGTACTTCAAATACTTTAACTTCATGTTCCTAGCCATTTTCTGAATCCGTATATCATTATCATTACAATACTCATCAATTCTCATGGCAATTGCAAACACTTCAACCATATAGACATTGCAAGTAATGTAAGATGAACCCGATAAACGCTTGGTAGCATCGTAAAACAGCTCCAGGAATGGCAATACAGCTGCTGCATGATCCCAGTCTTCCTCCTTCGGCAATGCTTTGGACTTGGTAAGCTCTTCTCTGTATTTCTTATTTTTCATCTCCATCATTGCAAAAGCACGACGAAACTTCAAAGCTGCTTTTAACATCAAGAAGGTTGAATTCCACCTAGTATCCACATCCATACACAACAAACTTTTTTCTTCTATTTTTCCAGCATCAATCACACTTTTAAAACAAAGTAACCTTGTTGGGGAACTCTTCACATGTTTAACAGCAGAACGAATTCTAAAAATTGCAGAATCCGTTTCTTTTAAACCTTCACGGACAATTAAGTTCAAAATATGCGCACAACATCTTACTTGAAGAAACTGACCATTCAATATAGAAGAATTCCAAAGTGCAAACCTTTTCCTCAAGTAATCAATTGCAGAATCATTTGAACTAGCATTATCAACTGTGACTGTCATCACTTTCTTTATGCCCCAACTACTCAAACACAATTCAATGACACTGCTAATTACATCACCAGAGTGGCTAGGAATTTGACAAAAGTTGAGAATTTTTTTATTCAACACCCAATTATCATCAATATAATGTGCAGTAAGACACATGTAATTAAAGTTTTGGCAAGATGTCCAACAATCTGTTGTTAAACTGACCCTATGAGAATTCTTGGAAAGTATTTCCTTCAAAGCAACTTTTTCATCCAGAAATAATTTAAATGCATCTTTTGCTACTGTGATACTTGAAGGACACTGAAACTTAGGGTTCAAATATTTTGTAAATCGATGAAATGCAGGATGATCAACCGTTCTAAAAGGCAGCTCCATATCCACAATCATTCTAGCTAGTTCAATTCGAGCAACTGCTAATTCAAACTTTGCAACACCTTCTTTAGATTCTGGCACAAATGGTAAAGTCTTTTGTTTTTTATCCTTCTTTTGAAAAGGATATTTTTTGCATCTTTACAAGTGGTTAAACAAACAACTTGTACCATTTCCTGTAGTAGCACGCAATTTCTTACCACAATATTTGCACCAAGCATAATTTGGGTCATCTTTATCCTTTGTGAAATGCTCCCAGGCCTCAGACCTTAACCTGTTATTTTTCCCAGAAGAGCTCGGACGCTTTTGACGACGCCTTGGACTTGGTGGTTTAGCAGATGGTGCATCAACTGGTGTTGCTCCTGCTTGTGTCTCAGGCATAATCTAGAAAAAAATTGGATTAGTAAAATTCAAACGAGTAATTTGAATTAACTGAAATTCTAACTGAATACATTATCATTACCTTGTATGTGACTTGTTTATCTTGTAAAGAAGATGCTCCCACGGCTGTAAGTGCCTCAGCTGTGACTATAACCTAGAAAGTGAACAAAATTGAATTAGTAAACTGAATTGATTTTTTTTTTTTGTTAATTTTTTAGCCAGTAAAACTGAATTGATTGAGTTGACTGAAACCCTAATTGTGTAATTAACATTACCTTGTCTGAAACTTGAGTATCTAGGATAGAAGAAGCTCCAGCAATTGCATGTGCCTTAGCTATGCCCATTGTCTGAACAATAATCGAAATTGAATTAGTAGAATGAGTAATCTGAATTGGATTAAACTTTAACAGAGTAAATTATCATTACCGTGTCTGAGATTTGAATATCTTGAACAGAAGATGCGCCTGTAGGTTCTTCAGCCATAGTTTACCTTGAATCTTGAAGTATAGATGTCCAGATGAAGAAGAAGAAGCTTTATATATATATGTAGATTTGATTGTGTCAATTAATTGACTGCTGGCCATCGAAAATCGAATCGGCGTAGGCGTGGGCTTCCGTCTCTGAAGAAGCGTGGAATGAAGCGTGCCGTGGATGACTTGGAGATTGGAGAGAGTTAATGAAATGCTTTGAGAAAACAAAAACTATTCGTTATCTTTCTTCTCTAGGTTTTTATTAGCTGTCATCATCCTTAATAATTACCATATTAAGTTATTAACTATCTAATAATTAATTAGTAATATAAATATATGTTAATATATTTCGGTCGGTTCGGTCTCCACGGATTTTTAAACACGAGGACCGAACCGGACCGAAAATCCGAAACACTCAAATTAAAACCGACCAGAAACCGAACCGTATATTATCGGTTCGGTTTTTTTGGTCCGGTCTGGTTCGGTTTTTACCGATTTTTCGGTTCGGACGGATTTTTGTTTCAGTCCTAATGATAGGGAATAGATGAAGTTCTATGGTCTCCTATAATTAGTATATATATTTAAATTGTTGTATGAATACCTCATTTGGTTGACGACGCTTGTTAAGCGTGGAACTTTTCAAACGTTCCTAGCTGTATGTGTTCGTTAATATATCGCTATTTGCGTTCTTTAGTCGATGGGCGTAGTTTCCTCCATGTCATGATGCGCATATATGTGTATGATCGCTATTTGGTGTTGCTCACAAGATGGGATCCAATATATATGGTGAGTATTCCGTAAGATATTGTGACGTCGTCGTCCGGGATGTTCATGTGATCACTATTTGGTGTGATTCTTAAATAGTGTCTGATGTTTGAGTAGTATGCTCAACGGAGCATCGATAGTTGTCATTAAATTTGAGGCTTGCTGCGATGATGCAAGTAATATACATGCCACTTCTACTTGGCTTGGATGCCTAAGTAGAGTTTTCGTAGATAGAGAATTCCAGAGAGTGTTGTATACAACATCTACTTGGTGTTGTCTCCAAAGTAGGGTGTGCCTTTGTTACATCTCTTGTATCTGTACATAACCTGTCTCAAATTGTTTCGCATTGATTCAAGGTATATATTGGTTAGTAAGTAATATGGAGCTATGAGTCTCCTTTGTAAGGCTATGTCACATGTCATGTCGTCCAATTGGACTAGATTAGACTGAACTATTCGATCATCATATCAGGTTCGGCTAGTTCGTTATGTTCAGTTTGTAATGTCAATATGACTGGATTAGACTATTCGCGACTAGTCTATTCCGTTCAGCTTGTAAATTCCCTCCCTCATATTCCTTGCATTTGATGCAAGTGTATTTTTTGGTGGGATTGAGTAGGGGTAACTATTCCCAGCTTGGACGTGTGTCTCGTTGTGGTGAGAAGCATTGATACGCTTTGTGTCGAATTTGCGCGTTCTTATGATTCTTCATGGTGTTGTACCCCTGCCGTGGCTATGACTTGTAGCCTAACTTCTTTTGAAGTTGTGCTTGTGTTACGGATGTATACATGGTTGAGGAATGTCGTAATGACAAGGTCCCCCGCTTTTCCTTGTCACTATCAGGTGTAGTGCTTATGTTACCTTTAACATTCGCATTAGGCCGCGCGTGCCTGGGTAAGTGCGTGTAAGCATATGTCATGCGCGTAAGCATATGTAGGTGCGCGTAGGCACATGTAGGTGCGCGGGATTGCCTGGGGCCTATCCTACCGTGTTAGAGTCGCCTCCTTATTTGCTCGGCGAAGGAGTATTTGTAGGATGTCTGGGATAACTATGTCGTCTTTTCCACGTGATGGGTTTGGCACAGATGTTCGTATAGGAGGAGTCGATATTGAATAACGTTCTTCACTGGTGATGGGGTTGTCCCTTGAATGGTGCCCCTCTTTTTTTTTTTACCACGATGCGATGCTTGAAGAGTTTGGACTCCTTCATGGAGGTGTAATCAGCGCATGCCCCCGGTTGGGGATTGACGAGCAAGTTAAGGATTTTGCGCGGTGGCGGCGTATTGAACAGTTGTGTCGGAATCGGATGATGATAATTGTTCCGATTGCAGGTTTCCCTCCCTTAGTGAGGTTTAGAATCGTTGTCATTGCTCGTTTCTTCTGTCATGTTGTGCGTTTTTTGCGCGTTGATTGTTGCACCTTGTCCCTCTGGGGGTGTTACTATGTCTGGCGTTGGATGCAGCTTGTTGAGGTAATGCGACTAAAGTCGTGTCTTCCCCCTTTGTGTTCGCTTTTATTCCTATTTTTCCTTATCATAAGATAGAAATTTGTAATGTATAGAAATAGTTATAACATTCAGTTTATAGGAAAGGGTTACTCCTTGTGTCAGTCGTGAGAACCCCTTGGTTTGAGGTCTCGTTAACCTTGTTTTGAATATATACTTGCTTTGTGTTGATCGCCCATAGGTACGACCTGCAGTTATGTTGTTGTATACATATAGTTGTTACTATAAAGGATACGCTTGCGATAGGCATGCCAGAGGTCGTCTGGGGGATTCGCATTGGTTCCTCCATCATAAGGTTTGGACAAGGTCGCTTTGTTAATGGCTTCAGTCGAAGACAATTTCTAGCGGTAGCAATCCCTTCGTCGAGCCGGAGTGATCACGACACGTGAAAAATGTTGCTCGAACGTCGACGGTTGATGGTAATAGGTGCTGGAACTGTGGCACTGTTAGTGGTGATATCAGCGATTGGTGCACACTGTTGTAGGGGTGGCGGCAGACACAGCCGCTATAGCGGTGTAGCGTGACGTGGGTCGGCGTAGCGTTCCAGTGTTGGTCTTTGCATGTCTCTGTGCTAGACTATGCATCTTCTGTTGGGAAGCCTCTATGAATGTCAACGTTAGGATTGGTGCATCATCATGTTGGTGTTCTTGAACATGTTGCATCTTCTAGAACGCGTATGCTTCCCTTGTCTAGCACCACCATGTATGACGTATATGTTTGCCATATAGCTGTTGTTGGTAAGCGAGAGCTTGTTCGTTCGAATCTCGCGGACGCGGCCAAAATGTTGGATCCTGACTCTTCACGGGTCGTTGACTCGAAAGTCGTCGGGTCCTTGAAAGGTTGTGTAGTTGTGCTGACGGGTTATTTGAGCTCGTGGGTGTCCGACAGTCGGAATGTCGGACTGTCGGAGAGTTGGAGTGTCGGAGAGTCGTAGCGTCGGACTGTCGGGGACTTATAAGCTCTTGAAATGACTAAGTGTTTGGATGTCTTACAATGTCCGACATACGTGCACCTCACGGAGTATGCGCGTGTGCGTGCCCTGTGGAGTATGTGTGTATGTAAGCCTTGAAGTGTATGCATATATGCATGTCTGGCAGGGTAGACGCGCATCCCCCTGACACCTGCACAAGGGGCAGTATCACACACCTCACGGGGGGAGGGGGGTGGAATGGTATGAGCCCTCTCTGAAGCTTAAATTAGAATTGTAGAGAGAGAGAAAGTTTAGAGAGAGGTCAGAGCTTCGGCGTCAACTTAGTTGTGAAATGAATGATCAAGGCCCCTATTTATAGGAAACCTTTAAATCAGACCGGGTTTTGAATGGTCCAACATCGGTTTAATTATGAAAATGTGAACCAGATGTGGACGAGCATGGAGTTGACGTCGGAGAGTCTGACACATGTTGTGTAAACACGTAGGGGTACGCATGTCGAGGAACGACAATCCGGACCTGGTCCGGATTGTGTTAGCACAATCAAAAGTGTGTTAACACCTCCGGATTGTCTTAGCACATTCTGGACGAGTCTGGTCTGAACGCGCGTGTCGCCCGTTCAGACCATTTTAACTCGCGGGTTAGCGATTTTGAGACCGTTTTAATGGGTTTGACATGTTGGCGAGGTCCGAATAATATAAAACGAACCTGAATCGGACGTATACCCATCAAAATTCATTCTTAAATTTTTTCTATTGATTTTTCAAATTTAAATTAGTTTATCTGTTTTTTTTTCGGCCACTAATTTTGTAAGTTTAACACGTTTTACTTAGGGTTTATGTACGCTTTCATTTTTATATTTTCATACTTAAAAAAAGTCACGAGTATTTAGTTTCTTTAGATTTTATATCACAACTTTTTTTAATAATTTATATCTTTAGCGTACTTTATTTTTACAAATTTGTTCACAATTAATATTTTATTATTTTTTAGTTTTTAACTTTTACATATATTTACCTTTTTTTTCAAATTTTCTAATATATTTCTTGTATTATTTTGGTTTAGGGTCAATTGTTACAAAATATAAACTTTATATATGATTAAAAAAAACCTAGCTTCTGAAAAAACCTAGTTTGGGAATAAGTTTGGTAAACAAACATATTTTGACTTTGTTAGACTTAAAATTGGATCTACAAAGTTGCCTTAAAACACTTCCGACGGTTAGCTCTTAGTTACTCTAAATCACATGATAGGTTGGGAATATGAAATAATGTGGATTCTGATATAATGCTACTTATAAATCATTAAAGTGGAAGTGCTATAATAAGATAATTATTAGATAAAGTCAGTTTGCTACCTCAACATCTAGATTAATCAACAAATGAAAGATACGTTATGAATGCACACTAAATAAATAAGTCTCGTTAACACAGGATTACAACCAATAATTTATCATAATTAATATATATCTCTTTTTTTTCTTAGTAAAAGTAACTTCTCCTATAATTTTTTTTTTCAAATATATGTATATATAATACGAGTGTCACTAATTTTTTAATATTTTTATAAAAACCTATTAGATATGGTGAACCCTAGAGGACAATGTGAACCCTAGAAAAAAACTGACACTTACCCTCTAGATTCACCATGTCTAATAAGTTTATGGAAAAAAAAAAAACTATTGACACTCGTATTATATTTGAATATAAAAGAAAATATTTTTATTTTTGTAAAATAATTTAGTTTATTATGAAGAAAAGAGATATAGATTAATTATGATAAGTTATTAAGTTGTAATCATGTGTTAACCAGACTTATTTATTTAGTGTGCAATAATAATGTGTCTATCATTTATTGGTTAGTCCATACGCTGAGGTGGCGGGCTGGGTCTATCTAATAATTTCTCGCTATAATAATTACTACAGTAAATTTGGACTCTCTCTAATGGTGGAAAGCAAGTTTTACTTCTATAATGGGATCACATTATTTCAAATTTCCCAACATGTGTTTTTTATAATAAAAAACACTATATAAATTAAATATTCATATTTTTAAAATGTGACATGAAAAAAAAAACAATAAATGATATTCAAGTTTTGGTCCGACTTAATTTTAAAGAAACAAAAACAAAAATTTATGTACAAAATCATAAAAATCTAAATCGATTTTTTAAATTAATTAATTCTTACATATTATTTTTTCTGGTATTTAAAAAATTATATAAAAATATACGAATATAATATATAAATGAGCATGTGATTTTTTAACTAATGGTTGTCGTAATGTAAAAATTATTTTATAGAAAAAATACAAACAATACCTTAAAGTTGCCAACTAAAATAAAATTTATATATATATATATATATATATATGAGACTACATAAAATTGACACAAGCATTACTGAATAGCCAGAGATGTTTGATTAAATTCTCTTATAATTTTTTTTTCTATTTATCTTGTAGTTGGATATTATTACTAAGGGTAATAATATTTATTAATATTAGGTGCAATCTGCACGCAGCGCGCAAGATAGTTGATATGTATAATTATTGATATAATAACAACGATTAATCAAATTCATTGAATAAATCTTATTTCATCGTAGACGACGTATAACTATAATTGTTCTTCGTCGATTGATATATACTGATTCATCCTTATCAGCAGATTCACGCTTATACATGTTAATAGATATATACTAGTAAATCAATTATAGGCATTAATCATGTGTTTGTTGGATTACGGGGCTAAATACTACGGAAACTTAAATATGGTACATGCTAGTAATCATAATTACGCAGCGGAAGATGTGCACATACCTTAATCGCTTTCCGTAGTCCCAAGATCTTGCTGATGTAGTTATCGATCCACCGGACGGAACCCGTAGAGGTTCTTGTTATGGAAGTCATACGCGGTATAGTCTCCACAGCAAAACATCTGATCGATTCTTAGCAGGGACATATCTTCAGAGTGTTTGCTCAAAACAAATTGGCACACCCTTGGTGATGGAGGTGGTTTGACCGAATGTGAGGTGTTTAGGGAATGAGGGTTTTCTCTTAAATTACCACAAAGGAGAAATTATGATTCAACCTAATAAAACCCCTAACACTCCCTATTTATAGGAGGAGCAAAGTGGACAAAAGTCCACTTTGCCATACCTAAAATTCGGCCGGCCATAGTGTATAAGGGAGGTCCAATTTTTGAGTTTCTCATGTCAATTGAGATTTGGGTCTTGCCCAGTTTTCCTAATGTGATATTTACCCAATTGTCTCAGGTAACATATACATATTAATGGGCTTCCATTTACGGCGCTCAATCACCATATGCTAACAGCTCCCACTCGCCGGAATGGGAGGGTGCCTGTTAATGTATTGTTGTCCAAATCGCATCAACATTTTATTCTTCTGATCTTGCCCCTGCTTCCGAATAGTTCATACGATGTTTGTCGTGTGACCGGCGGATACGACGGGCATCGTGCTACTCATCTGTTAGGAGTGTTGTGGCACCCGCAGATCGTTGATTCCCTATTTCCAATCAACCTATTAAAAATATTAAATTGTATCGCGCTGTATCCTAGGTCAATTGTTAATTCTCCAATTGCCTAGTTTCTGATGGGTCCGACTATAGTCGTCAAGCTCTTTAACGGCGAGGAAACGGCAAACAGGCCCACCAGGCCCAGGATAAGGGTCAAGATGACCTAGGAGAAGGGTCCCGATGAAGGGAGTCCCGACGAGGCAGGGTCCCGACAGAGTCGGCCCCGACAGTGGAGCTAGAAGCTCCCGACGAGAAGCCTTTAAATAGGCCCCGATGATGAATCCCTGAGAACGATTGGCCCTGTCACGATGACGAGGGGCCCCGAGCGGTGACACAACAAGATAACTCTGGAGTCCCCGATGGGAGTCGGGACTTGTTACCAGAGGATAAAGCCAAGATATGCGGGGCGTGGCCGAGATATACGGAACGTGGTTAAGATACACGGATCGTGGCCGAGATACGCGGGGCATGGCTAAGATACGCGAGATCGTGTACGAGATAAGCGGGATACGGGCTAACCACCCCTAACGGTTCGCCAGGTACCTGAGGCACCTCTTTGCCTATAAAAGGGCAGGAGGTCACCTCAGATCACTTACGTTGAAACTCAATACTTTGGATATCTGTTGCTTGCCAGTCAGACGAGGTACTCATTTAAGCATCGGAGAGGGATTCTGGGTCACCGCCCGGTCTATCCCCTCTTGCAGGATTGCGTGGAGCAAAGGAGCTAGGATTGCCGTCAAGATCCGTGCCGGAGTTTCACCGTGATCCAACATTGGCGCCGTCTGTGGGAAACTAACAAAAAGCTGATATGCCTTCTACTCGCTCGATGGTGGCTGGCAAGAACAGAAGGGGACAATCTGGTGGTTCCCGTCACCCTGCTGCAACAAACCTGAATTCAGTACCAGAACAAGGAGAAAACCAGAATCATCCCCCGGCTGAACTCTCCCAGACAGGGGGGCACAATGGATCGCATCCCGAAGAAGTTGCCCCTCGACACCAGGATAACAGGGGGCAGGAGGCCCCCCCGACTGCAGATTTGACAAGGGCCGTGGCGGAGGCCATGCCCATGTTCCTGGCGGCTGTAGAGGCTCTCTTGGACCGAAGGGAGGCTGAAAGGAGGCAGGAGGAGATGCCCCCGCTGGAAGAAGCAACCCTACCAACAGAGGGTCGGAACGTACAGGAAGCCCCACCCCAGGGCCAGGAAGGAGGTAAGATGACCGGTCAGCCGGAAAGGTTCGTGGTTGATGGGCCAGGACCAGTTCAGCACAGGACCATTCCCCTGAATGGCCACATCACTCCCGACCAAGTGGTAAAGATCGTGAAAATCTGTATGGGAGAACAGAAGCCGCTGGTGTCGGAGTTGAGGGATCGATCCACTCATCCCTTCGTTCCCCGCCTAATAGACACCCTCACCCCGCCAGGGCTGGGTATCCCCGAGATCAAAGAGTATGACGGAGAAGGAGATCCAGTCCGTCATGTCCAGAAGCATCTTATGGCGTGTCTGGGTAGAGCCCCGACAGAGGACATCGTGTGTACCCTGTTCCCTAATACACTGGGAGAAAGAGCCCTGACCTGGTTCTTTAGTCTGCCCCCAGGCTGCATCACCTGTTGGGCTGACATGCACGACCGTTTCATTCGACAGTATCAGGGTCGCCGACGTCTGCTGAAGAGTGTGAGGTCCCTCACCCTGGTGGTACAGAGGCCCGACGAATCACTGGCACATTACTACCAGCGGTACACGGCCAGTGTGGCGGAGATAGACGAGGAGATCTCGGAGGGTGAAACAATTCGTACCTTCATTCGGAACCTGACGGCCCCCTATGGTTCCGACCTGATGCACAGCGTGGCTGAGAAACCTGTGTGGAATATGGAAGCATTACAGAAGAGAGTGAAGCGGCAGATCGATGTCCAGGAGTCAAAGATAGCCGCAGGAGAACTGGAGCCCCCAAAATCGAACAAAGGGAAGCAGTCGAGCAAGCCTTTCGACGATCGTAAGTCAAAAGGCAAACCTGAAGGTAGTCGGGACCGAGGTCGCTCTGGTCGGGGGGATGATAGATGTCCTCCAAGGAAGGATAAGAGGGAAGATCTCGACATTCCTCTCAACTGCTCCATGGCGGAAGTGCTGACAGTCATGGAACGACAAGGTATCTCCAGATACCCCCCGAAGAAAGATGGAGAATTCCTGGGGTCCCGCACAGATCGCTATTGTCGGTTTCACCGCGCAAATGGCCATGACACTAATCACTGTCGAGAGCTGAAGAAGGAGATTGAAAAGCTAATCCAGAAGGGAAAGCTCAAGGAGTTCGTTGGAGACAAACGATGTAGGTCCCGCTCTCGGTCCCGATCGCGGTCCCGCTCCCGATCCCGCGATCGGTCCCCGAAGAAAAAGAGAACTGATCCAGAGTCATCCGGTGTTCACAAAGAAAGACGAGTCATCAATGTGATTCATGGAGGATTTGCTGCTGGAGGTGATACCTCATCCGCTCGAGAGGTTTACGCCTCTAGGATTCCTACTGCGGTGGTACTGGGTAAGAGGTCTCGATCTTGGACCTTGAAAGAAGAGATGGTGATCTCCTTCTCGTCGGAAGATCTCATAGGTGTAGAGACTCCACACGACGATGCCCTGGTAGTAACTCTGGATGTAGACGGATTCGAGATGAAGAGAATTCTGATTGATGGAGGAAGCTCCTCCGACATTCTATTCATGGACGCGCTGGAGGCCATGGGAAAGACGAAGAAAGATCTGAAGGAGGCAAACTTCCCGATGGTTGGGTTCTCTGGCTCAACTTCCTACCCGTTGGGAGTAATCACCTTACCAGTGGAATTTGGTAGCGGGTGGAAGTCAGAAAGGAGGAACGTGGAATTTGTCGTGGTTGATTCGGCGGGGAGCTACAACGCAATTATCGGGAGAACCACCATCAATCCACTAATGGCAGTCGCCTCGACTGTGCACCAGAAGATGAAGTTCCCGACCGACCATGGAGTCGGGGAGGTCAAAGGTGACCAGGTGGCTTCCCGAAAATACTATGTTAATGCCACCCGGAGGAGGAGGCGAGAGGCCATGACTGTCCTCCAGACAGACACAGATCCCAGAGAAGAGTTTGGACATCCCGTCCCCATAAAAGATCTGAAAGATATGTTGGGAGAAACCGTGGAAGCCTACGTGGATGATATGCTGGTGAAGTCCCGACAAACTGAGGGTCACGTGCACAACCTCACCATGGCGTTTGAGCGGATAAAGCTCCGTCAAGTTCGCTTGAACCCGACAAAGTACGCCTTTAAAGTCCATTCAGGGAAGTGTTTGGGCTCCAGGATGAACCAAAGAGGAATTGAAGTAAACCCAGAGAAACTGAGGGCAATCAAGGAAATGCAGTCTCCGATAAACCATCGGAAGATGCACTTCCCGGAAAAGGCGACCTTGTCAAACATCGACCCAACGCAGGTACGCACCGTTGAAGCGAAATCGGAGGAGGAGCCCACTTGGATGACCCCGATAGTCGTGTATCTAACTACGGGAGCAGTCCCTGAGGATAAGGTAGCAGCAGATAAGATATGTCGGATCGCGCCTAATTATGTAAGGCTGGACAATCAGCTGTACAAGAGGGGCTGGTTCTCGACTCCGTACCTGAAGTGTGTAGCAGAACCCGACACCAATCGAATCCTGAAGAAAATGCATGAGGGGATCGCGGCTTGTCACGAAGGGGCCCGATCCATTTTGAGGAAGGTGTTGAACTTGGGTTATTACTGGCCCACGATGAGCAAAGAAGCAACGGCGTTGGTCCGATCATGCGACGCGTGCCAGAGGTACGCCCCGAGTATTGTGGCCCCAGCTGCCAACCTGACATCCATCAAAAGCGCTGGGCCCTTCGCGCAGTGGGGCATCGACTTGGTGGGACCTCTTCCACAAGCACAAGGACAATGTAAGTATTTACTGGTAGTTATCGATTATTTTTCAAAATGGATAGAGGCGAAGGCATTAGCCAGAACAACGGGGAATCAGATCGTCAAGTTCCTCCAAACCCACATCGTGTCCAAATATGGGATTCCTAAGGTGGTGACCAGTGACAATGGCCCACCGTTTAACGGCTCTCAGGAGAGGAAATATCTGGAAGACCTCGATGGCAGAGCAATAAAGCATTCTCAGTGGCGAACACTTGAAAAAACACCATGCTTGAAGAAATTCGCCTTAAGTGGTGCCCGAGAAAGTCGCCTTAAGTGGTGCCCAATAAAGTCGCCTTAGGTGGTGCCCGATGTAAAATCGCCTTAAGTGGCGTATGCTGTTTATCGTTTAATTCGATGTAAACCTATTTTATGCCAATAAATAAAGAGGTTGCTTCCAAAAAAGAGTTGTCCTTAGATTTATGTTAAGTATAAAAGTCGCCTTCAGTGGTGCACATCGAAAGTCGCCTTCAGTGGTGCACGATGAAAGTCGCCTTCAGTGGTGCACGACGAAAGTCGCCTTCACTGGTGCACGACAAAAGTCGCCTTCAGTGGTGCACGACGAAAGTCGCCTTCAGTGGTGCACGGTGAAAGTCGCCTTCAGTGGTGCACAACGAAAGTCGCCTTCAGTGGTGCACGACGAAAGTCGCCTTCAGTGGTGCACGACGAAAGTCGCCTTCAGTGGTGCACGGTGAAAGTCGCCTTCAGTGGTGCACAACGAAAGTCGCCTTCAGTGGTGCACGATGAAAGTCGCCTTCAGTGGTGCACGACGAAAGTCGCCTTCAGTGGTGCACGGTGAAAGTCGCCTTCAGTGGTGCACAATGAAAGTCGCCTTCAGTGGTGCACGACGAAAGTCGCCTTCAGTGGTGCACGACGAAAGTCGCCTTCAGTGGTGCACGACGAAAGTCGCCTTCAGTGGTGCACGGTGAAAGTCGCCTTCAGTGGTGCACAATGAAAGTCGCCTTCAGTGGTGCACGACGGAAGTCGCCTTCAGTGGTGCACGACGAAAGTCGCCTTCAGTGGTGCACGATGAAAGTCGCCTTTAGTGGTGCACGATTCTTAGATTTACTCTAAGTAATATAAAGTTGTCTTAAGTGATGCCCGAGAAAAGACGCCTTAAGTGGTGCACAATACTTAGGTTTATTCTAAGTATCCGAAAGTCGCCTTCAAGGGTGCACAATATTAAGTCGCCTTAAGTGGTGCGTGATCTTTAGGTCTATCCTAAGTAACTATTAAAGTCGTCTTAAGTGATGCATTCGATATTAAGTCGCCTTAAGTGGTGCAAGTTATTAGATCGTCAGGAGGACGTCTGAGAAATTCGTAAGTATCAAAGTTTCGACAGCCAAGCACTAAGTCGTCTTAAGTGATGCGCTCGACGTTAAGTCGCCTTAAGTGGTGCAAGTCATTAGATCGTCGTGAAGGACATATGGGAATTAAAGAAGTCACTTGGAGAAGTGCAACAAAAGATCGGAATAAAAGAAGTCTGATATTGATAAAGGGGCTCAAAGGCCCGACAACGACGCAAAAGAAGAGGATACAAGGACTCTAAAAAGATAAAAGCATTCAAGCTTGGTCCTTGTCAGCAGCATCAGCAGCAGCTGGATCCGCGGAGCTGGCAGCAGAGGGGTCCACAGGATTGACTTCGGGAGGATTGGTTATCGGGGCGTCTGCACTTGGAAACTCAGAGGCATCCTCAACAATTATCGGAGTACTCCCCCCATCACTCTCCTCGGAAAGAGCAAAGTACTTCTTCGCAAAGGGGGCGAGGGAAGGAGACTTGTCGAAATTGATGGCGTCCCCGTACTCCAGGTGGAGCTCCTCAACGGCGTTGAAGAGAGTGTTCTCCACCTCCGCGCCAAAGAACTTCATGGCATCAGCTTGGAAGCCCTCCGACCTTCGATAGTCCTCCCGACCCTTGGCCTCCGCTTCGGCCAGCCGCGCCGGGAACCCCGCAATCAGCTCCTCCAGAGCCTTCTTTTCGAGGACCAGCTGGTCCTCGGCGGCCTTCTTTTCCTGGGTCAGCCGATCCACGACTGCCCCCCGCTCCTGCCTCAAGAGCCCCTCGAAGTCCGCGATCTGCTGCTGAAGACCCCGAATCTTCTCATTGAGGGCAGCCAGCTCCTTGGCCAGCTTCCCCCGCGAAGACTGGGAAGCCTTGAGATCCGCCTGAAGCTGCTCCCGGACTCCGCGGTCCCGCTCCCGGGCCTCATCGTAGGCAATGACATACCCGATGAGGCGGTTATAGTCCCCGAGCTCCTGGAATCAAAGGGAAAAGTGTTAGAATGACAGAAGACCCGATCTATCGACTAACCAGAAAAAGCGAAGTCTCACCTCGATGCGGCGCACGGCCATACCCCTGACGTCCCGCTGCATATGCGTCCGATTGAGGTGAATCGGATGTCGCATAGAAGGCAGGATGGAACCCGCCAGAAGATGCAGGGCCAGCTCTTGGTCCTGTTCCCCTTGTGTGAGCGGGACTCCCTGGAGCGTCTGGATCGGAGCCCAGGGGGCATCGGCCTGCGAAGGGTTGAAGGGCCTATAGAAGTCCCCGTCGAGAGCCATGGGAGAGATGGGACAGGGAAGAGAAGGGCACATCTCCGTCTCAGCCCGGACAGGAGAGGGAGAAAAATCATGGATGGGAGAGAGCTCCCGCTGCTGTGGAGAAGACGAGGGAGGCGGCCCCTGAGGGGTTGGTTTCAAAGGGGATTGCCCCGCCTTCCGACGCTGCTGAGGGGGATCAACCCCGCCGGTCTCCTCGGAGGAGTCCAGGGTCTCCACCTGGCGAAACTGTACACCAGATGGTGCCTTCTCTCCAGCTGAGGGAGGCACCCCCACTGAAGGCGGTGCATCTGTAGAAGCTGCCGCACCCGAGGAAGCTCCCGAGCGACCTGCACCTAGAGGATGAAGAGCTTCAGATAGGTAGTCAGGAAGTTCATCAGGATTCTTACACCAAATGATACGTCGGGAGACGTATTGATCCTTCCCGCGGTAGTGATAGTAGCCTGCCTTCAAAACTCGGGGAGTTTCGCCTCGAAGAATCCTTTTGACATCAGCAATTCGGCCCTTCTTGGTCGAGGAAATCAAGTCCGACGGGACCATCCTTTTATACGATTTAATAGCGAGTCGGGGTTTTTTTACCTTCTTCAGCATTTTGGACCTCGAAGAGTTGGTCCAGATCCACCCGTGGCCGCTTGGGCTGCTCCGTTGAAGGGGACCCCGACCTGGCAGCAGCAGCAGCCTTCTTGGCAGACTTCCTCTTCCGCGAGGGGCGGACAGAGTCGGTCTCCCCCTGCTTAAGGAATAAATCGGTCAGCACAGACACCTTCTTTGCTGCAAACAATAAACGAAGAAAAAAGTTAGAAATTTTACCCAAGGGACCACGCTAGAAGGGCCGTCGAAGAGCTGCCCCCCAGAAACAATACTGAGGAGTCGGACCCCGGTATGCACCAGGTCCCGCTCCACCAGAGAGTTAGCATTGAGAGGAGTGTAAGACTCCCCCCAACGGTAAAGCTGAATCAATTGAAGAGTCTCGAAGTCCTCATCAGCATAGGAGTGGAAAGCAGGCGGAGGGTCTGCTGCCACCTCCCACCGAGGCCAAGGGATAGAAGAGTGTTGGATGAAGAAGTAGCTCCTCTTCCAGCTACTGTTGTCAGACCCCGTATCAATCAAAAGTCCCCGACCCTTGACCACCTTCCAGGTGTCACTGGTCCAACCGTGCCGGGCAAGCTGCTGCTTACTCCACTTGGGCATCCGAGGATAGAAGGCGCAAACCCCCGCCTCGTTGCACTTCAACCCATAGAAGGTCCGGAAAAGTTGAAGGCTGTAGACCCACTTCTGTCGGAGACAGAGGACTTGGAAGGCGTTCCAGATGCGGATGGCATGAGGAGAGAAAGTGGTGGGGTGTGTCTGATAGTGTTGGCACAACTCGACCAGGTTACCGCAAAAAGGGAACCTGATCCCCGCTGATATTTGTCCCGTAGAGACAAATACCTCCCCTTTCTGGGGACGAGTAACCTCAGGGTCACTCGAGGGACGATGTCGATCATACGGGAAACGAGGCTCCCAGGTGATGGTGATGCAGCCCTCTCGGAGAGCTGCATCATAGGCAGTGGTGGAAATTTCATTCGGAGCATAGTCAAATCTAAAAGGTTTTCTCCCCTCGGAGCTGGAACCGCTGTCTGAAAAAGCAACCAGGGCAAGAAAATACAGTGGGATTCTGGAGAAAATTAAGAAGAAAAAGACGAACAAGCGACGAAGAGTGTTCCCTTACCAGACATGGTGGAGTAGAGGTTGGAAGAGACAAACGAAATGTCGTCGGAAAGATGATCGGAGAAGACTCCAAGGATCTTCGAAAGCACAGAGCTTGGAATTGCAGAGGAATCGCAGAGAGCTTTTGAGAATTCGAAGACGGTAAAAGTTAAATTGTGACTGTGGCTTGGGTTTTATAGTCGAAGAAGACAGTTGAAAGGACACTTCGATCCGAATCGTCGAAGTCGAAAGGTCTCAATCTGGATCGTCGAAATGAAACGTGCAGAAGGACAACGGACGTAATGATGAAACGGCCTGAAAAGCACTTTTCAGAAAAGGACAGGCGCGAAAAATCAGGCACGTGGGTCGAAAACGTCACTCCATCATCTGCTGCATTTAATGCCCAAGAGAATCGAAGAGACCTTTGGATATAGCAGTTATCCATAAAACCCTGAGGAAACGTGGAGGAGAAGATTGATAACCTTAGGTAACTGAACCAAGGAATAGATCCCCGACTCTAGTATTGGAAAAATCGGGAGTTGGAAGACACGGCGAACTAAAAGTCCCTCATGTCTTGGGGGCAAATGATGGGTCCGACTATAGTCGTCAAGAACTTTAACGGCGAGGAAACGGCAAACAGGCCCACCAGGCCCAGGATAAGGGTCAAGATGACCTAGGAGAAGGGTCCCGATGAAGGGAGTCTCGACGAGGCAGGGTCCCGACAGAGTCGGCCCCGACAGTGGAGCTAGAAGCTCCCGACGAGAAGCCTTTAAATAGGCCCCGATGATGAATCCCTGAGAACGATTGGCCCTGTCACGATGACGAGGGGCCCCGAGCGGTGACACAACAAGATAACTCTGGAGTCCCCGATGGGAGTCGGGACTTGTTACCAGAGGATAAAGCCAAGATATGCGGGGCGTGGCCGAGATATACGGAACTTGGTTAAGATACACGGATCGTGGCCGAGATACGCGGGGCATGGCTAAGATACGCGAGATTGTGTACGAGATAAGCGGGATACGGGCTAACCACCCCTAACGGTTCGCCAGGTACCTGAGGCACCTCTTTGCCTATAAAAGGGCAGGAGGTCACCTCAGATCACTTACGTTGAAACTCAAAACTTTGGATATCTGTTGCTTGCCAGTCAGACGAGGTACTCATTTAAGCAGCGGAGAGGGATTCTGGGTCACCGCCCGGTCTATCCCCTCTTGCAGGATTGCGTGGAGCAAAGGAGCTAGGATTGCCGTCAAGATCCGTGCCGGAGTTTCACCGTGATCCAACAGTTTCCACATAGGAATACTTCTCCAAGGCATCCGTACAAGTATTCACAACCTTCAACTAATATCCGGTTGGTGACCACCTATTGAATACAATAGTCAGTGAATTACATGTGAACTTGACCATCCCCATCGTTCATACCCTTTGTCAAACCCAATTGGTTTCCAAAGACGTGGTCACTTGGCCTTTTTCTTCAGCACTACGCTCGTACGCCGGGAAGCGAACATTGAGCCTGACCTTAGATATGAGTTCTGAGTCCATGAGGATACTTCAGGTGCCTCTTCATAAGGCTCCCGGGATCAATCACACGCTCGAGGTGAAGAATTTTGCGCCCATCCGAGTCTCGAGGATTCTACCTAGCACAACCGAGCCTGACCCCGTGGTCAAACATGGAACACGCAGTATGAAGCACGCATCATTAGCGTACCCGAACATTGTCAGGAGTGGGATATGTCAACAATGCTATCGCAGAATTTTCATCTGGCCCAGAATGTGATTTATGACGAACAGAGTTTATCACGGCGATGTGCAAAAAGAAGATCATGTCGTGTTACTCTGAAAACAAATGATCGTTTTGCGTACCCAAGTTTATCCCCTGGTTCTTAGCCATTCTTGTTACGGTAGAGGTCCCCCTCTCCTACAAGACGACCGTGCCCGTGTGACGAGGCAATGCCCACATTCGACAGAATTTAGGCAGAGGATTACGTCCTCCTACGACTCAGTTTATAGACCGTAAAATCCGATGTAATCAAACATTATGACGTCGATGAATCATAAACTCGATTTGCAATTCTCTCATTTATTAAAAATGTAAATTTCAATTAACAAAATGTTATCACAGATACACGCCCATTTTTAAACCCTACGCAATCCAAGCAGTTTAACGTGTTTTCAAATGTCTCTTCGCGTAATGGTTTAGTTAATGGGTCTGCTACCATGTCATCAGTGGGCGAATATTCTAAAGTGATTATATTGTCTTCTACCATGGATTTAGCATAATTATATTTCACTTCAATGTGTTTAGTCTTACTATGGTACTTTGGATTCTTAACTGCTGCAATAGCTACCTGACTGTCAGAGTAAACCTTCACAAGCTTACTCCCGACATCGTCATCAAGCAGCGCAGTAAGAAGCCTTTTCAGCCAGACTGCTTCACGCGCATTTTCGGAGAGAGCAACGAATTCTGATTCCATCGTAGACAGCGCGACACATGATTTCTTCTTGCTCGTCCATGAGATGGCGGCACTAGCAATGAGAAAGACTCCTCATGTGGTGGACTTACGATCATCTGGATCGCCACCATGGTCCGCGTCACTGAAACCGGTCAATTCTAACTTCAAGCCTTCATAGCACAGTACGTAGTCGGCTGTACCTTTCAGATAACGTATGATCCGTTTTACAGCCTTTAAATGTTGATAGCCAGGGTCTGATTGACATCTTGCTACTAGGCCTGCAGCGTAACAGATGTCCGGACGAGTGCAAAGCATGACGTACATGAGACTTCCGACCATGCTTAAATATTCCGCACTCTTCATCTGTTTACGCTCTTGCAGGTTCTTCGGGTCGTCACGTTTTGACAACGCGCACAAGAATACTACCGGTGTCTCCACAGGTTTGGCATCTTGTAATCTGAACCTTTTCAACAGTTTGTTGATATAGGCTTCCTGAGATAGACATAACCTCCGGACGACACGATCTCTAGCAATTTTAATGCCCAAGATGTACGTAGCCTCTCCCATGTCTTTTATCTCAAATACAGATGCCAACTAGGACTTTGATTCATTCATGAAACTCACATCGTTCGCAGCAATGAGTATGCCATCCACGTATATGGTTAAGATGACGTACTTAGACTCAGAGGTCTTTGTATACACGCATGGATCCTCGTGGAGGTTCACGAATCTGTTTCCAACGATTTCCTCGTGGAATCTGCGGTACCATTGCCAAGACGATTGTTTAAGACCGTAAATGGATCTTTGGAGTTTACAAACATTTTGTTTGTTACTAGGAGAAATCCTCTGGTTGCTCCACATAGATCTCTTCTTCCAGGTTTCCGTGGAGGAACGCGGTCTTAAGATCCATTTGGTGCAGCTCTAGATCGAGGCATGCGACCAGGGCTAGGATGGCCCGGACTGTGGTGTAACGCACAGTCGGTGACTATGTTTCATCAAAGTCCACTCCGTGAAGCTGGGTGTATCCTTTCGCAACTAGTCGAGCTTTGTATCGCTCGACATTTCCATCAGTAGTGAGTTTCAGTTTCAGAACCCACTTACCCTCTATGGCTCTGCGGTTAGCAGGTAAATCAACTAAAGACCATACTGAATTGGCTTTAATTGAGGCGATCTCTTCCACCATTTCTTTCCTCCATTCCTTTGCTTGAGGTCCTTTCAACGCTTGTTAAACCGTTACCGGTTCGTCAACATAATTTAGGGTGAAAATTTCACCCTTCTCGATGGGATACTTCTTGGGAGAAGTTCGATGCCTTTGACTTCGTTTAGGCTCGTTAATCCCATCTTGAGTCTGAACGTTGCTCCCACTCGGAATAATGCTTTTTATCGGAGTATCACTCCCACCGGGAACAAAGACAGTGCTAGAACCTTGACCTACAACTTTTCTTGGACGACCTTTCGGTCTCGGGATTTTACCTCCGAGATGAATACCTTGATCACTAGAATCTGGAACCAAGTTGGTTGATCCACTCCCACTGGGAACAATGGGTAGTTGTGGTATTATTGGATTTTCATCAAGCGGTCCGGCTACATGATTATCAGGTTCAACTTGATTCGCACCTGCAGCAACAGTGATTTGTGTGGCAGGATTGTCTTCTACCACTGGATTTACAATGAAAGTGCCTCCGTCTTCATTTACCATGTATTTCACTTGTGTTGCTGCCTCAAATCTTCCACTAGAAGTAAGTGGGAACTGACCATCATTGTCATCTTGCTCCATTTCGATGAAGACGTCATCTGTTTTGATTTCACCAAGCGTTGGAAATTCGTCCTCAAGGAATGTTACGTCTCATATTCGACCACGTCACCATTATCCCAAGCTAATTTAAACATGTATCCTCTAAGAGTAGTTGTCTTACTCTTGATTTGAATACTTCTTTAATGCGCAAATTAATGTCGCATGATGATAAACTTCACCTCGTTATCATTCCTTTTAACTTTTATGGCGTCATGTCTGACCGATTTAATTGGAACATAGTTCTACATTTATGTGAGTCAACTGCCTTTTGTTCCATAGGAAACGTCGATTGTTGAACTCTAACATTATGTTTTCAAACCATGCCTGTTGAAGTGTGTTATCGATATGAATGCCTTGCCAGACTTGTCGTTCAAGGCATTTAGTGGGAGAGTCATTTTAATGACATCATCCTTTTCATTTTCTAATTCATCTCAAAGACTTATCCATCTCCGAACTATGCATTGGGCTTTCGCCTTATGCGTCAGTTGATACTTTAGGAGTTCGTGGTAGCTTGTAAAGCATACCTCTTTTCGTCGTATAAGTATTAAATGAGTTATTCCCAAAGGGAGGCAAATGAAAATTCATCATTCATTCATTAAAACACTTCATCATTAAATTTGTACTCGGAAACGATGTGTTCCGTCTTTCGAGGTACACGCGCGTGTGGCGCCTATTCCAGGTTTAACCCGTGGTATAAATCGTTTCGTTTCTAAAATTCAATTTAATTTAATCCAATAGGCATTGAACATGTTCATCATTACGGAATTTATCATATATTGTAGTACTAACAAATAATAAAGATATAAATTTGAATTTAAAGTAATGCATCGAACAACAATAATGAGATCAAACAGCTTAGTGAAGATGGATAATCAATACTCGGTCCAAGCATTTGTTACATGCTTAAAAAGAAATGGTTCCTATGTTTCAAGGAACTTATTATCAATGAGTATTTTAAACTGAAAAATAGAAAAGTTCTAGCAAGTAAAGATAAAGACTATCGTCTAATCTTTATTGTTCCGGGGCATCCTCCTTCAGGTCTGCGTCGATTCTGCTTCTCGGTTTTGTAATTTAAAAAGGGTGAATTGAATTACTCTCGAGTAAGAAGAATCCAAGGAGAATTTATGACTTTCATCATTATTTCTCAGTGCATACCTTGGGAGGATCGGTACAGGCAGCAGCCATGTGGCATTTTGCACCACACTTGAAACACGTTCGAGATTCCCCTCTACGTGTCTGTTTTTCTTGCCACCAGTTTGCTTGCGTTTGAAATTTCTTTGAGGTTTCGAAGCCATAGACTTGTCAGCCTTGTTCTGAAGGCCTTTGTCTTTCCTCTTGCGCTTACCCATTTGCTCAACTGGTATGGATGATGCAATATGCATTTCCGCTCTAGGCTTTTCAGCCCTGAGACGATCCTCCTCTTGCTCGAGATGAACTCGCACTTTCTCGAGGTTATCGAGTTGAGTGGCATGGGTAATGTGCATTTTCATGCTATTCCAAGAGTCAGGCAAAGAACGGATCACACATTGGACTTTCTGTTCCTCAGACAGGATTTCTCCTGCCTCCATGAGTTCAGCAAGCATGTTAGACATATGCCTAATATGCTCCTTAATCGTATGCTTGAGATTCATCTTATAGGAGTCTAAAGAGATGTATAACGACCGCTTCTGGGTTGTGGTGTATACACCAAACCCTGCCTTAAGACCATCCCACAGGTCCATGGCGGACTCCAGGTGATCATACCCGTAGAGTTTGTCATCCTCTAGCATCGACAACAAGGCGGAACAGATTTCCTGATCCTTAGCATCCCATTCATCACGGAATTCCTTCTGATCGGCCGTGAGGTCTCCCTCCGGCCTGACATGTTTTGTAGTCAGATGCTCCAAACCCTTTATTTCAGTAATTACCATCTCCGCGCGCTTGTTCCAGATCTTATAATTATTGCTATTCAGTCTAACTCCCTTGTTCATCTGGGAGATGACATTGTTGATCGCAACCATTGATACTAACACATTGATAATCATGCACAATCAGGGATACAATAACATTTTGAGAAAGAATTGCATACATCGGTTATCTATTAAGATGTAATACAACAAATAATGATTCCCCAGCCATCTAAACCAACCGACCGCCAGTAAACCGAGGGAAGGGGGTTGTGAAAGAGTTCACATTACCGTCGTCTTTGATCCAATAGATCAGTCTTTTAAAACGGTTTTGATCGCAAATTACAGGAACGGGAATTTCAAAATAAGCATACCCGATCTTGGCTTTCCTAAGGCCCTTTTTATTTTTGAAAAATATTCCGATGAATTTACGCATGCATATACAATTCTACTTCACAAGCAAATCATCATAGCAAGCCAAATTCATCATCCAAACCCCACATCATGCATACGTGTCATGCATCTAATGTTTCCGAGGAACTCATGCTAGCATATATATAATTCTACTTTCTAAGTAAACTATTGCATGCAGCTACATCCTCAACTATTACATGCAGCTACATCCTCAACATTCAAGCAAACGTGTCATACATGAAACTTCCACATCAAACATGCATATCTGGCGATTGGTTTTTGTTTTTTAAAACATTTTAAAATATTAGGGGCTGAGTTGCAATTCATGCTTACAGTCAATTATGCAAATTTCTAGACATGAATCATAGGCAATTACAACCATCATAACATGTCTATCCTAGTGCGCAAACCATATATTTAACTAGGGCTCTGCCCCCAACATGAAATTTCCAGCTAGCTTGACATTGTCAAGACGACAATTCTAATAAATATATGTGACGAAAAGTAAAAAATTGCAATTCAGCCCTCTAATTATTCCAGTCCCAAAGTCATGCATTTCCGAGATCTATCCACATAATCGAAACTAGACATTAAGGTTTAATTAAAACGTGAAATTTTAAACCTTCGAGCACTGTGTAGACTATTTTAAAGTTCGAATTGGATTTTAAAATTTGACCATCCTATTTTATTAATTGACTTGAATTCGATTTTGAAAAATCTGGTTAGGTTCAATCCGGTTGGGTTCGGTTCAACACTCAAAACTGGTTCGGTTAGATTCACTTAGTCACCCCGGTCCGATCCGACCCGATTAGGTCGAACCGATTAAGAAAACCCAGGTTGGTTTAACCCGCTCCGGTTTTGCTGGACCGGCCCATTAAACCCTTAGGTTCGGCCGAAACATTTCTTGTGAGCTAAGTAGGGTTTAAAATCCACTAAAAACTTAACTTAGCCACAAATAAAATATTAATTATGTAAAATAATTTCCAATATTGCATATATATATATATATATATATATATATATTTATTGTCAAGATTCTATCTATAAGATATAAATCAATCAACAGTATATATATACATATATATAAATTTTCGGCCAACACACGCACACACGCACACACACACACACACACACACACACACACACACACACACATATATATATATATGTATAAATTGTCAATATCTTTAATAGGAAAACAAATATATGGACAATATATTTTCTTAATCTTTTAGGTAACTAATTCTATCAATAATATCTTTATCCCTATTAATTATATAGTCATATTGATAGTTATATATATTTCTATATATTGTGTGAATCTATCCTTATATTTCCAATTATATATATATATATTGTTACCTTTAATAAAAATTAAAATATGGTTAACAATATTAACATATATATATTTCGGCCGAATATTGTGAAACTTGGGGCCTAAGAAATTAAAAAATTTACATTTTAACTTCAATTAGGGTTCGGCCGAAACATCAAATTGGAAACAAGTGATCAAATTTCAAGATCAAATTTTATTAAGATCTACAATTCAATGTTTGATTTTGATAAAAGTCACGTTCTTCTTGAAGATCATGAACATCAAATTTTACTAAGAACATCATGAAAATTTCGGTACCAACAATTGTAAAAAATCATAAATTTAAATTTTCACTACTTAAAGTTCGGCCAACATGTTAAAATCAAGAACATCAATTTATCAAAATCATGAACTCCTAACACATGCTCTGATACCACTGTTGGATTATGAGGCTAAATACTACGGAAACTTAAATACGGTACATGCTAGTAATCATAATTACACAGCGGAAGATGTGCACATACCTTAATCGCTTTCCGTAGTCCCAAGATCTTGCTGAGGGAGTTCTCGATCCACCGGACGGAACCCGTAGAGGTTCTTGTTAATGAAGCCCTACGCGGCATAGTCTCCACAACAAAGTCTCTGATCGATTCTTGGCAGTGACAGATCTTCAGAGTGTTTGCTAAAAGCAAATTGGCACACCATTGGTGATGGAGGTGGTTCGGCCGAATGTGAGGTGTTTAGGGGAGATGAGTTTTCTCTTAAATTACCACAAATGAGAAATTATGATTCAACCTAATAAAACCACTAACACTCCCTATTGGAGGAGCAAAGTGGAAGTCCACTTTTCCCACACCTAAAATTCGGCCGGCCATAGTGTATAAGGGAGGTCCAATGTTTGGGCCTCTCATGTCAATTGAGATTTGGGTCTAGCGCAATTTCCCTAATGTGACATTTACACAATTGTCTCAGGTAACATATACATATTAATGGGTTTCCATTTACGGCGTCCAATCACCATATGCTGACAGTGTTTTTACTAATTGATTTCCTATATACATAAATCATCCTTAAAATAATAATTTTTACAAAAATGTATCATAAAAAAAAATATAATCATTTGATACTATAATATAATAAGTAAATTAAACGAAAAATTTATATGCATTAAATAATATAATATTTTTTAGTAAGAAATATTTCTATTTAATAATATTGAATTTTATACTATTTCAATGTTTATAATTGACATTTATGACATGTGGTGAAATATTTTAAAAAAATTGAGTATGTAAGCTCTAAAATTAACGAGACGAATTTGAAATATCAACCGAACAACTCACGAGTATCTTAACTTGTTTATACCCTAATTTTGCCGACCAGGCTGTTCCGATATAATTCATAAAAGCAATGATTGGCATTCCGAAAATTAGCGTCCGTGTTGTTCCGATTTATCTCTAATTGACATGTAATGTAATTCTTAACAACTTTGATGATGGATTTGGAGTTTGTCTAGGATCATTTGAAAGCATGAGTGCTTTTGGCATGGGACTCACCTAATAAGAGAGATAAAGACACAAACCATGAGTTAATGAGGAAAATTTTAAAAATGGACACGACTAAAATAAACTATACTGTATTTACTGTTTACTTATTTCTATTCCAAGTTCCAATCCGATTTTTTTTTCCCAAAACTTTCCAAGTTCCAATCCGTTTTTTTTCTTTCAAAACCTTCTCGTTTTGTCTTTTATATTCATTTTTGGATTTTATATGTTATTATTATTATTATATATTATATTCTCTTAACAATATTCTCTTTTTTTTTAGTATTTAACTCAAACATAAGTTAATTAGTATTTTTAACCAAATAAAAATAGGAGGAGCTTGGTTCTGATTTTTTTTTTTTTTAATTTCAAATTTCAACATTAAATCCAAAGAAAAATATTGAAAAATTTATGATTAAATGTTGTCATTAGAGAAACTTTGTTGGCAAAAAAAAAAAAAACTCAATTCGTTTAGAAAAAAATCAGTCATGCTTACAAAAAGTACTCGATTTGGAAAAATATTAATCTAAACTATGAAATTATTACTAGTCAATGAAAAATCAAAAGATCTGCAAAAACTTAAGCATATTGGGAAAATATTAATCATAAAAATATTATACATGTCCGCTCTTCTCGCGTAAGCGTTGTCATCGTGACAATGTTAGATCAATTTCGAAGATGATACATGAATATGACTAACTCGAGTTCGAGAATGATACAACTTCATCACAAGTATTACTTTACATTATCTCCATTTTTTCACCTCGAAATCAATACGATGACTTGAATTTGGAGCATCTAACGATATTTCCTACCATGAAATAAATAATATTTTATTAAAAGCACTTATAGAATATAAATTAAATATTAGCATGTGAATACACATACCAAATAACTTAAATTGTAGAATGGCTCGCCAAATAGATTGTTGATGTCAAACAAATATTTGAAGCACTTAGCACTGTATACTTAGTATATAACTTTTAATTCTCATTATATACATAAATGAGATACTAAGAGATGAATTATATTTGGCCAAAATTAGATGAATTTATGTGGTAAAAAAATACGAGTTCTTAAATATGAATAAATTATTATACCCTATAATTGAGTCAATAATAATTTACCGGCAATGTATTTTGCAAATCATCCAAAAGATCGATAGTAAGAATATGATTAACGTTTGTTACTTATTTACAATTTCATATTTTAAAAAATTGATAAATAAATGTAAGAATAAAAGAAATTATAACTTAAATGACCGATATTACATTTAATTTTATATGCACACTGAAAATGGTAGAATAGTAATAATTCGATTGAACAAGTAAAATACATTTAAGACTTATTAGAAAATGTAAAGAGCGTATTTTGAAAGATATATTATATAATTAATAATAGAAAAAATGAAAAAAGAAAAAGATAGACGAGAAAATCAAGATAAAATAAAGAGAGACGACAGATCGGGCTTTAAATTGGAATGAGAAGATTTATTATTAATGCACATATTCCTAAGTGATTCAAATCCAACGGATAAGAACTCGACTGAAATTACAGTCAAGTTTATTATAATCATGTCATTTACAAAAGTATGAATGCTTTGGAATAATGGTAGCAAGTCCCATGAATATGTTACCTCACCATCGGAACATCTCGGATGCTGGTTGGGTTTACGAACCCGGATCATTTCCCAATTCATATTTGGACTAAACTATGGAGCGGCCGCTGTTTCATGCTGCCTATTAATAATATATTTTATTCTTAATATCTGGTTTAATGATTTTCGGTCTGGTCTGGTTCGATTAATTCCGGTTTAACAGCGTTAGGATCTCCCGTTAAATTTGTTTGGATGTACTATGACCCAACAGCATAGTAGTGGCTGCACCTGACAACCTTTAATATTTAATTCTATTATGTTTGTTCCAATTGATATATGAAATCAGTAGCAACTAAAATTATTTTATGTGCATTAATTATATTCCATAATATTAATTAATTATTTAAATGTCCATTTTTTTTTATTTACTCTGGTGGTGGTTTTCATTTAGGGTATGGATAAGGTTTATAGTAAACTTGACTAGGGGTTTAGTATTTTCACTATGCCTTAGTGGTTGTATTTTTTTAAAATTTAATATTTAATTCTATTATATTTGTTCCAATTGATATATGAAATCAGTAGCAACTAAAATTATTTTATGTGCATGAATTATATTCCATAATATTAATTAATTATTTAAATGTCCATTTTTTTATTTACTCTGGTGGTGGTTTTCATTTAGGGTATGGATAAGGTTTACGGTAAACTTGACTAGGGGTTTAGTATTTCCACTATGCCTTAGTAGTTGAATTTTTTTAAAATTTAATATTTAATTCTATTATATTTGTTCCAATTGATATATAAAATCAGTAGCAACTAAAATTATTTTATGTGCATGAATTATATTCCATAATGTTTCGACCAAGTTATTGCGGGCTGTCCGCGGGATAACTCGTCGAGGTCGTCGGGTTGGGTGCGAGCTAAGTCCGCCTTCTAAAGTCGTGCGCGGGCCTAAACTTCGTCTTCTGAATGAGGGTAAGTCCTTCCGGCTCTCTAACAGATCGTCCGTCGGCACCTACAAAGGAGCGTTACCAAGCAGTTCCCGTGGAGAAGGGGGGGGTGCTTGGCGTGCTCACTCCGACGATCAACATCAATAGATTTCTAGAGAGAGAAAGAGAGGGTTTTTAGAGAGAGGTCAGAGCTTTTCCCAAGCTTGCCCAAAATGAATTTGGAATGACTTGAAAATGTTTGCCCCCAAGGTGGCTATTTATAGGCAACCTTGGACCGTAAACCGGTTTTGACCCGGTTCAATGTGGAAATGTGAACCGGGATGCATGGGAGAGCTTTGGGAAAAGGACTCTGACGCGCGTCTCAGGCGGCTGTCATGAGCGGGACGCGCGCGCCTCTGAAATATAGGTCTCGGACACATAGGAGTTAGTTAAAAATCGGGTCTCCGTATACGTCCGAGACGAGATGGGGGGTGTGCGCGACACCCCCCGGGTATTGAGCTTACCCGGAATCTCCGGGTAAGCTAGACTTACCCGGAATTTTCCGGGTAAGCCCCCCGGGGACGCCGGGCAAGTTTCGAAACTCGCCCGGTTTTCCCCGGTTAGCTTGAAATTGGGTTTCGGACGGGTCTCGTGCGTGTATGAAGTCCAAGTAATTAAAACCGAGCCCGAATCACGCGTATGTCCATCACTTGCCCCCGAGTTAAACAACGGTTTGACCTTTGTTTAACTCTATTATAAGATAGGGTATATGCGTGATTTGGGCCGTCTGCTCACCTTGAGTTTTGACCTACCAAGGGTGGATGCGCGCGGCTCCGACGAATTCCTTGCCTTAGTTTTTTGAGATGGTCACGCTTGGTAACTGCACAGAGGGTTAGTAGCACAACGGACTACGAGTAATATGATAAACGTGATCGTTTGGAGAATTAAGGTGCGAGCGCACATGAAATCTTTCGGGTTTGTATGATGAATAAATGAATACGGAACGTTCATACCACGATTAAATGTATCAAAGTGATAATAAATCATGCAAGTCTTGATACAATGTTTTTTATGCAGTGCGATAGTTTCCGGGAGCTCGTCGTCCGAGACGGCCGTCTTGACGGCGAGACGACGGTTTTGGATGAATGAAATAGGGCCGGGTTTTGGAAAATCACATGCAACGGCCCTAATACGAAAAATCATAAACTCAACGTTTTCACGAAGTTGAGGACATTTGAAATGACTTAGTTAAATTTATCCAAGTCATTTGATAGTTAAAAACCCAAGCCATCAACAATTTAAAAAATGAATGGTGGATAGGAATGTACCTCCTTGATGTATGGTACTTACCATGTTGTGTAGTCCCTTCTCCTCCATGATAGTTTATAAAACTATCAACTTTTGAATTGGTTGTGGTGAGAGTTTTGGAGGAGCTAAGGTAGGGATTTTAGGAACTCATCCTAGGGTGTTAGTGAGACCACATTCCGGCCGGCCACCACCAGGAGCACCACCGGCGAGGTCAGGGCGGCGCAGCGGCGGCGAGGCGGCGGCGGCAGCGGCGGGTCCGGCGGCTGCACCTCTTGTGGGTTGTTTTTCGAGCTCGATTCGATCCGGTTTTGAGTCCTTTTTGTCGAGCATCGATTGGTAACGTCCTCCACTCCCTTTTCTTGAAGCTAATTAGACCTATAGGGCTGCACATTTGAATTTCAATAAGGTGCCTTGTAGGTGTTTGATGAAATGCATGAGTGAAGTTTTGGTTTGATTTTCAAAATTTGCTTTTGGCTAAGCTCTAGGTGTAGATAGATAGAGTTAAGGATAGCGAACTCCCTTTATGAAGAGGTCCCTAGGTTCCGACCAGCCGAGGGGGAATCGCGGAGGTTCGAAGTCGGAGTTTTTCGAGCGAAAAGCTCGACCCCTTGTATCTTGATACGGGTGACTTGAAATGATGTCCCCTATTGCGATAAAGCCTCCTTGATTGTTTGTGAGTGGATTTCCATGCCCCCGGAGCTTAGGTGAATGCTTGGTAGTTTGCCTTCATTAGTGGCTTAGTTGGCCCGAATGTTCTTCGGGTTGTTCGAAGAGGGGTAAGTCCCTCTGTGGCATGTAAGGGGCTTGCTTGAGTGCGTTTGGGCTGTTCGTATGTGCCCCCGGAGCCTTGAGCCATTTTAAGGATGAAATTTGATTAAAAGGTGGTTGGATGGCATTTTGGTAATTATAACCAACTTTATATGCCTTTGATTTCTTTAGCTCTTGAACTTGTCGCTTTGTAGAGGGCTTGAATACCTGTGTCACATTGCACAAATGTATGAAAATTTGATTAGTAGGTGGCCTAGGCCTTTGATGAGCGTAAGGATTTTTGACTCCCGAGCGGGAGGGTCCCTAGCTGTTTGTATACGGACAGTCGGTCCGTTGGGTTGAATGTCCTTGCATAGGACTTTGATGAGTGTAGTTGATGTGTTGCTTTGGTTTTTGATTGAGTTGGTGTATGGTTTTTGCAGGGCTTGTTTGACGGGCTTGCAGGCGCCCGACTCTGATACTTAGAGTATTCTTGATAGGAAACGGTTTCCACTTCTTCGCATAATGAGTAAGTCTCATCCTTTTGTTTCGGATAACTTTGAGGGTGAGGTCGACAAGAGCACCATGGATTCCGATTCTGGGTCTCGAAGTGGTGTACTCTTGGGACCGTCGGGTGACCGCGTGATATTGGAGAAGACTCAGATATTTTTTCCCAACAAGCTTCCACGTTCCAAGTTTGACCTCTACGTCTCGACCCGGGGCTGGTGTCCCGGCCTAGAGGTCTCGTATCCTTGGGATGTTGTGAAGGGAGTTGAATTTGGTCGGCCCACCGTTCCTCCAGCTGAGTATGAGGCGGTCTACCTTTCACAGTTTCGAGAAGGACTGCGGTTTCCCTACTGTCAGGATCTGGTCCGCCTTTGTCGATATTATAGGATTTCCCCTGTCTCTATTACCCCACCAGGGTTTAGGGCTTGGACGTGTTTTCGGGTGCAATGTCATCTGAATTCCTGGGACTACTCAATAGTGTTGTTTCGAGCCTTTTACCGCCTGGGTAAGGCGGATGAGTCTGGGATGTGCACCTTCAGCTTGCGTTGGCCTCATATGACCGAAAAGGGATTCTCTTCCCTTGGCTTGCGCCGGGCGGGGTGGAATACTGAAGCGCGATTCTGCGAACGGTCGGACACTTCCCAGAATAAATGGAAGTGTCAGTACTTTTTTGTAAAGGATGCAGGCACGACTTGGGCGACTTCTCACATATTGGATGCCGATCCCGTTCCACGATTTTAGGAGTTCTCCGGTAGAGATAAGGTCGCTTTGAAGAAGATCCATGCGGCGAATAGGGCGGGAGAGTACAGCCCCCTTTATCGTGCTTCTGACGCCGAGCTGCTCGCGACGGGCATTCACGTACGTCCTTCGGGGGAGGAGTTGGTATGTTTTGAAGTTTTGTAACATCTGCTCTTGTTTTCTTGTAGGTTGGTTTCTTAACAGACGCCCCTGTTTACAGGGTGGAGTTGCAGGCGGGTCTTCTCAGCTTGTTCCCGGCCTAGACGATACTCTTCTAGTTGGCCCGGGTATGGGACTTGTGCCTTTTAAATGTTTTGTTGAGATTCTTCCCATGCTAACATGCTAATGGTCTCTTTGTGGTCGTCTTTGTAGGCTTGGACTTTCCGATGACGGGGGGAGTTGTTCCTGTCGGGGAGCATGATGCTGACGTCCGCTCCCCGAGCGATCCTAGGAGGTTGACATCTGACAGCATGCCTCTTGCTCCTTCCTGCGACAAAGGGAAAGGGCCTATGTACGCAGATTCGACCCTGCATGTCCCCGGTCGGGGAGCGGGCGTTCAGAGGAGGTGCCTCCCTTGGCAGGTAACTGTGGTTGACTTCTTGTTGTATTAGTATGGTTTGCCGTCTCCTAACGTGTTTGCTTTTGATGTGTAGTTGTCCCTACTCCTCCGGCTCTTCGCAAGTCTGATTTGATTTGTCGGCCTGATCGGGATGTGTCTGGGAGTGAGTGGGTTCCGTATTCTCAGTGTGCTGTCCGTTTTCCCAAGGATGTTTCCTTGAGCACGCCTGCTGTTGGTGTGCGTGTGGTTCAGCGGTCTGTTCCACCGGCTGACCGCAAGACGTGTCCCCGGGATCCTGAGGCTGCGTTGAAATGTGTCGAGGAGTCACTTGCGCGCTTTGCTCCTGTACGTTGCTTTCCTTTTATGTTGGATCTATCATGTTTGTCTGACTTCTTTGTGTATGATGTGTTTGTGTTGTTGTTGTAGGTGAATGCCGTGATGACCAACCTTTCCTCTTTTGTTGTTGAGCTTGTTGAGGAGACGAGGGGTCTGCATGATCGTCACGAGCACTTGTCTCAGGGTGTCGTTGTGTTGAGGGAGAAGGCTCGTGCGCATTCAGATGCTTCTTCCGAGGCTTCCGCTGATCTCAAGAGGAGTCAGGATTATGCGTCTCAGCTGGAGGCGGAGCTATTTGCCCTACTACGCCAGGAGAAGGTCGATGAGGAAGCACATGTTGTGGCGCTGAGGGAGACTAAGGAGTCTCACGTTGCCCTGGGTGACCAGCTTGGAATTATTGAGTTTCCTACTACAGCTGATTATCCAAAGCTTCTTGAGAAGGCGCGTGATGATCGCATGGAGTCCTTCTCTGTGGATTACTTCAGGAGGGTATACTCCCTTGCCCCCGATTTTCCTTTCCAGAGTGCTGGTCCATATGCTAGCTATGCCCTTGGGGCTATTGCGGGGATCCGAGCGAGCGGTGGAACGAGTGGTTTGACGGGACAGGCGTCCGTCCCTGTTGGTGATGATCGCCGGGGTGCTTTCAAAGGCCCATCGCAAGATGTTTTTATGACTGATGTCTTTGGTTCTGGTGCTCCTGACGTTGGGTCAGGTTGATCTTTCTTTGTTTTTCCATGTGTACATATGGTTGGTCCCCTTGCATGGGTGAGATTTTGACGGGTTGCATCTTGGGCTCGACTTTTAAGCTGGCTGGATGTCTTTACTTTTGAGTCCTGCTATATTATATATATATGCCTGACATGAGATGTTAGAAAGATATAATGCTAAGTATTGTTTTGCATCTTCCTTTATTGCTGTCTCAATGACTTGTTCTCTTTTTGTAAGAGTGTTGCTCTATTAAATGGTTGATTTTCTTGATCCGATGGTTTTCCTTAGGAAACTGCATCTCTGTTGGTGACGGTTGTGGATGAGTTGGTATTACCGTCGTCTGTGGCTTTGTAAGGAGGATGATCCTCGTTGAAGTGCTTGTCTTTCTTTATGAGGATGTGAACAGACTAGTTTGTTCACATATTTGATGCTGTGGCTAAGTGTGGATGGATTAGTACGTCCGACCCTTGTCTTTGTTTGCGAGGGAAGATTCCTAATGATCCGCTTGTCCCCCGACTTTTGCAAGGATGTGAATAGATTAGTACGTTCACATCCTTGTATGATGGCGAAGTGTGGATAGATTAGTACGTCCGACACTTGCATTTGTTTGCGAGGGAGGATTCCCAATGATCCGCTTATCCCCCGACTTTTTGCAAGGATGTGAATAGATTAGTACGTTCACATCCTTGTATGATGGCGAAGTGTGGATAGATTAGTACGTCCGACACTTGCATTTGTTTGCGAGGGAGGATTCCCAATGATCCGCTTATCCCCCGACTTTTTGCAAGGATGTGAATAGATTAGTACGTTCACATCCTTGTATAATGGCGAAGTGTGGATAGATTAGTACGTCCGACACTTGCGTTTGTTTGCGAGGGAGGATTCCTAATGATCCGCTTATCCCCCGACTTTTTGCAAGGATGTGAATAGATTAGTACGTTCACATCCTTGTATGATGGCGAAGTGTGGATAGATTAGTACGTCCGACACTTGCATTTGTTTGCGAGGGAGGATTCCCAATGATCCGCTTATCCCCCGACTTTTTGCAAGGATGTGAATAGATTAGTACGTTCACATCCTTGTATAATGGCGAAGTGTGGATAGATTAGTACGTCCGACACTTGCGTTTGTTTGCGAGGGAGGATTCCTAATGATCCGCTTATCCCCCGACTTTTTGCAAGGATGTGAATAGATTAGTACGTTCACATCCTTGTATGATGGCGAAGTGTGGATAGATTAGTACGTCCGACACTTGCATTTGTTTGCGAGGGAGGATTCCCAATGATCCGCTTATCCCCCGACTTTTTGCAAGGATGTGAATAGATTAGTACGTTCACATCCTTGTATAATGGCGAAGTGTGGATAGATTAGTACGTCCGACACTTGCGTTTGTTTGCGAGGGAGGATTCCTAATGATCCGCTTATCCCCCGACTTTTTGCAAGGATGTGAATAGATTAGTACGTTCACATCCTTGTATGATGGCGAAGTGTGGATAGATTAGTACGTCCGACACTTGCATTTGTTTGCGAGGGAGGATTCCCAATGATCCGCTTATCCCCCGACTTTTTGCAAGGATGTGAATAGATTAGTACATTCACATCCTTGTATAATGGCGAAGTGTGGATAGATTAGTACGTCCGACACTTGCGTTTGTTTGCGAGGGAGGATTCCTAATGATCCGCTTATCCCCCGACTTTTTGCAAGGATGTGAATAGATTAGTACGTTCACATCCTTGGTGAGGATACTTCAACTCCTTGTATGCGTCAAACGTCCTTTGTTTTGGTTTGTCGTGATGAGCCTCGCTTAGTCTTGCTTTGATATCTTTTTGATGGCTTTTCTTGTTGGTTGCCCTTTCTGCGTATAGGGTTAGGGCCTTTGTTGGTGATGTATGTGGCTTGTTCCTGGTATTGGACCGGGGAAGCTTGCCATTACATAGTGATTTTTCCTACGCAAGGAGTGAACTTCATTAGTTTTCTTGTTTATTTACAAGGGATGTGCATGGATGGAGTCAACTGATCTCCCATCCTAAACGTTCTATTCAGCATTTGAAAAGTAAAGATAGAGTATGTGCATGTCATAAGGGAAGGGTTATTCCCTTAGTGACGGTTTGATAAAGCTGGCTTCCTGCATGCAATGTAGGAGCGCAGAGCTCCTTGTTTGATCAGTTCCTCGATTTTGTTGCGAAGGGAGGGGCAGCCATTCGTACTGTGACCCCATTTGTTGTGGTAGTGGCACCACATTTCTGGATTCTTCCCGAGGAAGGCAATTCGGATCTCGCTTGGAGGAGGTAAAACATCCTTCAGGATGGTCTTGAACAACTCTTCCACCTCTATGTTTAGAGGTGTATATTCTCCATCTTGGTTGTTGTTCAAGTCTTGTCTTGCACGCTCTTGTTTGCGCGCCTCCTCGTGTTCTGCAGGTGGGCTGAACCACCCCAGCTCATTTGCGACTTCGATTGCTGTCTCCATCTTCTCTTTTAAGTCAGCCATAGACTTGGTTGTTCTCCACCCTTGTGTTCGTCCAAATAGGAGAAATGTGGATGAGTTCATGTTCAGGAAAAAGGCATTGATCACGGCTGACTTGTCTGCAAAACTTGAAGTTGCGTTAATAGTGAATCGCTTGAAGTAGTTTTGGATGGATTCTGACTCTCCTTGTTTGATGTCCCATATGCTTGGGAGCATTGGGGTTTGAAGTGTTGGGAGTCTTTCTCCTTTGCTCATCATCTCGTCAAATCGCCTTTCGACTTCAGATTTGGAACACTGTCCCCTTTCAATGACTGCAATGTCCAGGCGGTTCTTGCATCTTAGGGCGTTGACATAGCATTTTCGTGCTGTTGTCTGATCGCCCAAGACTTCACCAATTCCTCCCCTTAGGCGGTATTTCAGCTTTTAATGTGCCGTTGAGGGCACCATCTCGTAGGGGTTTATAGTTGTTCTCCCGAGAATTCCGTTGTAAGCGCCAAGGCTTTCGACAATCACGAAAGTGATGTCGACTTTCATTGCGTTCCATCCCTCTCCTATCACAGTGGGAAGGGTGATCATTCCCAGTGGGTATGTAGCAGCTCCAGCAAAGCTTACTAACGGGAAATTTCCCGGCTTCAGGTCCTCTCTTTTCATTCCCAGCTGTTCGAGGACGTTGATATGGAGGATGTCTGACGAGCTTCCTCCGTCGACTAGAATTCTTTTGACATCGAACCCGTTGATTTCCATCGTTATTACTAACGCGTCATCATGTGGGTAGACGATGTGTGCCATGTCTTTTCTCGAGAATCCTATCACGAGGTCCTCCTCTTCCGGTTTCTTTCTTTTCCCATATTTGGGGAGTGTGCTCGCCTGCGCAGCGTAGACATCTCTTGTGTTGGAGACTTGTCCTCCTGCAGCTGGACCACCATGAATGACATTAATGACTCCCCTCTTTTTAGGAGGAGGGTTGTCAGTGGTCTTCTCTTTTCCTTTCTCCTTTGGCGTGAACTTTCTTTTCACCTTTTCGATCTTTCCCCCTGGTCGACGTAGTGCTTAAGTCCGCCTTCTTGTATGATTCGATTGATTTGGAACTTAAGGCTTCTACAGTCGTCTGTTTCATGGCCGTTGACTTCGTGGCTTTCACACCACTTGTCTTGCTCCTTCCCTAGCTGACCCTTTCTGAAACCGAATGGCTCTCTCCAGAGGTTTTGTTCTTTCATTTCTTTCAATATGACGCTCAGGGGAGCATTCAAAGGGATCAGCTCGATGGTGTTGACGTCTGGATTCTTGTCTTCTTCAATGTTGAATGTTCTCTTCTGGGGCGGAGTCCATTGTTTTTGTTGGGGGGTTTGGTTCTGCTTCGGGGGGCCTGGCTTGCTTTCATCTTTTTTGTTGCCGGGCTTACCCCACTTGTCCCGTGCTGTCATCTTGTAATGCTCAGCATCGATGTATTCTTTAACTCTTGCCACGAGTTCTTCCATTGTTTCCGCAGGTCTTGTAGAAAGCTTTTGGCCTAAGTCGTACCCGTGCCTACCCAGGTTTCTGACAAAGGCATGGATGATTTCTGTCTCTGCGATGTTCGTTTGGATTTCCGAGATGTTTTGGTTGAATCGGATGTAGTAGCTTGCGAGGGACTCATTCCACTCTTACTTGACGTCATCCAAGGCATTTGATCCTTTGATAATCGAACGTTCTCCCATGTAACGTTGGATGAACTTTTCTTTGAGGGACTGCCATGAGTCTATGCTTTGCTTTGGCAGGGAGAAGAGCCAGTGTGCGGCTGGTCCGCCTAACGTTTGGGGGAACGTCATGGCTATGTGGTGAGGGTTGTCTGTCCTTCCCAAAAGCATTACTTCATGCTGCTGCACATGCTCTATTGGATCTCCCTTGCCTCGGTATTTTTCTGGTCTTAGATTATACAGTGCGTCTGGGACGCGACTGTACACCAGCTCGTCAGTGAAAGGGTGGGATGTGGTGTCTACCAAAGTGTTCATCCCTCTCATCTTCCTTTGCTTTATCTTCTTTTCGATCAGCTTTTCAAGCATCTCCTCCGTCAACCCGGTGATTGGGTTACCCTGATTTGGGGGGTATGCACCTTGATATGCATCTTGTCCCATGCTTGCGCCTTGTTGGGGAAATTGCGCCTGCGTCGGGTTGTACTGAGAATATCCACCTTGATATCCTTGGAATGTTTGAGACGGCTGCCTCCAGGCTCCTTCATTGAATGGCCCTGCTTGGTAGGGTGTTTGGGAGTGTGAGAGCTCCTGTCTTGTCCCTTGTTGGGGGAACTGCCTGTTTTGCTGTGCATTCCCGTGAAAGGTCGGGGTTTTTGAGATTGTAGGGCCTCTCTGCTGAGGTGTGTTCATTGGAGGCACCTGCCTTGGTGGCGGGGGCATATTTGCTTGTTGCGCGGGAGGGGGTGGTGGCGCCCTGTATCCTTGGTTGCGCAGTGCCTCTCTTAGATGAAGCAGCTGTTCGAGTGCTGCCATCATTTCCGGGGTGACTGTAGGCGCAGTCTGTGCCCCTGGTGCTTGGTTGTATGCTCCAGCGTTTGGCATTCCATATGGTTGCTCCTGCGTGTTGAAGGTTTGGTGGGCGAAGCCTGGAGGGGCGTTGGTTTGCTGTGTGCCCCCTTGCGCGTTACTCCGAGAGTGTACGCTTCTTGCCGGCATAGACGAGGCGACTGAGGCCTCGCCTTGGCTCTGCGGGGGGTTTCTCTGCGGAGGAGATCTCATGCTTGACTTCGGAGCCGGAGTTTTCCTTGGACGTCCTGGTCCTCTTCTCTACGTCTTAGTCGGCGGTGGCTGCTCGTTGCTTGCCATGCTGTTGGGTCTGTGGGTGATCCGCAGACGGCGCCAAGTGTTTCGACCAAGTTATTGCGGGCTGTCCGCGGGATAACTCGTCGAGGTCGTCGGGTTGGGTGCGAGCTAAGTCCGCCTTCTAAAGTCGTGCGCGGGCCTAAACTTCGTCTTCTGAATGAGGGTAAGTCCTTCCGGCTCTCTAACAGATCGTCCGTCGGCACCTACAAAGGAGCGTTACCAAGCAGTTCCCGTGGAGAAGGGGGGGTGCTTGGCGTGCTCACTCCGACGATCAACATCAATAGATTTCTAGAGAGAGAAAGAGAGGGTTTTTAGAGAGAGGTCAGAGCTTTTCCCAAGCTTGCCCAAAATGATTTTGGAATGACTTGAAAATGTTTGCCCCCAAGGTGGCTATTTATAGGCAACCTTGGACCGTAAACCGGTTTTGACCCGGTTCAATGTGGAAATGTGAACCGGGATGCATGGGAGAGCTTTGGGAAAAGGACTCTGACGCGCGTCTCAGGCGGCTGTCATGAGCGGGACGCGCGCGCCTCTGAAATATAGGTCTCGGACACATAGGAGTTAGTTAAAAATCGGGTCTCCGTATACGTCCGAGACGAGATGGGGGGTGTGCGCGACACCCCCCGGGTATTGAGCTTACCCGGAATTCCGGGTAAGCTGGGGCTTACCCGGAATTTTCCGGGTAAGCTTAGCTTACCCGGAATTTTCCGGGTAAGCCCCCCGGGGACGCCGGGCAAGTTTCGAAACTCGCCCGGTTTTCCCCGGTTAGCTTGAAATTGGGTTTCGGACGGGTCTCGTGCGTGTATGAAGTCCAAGTAATTAAAACCGAGCCCGAATCACGCGTATGTCCATCACATAATATTAATTAATTATTTAAATGTCCATTTTTTTATTTACTCTGGTGGTGGTTTTCATTTAGGGTATGGATAAGGTTTACAGTAAACTTGACTAGGGGTTTAGTATTTCCACTATGGCTTAGTGGTTGAATTTTTTTAAAATTTAATATTTAATTATATTATATTTGTTCCAATTGATATATGAAATCAGTAGCAACTAATATTATTTTATGTGCATGAATTATATTCCATAATATTAATTAATTATTTAAATGTCCATTTTTTGATTTACTCTGGTGGTGGTTTTCATTTAGGGTATGGATAAGGTTTACAGTAAACTTGACTAGGGGTTTAGTATTTCCACTATGCCTTAGTGGTTGAATTTTTTTTTAAAATTTAATATTTAATTATATTATATTTGTTCCAATTGATATATGAAATCAGTAGCAACTAAAATTATTTTATGTGCATGAATTATATTCCATAATATTAATTAATTATTTAAATGTCCATTTTTTGATTTACTCTGGTGGTGGTTTTCATTTAGGGTATGGATAAGGTTTACAGTAAACTTGACTAGGGGTTTAGTATTTCCACTATGCCTTAGTGGTTGAATTTTTTTTTAATTTAATATTTAATTCTATTATATTTGTTCCAATTGATATATGAAATCAGTAGCAACTAAAATTATTTTATGTGTATGAATTATATTCCATAATATTAATTAATTATTTAAATGTCCATTTTTTTATTTACTCTGGTGGTGGTTTTCATTTAGGGTATGGATAAGGTTTACAGTAAACTTGACTAAGGGTTTAGTATTTCCACTATGCCTTAGTGGTTGAATTTTTTTAAAATTTAAAATTTAATTCTATTATATTTGTTCCAATTGATATATGAAATCAGTAGCAACTAAAATTATTTTATGTGTATGAATTATATTCCATAATATTAATTAATTATTTAAATGTCAATTTTTTTATTTACTCTGGTGGTGGTTTTCATTTAGGGTATGGATAAGGTTTACAGTAAACTTGACTAAGGGTTTAGTATTTCCATTATGCCTTAGTGGTTGATTTTTTTTTAAATTTAATATTTAATTCTATTATATTTGTTCCAATTGATATATGAAATCAGTAGCAACTAAAATTATTTTATATGCATGAATTATATTCCATGATATTAATTAATTATTTAAATGTCCATTTTTTTATTTACTCTGGTGGTGGTTTTCATTTAGGGTATGGATAAAGTTTACAGTAAACTTGACTATGAGTTTAGTATTTCTACTATACCTTAGTGGTTGAATTTTTTTTTTTTAATTTAAAATTTAATTATATTATATTTGTTCCAATTGATATATGAAATCAGTAGCAACTAAAATTATTTTATGTGCATGAATTATATTCCATAATATTAATTAATTATTTAAATGTCCATATTTTGATTTACTCTGGTGGTGATTTTCATTTAGGGTATGGATAAGGTTTACAGTAAACTTGAGAAGGGGTTTAGTATTTCCACTATGCCTTAGTGGTTGAATTTTTTTTAAAATTTAAAATTTAATTCTATTATATTTGTTCCAATTGATATATGAAATCAGTAGCAACTAATATTATTTTATGTGCATGAATTATATTCCATAATATTAATTAATTATTTAAATGTCCATTTTTTGATTTACTCTGGTGGTGGTTTTCATTTAGGGTATGGATAAGGTTTACAGTAAACTTGACTAGGGGTTTAGTATTTCCACTATGCCTTAGTGGTTGAATTTTTTTAAAATTTAATATTTAATTCTATTATATTTGTTCCAATTGATATATGAAATCAGTAGCAACTAAAATTATTTTATGTGCATGAATTATATTCCATAATATAAATTAATTATTTAAATGTCTATTTTTTTTATTTACTCTGGTGGTGGTTTTCATTTAGGGTATGGATAAGGTTTACAGTAAACTTGACAAGGGGTTTAGTATTTCCACTATGCCTTAGTGGTTGAATTTTTTTTTTAAATTTAATATTTAATTCTATTATATTTGTTCCAATTGATATATGAAATCAGTAGCAACTAAAATTATTTTATGTGCATGAATTATATTCCATAATATTAATTAATTATTTAAATGTCATTTTTTTATTTACTCTGGTGGTGGTTTTCATTTAGGGTATGGATAAGGTTTACAGTAAACTTGAGTAGGGGTTTAGTATTTCCACTATGCCTTAGTGGTTGAATTTTTTTTTAAATTTAATATTTAATTCTATTATATTTGTTCCAATTGATATATGAAATCAGTAGCAACTAAAATTATTTTATGTGCATGAATTATATTCCATAATATTAATTAATTATTTAAATGTCATTTTTTTATTTACTCTGGTGGTGGTTTTCATTTAGGGTATGGATAAGGTTTACAGTAAACTTGACTAGGGGTTTAGTATTTCCACTATGCCTTAGTGGTTGAATTTTTTTAAAATTTAATATTTAATTCTATTATATTTGTTCCAATTGATATATGAAATCAGTAGCAACTAAAATTATTTTATGTGTATGAATTATATTCCATAATATAAATTAATTATTTAAATGTCTATTTTTTTTATTTACTCTGGTGGTGGTTTTCATTTAGGGTATGGATAAGGTTTACAGTAAACTTGACTAGGGGTTTAGTATTTCCACTATGCCTTAGTGGTTGAATTTTTTTTTTTAAATTTAATATTTAATTCTATTATATTTGTTCCAATTGATATATGAAATCAGTAGCAACTAAAATTATTTTATGTGCATGAATTATATTCCATAATATTAATTAATTATTTAAATGTCATTTTTTTATTTACTCTGGTGGTGGTTTTCATTTAGGGTATGGATAAGGTTTACAGTAAACTTGAGTAGGGGTTTAGTATTTCCACTATGCCTTAGTGGTTGAATTTTTTTTTAAATTTAATATTTAATTCTATTATATTTGTTCCAATTGATATATGAAATCAGTAGCAACTAAAATTATTTTATGTGCATGAATTATATTCCATAATATTAATTAATTATTTAAATGTCATTTTTTTTATTTACTCTGGTGGTGGTTTTCATTTAGGGTATGGATAAGGTTTACAGTAAACTTGACTAGGGGTTTAGTATTTCCACTATGCCTTAGTGGTTGAATTTTTTTAAAATTTAATATTTAATTCTATTATATTTGTTCCAATTGATATATGAAATCAGTAGCAACTAATATTATTTTATGTGCATGAATTATATTCCATAATATTAATTAATTATTTAAATGTCTATTTTTTTATTTACTCTGGTGGTGGTTTTCATTTAGGGTATGAATAAGGTTTACAGTAAACTTGACTAGGGGTTTAGTATTTCCACTATGCCTTAGTGGTTGAATTTTTTTAATATTATATTTCTTATCATTACTATTATAATATATAATATAATCATATAAATTGATACCCTAAAATAATTGGAAAAAAATAACTTGATATTATTAATATATATTGGATAAGTATACATCAATATAACTGAACAGAAAAAAATTATTGGCTAGAATCGGTGATTTAAAAGAGAATTTAGTAAATTTGAACATAATTATATTAGAATAGAACTACGTATGCAGTTAATAAATAGTAAGATAACTTTTGCACAGTCATGAAAATATAAATATATATATATATTAAATAAATGGGTAAAGAAGAGTCTTTATCTCTTACTTTTTGGCACAGTTATTGAAAAATAATCTTAAGAAAAGGGAAAAGAAGATTCTGTCCCTCTCTCCTGCTTATCTTCTTCATCTTCCTCATCAACCACGAGAAGAACATCAATGGCGGAAGAACAAAATTAATAACATTTTTGTTTTCTTCATTGCAGTTCAAAATCTGACCATAAGGACAAGCAAGTAATCTCTTACATTATCACATATTTTCAAAGGGGGCAAACTTAATCAAGTCAATTTAATTATTAGGAGGGGCAATTGCCCCTTCTGGACCTTATATAGCTTCATCCCTGTCTGAAGCTCTGTCAAACTGGACTGACTACAGATCCAAAACGGAACGTATAGTAAACGGCAAGTTCAAACGTCACTTAAAACTTCACATTCGGTCTGGATAAATCTTCGAACCGTGGTCTAATTCACTTAAGTGATGTGATATGATGTGACAAGAACCACTAAACCGCATTTTTTCACTTTTTTGGTTATTTACAAGTTTGCCATTAAATACATGCCTCTAATTGGTGGAAATTAGGCCGCATGAAACAACGGCCGTTCCATAGTTTAGTCCTTCATAATTGTTCTGGGTCGACCACGAATTTGGTAATTTTACCGTAAAATCCCTCAACTCTACAAAACATTACATTTTTGAATTTCTTAGAACAATAGTCATTACTGCTTCAAACAAGCTACTTTATCATTTCTGTCTTCCACTGCACCGGAGACGATCCCCTACCCTTTCTTTGCCTCTGCAAATTTCTTCCATTCTATTTTTGAAAGAGAAATAAACCGTCAGATCTGCTTCCACATTCCGAATCCAAACCCTAATCGCTTCTTCTTTGGCCACGGATCTGTCGATTTGGTCCGGCCTCAACGGAGACCAAGCTTCAGGACGATGGGCGATTTCAACCTTGCTCTCGTAATCGTCGCCATTGTGGTCTGCCTCCTCGTCTTCGTCTTCAATGTCTACCTCCTTGTCAACTACCAGCATCCAGACGATGCTAACCAGGCATATTTTCCAAAGTTCGTCGTCGTTCTGGGCCTCTCGGTCGCCGCCATTTCCATTCTCATGCTTCCGGCGGATGTTGCCAACAGGCAGGCGTGTCAGCACGCGATATACAATGGAGCATGTAATCTGACCCTGCCGATGAAGGACCTGTGGCTGGCTATCTACATTCTGGATGCTGTGCTAGTATTCTTCATCATCCCATTTGCGATGTTCTACTACGAAGGTGACCAGGACAAGTATGTGGTTTTGTCTAGGGTTTTATTTCAGGTTGAGCTTTGAGAAATGGGGGTTGGAACGCTGTGGTTGAAAGTTTTCTCTTTTGAGCTCTTAGTTGTTGATGATGATGGTTTTTGAGTACAGGAGCATTGGCAAGAGGATCAAAAGTGCCTTGATGTGGGTGGTGACCACAGCCATTGTGTGTGCTCTTCTTCTTGGCATCTTATACGGTTAGTCACATTGAAGTGTTGATTAAGCTACTGCTTGTAATTATTGCTATAAAAATATTAAGTCTAGCAATCCTCTCGTGGGTAGATTAGTACTATCATGTACCGTACCGTACCATTCAAATTCTGTTTCTTCCAGCTGTGTCCTTTTTATAACTGCGGATTAAGTGTGCATTTTTTGGAGGTTGTGTACCCACAATTCCTGCACAATTTAGACTTCTTTGAGAATAAATTTACCAAGCTCAATTATAGATCTCATGTTTAATGGTCTGCGTGCAATTAAAGTAAAAATGCACTTTGAAATCTTGATAATTGATATTATCTGAGCTGAGCTGAACACCACTTGGAGTTGCTGAATGGAAGTCTTTAAAGTACTTCTATGGCTTGCTGGCACCTGTGTTTAAATATTTTTTTTACCTCTGTGGTCTTGCAGGTGTCATAGGGAAGGTGGACTTTACAGTCAGACACCTTTCCTCAGCCACAACAAATTTTCCAAGTAACTGGGCCTTTTCCAACGGTCAACAATGTATTGGAAGTTCAAACCAGGTCACTCTTTATTTTGAGATTTTCTTTTGTTTGAATTTATTTGAGTAGTTGAAGATTGATCCTAGTTAATTTCCTGTGTTGGTGAAATTCTTCCACCATGTATACTGCATTGTCTGCTCCTGATTCAGCCTGAGAGACAGCTGAGACTGAACATACGTCCATGTTCTGCCTGTGTGGTTAATTTTGTTCTGACTGATTAAATTCTTCTCCCATGCATTACAGTGTGCAGCATATCTAGCACCAGCATCATCTGAAAAAACATGGACTATGCGTACAACTTTTCCAGAATATGTTGTGGCTCTAGCCACAGTAGTTGGATCCGTACTTTTCACTGTATGTTTCTCTTTCATCTTTCTTGCCATGAGCCTTTATTATGTTGATATTGGTTATTGATGAATTCCATAAGATTTGAAACTTGAACTGTTTTCCTGTTTTGTGATAGATATTTGGTGGAGTTGGCATAGCATGTCTACCACTTGGACTTATCTTCGCATTCATCAGGCGACCTAAGGCTGTTATCACCCGATCACAGTATATAAAGGTGCATTTTCACGGTCTATCCACTCATTAACCATCAGCAACTCATGGAGTATAGATTATTTTAGTCATATGCATTTATGCTGTTGCTCAGTACATGATTTCTGGTATCTTGTAGGAAGCCACCGAACTTGGGAAGAAGGCAAGAGATTTGAAGAAAAATGCTGATGCATTACATCAAGAAGAAAAAAGTAGTGGTAAGGGTAGGAAATGGCGGAAAAATGTTAAGGCAATTGAGAAGGTACTTTCTAAACTTGCAGCACTAATTAACTATTTCTAGCCAACTTTGGGTGTTTGTTTTCCTCCTAGAGTATTGTTTAACTAAATTTTATCAAAAAACTTTGCCGTCTATCTGAGAGAGAAACTATTTGATGGTGGTTCAGTTGGTGATCACTTTTTTCTTTTTTGTGATTTTTACTTCATAAACATGTAGGAGTTACTTCAACTTGAGGAAGATGTCAAACTTTTGGAGGAAATGTATCCTCAAGGGGAACAGGTGATAGTCTATTCTTTCATTAAGTGCAAAATGTTGGCTTTGTTTTCTACAACCTTTTCTTAATTATCTTTCCCTTGTTTCCATAGGCTGAAACTACTTGGGCACTTACTGTTCTTGGATATTTGGCTAAAGTGGTATTCGGAACAATAGGGTAAATTCTACTTCTATTCATATTTCATCCAATACATTTGTACTTGTCACATTGCTGTTCTTGTTCAAACTAGTTTAATGATGTTTTCTTTTAAGAATTGGTAGTGACCACTTGCTGTTTGTCGAACTCCATGCTTTTCAGGTTAATTGTTTCAGTGGCGTGGATCGCCCACATTGTCATATATCTATTAATCAACCCACCTCTTTCACCTTTCCTGAACGAGGTTTTCATCAAACTAGACGATGTTTGGGGTGATAAGCATATTAAATGCTCTTTTATAATCTTTTGTTCTTAATTTTCCCAAAATTTTGTGATTCATCTAACTTATGCGTATCATTATGCCACTTGATAGGTCTTCTGGGCACTGCAGCATTCGCTTTCTTCTGCTTCTACCTTCTCCTTGCCGTAGTTGCTGGTGCCATGATGCTTGGACTAAGACTAGTTTTCATCACCATTCATCCGATGAAGTAATTATCAAACTTCTCTCCGTGACTCTAAAACATAAAAATGAACATTTCCATCAAATGCTTGCTAATGTGTTGAATTTGTCTGTTTCACAGATGGGGAGGCACTCTCATGAACTCATTCCTTTTCAATGTGGGACTAATCTTACTCTGCTCCATCAGGTTTTGCATCCTTGCTCACTACTCACAAATCCATATATCTATCTTGATCCTGAAGAATCTGCAGAAAAAAGTTTGATTTCATTAACGCTAATATGCAACTGCTGTTGCAGTGTTATTCAATTTTGTGCCACTGCATTCGGATACTACGCCCAAGCCACTGCTGCACAAGAAATATTTGGACACACTTTGCAATCGCTTCGTGGAATTAAGTACTTATACAAGTGAGTTGATGGTACCCAGAAATTGTACATATTTATTCGTAATTACTATGATTAGGAGTTTAATTACACTTGTCTCGGGTTCTTCCACTCCGTATATTTCAGGTACAATGTATTCCAGATTGGATTTATATCCTTAGCAGGATTGACTTTTGTATATTATGCAGCCTTTGTAAGTTTTCTGCTCCCTTTTTAATATTTTAAAGTATTCTGCAACTCATTCTGTTTTCACTGTATATATTTATATTATCTGGAAAATCTCAGGGATGGAAGAGGAGAAAATCAAGTGGCAAATTCCAACTTTCGAGTTAAAAATCGAGCTAATGGAAATTGTTTTGTGCTATCTTGTTCTCCCGTGAAGTTTAATGTTCATCATATATGAGTGGCCTAGGGTTTAATCTTTTTTACTAGAGAAGTTATGACAGAGGTTGAGTGAAAGTACTAGTCTGGAGACAAAGATTGGAGCTTCTGAAGGGTGGCTGATGATGTCAGTAACTGCTTCTTACTTGTACATGTTGATAAGCCCTGAAATGGTACTAACCATTATTCCGGAAAATGTTGTTTTGCCTCCATATTGAGTGAATTCCCATAATAGGGTGTTTGGCAAAACTTATTCCCAAACTAGGCTTCTTTCAAAACTAATTCCCAAAATAGGTTTTTCTATTTTTTTTAATTAGATATATTTTTTACTTTACATCCCAAAGTTTATATTTTGTTACAATTGACCCTAAACCGAAATAATACAAGAAATATGTTAGAAAAATTGAAAATATAAGGTAGTTATATGTAAAAGTTAAAAACTAAAATATAAGAAATTATTAATTGTGAAAAAAAACTGTGAAAATAAATTATGCTAAAGGATATAAATTATTAAAAAAAAGTTGTGATATAAAATGTAAATAAACTAAATACTCGTGATTTTTTAAGTATGAAAATATAAAAATGAAAGCGTACATAAACCCTAAGTAAAACATGTTAAATTTATAAAATTAGTGACTGAAAAAAAAAATAGAAAAACTAATTTACATTTGAAAAATCAATAGAATAAATTTAAGAATGAATAAAATTTGTATATTTTTTTTTAATACTCTTGATGAATATTTTTTATACCATTATATGTTGTTTTTCTTGCCAATATAAAGTTGTTTAAAACTTATTTATTTTTATATGTAAATTGTATCCTTTAATTTCATATATTTTTTAAAAATTAAAAGCTACAAAAAATTGTATGTTTGATTATTTTTTTAATGTGTATTTTTTATCATTTCATTAATTAATTATTTTTTATTTCCATTTTTATTTTTATATTTTTCATATATTTAATTTTCTTAATTTTCAATTTTTTTCTTGTATTATAATACGATTGAGGGTTCATTTGTAACACAATATAAACTTTAGGATGCAAAATAAATAATAGATATTATTAAAAATATGAAGAGACCTATTTTGGAAATTAGTTTCTGAACAAGCCTAGTTTGAGAATTAGTTTCGAGAAGTGACCTAGTTTGGTCATTCACTCCTCCATATTGTCTCAATGTGTATTATCCATGTGTTAAATATACCGAACACAGACTTTCTGTACGTGTTTATTTCGTGTATATCATGCCGTGTTAAGTTTAGTCAATTGTACATATATAAGAGATCTTTAAATAATAATAAATAATAAAATAATGAACTTTACGTAGTACAAATTCTGAATTAATATATTCGATTTTCATTCCCCAACCAACCACTAATTTACGTCAGCCCTTCCATTCCAAATCTGAGTTCATCATCCACCGTACCCACACTGGGATGAACCCCATCCTAATCAGACACGACAACAGAAAGTTTCCCCTTAGTTGAACGTTTTTGAGTTTTTTTGCTAGATAATTACATTGTTCCTTCGTTAATTAGTCAACTGCTCGATGAAGTGTCCATGTGATGTGATTAATTATGCACATCTCTTGAGTTGTAGAGATTTTACAAAGTTATTGTGTTTCTCTCATTTTTCAGTTGTGTGTCAACTGCTCGATTCCCTTGCTCAATATCATTCGACACATGCGAACATCATCAAGCTATTTGATTTCTACGGGTGGGCGTCTCCAGTGATCAGGTATTCTATTCACCATAAACCAAGGTTGGTTGGACCAACTGGTAAAACGAGTTGCGTTCACATGAGCAGCTCGGGATCGAATTCCACTGTAGACACTGTTGGATCACGGTCGAAGCTCCGGTACGTTCTTGACGGAAAACCTGAACTCCTTGGCTCCGCGTAATCCTGCAAAAAAGGGGATGATCTGGGTGGTGACCCAGAATCCCTCTCCGATGCTTAAATGAGAGTTTGAACGATGGGGTGGATAGCAATAGTCTAAGTTCGTATTAGAGAGTGTAACCTTTCTGAGGTAACTTCCTCCTTTATATAGGAGGGGAAGTTACCTCAGTTACCTGTAACCGCGCCTGGCCGTTTACCCACGTTCCGTATATCTCGTTCAGGATTCCGCGTATCTCGCCCCACGCTCCGCGTATCTCGCCCACGCTCCGCGTATCTCGGGCACGCCCTGCGTATCTCGGGGGAGTTTATCCGTATCTTAACCGTTTCCCCACTACTCTATCTAGTAGGCGGGTTTCTTGGTCTTATCCTCTGATCACAAGTCCCGATCCATATCGGGGACTCCAGAGTTGTCTCATTCTAGGTCACCACCCAGGACCCCTCGTCCCACGGGACAGGGCCAGCATTCTCGGGGCTTTATTATCGGGACCTTCTCAAAGGCATATCGGGGCCTACTCAGAGGCTTCTCGTCGGGAGCATTCAGTTCATATATCGGGACCGATCTCGTCGGGACCCTTCATACTGGGCTTCTGGACCTTCCAGGTCTTTCGCGAGGCCCTCTAGGCTTACCCGCCGTTTATTGACTGTTAACGGGGCTAACGATTACATCGTAACCCATCATTTGCCCCCAATACATGAGGGACTTATAGTCTGTCGTGTCTTCCAATTCCGGACCTTCCGACATCATCGTCGAAGGCTTTCATCTTCAGACCTCCCGATATTACCATCGGAGGCTTTTACCTTGGGTGCAACTCTTTAATCACAGAGCTTCTCGCTCACGATTCCTCGAGACTCTAAGGACAGTTGCCAAATCCGAGGAGACTCCTCGGTTACTCAACCATTAAATGCAAGGGATGATGAAACGACGCCTAAGCAGGCGTGACTGCTGCTTTCTGAAAAAGCAGTATTACGTCAGTATTACGTCACTAACGTCTCTTCCGTACTGTCCCCTATAATCTTGACGATCCAGATTGAGTCGTTTCGTCTTCAACGGTCCGGATTTGAATCTGTCCAGCTGTCTTTTTATCTATAAAAGCCAAAACCCTGGCACTATTCACTCCTTCCTTACCGTTCTGATTTCTGAAAGCTCTGCCATTGTCAAACCTCGAAGCTTTTCTCTTCAAGTCTCGTTTGATTCTCCGGCGATTCAAGGCTTCCAGCCGTCAAGATCTTCTCTTCGTCTTCTCCGATCAATCACCCACTATGTCTGGTAAGACTTTCCTTCTTTGCCTCGGTGATTTACTGATATTATCTTCTTTTTCTTGCCTAAGTTTTCCCGTTATGGCCGTTTTTAGACGAGGCCAGTTCTAGAGGAAGGAACCTCTTTACGTTCGAGCTTGCTATTAATGAAATCTCGGAGACCCTTTATGAAGCTGCTCTCCGGGAAGGTTGCATCACTTCGGCCTGGGAACCTCGCTTTCCCTACGATTCTCGCCAACCCACCAAGAGAAAACACATAGTTACCCGTCCTCGGGAATCCCCTCCGACCGGTAGGCGCGGGTCAGAGAAATCAAATACATACTTCAAGGGGAAACCCCCCGCGTCCTCAAGGCGGGCTATTAAAACTTCTGTGGAAAGGACCAGTACGTCCCGCGCGCGGTCATCTGGTGCCCCAATAATGAACTTCCTGACTTTATTCGTCCCGCAACCGCAGGTCAATCGGAGGCTCTCACTCCGACGAAGGCTGCAACTCCAGCGAGGGCTGCGACTCCACGGGAGCCGATAACAGAGAATACCCCGACGGAAACTCAGTTCCGTCAGGTGACTGACTTGGACGTTTCCCCCTCCTCTGAGGAGCCAAATGAAGGCCTGATTCCCCGTCATAGGCCAGGGCGGAGCATCCTGAGGCCAGCTGTGGAGGACGTGTCCCGGAGTCCTCCCTTGGATTTGCGCTCTCCCACTCCGGAGCCTCCGACCGAGGCTTCCAGGGTCGTCCCTCCTCTTCCCCTGGATGGGAGCCTCTACGAGGTTTACACCCCCGATCAAGAGACGGTTCCCTGGAACCCGATCGAGTCTCTTCGAGGGGTCCCACTCCATCGGGGAGACCTTCAGCCAGAATTGGCCATGCACCTGCTGGCAGGGTCAATTCCACCATCCTTGAGACGTCCGATCTCCTTGGCTGACGAAGATATCGACGAGGATCTTCGCGACATGGCCATCCGTCGGATGGAGGTAAAACTTTACTTTCGCTTTTGCTCTTGCCTTCGATTATCGGACCTTAACCTCTTTTCCTTGTGCCTTAGGAAACTACGAACCAACAGCGCTGCTTTGGTTACATCCTCACTCCGAAGGAGGAGCGGGCCAGGTCGGAACCCGACGCCTTGGCCAAGCTCCAGGAGGACCTTGCCGATGCTGTGGCGGCAAGGGAAAAGATAACCAAGGAGCAGACCCTCCTTGGCCAGAAGGCTATGGACTTGCAAAAGCAGGTCCATGACTATGAATCCTTGCTGCGTCGGGAGCGGAAGACGCTCAAAGAGGAACAGCATCGGCACGAAGCGGACCAGAGGCAGCTCGTCCTCGAGAAGAGCATTCTCGAGGAAGCCAAGGCAGGGCTCGAGGAAGCCAAGGCAGGGCTAGAGGCCGAGAAGGCTGAATTTCCTGCCAAGCTGGCTGAGGCAAAGGCTCAGGGTCGCGAGGAGTATCGGAACTCCGACGATTTCTAGGCGGATGCCGTGGGGTTCTGCAATGCCGAGGTGGAGAACATTCTGTTCAATGTCGTCAATGAGCTTTACACGGTATACAAGGATGCCATTGACTTTAAGAAGTCTGAGACCCTCGCCCCCTTCGCGGAGAAATACTTCAACCTCCCCGCGGAGAGTGATGAGGCCGATGCCCCCGAGGGTGCCGCGGACCCGACTCCACGAACTGCGGAGCCTTCTGCCCTGGACCCCGCGAACTCTGCTCCCTCCGAAGCTGCTGAGGACCCAACTTCCAACAAGGACCCGGCTTAATGCTTCATTCTTTAAGTCCTTGTAATTTCCTCTTCACAATTTCCTCCTTGTATCGGAACCTTTAGGCCTTCGAGCCTTTATGAAAAATTCCTTTTATTTATTTTGGTCTCGATTATTATTGCACTACTTAAAGCGACTTGACTCGTTACTTAAAACGTTCTGATACATCACTTAAGATGACTTCATACATCCTTCCGATGCTTCACAAGAACTTACCACTTAAGGTTTCTTGCCCGTGCCATTTAAGGTGATTTCATACGTCCTTCGCGACGTTTTTCTCGGGACCTCACCACTTAAGGTTTCTCGTCCATGCCGTTCAAGGAAATTTCGCACATCACTTAAGATGATTTTATCGTACCATTTAAGGCTTTTTATCGCGTCATTCTAGACGACTTAATCATACCCCTTAAGGCTTTTTGCTGCATCATAAAGACGACTTACTCGGACCCCTTAGGGATTTTATTCATACCTAGGCTTTTTGTTGCATCATAAAGACGACTTAATCATACCTCGTAAGGCTTTTGTTCTTACCTCGGATGGCTTTTTATCGCGCCATAAAGACGACTTAATCGTACCTCGTAAGGCTTTTTAATCGTACCTCGGAAGGCTTTTATCGCGTCCTTTAAGACGACTTACTCGTACCTCGGAAGGCTTTTTAATCGTACCTCGGAAGGCTTTAATCGCGTCCTTTAAGACGACTTACCAACAGTTAGAATAAATCTAAAAGCAATTTGATCGGAAGCAACTTCTTTTATTCATTAATAACTCAAAGCTTGCTTACATCGAATCAATCGATAGATAACTTGCGCCATTCGCGGCAACTTAACATCACGCACCACTTAAGGCGACTTAGGATCAAACATGACATTTCTTCAAGTGTGCGCCAGTGAAAGAATGTTTCAACGTCTTGCCATCAAGGTCTTCTAACTTGTACGCATTCGGGGCTGGCATCCCTACGATCTTGTAAGGTCCCTCCCATTTCGGTGACAGCTTGTTGATCCGATCTTGATAGACGAACTCATTCCTCCGCCAAACAAGTTCTCCAACGAAGAATTGTCGGGACTTGACCCGCCGATTATAGTACCTGGCTGTTGCCAGACGCATCCGAGCCTGAACTTCATCAGCCTTCCACCTTTTCTCTTCAAGCAAGTCCAAGTCCAGACGTCTCATTTCTTCGTTCGTCAGAGGCTCATAATACCTCATGCGATGGGACGCCACCGCTATCTCCACGGGAGCAACTGCCTCCGTGCCATAAACAAGGCCAAACGGAGTCTCCCCCGTCGATTGCTTGGGTGTTGTTCTAACAGCCCACAGCACGTTTTCAAGCTCATCTAGCCAATGACCCTGCAAGGCATAGACCCTCTTCTTCAAGCCATCCATTACGATCTTCTTGGCTGATTCCACTTGCCCATTTGTTTGAGCGTGGTGGACCGAAGCTGTCCGATGCTCAATGTTCAGCGGTTCCAGATACTCCTTCAACTGAGCCCCATTGAACGGAGGACCATTATCGCTGATCAACACTTGAGGAACCCCGTACCGGGATACAATTTGAGTCTGGAGAAACTTGACGATCTGTTTCCCCGTCGTCTTGGCCAACGCCTTAGCCTCTATCCACTTCGAAAAGTAATCAATGGCTACAAGTAAGTACTTGCACTGACCTTTCGCTTGCGGAAGGGGTCCCACCAAGTCAATGCCCCACTGCGCGAAGGGCCAAGCACTCTTGATGGACATCAAGTTAGCGGCGGGAGCCACGATATTCGGAGCGTACCTCTGGCACGCATCACAAGATTGGACCAACGCTATCGCTTCCTTGTTCATCGAAGGCCAGTAGTAGCCTAAATTCAGCGCTTTCCTCACAATGGATCGGGCCCCTTCATGACAGGCCGCGACTCCTTCGTGCAACTCTCTCAGAATCCGATTCGTGTCAGGCTCCGCCACACATATCAGAAAAGGATTTACATGCCCCTTCTTATATAACTGGTTGTCCACCATCACGTAGTTGCTTACGATTCGACGCAACCTGACAGCTGCCACTTCATCGTCAGGTATGTGACTATCGGGGTCATCCAGGTGGGTTCCTCTTCTTCCTCCGATCCTGCTTCAATAGCACATACTTTCGATGGATCGATGGTTGAGATAATTACCCTCTCCAGAAAGTGCACCTTCCGATTCTCCTCGGGGGCTACCCCCAGGGCAAATTTTCTCAAGGCATCTGCCTCCGCGTTTTCTTCCCTCGGGATTGCCTCAATGTCGAAGCTTTTGAAGCTTCCCTTCAAAGTCTGCACCTCGTGCAAATACTTCCTCATTGTCGGGTTCTTCGCCTCGTAATTCCCCAGGACTTGATTCACGATCAGGTTAGCATCACACTTCACCTTTAAATGATCAACTCCCGTACCTTTGGCGATTTTAAGGCCCGTGATGAGAGCCTCATACTCAGCTTCATTGTTGGTGGCCCTAAACGTCAAGGCCAAGGCATATCGCAGGGGCTCGCCTCTACCGGGCGGTATCAATACAAATCCTGCCCCCGATCCCTCTACACTTGAAGAACCATCAGTGTACATTTCTCAGGTGTTCTCCTCATTTGGCTGTTCTGATTGCTCTGCTATTTCTGGTTGTTCTGCTATCGAGACCTCCATGGCTGCCCCCTCTACAGGACCTGCTTCTTCCAGATCGGGTGCTGTAGACTCTGCTATGAAGTCCGCCAATGCCTGGCCCTTAATAGCCGTTCTCGGGGCAAAGTGAATACGGAACTCCGTAAGCTCGACTGCCCATTTCACCAATCTCCCCGACGCCTCCGGTCGGTTCAAAAAGTGCTTCAAGGGTTGATTAGTTAACACCGTAATCTCATGGGCATGGAAGTAAGGCCTCAGCTTTCGAGCAGTAATAATCAACGCAAAGAGATACTTCTCAACAGCGGGATAATTCATTTCAGATTTGACAAACGCCTTGCTTACATAATAAACCGGAACTTGGTTGCCCTTGACAATCTTTATTAACACAGAACTAACAACAACTTCAGAAATAACCAAATAGAGATAAAGCGGCTCACCTGGAACCGGTTTTGCCAATGGCGGGAGGGTACGGAGGTGTTGCTTGAGCGCCTGAAATGCCTCCTCGCACTTGTCGGACCACTCAAACTTCTTGTGGGCCCTTAGCACATCAAAAAATGGCATGGCTCGGTCACTCGCCTTGGATAAGAAACGACTCATCGCGGCTAATCGGCCATTCAACACATGAACCTCCCGATGGGTTTTCGGAGACTGCATCTCTTCGATTGCTCTCAGCTTCTCGGGATTCACCTCGATTCCTCTTTGGCTCACCATAAAGCCCAGGAATTTCCCCGAGTTCACTCCGAAAGCGCACTTGTCCGGATTCAAACGAACTTGATAAAACCCCATCCGCTCAAACGCCACCGCCAAGTTGCGGACATGGTCTCCCGCCTGTCGGGACTTCACTAACATGTCATCCACATAAGCCTCCATGGTCTTTCCCAGCATGTCCCCGAACAACTTGTTCACCATCCTCTGGTAAGTTGCTCCAGCATTGACCAGCCCAAAGGGCATAACATCATAGTGATAGACATCACTATCAGCATAGAAGGCTGTGTGGGGGGCATCCTCCTTCGCCATCTTGATCTGGTTATAACCAGAATAAGCATCCATGAAGCTCAGCAGCTCATGTCCCGACGTAGCATCCACCAGCTGGTCGATTCTCGGGAGCGGATAACAGTCTTTCGGGCAAGCTTTGTTCAAGTCGCGGAAATCGACACACATCTGCCACTTCCCGTTACTCTTCCTCACCAGGACCGGGTTAGCGACCCAAGTCTGGAATCGGAGCTCCTTGATGAATCCAGCGTTGAGCAACCTACCCACTTCCTGCTGGATCGCGATCCTTTTATCTGCGCCCATCGGGCGCCTCTTCTGCATGATAGGCTTGATCGCGGGATCAATCTTCAGCTCGTGCACTATCACGTCGGGGCTGATTCCTGGCATATCGCTCGGGGACCAGGCAAACAGCTCCTTGAACTCCTTCAGGAGCTCGATCAATTCTCGGGCTCTTTCCTCCGACAAAGCAGACCCGATCTTCACTTTTCTTTGAGGTCCGTCAATCTCGACCTCTTTCAGATCCTCCATGGGGGCGGGACGCCCAAACTCCTCTCGAGGATCGGCATCAGTCTGAAGGACAGCCATAGCTTCCCTCCTTCTCCTTCGGGTGGCGTTAACATAACACTTTCTGGATGCCACCTGGTCACCCCTGACCTCCCCGACTTCATTATCAGTCGGAAACTTCATCTTCTGGTGGACGGTCGAGGCGACTGCCATGAGAGGATTGATGGTGGTCCTCCCGATGATAGCATTGTACGTCCCCACAGACTCCACCACGACGAAATCCACGTTCCGCCTTTCCGCTTTCCACCCACTACCGAATTCCACCGGTAAGGTGATCATTCCCAGCGGATAGGAAGTAGAACCAGAGAATCCCACCATCGGGAAGTTCACCTGCGTCAGGTCCTTCTTCGTCTTTCCCATGGCTTCCAAGGCGTCCATGAACAGAATGTCGGAGGAGTTCCCTCCGTCTATCAGGATCCGCTTCATCTCGAATCCATCCACATCCAAGGTCACGACCAAGGCGTCATCGTGGGGGCTCTCCACGCCTATCAGATCCTCTGATGAGAAAGAAATCACCATTTCTTCCTTCATAGTCCACGATTGGGACCTCTTTCCTAACACCACGGCAGCAGAAATACGGGAAGCGTAATTCTCCCGAGAAGCGGAGTTATCACCTCCCGCCGCCATTCCTCCATGAATGACATTGATGGTTCCCCGCCTCTCCTTACGGGCACCGGAAGATTCCGGCTCAACCTTCTTCTTCTTTGGAGATCGATCGCGGGACCTGGAACGGGACCGCGATCGAGTTTTGGAACGGGATCGGCACCGTCCCCCACCAACAAACTCCTTAAGCTTCCCCTTCTGGATCAGCTTCTCTATCTCCTTCTTCAGCTCCCGACAGTTATCTGTGTCGTGACCATTGGCTCGGTGATACCGACAGTAACGATCAGAGCGACCTCCCAAGAATTCACCTTCTTTCCTCGGGGGGTATCGGACGAGACCCTGCCGATCCATCACCGCTAGCACGGCGGCCATCGAACTGTTGAGAGGAACGTGACGATCCTCTCGGTTATCCTTCCTCGGAGGACGCTTGTCCTCCCTTCTATCGGGGCGACCACGGCTCCTACTTCCCTCCGATTTGTCGTTCCCTTTGCGATCGTCCGAAAGCTTGAACGATTGCTTTCCTCTTCCTGACTTCGGAGGACAAGCTCTCCGGCAGCAATCTTCGACTCCTACACGTCGATTTGCTGCTTCACCCTCGCTTGCAAAGCTTCCATACTCCACACAGCCTTCACGGCCACACTATGCATCAGATCGGAACCATATGGTGCAGTTAGGTTCCGAAGGAAGGTGCGGATGGTCTCTCCCTCCGATATCTCCTCGTCGATCTCCGCGACACTAGCAGTGAACCGTTGGTAGTAATACGCCAACGATTCGTCAGACCTCTGCACCACCTGGGTCAAAGACCTCACGCTCTTCAAGAGGCGCCTACGACCCTGATACTGCTTGATGAAGCGGTCGTGCATATCAGTCCAGCAAGTAATACATCCTGGCGGTAGGCTGAAAAACCACGTCAAGGCCCTTTCTCCCAATGTGATCGGGAACAGCACACACACGATGTCATCATTCACGGCTCTACCCATACATGCCTGGACATGCCTCTGAACATGGCGGACTGGGTCCCCTTGTCGGAATACCTAGCCCTGGCGGGGCGACAGTATCTATCAGCCGTGGAACAAAAGGATGAGTAGATCGATCCCTCAGCTCCGATGTCATATGCTTCTGGTCGCCCATGCAGATGTTGACAATCTTCACCACCTGATCGGGGGTGATGGGGCCATTCAGGGGAATGGTCCTGTGTTGCACTGGTCCGGGACCGTCGACCACGAACCTTTCCGAGTGCGCGGGTTCCTTACCCCTATTCCTGGACTGAACCTCCTGTTCCTCTTGAACCTCCCTTGGAGGAGGTGGAGGCAACTCTTCCCTTCTCTTGGCAGCCTCTCTTCTGTCCAGAAGAGCCTCCATGGCCTCCAGGAACATGGGCATAGCATCTGCTACTGCCTTAGCCAACTCCGGGTTTGAGGAAGCACCTACCTCCCTCCTTGGGATATCCTCCCTGTTCACCGCCGTGTCTCGGACTGAGACCTCGTGATCTTCACCATGCCCCCCTGTGTGAGAAACAGCAGGGTGATCACCTTGTTCAGCAGCACGCTCCGGCAACGCGGAATTCACGGTTCCAGCAGGGCGAGAACTGCTCGCCGGGACTTGCTTCTTCTGCTTGCCACCACCAGCCATCGATCTAGTAGAAACTATTGTGACTTTTTGTAAGTTTCCCACAGACGACGCCAGACGCCACCTTGGGGAGGATGCTTAAACCTTAATGCTCTCAACCCGAAATTGCGGAAGCAATTGTATATACCAAAAAAAAAAAAAAAAAAAAAACTATTCACCACAAAATCATCAAATACTTTTGATTGACACTTTTCTCTACCAAAATTCTTTTTGTATTGTTAATTGAAAGTGCTTTGCTTTCTTATTGTATAATTCATTGTTCACTAGGCTTGTGTGTATTATTATTGCAAAAATTTGCTTGACATCACTGAAGATCATAAATAAACATTTTTATAAGATTAATTTAGACTCTACTCTACTAATTTGATTTCCCTCAAGATGTTAGTTAATTTACTTAAAAGAGAAATTGTGTCTTCATTCGTGTATAGGTCTTCTCTTACACACCATGATTTTTTTAGAGTGCATTATTGAGTTGGAGGGGCTATGTTGTGAATCAGACAAGTGAAGCCCAACCAGAAGAGGCCCACGACGCATGAAGAAGCAGCCATTATGCATGAAGTAAAGAGGAGCCCAAATAATTAGCTTAATTGGTTATTTACCATTTTGGTAATGTTTTATTCTGTCATTTATAAAGCTGATGATCATGTATTTGGAATTATGCTTGATTTGATGAATGATATCTCGTGAATTTTCGTTCCTAATCTCAACCACCTTCTGAGCTGGTATCATTGGTATCAGAGCTACCCCACTACCCCTTCTCGTCTTCTTTTGCAACTTTTTTCTTCGTTTCTATCTCTCCTCCACCTTCTAGCAATGACAGAAACACGTTTACAGCAAAATGAACGGAATATTGCTGAGATTCAGACGACGGTGGCCATCCGTGCTACGGCCATGGTCGATCTAACCTCTGCAATGGCGGACATGAAGGTCGCCATGGAAAGTATGAAGACGACAATGGATGGTGTCCTTAAACATGTAGATTACTAGAGCCAGAGAGGGGTCGTTCCTACCGGTTCCATTGAAGGCACTCCGTCATCCACCATCATGACCAACCCAACACAGCAAAATCGTTCGTTCCGTTTAGGAAAGATGGAGTTCCCAAAGTTCTGCGGGGACGACGTCGAAGGGTGGTTATTCCGATGTGGCCATTACTTCAAGATAGATTCAATTCCGGAAAGAAGTAGGATCGATATGAAAGTGATCCATTTGGAAGGTGACGCGCTACTATGGCATCAGTCCTTCACGAAGATGAAAGAGCTCCAACGTGAAGCTCTAACCTGGGAAAACTATGCAATCACCATCAAATCTCGTTTTGGGGTGAGTACCTTTGACGATCCCTTGCTAGACTTGAAGAATCTGAAGCAGTCAGGTACTGTCATGGATTACTTCAAGCAATTCGAATCGGTGCTTCTTCGAGTACAGTTATCGGAGCAAGTATCGGAGAAACTAGCCATGAGCAACTTCATCGGAGGCTTAGATCCATCTCTCCAAGGAATCGTACGGATGATTCAACCTAAAACCTTGTACGATGCATATGCCTTAGCAAAATTGCAGGAATCAACGTTGAGGCTTCGTGGTAATCCTCGTTTCAGCCCCCCGTCGGTCCCTTTACCGGCAAAACCTCCACCACCACAAGCACCATTATGGAGGAATGCTGGATCGAGAAATAGCAGAGTCCTCACAAGCAAGGAAATCGAGGAGAAGCGAATCAAGGGCTTGTGTTTTGGGTGTGATGAGAAGTTTGTCCCCTAGGCATCATTGCAAGAAACACCATCTCTACATGATGGAGGTTGATGAAGACATACATGTTAACACAGCAGGGGATGTTGACACAACACAACTTGATGTTAACATAGCAAAACTGAATGTTGACACAGCAGAACTGGAGGACAGTCCTCAGATCTCCATCCATGCTATCACCGGGTCATGGGGAGGGACAACGATCAAGGTAGCTGGACATGTGGGTAATAAAACCATACATATTCTCATAGATTCTAGAAGCACTCATAATTTTCTGGACTTAAATTTGGCTAGACGATTGGGTTGCAATTGTGTTTGTTTGCCTTGCTTCAAAGTCACCGTAGCCAATGGTCATGAGATTCCCTGTGAATTTGCGTGCAAAGGATTTCAATGGATTTTAAGGTTCGAATATACACGGCTGATGTGTTGTTTCTTCCCTTAGACAACTACGATTTGATTCTTGGTGCTCAATGGTTATCCAACTTTGATGATGTTATTATGAACTTGAAGAAGTTGTATCTGAAATTTTATGATGGGACTGAGTTGTGTGAGATACAAGGATAGCTTGATGCTCGAGTGGAGTTAACAAGCTCAGAGAAGATGACTAAGCTGCTGGAACAAGGGACTCAAGTAGCTGCAATTCACCTTTGCAGCCTTTCATTGACATCTGATTCAGTTGACCCATTTCTTCGAGTAGAGGAACCTGCAAATAATGAGATAGTTGATCTCATAATGCAGTATGATGATGTGTTTCAACAACCCACAATGTTACCTCCATGTCGATCAATGGACCACAACATTCCTCTCAAGACCGGTACAAATCAAATTGCGGTAAGGCCTTATCGATACCCGGCTGTACAAAAATCAGCAATCGAAAAAATGGTTGCTGAACTACTGGAGAGTGGAGTCATCCAACCGAGCTCAAGTGCCTTTTCGGCTCCAGTTGTGTTAGTAAAGAAGAAAGACGGCTATTGGCGAATGTGCGTTGATTATCGTAAGCTTAATGCATCAACAATCAAGAAAAAATTTCCAATTCCGCTAGTCGAGGAGTTATTGGATGAGCTACACGGAGCATCGATTTTTACCAAGTTGGATCTTCGTTCGGGTTTCTACCAAATTCGAATGAGAGAGGATGATATCCACAAAACGGCTTTTCGCACCCATGAAGGCCATTATGAATTCAAGGTGATGCCATTTGGATTAACCAATGCACCAGCTACCTTCCAAGGGTTGATGAATTTGATATTTAAGCCCTTCTTACGGAGTTTTGTTCTTGTCTTCTTCGATGACATATTGTTGTACAACGATAATTTGCAACAGCACTTACAGCACTCGCAAGCAGTTTTCCAGCTCTTACGTGATCATTGCTTGTATTCAAAGTTAACCAAGTGCACATTTGGTGGATCGAAGGTTGAATACTTGGGTTACTTTGTCACAGGGGCAGGAGTTTCCACTGATCCTAAGAAGGTTGCGGCAATTACTGATTGGCCCATACCGACTTCACTTAAACAATTACGAGGGTTTCTCGGGTTAGCGGGTTATTATCGCAGATTCATACGTGCATATGGTACATTGAGCAAACCCCTCACTGATTTATTGAAGCGAGATAACTTTCATTGGGACGACAGAACCCAGGCTGCATTTACGACCCTCAAGACATCTCTCCAAACGCTCCAATGTTGGCCTTGCCCAATCTCAACAAGCCCTTTGTGATAGAAACTGATGCTTCAACCGTCGGGATTGGAGCTGTCCTGATGCAAGAGAACCACCCCATTGCATTTATTAGCAAAACATTGTCAGCTAAACACCAAGGGTTGTCTGAATATGAGAAAGAGTTGTTGGCAATATTATTTGCAGTGAAGAAATGGCATTATTACTTGATTTCGAGGAGGTTCATTATTCGTGCGGATCAACAAAGTCTGAAATTTTTATTGGAACAAAAAGTCACAACTCCATTACAACATACATGGTTGGCCAAGCTATTGGGGTTTGATTATGAGATCTTTTACAAAGCTGGAAAAGAAAATGTAGTGGCCGATTCCTTGTCTCGAATTCCAGAAGCTGCTTTTTGCGCCGTAGCCGTTGCTACCATGCCCGATGTGCTCCTTACCAAAATCAAGAATAGTTGGGTTGCTGATCAAAACTGTGCAACTCTAATTACAACACTACAACAAGGAACTGGACCCTCTCGTTTCTCATGGCGAAATGACTTGCTATGGCGGAATGGTCGAATTGTGGTGGGAAATGATGATGCCTTACGTCAGGAACTGCTTGAATTGATGCACAACTCAGCATTTGGAGGGCACTCTGGTGTCCAAGCGTCAACTCAACGACTTACTTCCGTGGTGTATTGGAAAGGGGCAAGCAAACAAATGCGCCAATGGATTCGAGAGTGTTCTACTTGCCAACGTAACAAGAATGAGAATGTTGCAAGTCCGGGATTATTGCAGCCCCTCCCGTCTCCTGGTGGTCTCTTTACTGACTTGTCAATGGACTTCATATCGGGCCTTCCCAAATTGAGCGGCAAGGATGTGATTATGGTGGTGGTTGATCGGCTATGCAAATATGCTCATTTCATCGCTTTATCTCACCCATATACTGCGGTCACAGTGACAAAGGCCTTCCTCGATAATGTGTACAAGCTCCATGGACTCCCAAAATCCATCGTCAGTGATCGAGATTCTGTATTTGTGAGCTCCTTTTGGCAGCAGCTTTTCTCATATCAGGGTGTGGAACTGAAATTATCATAAGCTTACTACCCCCAAACCGATGGGCAAACAGAGGTGGTTAATCAATTTTGGACCACACGCGACACGCGTGGCATGTGGCGCACTAAATGAGGAAGTGTTCAAATATGGCAACTCGCGAAGCTTATAAGAATGCTCAGTGCCATATTAGGGTAGTTTATGTTCTAAATATTTAGTTTAACGTTTAGAATATTTAGTATTAATTGTTAGAATAAATCAGCAATATTTACTTCCTAGTTAGATGTTAATATATATAGTGTTATTCAGTTAATGTAAAGAGGGGGGGGGGGGGGGGGGGGGAACAGAAAAGATAATAAAAAAACGTCTCGATTTCCATGCAAAGAATAAAAAATTCATATCGTCTTCGTCCTCATAGCATGTAGACAGAGTAGCAGCCCAGCACCGATCTTCAACCCATCACCGGACGTCCATCTTCAGCAATCGGCTCCACTCACTCCAAGCCGACCTCGAGCACAGGACCATCAATTACAGCCGACCACCATCGCTCAATCCTCCCTGTCCACTCTCCACCAGCGCCCTGCCGCTCCGTGCTCGATTCCGACGAAACTCCTCACCGTCGACTGCCTTTGATGCTGTCCCGACAAAAAGCTCCGACTCACTTCGCTAATTAGTAAGAGCACATTCACCAGCTCCGGTCTTTGTCTGCATCGTCCCGTTTCAGGCCACCAACTTCGTCCTCCTCTCCAGCCGAGTGCCTCCCCTTCAAGATACGGGTCCTATGTTCCCCGTTCTTCTCTTGGAACCAAATCGGCTAACTGAATAATCAATTCATCAATTGTCGAGTTGTTACATCTCCGAGGGAAGCTCTTTAATTGTTTCGTTTGGTTACGACGGTGGTGAAGGAGGGTCTTGAGTTGTTCCTTATATTTTCTAAACTTAAAGACATCTTCAAGGTTCACACTGAGGTATTTTCCAGCAATGGAGATATTCTAAGATTCTGTAATTCAAAGGAGGTGCTTGAAAAGCACTTAAAATTTACGGGCGGGAAGGTTTTCACACGATTTCCTCATGAACCGAACGATTATCTGCACATCAGCCACGACAAGGCCATGTTTGTTAGCTTTGGTCTTGCGAGAGAAAGGAGTGGATGCTGCTACTCGAGGTTAATATTACACTTTTTCTCATTCACGTGTACACTTTTATTTTATTGTCCAACCTTGGGGACCAGAGTTATACTTAAGTATCTTAGCTATTGGTATTGTATCTGGATTTGAGATTAGAAAAATGATGAGTTAGCTCTTAGCAAAACCCTCAGTATCAACTTATGCGTCTTATCCCAACATATCATATTAAAATTAGTTCATAAGGAATGTTACTTAAAAATAAAATTGGAAAATTAAGTGAATTGGGTACCGAAAGAGCGTAATTAAAAATTGTTATATATTTAATTCGTAATAGAACCCCCGAACTCGAATTTCTGATCGTAGATCGATTTTATACCTAGGGGTTTAATTCGTTATTCGCTTAGGTAATTTAGGATTCTAGTTAGCCTTAATTAACTAGTGGCGACTCTATTCAAAATCCTCGTTTTCAAAACGTATCGCCCTAGGTCAGATTTTAGGTCTGACAAACATAATATATAAATAAGCACGTAATTAAATATGATTATCATTGTTAGGTTCCAAAGTCTCGGGTCAACGGACGGTCGACCTAAGCCTTGTCCCTCACTGGAGATGTTGCGGGTTTGGTGCTCTCGGGTTGTGTTGTCCTAGCTTGCGTCCTTCCGTCCTTAGCTTCTCTTCTCCTCTCGCCCTGCAAGAGGGGCAATACCAGGCACAGAGGGGGGGGGGGGTGGTGCCTGATGAACCCTCTCCGATGCCTAAGTCAGTGCGGTTTTAGAGAGATAAAGCTAGAGAGATGTCAGAGCAAAATTATCCAACTTGCCAAGATGTTCAAATGAATAGTGGAGGTGTTGTATTTATAGGCAACGATGTCATTAAGGTGGCTTAATGACATCGTTAACCTTTAAACACAATTAATTATCATTTAAACACGTAATTAAGACATTAGGGTACGGAGAAGGTTGGCGGAAATAAACCGAGTATGGGAGTCCAAGAATGGTGTCGGGGCCCTTGGGGAGAAGGAAAATCCGACCCCCAAGGGTAGGGGTTGGGTGAGGCCACCCAACCCCTCCTAGGGGAGATCGGGTTGGTCCACCCGATCTCCCCTAGGGGAGATCGGGTTGGCTGACCCGAACTCCCCTAGGGGAGGTCGGATGTGGCCACCCGACCTCACCTAGGTGAGTCTAACTTGGCCGGACAAGCGCTTCGGCCTCGTCCGGACCGTTGGTGTTTTCGCGAAGTGTTCGGGTTGAAGTTTCGATTTACAATCATTAACGGGGTAATCAAAATGAAACGAATCGGGAGTCAACGGGTTCAAATTGGGCGTATATCCATCACATGCCCCCGAGTCAACCAATGGCCTAACCCTTGATTGACTCTATTTTAGGATGGTATGACACGCGCAATTTGAAACCGAGATTTTACCTTCTTGTCTGAATGCTTACTTACCTATGGATGTGTACCTCTGACTCTGCCCCCTGCCTTATAAGATAGAGGAATTGTAAATGTCAGAATAGCACGAACACGTGTCCAAGCACGCGTCCGTCTGAGGTGGAAATAATAAATCTATCCTTGCTACGGACGTATATTCGAAAAATACATGCCCGCATAGGGATGTAATACGAATACAGCTAAGCGATTCATACTTCAATTTCATGTCGGGATTTGTCTAAGTGGAGAAAAATTTAATTTTGGTCTAAAATTTTTCTAAGTATGGGATGCTTAAAAATAAACCTATGGGATGTTAACTTGAGTGGATATATGCCCAACCATAGTCTAAGGGAGGTAAAGATGATAGTTTTTCTTTAACCCTTAGATCTCATCTAATTTTAAATGGAGGGTTGTGATTATGTCACTTTAAAAAAACCCACACCTTTTCAAATATATAGGAGAGTTAAGAAAATACCTCACTTAGCCACCATTGTCATCCTTTCCCTTTTTTCTCACACTTGGAGAGCAAGGAAAAATTTGGAGAACACCAAGGTAAGGGCCGGCCAAGAATTCCGGCGAAGGGGTGGAATTCCGGCCAGCGGTGCGACGGAGGGGACCTGCGAAGGACGGCGGCGTGACCAGAGGCGGTGGCGGAGCAGGCCCTGGTCTACGGCGGAGCCCGGCGAGGTCGTGGAGGAGCAGCGGGACGACGGCAAGGCCACTGTTGGCGGAGGCGACGTCTGATCCGGTGGGGGCGGGCGACGGCGAAGTGGAAGGGCTCCGGCGCGGCGTGAGGCGTCCTCCGACGACGGTGGGGTCTGAATTCCGGCGATCTCAAAATTTGAATTCCGGACCCATTTACCAAATCGGGTCGGGTTTTCCAAAGGTCCACTCTTTTCCTCCTCGTTACCGCGTGAAATGTTGATTTTTGAATTGCCGATATTCGATTGCCGATACTTGATTGAATATGTGATTGCCGTGGATAGCCGTAGTTAATTGTGGATTTGGGGGAAAAAAATTTGGCCGGTCGTCCGGAGATGGTTTTTTGTCCGATTAGACTATTCCCGTTTTGAATTTGATGTCGAGGCGCCATTTGTATGTTGATCTTCGTTGGAGGGCGTAATTGTAATTTTGCCCGGGCACTGACTTTTGGTTCGGACAAAATTGTCCGATTTGGTTGCCGTAGTGTCTTTGGCTCATGTTCGTTATCTTGGTTGGATGTCTTCGACTCTTTGGTTGTTGTCGTTGGTCGGGTACCGGGGTACTCCCGGTTCCTCGGAAATTTTCTTGTTTTGACATCTGTCATGCCGTGGCAGGTACTGTATTCTTGGTGGTGTCCCCGCACGCAGACTCTGCAAAGGCGTTACATCCTTCTAAGGATGAGTAAGTCCTTCTTTCTCTTCTATTTGTCGCATTACTTCATTTCCTGTCATTAGCTTAGTGTCGCAATCTGAGCTGGGGTGTTAGTCGAAACTTGACTCGAACTTTGGGATTTCCCGCTACCTTTGACTTAGGTCTCGCTGCTTTGTCGGAGAACCACCTCACTAGGTCTGATTATAACGAGCACGTTACTTTAGGTGATATCTGCCCCTTAGATGAGCCTCTATATCCCTTCCTCCCCTCCTTGGGGAATACCCGCCAGTCGGTGACTGAGCCTCCCAGGGGGAAGGTCGTTGTTTACCCTTCCCAGATTTGATTTGGATTGCGGCTGCCTTATTGCGATGATCTTGTAGAATTGAGTAAGTTCTTTAGGATTTCTCCTGTGAACCTTGCTCCTAGTGCCATCCATGTCTGGGTGGGCTTCCGGGTGTTATGCCACTGGTACTCCTGGAAGTACTCGCTGGTTTTGTTCCGCTGCTTCTATCGATTCCAATATCAGAGGAAGGTAGGCTTTGCGAGTTTTGTAACTCGCCATCCATCCCTCAAAGACCCCCGATTTTCTGACTTCGGGTTGAGCGGGGTCGAGTGGAATACCTCTCTTCGCTTCGTGGCCCGGTGTGATAACTCGGCGAGTCACTGGGCCAAACATTATTTCTTCATTACGGATCGATATGTCACTTGGTCGGTCTTGAATGAGGATCGGTCAGACGGCTGGCCTGCCTTCGGGGAGTTCTCTTCTGCGGATTTAGAGACTATGAAGGCCATCTATGAGAGCAACAGGACCCAGTCATACTGCCCTGTATCCCTAGTGACTGAGACAGATCTTTATGAGGCAGGGATCAGTTTGACTCCTGACTCCGAGGGTTCGGTATGTTACTTAGTCTTCTCATCTGCATTTACTTTCTGCTTTTCTCTTGTAGGTTGGTTTCACGGGAAAACATATAATGTGCAGGCGGCACCGGTCGATCTGAGCAAGAGGAAGGCTCCATCTGGCTCTACCCTGAAGAAGTCCCCTATGCTTGGGAAAGCTGCTGGGGCCTCTGGTATACTTCCTTCCCTTTGCCTCTTTATGGTATACTTGTGTTTTTCTTACCTTGTTTTTCTTGTATTGCTAGGGCACTCTCCTCTGGTGACCGAGAGGGTTGTCTCCGTAGGCAAAGGCTCTGGACCTTCTAAGTCCAAGTCGCGGAGGTCTGACTCTGAGGCCGGGGCCTCGGCTGTCAAGAGGAAGAAAGCTGTGGATCCTCCTCCGTCTGTCGTTCGTCCCCCGACCCTGTCTCGCGAAAAAGAGATGGTGGTCGAAGAGGCGCCTTCCCGAGCTGACAAAGGAAAGCGACCTGTTGGTGATGATGGAGTGGTCACTGGTTCTCCATCCCCTGCCCCCCAGCCGAGGGCACGGCCGTCAAGTTCGATCTCCTTCCTATCACTGATTCTTCTATGTTTGTATGTTTCTTTATCTTGCTTTGCTTGTATAGGTGGGCCTCCGGCTTTGAGTCGGAAGGATTTCACGCGCCTTACCGACGAGGATATCGTTGGGTCTGAGTGGACTCCTTTTGCTGGGTTGAAGGAGTTCCACCTTGATAGCGGGTCTTCCTTGCGTACTCCTGAAGTTGGTATCCGTGTGCTTCGCGGTGCCATCCCTCCTGGTGACCGTGCTGCTCAGCCTAAGTCTCCCGGGGAGACCCGGCGTTTCGTTCAGGGTGTACTGTCCCGCTATGTGCCCGTGAGTGGTGTCTTGCTTTCTCCTTTTTACTTTCATGTTGTTGCTTTTCCAGCTACTCATCTGTTGTTAAATTGCCAGGGTATGTCTGACATGGTGAACCTGTCATCCCTTGTGCTCGAGCTATCCGACGAGAAGAAGGCGCTTGAGGACAGCCAAGCATCCCTCAAGGCGGAGCTTGCCAGTGCCACTGAGAAGGCGCGGCTGTCCGATCTGAAGATTGAGGAGCTCAGGGACCAAGTGTCATTACTTGAGACTACCGTAGGTAGCTTACGCCGGGAGGCTGAGGTCGCATCTTCGCTCCACTCTGAGGAGTTGCGGAAATTAGAGGCAAGGTGCCGGGCAGAGGAGAGGACTGTCGCAGTGTCTGAGTACAAGGCTTCCTCTGCCTTTACTGCTGACTACAGTGTGCGGCTTACTCAGGAGATGAACCAGTTTGGTGAGTATCTCATTGATCATATTTTTCGCATTGATCCTCAGTTTCCGGTTGGCGATCTTGGTGATTTTGGACCGTACGCGACTGGTTACATGGCTGTCCTTAGGGGTCAGGCTGCTGTTGCAGACGAGCCTGCCCCTACACAGGTGGATGCTACGCATGTGGATATTGACACTTCGGACTCTTCCTCCTCTTCCTCCATCTCTGCTGGTGGTTCGGCCTCAGGGGGTCAGGGTGACTCCCCAGAGGGCTCTGGTTGATGTAATGACATCTTACTATCTTTGTATATACGACCATACTCCTTCTCTCCTTTGATGGGTTGTTGGCAGTGTGGTTCACTTGCCTTTTGATGGGTACTTCGTATGCTTTTGTATGTACTCTTTTGATTATGGACTCTTCTCTTGGTGTGTTTCCTTTACTTATCCTTCTTTTGTGTTTTCCTTCATGCCATACCTGCTATCTCATCAAGAAAAAACATTATGTGTTCTTCATAGCACTTTACTTTTAAATTACTTTCTCATGGGATCCTTCTTAGTATGGTGTAATGATCTCTTCTGATACCCTTTGAATGGTATGTATGGTGTTGCTAGACCAAAGATACGCTTTTGGTGGGCGTTGAATATTGTTCACGAGATACGCTCCCGGAGGGCACCAGTAGTTAGACCAAAGATACGCTCTTGGTGGGCGTCGAAACTGTTCGCGAGATACGCTCCCGGAGGGCACCAGTAGTTAGACCAAAGATACGCTATAGGTGGGCGTTGAAACTGTTCACGAGATACGCTCCCGGAGGGCGTCGAAACTGTTCACGAGATACGCTCCCGGAGGGCACCAGTAGTTAGACCAAAGATACGCTCTAGGTGGGCGTTGAAACTGTTCACGAGATACGCTCCCGGAGGGCGTCAAAACTGTTCACGAGATACGCTCCCGGAGGGCACCAGTAGTTAGACCAAAGATACGCTCTAGGTGGGCGTCGAAGCTGGTAGTTTGAAATCTACCTCAAGATACGCTCTTGGGGGCGTCGAATCTGGTAGTGTTTTTTCTACCTCAAGATACGCTCTTGGGGGCGTCGAATCTGGTAGGTTGCAAATCTACCTCAAGATACGCTCCTGGGGGCGTCGAAGGTCGTAGTTTTAGAAACTACTCTCAAGATACGCTCTTGGGGGCGTCGAAATTCGTAGTTTTTGGAAACCACTCTCAAGATACGCTCTTGGTGCGTCGAAGGTCGTAGTATGAATACTACTCTCAAGATACGCTCTTGGTGCGTCGAAGGTCGTAGTATGAATACTACTCTCAAGATACGCTCTTGGGGGCGTCGAAGGTCGTAGTATAAAAACTACTCTCAAGATACGCTCTTGGGGGCGTCGAAGCTCGTAGTATAAAAACTACTCTCAAGATACGCTCTTGGGGGCGTCGAATCAGTTCGCGGGATAGGCTCCCGGAGAGCACAGGGTTCGTAGTTTTTGGAACTACTCTCAAGATACGCTCTTGGTGGCGTTGAAGGTGTTGTTGACTTGACGTCATATCTGTGTAAGGATAACTCAATGATTATATCATCTCCTTCTTTAAAAAATACTTTTGAGTAACTTCTACTTCATTAGGAGTGTTCAAGGCTTTATGTACACATGGGATGCCTTGGGTGGATCAAGGCACCCTTCGGAGGAAATCAAAGATAGTTGTAGAGTTGGAGTAACTTCGTGAGTTCTCCTTCTCAAAAGTTGTTTTTGGAAAACTTAGAAAGCTTAAACATGCAAAAGTGCTGAATATGAAACTAAGGATATGGGGTGGTCAGTTTGTCTGTTGCCACGTACTCCTTTAGCCTCCATTGTAAATCATTTCCTCCACTTCTATCTTTAGCACCATGCAGTTGTTGGTTTGATGCCCCCAGGTCCCATGGTACTCACACCATCCTTGTGCATCTCTTCCTAGGAAGGCCTTGCCCTCTTCTCTGCATGTAGGTAGCTCTTCCTTGAGGTACTTCTGAAAAAGTTCTTCTATGCTCACTGTAAGGGGTGTGAATTTGAAATTTACACCTCCTTGCAGTGTATCAGTCTCTCCTTCTTTCTCAGGGACTTCCTCCGGCTGCTCCATCTCCTTTGCAAATGCCTTGTCTAGCTTTTCTTTGAGCTCCCTCATCGTGCTTGTCATGACCATCTCATAAAGGCCTCCATATGCTTCAAATGAGTTTGGATGCATGTTTCTAGTGAAGGCTCTGACGGCTTCCCTTCTTGTGATGTCCATGTTGGCACCATAATTGGAGAACCTTTCGAAGTAGCTTGACATTGGCTCCCTCAGCATTTGCTTGATGTCATCAATGTGTCGGAAGCCTCTTATGATGGAGTCCCTTGTTCTTTTCCCTTGTGCGCTTTCTGGTTGCCAAGGTATGTTTGTTACCTTTACAGCCTTGCTCATGTGTCTCTTCTTAGCCATTCTCTGAAAAAACTGTCTGCTCAGGCAGAGTGCAACTCCGCTCTTCATCTTTGTTTCCCTTTGTTTCCTCCTTAACTTCATGTTGGCTTGGTTGGTCCCTACCATGACCATTGCCACTGTGTCTGTCCTGTGTGATCCACGTCTCATGGAGTTCACGAAGCACTGCCTTGCAGTGCGTTGGTCGCCCAAGACTTCTCCAACTCCATTCTCAGTGATGTACTTCAATTTCTGGTGTACGGTAGATGGCACGATTTCATATGGATTTATGGTTGTTCTTCCTAGGATCCCGTTGTAGGCTCCCAAGCTTTCAACCACCAAGAAGTTAATGTTCACCTTCAGCTGTGTCCATCCTTGGCCCATGGTCACTGGCAGGGTTATCATTCCCAGGGGGTAACTTGTTGCTCCTGAGAAGCCAACCAGAGGGAAGTTGACTGGTTTGATGTCTGCCTTTGTTTTCCCTATTTCCTCTAGGACCCTAAGGCTTAGGAGGTCTGCCGAGCTGCCCCCATCTACCAGTATTCTTTTTACATCAAAATTATCAATGTCTATCGTGATGACTAACGCATCGTCATGTGGGAAGACAATGTGGCTCTTGTCCTTCTCCGAGAATTCAATCTTCATCTCCTCTCCTTCTCGTGGTCTTTTCCTCCACCTTGGCACTGAACTCAGTTTGGATGCGTAAACCTCCCTTGCGTTAGCAGTTGGGCCACCTGATGCCACTCCTCCGTGTATCATGTTTATGGTTCCCCTCTTGTTGGGTGGAGGATTGTAGTCTACCTTGCTTTTGCCTTTGTCCCTGTATGATGGCCCTAATTGTATGCTGTTGCCCCCATGATCCACAAACTGCTTTAGTTCTCCCCTTTGGATGACATTGTTGATGCTTAACTTTAGGCTGAAGCATTTGTTCGTGTCATGCCCGTATGCTTCATGGTTATCACACCATCTATCCTTGTGTGTCCCCACCATTGGGGCTCTCCACCTTGCAGGGGGTGACCAGAGTTTCTGATTTCGCATCTCTTTTAGGACAGTTGCTGGGGTGGCGTTCAATGGGATGAACTTGATGACGTTGATTTCCCTAGCTTTCAGTGGTTCGCCCATTTGATTTCTTTGCTGGGGCGGACGCCATTCCTGCTGCCTTGTGTGTTGAGGTGCCTGAGGTGGCTTTCCTCTGTTCGGCTTTGCATTGTCTTCCTTAGCTGCTTGAATCTTGGCTTTCTTACTTGCTCTGTGCCTCTCCAGGTCTATATGAGTTTTTCCTCTCCCTGCTAGCTCCTCTAAGGTGCTTGCTGGTTTCTTGGCCATCTTTTCTGCCAGCGTGGACCCGAAGCGGCCTAGGTTTCTAATGAAGGCTCGTATTATCTCACCCTCAGTGATGTCGCCCTGGATGTCTGCTATGTTTTGGTTAAACCTAGTGTAGTAATTGGCCAAAGACTCATCATTTTCTTGCTTCACGTCATCGATGGAGCCTGTTCCTTTGAGGAGCTTCCGTTCTCCTAGATATCTCTGAAGGAATTTCGCCTTTAACTGCTCCCATGAGTGGATGCTCTCTGAAGGTAGGCTAAAGAACCAATGTGAGGCCACCCCTGATAGGGTGTTTGGAAATAGGAGTGCCTTGTATCTTTCATCAGTAGTTCTCCCAAATAGGGAGGCTTCATGCTGTTGAATATGCTTCAGAGGGTCTCCCTTGCCATTGTACTTTGCAATCTGGATTGTATGCAGGGAGTCCGGCACCTTGTTCATCTCCAATTCCCTCGTGAAGGGGTGGTTCGTTTTATCACTTAGACAATGTAAGCCATGTTTCTTTGACTCATTCATTTTCCTTGTTATCATTGCCTCTATCTCTTCTGGAGTGATCAACGCCGGTGTCGGAGTGTAATCTCTTGGATAGCCTCCATAGTTATAGATTGTGTTTGCCGGGATCCCTTGTCCGTGTTGGTACGGACTGTAGGTGTATCCTTGGTGTCCCTGCTGGGGTACTTCATAGAACTCTTGCCTCCTTGGAGGTCTTGCTTGTCTGTCCGCCCCCAACGGGGTGTAAGCCCTGGCGTTCTGTTGTTGCCTAGGAGGCACGAATTGCTGCCTTCCCTCTGGGGGTGGCTCTTGGTAATTTCTTCTTTGCTCTTCTCGCTGCCCTGCTTGAGGGTGCGAGTGATGTTCTTCCGTTGGGATTTGCTCCTCTTCTTGAGCTTCTTCTCTTTCCTGTTGGTGTTCTCTTTCTTGTCTATTCCTTAGGGTCTCTCTGTAAGCTAGTAGTTCGTCCAAGGCGCTCATCAGCCCTGGAGTCACTGTATGTGCCCCCTGTGTGTATACCGGCCTTGTGTATATTGTGTAGGCGTGGTTGTCATTCCTTTAGGTCGGCATCCCATATGGATATCCTTGGGGTTGCGCCTCATAGTAATATCCCTCAGGGGGTGCCGTGTGTTGGGACGGCACTCCCTGTTGCTCCCTCTCTCTCTGTGGCCTCCTTGCCAAAGGGGTTGAGGCTGTGGAGGACTCAGCCCCAGCTGGGCGTGAGGGTCATCCTTCCTGGTTGTTGTGCTGGGGAGCCTGTGGGGTTACTTGAGGCTCCGGGTGCACAGGCAGTTTCCCTGGGTCAGGCTGTCTTGCTGGAGGTATAGGCTGTCTCCCTCGCCTATTGCCCCCAGGTGGGCGGTGGTGCCTAGACGCCCTGCTGTTCGTCATTGCTCGCGTTATTTCCAGGCTTTCTGTCCGAAGCCCACAGACGGCGCCAAGTGTTAGGTTCCAAAGTCTCGGGTCAACGGGCGGTCGACCTAAGCCTTGTCCCTCACTGGAGATGTTGCGGGTTTGGTGCTCTCGGGTTGTGTTGTCCTAGCTTGCGTTCTTCCGTCCTTAGCTTCTCTTCTCCTCTCGCCCTGCAAGAGGGGCAATACCAGGCACAGAGGGGGGGGGGGTGGTGCCTGATGAACCCTCTCCGATGCCTAAGTCAGTGCAGTTTTAGAGAGATAAAGCTAGAGAGATGTCAGAGCAAAATTATCCAACTTGCCAAGATGTTCAAATGAATAGTGGAGGTGTTGTATTTATAGGCAACGATGTCATTAAGGTGGCTTAATGACATCGTTAACCTTTAAACACAATTAATTATCCTTTAAACACGTAATTAAGACCTTAGGGTACGGAGAAGGTTGGCGGAAATAAACCGAGTATGGGAGTCCAAGAATGGTGCCGGGGCCCTTGGGGAGAAGGAAAATCCGACCCCCAAGGGTAGGGGTTGGGTGAGGCCACCCAACCCCTCCTAGGGGAGATAGGGTTGGCCAACCCGATCTCCCCTAGGGGAGATCGGGTTGGCTGACCCGATCTCCCCTAGGGGAGGTCGGATGTGGCCACCCGACCTCACCTAGGTGAGTCTAACTTGGCCGGACGAGCGCTTCGGCCTCGTCCGGACCGTTGGTGTTTTCGCGAAGTGTTCGGGTTGAAGTTTCGATTTACAATCATTAACGGGGTAATCAAAATGAAACGAATCGGGAGTCAACGGGTTCAAATTGGGCGTATATCCATCAATCATAATTTAAAAATTATATATTACAGAAAAATACAAATAATATGTTAAATTTGTCAACTAAAAAATGAGCATATTATATATATACATATTTGAGACAACATAGAATTAGCACATGCATATTAAATTCCAATAGATGTTCGACCAAATTTTTAAAAGCATTATATATAAATTAAATATTCATACCAATGAATGAGATTCAAGTGTTGGACTGAATTAATTAAAATAAACTTGGAAAAAATATGTACAAAATCATAAAAATGTAATTGATTGTTTAATGAAATTTCACATTTTTTTATGAATTGGTCAAAGTTTCAATTTTAGATCAAATATTTGGGTTTCAATTTGACCGGCGTGTGTTGTTAATTATCCTAAAATTTGAAAGTCGACATTGTTAGGTTAGTTCAATTATTTACGTACTATACATTTAAAAGTAGTTACGATTATTTTGGTATTTAAAAATTATATAAAAACTAATATAATATATAAATAAGCACATAATTTTTTAAAAATAATTATTACAATAATTTAAAAATTGCATTACAAATATATATATATATATATATAAACAATACATTTAAAGTTGCCAATTGAATAAAAATTAACATATATATATATATATATATACATATGAGACTACATAGAATTGTTACACACATTACTAAATTGCAGATATGTTCGACCAAATCGTCTTGAATCTTTTTTTGCCAGTTTGATTTTATAATTTACTATGGAAGAATCAAATATAACTTTAGAAGTGTTGAATCTTTTCAATAATTATACACTACTTTACTATAGTAATATTACTAATAGGCACAGTCTTTACTCAGCGGCATGATGATTGATAAATATAATTATTGATGTAATAATAATGATTAATTAAATTAATTGAATCAAATTTATTTCATCATATCTATGTATATCTATTATTCATCGATTGACATGTCTTGATTCATCATCGTTAGCAGAATCACGTTTATGCACATTAATTAGATACATATGGTTAAAGTTGAAGCCATCATGTGTTTTTACTAATGATTTTAATATACATAAAACAAAAATATATGTATATCATTTTAAAAATATTATTTTTATATAATGTGTTTCGACCAAGTTACTGCGGGTTGCCCGCTGGATAACTTGTCGAAGTCTTCGAGTTGGGTGCGAGCCAAGTCCGTCCCCTAAAGTCGCGTACGGGCCTTAGCTTCGTCTTCTGAACAGCGGTAAGTCCTTCGGGCTCTCTAATAGACCGTCCTTATGCACCTGCGAGAGGAGCATTACCAAGCAACACCCGTGGAGAGGGGGGGGTGCTTGGTGCGCTCGCTCCGACGATCAACATCAGACGGTTTCTAGAGAGAGAGAGGGTTTTTAGAGAGAGGCCAAAGTTTTTCTCGATTCTCACCCCGAAAAGTGATTTTTTTAAAATGTTTACCCCCAAGGTGGCTATTTATAGGCAACCTTGGACCGTAAACCGGTTTTGACCCGGTTCAATGTGGAAATGTGAACCGGGATGTAGGGGAGAGCTTTGGGAAAAGGACTCTGACGCTCGTCTTAGGCGGCTGTCGCGAGCGGGACGCACGCGCCTTTGAAACGTAGGTCTCGGACACATAGGAGTTAGTTAAAAATCGGGTCTCCTATACATTCGGGACGAAATGGGGGGTGTGCGCGACACCCCCCGGGTGTTAAGCTTACCCGGAAATTCCGGGTAAGCTGGGGCTTACCCGGAATTTCCGGGTAAGCTGAGCTTACCCGGAATTTCCGGGTAAGCTGAGCTTACCCGGAATTTTCCGGGTAAGTCCCCCGGGGGTGCCGGGCAAGTTCGCGACTTGCCCTGTTTCCCCCGGATAGCTCGAAATTGGGTTTTACGCGCGTGTATGAGGTCCGAATAATTAAAACCGAGCCCGAATCATGCGTATATCCATCACTTGCCCCCGAGTTAAATAATGGTCTGACCTTTGTTTAACTCTATTCTAAGATAGGGTATACGCGTGATTCGGGTCGTCTGCTCACCTTGAGTTTTGACCTGCCAATGGTGGATACGCGCGGCTTAGACGAGTTCCTCGCCTTAGTTTTTTGAGATGGTCGTGCTTGATAACTGCGCAAAGGGTTAGTAGCACAACGGACTGCGAGTAATATGATAAATGTGATTTTTTGGAGAATTAAGGCGCGAGCGCGCACGAAATTTTTCGGGTTCGCACGATGATCAAAGAAATATGGAAAGTTCATGCCACGACTAAATGTATCAGAGTGATAACCACTCATGAAAGTTTTGATAAAACGTTTTTCATGCAGTATGATGGTTTCCGGGAGCCCGTCGTCCGAGACGGCCGTCTTAACGGCGAGACGACGGTTTTAGTGAATGAAATAATGCCGGGTTTGGAAAATCACATGTAATGGACGTGACACGAAAGATCTTAAAAATAATGTTTTCAAGTAGTTGAGACCATTTGAAATGACTTAGTTAAATATAGCTAAGTCATTTGATGGTGGAAATCCAAGTTATCAACAACTTTAAAAAATGGAGGGTGGATGTGAGTGTACCTCTTGGATGTATGGTACTTGCTAGGTTGTGTAGTCCACCTCCTTTGTGATAGTTTATAAAACTATCAATATTTGAATAGGTTGTTGAGAGGGTTTTGGAGGGGCTAAGGTAGTGATTTAGGAATTCACTTTAGGGTGTTAGTGAGACCCCATTTCGGCCGGCCACCACCAGGACTACCACCGGCGAGGTCACGGCGGCCCAGCAGCGGCGAGGCGGCGGCGGGAACGGCGGCGGCTGCACTGTTCACGGGTCGATTTCGGGCTCAATTCGACCCGTTTTCGAGTCCTTCTTGTCGGGTATTGATCGGTAATGTCCTCTCCTTCCTTTGCTTGATGTCAATTGGACCTTTGGGGCTGCACATTTTGCATTTTAATAAGGTGCATGATAGGTGTTCGACGAAATGCCTAAGTGAAATTTTGGCTTGATTTTTCAAAATTCGTTTTTGGCAAAACTCTAAATGTAGATAGGTAGAGTTATGGTTAGTGAACTCCCTTTGTGAAGAGGCCCTTAGGTTTCGGACAACCGAGGGGAAATCGTGTAGGTTCAAAATCGGACATATTCGAGCGAAAAGTTCGACCCTTTGTATTTTGATGTGGGTGACTTGATATGATGCTCCCAAGTGTAATAATGACTCCACGATTATTTGTGAGTGGATAGCCATGCCCCCGGAGTTTAGGTGATCGCTTGGTAGCTCGTGCTTATCGGTGGCTTAGTCGACCCGATTGCTCATCGGATTGTTCGGGTAGGGGTAAGTCTCCCCGTGACATGTAATGGGCTTGCTTAAGTGCATTTGAGCTGATTGTATGTGCCCCCGGAGCCTTGAACCGTTTTGGGGATAAAATTTGATCGAAATGTGGTCGGATGGCATTTTGGTAATTATAACCAACTTTGCATGTCTTTGATTTCTTTAGCTCTTGAACTTATCGCTTTGTGGAGTGCTTGAATACCTGTGTCACATTGCAAAAATATATGAAAATTTGATTAGTAGGTGGCCTAGGCCTTTGGTGAGCGTAGGGATTTTTGACTCCCGAGCGGGAGGGTCCCTAGCTGTTTGCTCGCGGACAGTTGGTCCGTTGGGTTGGATGTCCTTGCAAAGGACTTGATGAATGTGGTTGATGTGTTGCATTGGTTTTTGATTGAGTTGTGTATGGTTTTTGTAGGGCTTGGTTGACGGGCTTGCAAGCGCGCGACTTTGATACTTAGAGTGTTCCTGGTAGGAAACGGTTTCTGCTTCTTCGCGCAATGAGTAAGTCTCATCACTCTGATAACTTTGATGGAGAGGTTGATGAGGGCACCATGGATTCTGATTCCGGGTCTCGAAGCGGCGTGCTTTTGGGACCGTCGGGTAACCGTGTGATACTGGAGAAGACCCAAATATTTTTTCCCAACAAGCTCCCACGTTCCAAGTTTGATCTCTATGTCTCGACCCGGGGCTGGTGTCCCGGCATAGAGGTCTCGTATCCTTGGGACGTCGTGAAGGGGGTCGAATTTGGTCGGCCCACCGTTCCTCCGGCTGAATACGAGGCTGTTTATCTTTCACAGTTCCGAGAAGGGCTGCGGTTTCCTTATTGTCAGGATCTGGTCCGCCTTTGTCGACATTACAGGATTTCTCCCGTCTCTATCACTCCACCAGGGTTTAGAGCTTGGACGTGTTTCCGGGTGCAATGTCATCTAAACTCTTGGGATTACTCGATAGTGCTTTTTCGAGCCTTCTACCGCCTGGGTAAGGCGGACGAGTCTGGGATGTGCACTTTCAGCTTGCGTTGGCCTCATATGACCGAAAAGGGATTCTCCTCCCTTGGCTTGCGCAGGGCGGGGTGGAATACTGAGGCGCGGTTCTGCGAAAGGTCGGACACTTCCCAGAATAAATGGAAGTGTCAGTACTTTTTTATAAAGGATGCGGGCACGACTTGGACGACTTCTCACATATTGGATGCCGATCCCGTTCCGCGTTTTCAGGAGTTCTCCGATAGAGACAAGGTTGCTTTGAAGAAGATTCACACGGCGAATAGGGCGGGGGAGTACAGCCCCCTTTATCGTGCTTCTGACGCCGAGCTGCTCGCGGCGGGCATTCATGTACGTCCTTCGGGGGAGGAGTTGGTATGTTTTGAAGTTTCGTAACATTTGTTCCTGTTTCCTTGTAGGTTGGTTTCTTAATAGACGCCTCTGTTTACAGGGTGGAGTTGCAGGCGGGTCTCCTCAGACTGTTCCCGGCCTCGGCGATACTCTTCCTGTTGGCCCGGGTATGGGACTTGTGCCTATTAAAGGTTTCGTTGAGATTTTTCCCCATGCTAACATGCTAATGGTCTTTTTGTGGTTGTCTTTGCAGGCTTGGTATTTCCGACGGCGGGGGGAGTTGCACCTGTCCGAGAGCATGATGCTGACGTCCGTTCCCCGAGCGATCCTAGGAGGTCGACGTCTGCCGGCATGCCTCTTGCTCCTTCTTGCGACAAAGGGAAGGGGCCAATGTATGCAGATTCGACCATGCCTGTCCCCCGGTCGGGGAGCGGGCGTTCAGTGGAGGTGCCTCCCTTGGCAGGTGACTGTGGTTGACTTCTTGTTGTATTGGTATAGTTTGCCTTCTCCTGATGTGTTTGCTTTTGATGTGTAGTTGTTCCTACTCCTCCAGCTCTTCGCAAGTCTGATCTGATGTGTCGGCTTGATCGGGATGTGTCCGGGAACGAGTGGACTCCCTATTCTCAGTCTGCTATTCGCTTTCCCAAGGATGTTTCCTTGAGCACACCTGCTGTTGGTGTGCGTGTGGTTCAGCGGTCTGTTCCGCCGGCTGATCGCAAGACGTGTCCCCGGGACCCTGAGGCTGCTTTGAAATGTGTTGAGGAGTCGCTCGCGCGCTTTGCTCCTGTACGTTGTTTTCCTTTTATGTTGGATCTATCATGTTTGTCTGGCTTCTTTGTGTGCGATGTGCTTGTGTTGTTGTTGCAGGTGAATGCCGTGATGACCAACCTTTCCTCCTTTGTTGTTGAGCTTGTTGAGGAGACGAGGGGTCTGCAGGATCGTCATGAGCACTTGTCTCAGGATGTCGTTGTGTTGAGGGAGAAGGCGCGCGCACATTCAGATGCTTCTTCCAAGGCTTCCGCTTATCTCAAGGGAAGTCAGGATTGTGCATCTCAGCTGGAGGCGGAGCTGTTTGCCCTACTGCGCCAGGAGAAGGTTGATGAGGAGGCTCATGCTGTGGCGCTGAAGGAGACTAAGGAGTCTCATGTTGCCCTGGGTGATCAGCTTGGGATGATTGAGTTTCCTACTACAACTGATTACCCCAAACTTCTCGAGAAGGCACGTGATGATCGTATGGAGTCCTTTTCTGTGGATTATTTCAGGAGGATATACTCTCTTGCCCCCGATTTTCCTTTCCAGAGTACTGGTCCATATACTGTCTATGCCCTCGGGGCTATTGCGGGGATCCGAGCGGGCGATGTGGGCGGAACGAGTGGTTTGACGGGACAGGTGTCCGTCCCTGTTGGTGACGATCGCCGTGGTGTTTTCAACAGCCCTGCGCATGATGTTTTTATGGCTGACGCCTTTGGCTCTGGTGCTCCTGACGTTGGGTCAGGTTGATCTTTCTTTGTTTTTTCTTGTGTATGTATGGTTGCTCCCCTTGCATGGGTGAGATTTTGGCAGGGTGCGTCCCGGGCTTGACTCTTTATGCTGGCTGGATGTCTTTACTTTTTAGTCCTGCTATATTATATATATATATGCCTGACATGAGATGTTAGAAAGATATAATACTTAGTATTATTTTGCATCTTCCTTTATTGTTGTCTCTATAACTTGTTCTCTTTTTGGAAGAGTGTTGCTCTGTTGACAGGTCGATTTCCTTAATCCGATGGCTTTCCTTAGGAAATTGCATCTCTGTTGGTGGCGGGGTGCGGATGAGTTAGTATTACCGGCATCTGTGGCTTTGTAAGGGGGATGATCCTTGTTGAACTGCTTGTCTTCCTTTATAAGGATGTGAATAGATTGGTATGTTCACATACTTGATACTGCGGCGAAGTGTGGATAGATTAGTACATCCGAGACTTGCATTTGCTTGCGAGGGAGGGTTCCTAAGGAACCGCTTGTCCCCCGACTTTTTGCAAGAATGTGAATAGATTAGTACGTTCACATCCTTGTATTGTGGCGAAGTGTGGATAGATTAGTACGTCCGACACTTGCATTTGTTTGCGAGGGAGGATTCCTAATGATCCGCTTGTCTCCCGACTTTTTGCAAGGATGTGAATAGATTAGTACGTTCACATCCTTGTATTGTGGCGAAGTGTGGATAGATTAGTACGTCCGACATTTGCATTTGTTTGCGAGGGAGGATTCCTAATGATCCGCTTGTCCCCCGACTTTTTGCAAGGATGTGAATAGATTAGTATGTTCACATCCTTGTATTGTGGCGAAGTGTGGATAGATTAGTACGTCCGACACTTGCATTTGTTTGCGAGGGAGGATTCCTAAGGAACCGACTGTCCCCCGACTTTTTGCAAGGATGTGAATAGATTAGTACGTTCACATCCTTGTATTGTGGCGAAGTGTGGATAGATTAGTACGTCCGACACTTGCATTTGTTTGCGAGGGAGGATTCCTAATGATCCGCTTGTCTCCCGACTTTTTGCAAGGATGTGAATAGATTAGTACGTTCACATCCTTGTTGAAATTATTTTGTCTCCTTGCATGCGTCGCGCTCCCTTTGTTTTGTATATAGGCATGAGCTTTGTTTAGTCTTGCTTTGATATCTTTTTTGATGGCTTTCCTTGTTTTTTGCCCTTTCTGCGTGTAGAGCTAGGGCCTTTGTTGATGATGTATGTGGCTTGTTCCTGGTTTTGGACCGGGGTAGCTTGCCATTACATAGTGATTTTTCCTACGCAAGGAGTGAACTTCATTAGTCTTCTTGTTTATTTACAAGGGGTGTGCATGGATGGAGTCAACTGATCTCCCATCCTAAACGTTCTACTTAGTGCTTGAAAAATAAAGATAGAGTATGTGCATGTCACATGGGAAGGATTATTCCCTTAGTAACGGTTTGATAAAGCTGGCTTCTTGCATGCAATGTAGGAGCGCAGAGCTCCTTGTTTGATCAGTTCCTCGATTCTGTTGCGAAGAGAGGGGCACCCATTCGTGCTGTGACCCCATCTGTTGTGGTAGTGGCACCACATTTCTGGATTCTTCCCGAGGAAGGCAATTCGGATTTCGCTTGGAGGAGGTAAAACATCCTTCAGGATGGTCTTGAACAACTCCTCCACCTCTATGTTCAGAAGTGTATATTCGCCATCTTGGTTGTTGTTCAAGTCTTGTCTTGCACGCTTGTGTTCGCGCGCCTCCTCTTGTTCTGCCGGTGGGATGAACCACCCCAGCTCGTTTGCGACCTCGATTGCTGTCTTCATCTTCTCTTTTAAGTCAGCCATAGATTTGGTTGTTCTCCACCCTTGTGTTCGTCCAAATAGGAGGAATGTAGGTGAGTTCATATTCAGGAAAAAGGCATTGATCACAGCTGACTTTTCTGCCAAACTTGAAGTTGCATTTATGGCGAACCGCTTGAAGTAACTCTGGATGGATTCCGATTCCCCTTGCTTGATGTCCCATATGCTTGGGAGCATTGGGGTTTGAAATGCTGGGAGTCTTTCTCCCTTGCTCATCATTTCGTTAAATCGCATTTCAACTTCAGACTTGGAACATTGTCCTCTTTCAATGACTGCTATGTCCAGACGGTTCTTGCATCTTAGGGCGTTGACATAGCATTTTCGTGCTGTCGTCTGATCGCCCAAGACTTCACCAATTCCTCCCCTTAAGCGGTATTTCAGCTTTTGATGTGCCGTTGAAGGCACCATCTCGTAGGGATTTATCGTTGTTCTTCCGAGAATTCCGTTGTAAGCACCAAGGCTCTCGACGATCACGAAAGTGATGTCGACTTTCATTGCGTTCCATCCTTCTCCTATCACAGTGGGAAGGGTGATCATCCCCAGTGGGTATGTAGCAGCTCCAGCAAAGCTTACTAACGGGAAATTTCCCGGCTTCAAGTCCTCTCTCTTCATTCCAAGCTGTTCGAGGACATTGATATGGAGGATGTCTGACGAGCTTCCTCCGTCGACTAGGATTCTTTTGACATCGAACCCGTTGATTTCCATTGTTATTACTAACGCGTCATCATGTGGGTAGACGATGTGTGCCATGTCTTTTCTCGAGAATCCTATCACGAGGTCCTCCTCTTCCGGTGTCTTTCTCTTCCCATACTTGGGGAGTGTGTTTGCCTGCGCAGCGTATATATCTCTTGTGTTGGAGACTTGTCCTCCTGCAGCTGGACCACCATGAATGACGTTAATAACTCCCCTCTTTTTAGGAGGAGGGTTGTCATTGGTCTTCTCTTTTCCTTTCTCTTTGGCGTGAATTTTCTTTTCACCTTCTCAATCTTTCCCCCTTGGTCGACGTAGTGCTTAAGTCCGCCTTCTTGTATGATTCGATTGATTTGGAACTTAAGGCTTCTACAGTCGTCAGTTTCATGGCCGTTGACTTCGTGGCTTTCACACCACTTGTCTTGCTCCTTCCCTAGCTGGCCCTTTCTGAAACCGAATGGCTCTTTTCAGAGGTTTTGCTCTTTCATTTCTTTCAGTATGACACTCAGGGGAGCGTTCAAAGGGATTAGCTCAATGGTGTTGACGTTTGGATTCTTGTCTTCTTCAATGTTGAATGTTCTCTTCTGGGGCGGAGTCCATTGTTTTTGTTGGGGGGTTTGGTTCTGCTTCAGGGGGCCTGGCTTACTTTCATCTTTCTTGTTGCCGGGCTTAACCCACTTGTCCCGTGCTGTCATCTTGTAATGCTCAGCATCAATGTACTCTTTTACTCTTGCCACGAGATCTTCCATTGTTTCCGCCGGTCTTGTAGAAAGCTTTTGGCCCAAGTCGTACCCGTGTCTACCCAGGTTTCTGACAAAGGCATGGATGATTTCTATCTCTGCGATGTTCGTTTGAATTTCCGAGATGTTTTGGTTAAATCGGATGTAGTAGCTTGCGAGGGACTCATTCCACTCTTGCTTGACGTCATCCAAGGCATTTGATCCTTTGATAATCGAACGTTCTCCCATGTAACGTTGGATGAACTTTTCTTTGAGGGACTGCCACGAGTCTATGCTTTTCTTTGGCAGGGAGAAGAGCCAGTGTGCAGCTGGTCCGCCTAACGTTTGGGGGAACGTCATGGCTATGTAGTGAGGGTTGTCTGTCATTCCCAAAAGCATTACTTCATGCTGCTGCACATGCTCTATCGGGTCTCCTTTGCCTCGATACTTTTCCGGCCTTAGATTATACAGTGCGTCTGGGACGCGACTGTACACCAGCTCGTCAGTGAAAGGGTGGGATGTGGTGTCCACCAATGTGTTCATCCCTCTCATTTTCCTTTGCTTTATCTTCTTTTCAATCAGCTTTTCAAGCATCTCCTCCGTCAACCCGGTGACTGGGTTACCCTGATTTGGGGGGTATGCTTCTTGTCCCATGCTTGCGCCTTGTTGGGGAAATTGCGCCTGCATCGGGTTGTACTGAGAATATCCACCCTAGACGGCTGCCTCCAGGCTCCTTCATTGAATGGCCCTGCTTGGTAGGGTGTTTGGGAGTGCGAGAGCTCCTGTCTTGTCCCTTGTTGGGGGAACTGCCTGCTTTGCTGTGCATTCCCGTGAAAGGTCGGGGTTTTTGAGATTGTAGGGCCTCTCTGCTGAGGTGCATTCATTGGAGGCGCCTGCCTTGGTGGTGGGGTCATATTTGCTTGTTGCGCGGGAGGGGGTGGTGGCGCCCCGTATCCTTGGTTGCGCAGGGCCTCTCTCAGATGAAGCAGCTGTTCAAGTGCCGCCATCATTTCTGGGGTGACTACAGGCGCGGCCTGTGCCCCTGGTGCCTGGTTGTATGCTCCAGCATTTGGCATTCCGTATGGTTGCTCCTGCGTGTTGAAGGTTTGATGGGCGAAGCCTGGAGGAGCGTTGGTTTGCTGTGTGCCTCCTTGCGCGTTACTCCGAGAGTGTACGCTTCTTGTTGGCATAGACGAGGCGACTGAGGCCTCGCGTTGGCTTTGCGGGGGGTCTCTCTGCGGAGGAGATCTCATGCTTGACTCTGGGGCAGGAGTTTTCCTTGGACGTCCTGGTCCTCTTTTCTTCGTCTTAGTCGGCGGTGGCTGCTCGTTGCTTGCCATGCTTTTGGTCCTGTGGGTGATCCGCAGACGGCGCCAAGTGTTTCGACCAAGTTACTGCGGGTTGCCCGCTGGATAACTTGTCGAAGTCTTCGAGTTGGGTGCGAGCCAAGTCCGTCCCCTAAAGTCGCGTACGGGCCTTAGCTTCGTCTTCTGAACAGCGGTAAGTCCTTCGGGCTCTCTAATAGACCGTCCTTCTGCACCTGCGAGAGGAGCATTACCAAGCAACACCCGTGGAGAGGGGGGGGGGGTGCTTGGTGCGCTCGCTCCGACGATCAACATCAGACGGTTTCTAGAGATAGAGAGGGTCTTTAGAGAGAGGCCAGAGCTTTTCTCGATTCTCACCCCGAAAAGTGACTTTTTTAAAATGTTTACCCCCAAGGTGGCTATTTATAGGCAACCTTGGACCGTAAACCGGTTTTGACCCGGTTCAATGTGGAAATGTGAACCGGGATGTAGGGGAGAGCTTTGGGAAAAGGACTTTGACGCTCGTCTTAGGCGGCTGTCGCGAGCGGGACGCACGCGCCTTTGAAACGTAGGTCTCGGACACATAGGAGTTAGTTAAAAATCGGGTCGCCTTTGAAACTCTGAAATTGATTTGAAGTTAAAATGTAGTAATTTTGGTTCGTGTCATTGTTTGACTTAACGTAACATAATTATATATATAATAAAAAGAAAAGCAAAACAATTGAATAAAATAATATTAAAGAGTAGGAACCGACACGAACAGTAACGAGGGAGTTCCTACTAATAGGAACTTTCACACTTCACTATTCACTTCACTAGTCAGCGTCTAGCGACAAATCTAGAAACTCCCATTTTGGAACTAGAAACTTCTATTAAAATGCAAAGTTTTTATTTAATCATTACATGTGAACTAAAAGTAAGTGGAATTAAAAATTCTCTATAATGACAAATTTAGAATATGGAAGTAAGAATTAGGAACTACTATTGAAAGTTGCTGAAGGTAATATAACTGTCTGTGCCGCTGTTTGCAATAGTGCAATATTACGGGCGAGTAAATGTGCGCATCACTGTTCTCAATAGTAGCGCAGTCAGAGACAAATATACATAATAATGATAATATTCTTCGTCACTCTTGCAAATAGCGACATAACATTTGTTGTTTTAATCGTAATGTCAATCATCGCTGTTGTTGCCATCAGATCAGAGGCACAACACCGCACACTGACTCTTTACAACATCGAATTAGCTATGATTTTGAAGAATTACTATTTTTGTATTCAGTATTCATAATGTTGTTATTTGGGTTAAAAAAAATTAATTTTTCATAAATTTGATATTTTATAATATATAATATTAAATGTCAGTTTGGAAAGAAAAAAACAAATCCAAAATGTATTTATTTTGTCGAACAGGCTGTTCCGATGATTGTTCCGGATAGACTGTCAATTTAACAACTTACCGTAAAACCCCTCAACTCCTCACAACAAAATACTATACCATTTAGGAATTTGGGAGGACAAAATAGTAATTTGATCAACCGCGTCAAACGATGTAATGTAACACCACCGCACCGGAGCTGAGCCACTTTCCCTTCTTCGTCCCTCTCTTTTCCCATTCTCTTCTCTTCCATTCTTTCTTTTTGCCTCTGCAAATTTCTTCTATCCTATTTTTGGAAAGTAAATCTTCAGATCTGCTTCCACATTCCCAAATCTAAACCCTAAATCGCTTGTTCTTAGGCCTCGGATCAATCGATTTGGTCTGGTCTCAGCCGAGACCAAGCTCCAGTACGATGGGCGATTTCAACCTTGCTCTCGTAATCGTTGCTATCGTGGTCTGCCTCCTCGTATTCGTCTTCAACGTCTACCTCCTCGTCAACTACCAGCACCCCGACGATGCTAACCAGGCTTATTTCCCGAAATTCGTCGTCGTTCTGGGCCTCTCCCTCGCTGCCATCTCCATACTCATGCTTCCGGCGGATGTGGCCAATAGGCAGGCGTGCCAGCACGCTATATACAATGGCGCCTGTAATTTGACCCTGCCAATGAAGGATCTGTGGCTGGCTGTCTACATTCTGGATGCTGTGCTCGTCTTCTTCATCATCCCCTTTGCGATGTTCTACTACGAAGGTGACCAGGATAAGTACGTGGCTGTGTCTAGGGTTTTATTTCACATTGAGCTATTAAGAAATGGTTATTGGATTTCCTTTTAGCTATTAGTCGATGACGATGGTTTTTGGTTGCAGGAGCATTGGCAAGAGAATCAAAAGCGCCTTATTGTGGGTGGTGACCACTGCCATCGTGTGTGCTCTCCTTCTTGGCATCTTATACGGTTAGTCGCATTGAAGTGTTTGTTAAGCTACTGTAGTCATTATTGCTCGAAAATTTTAGTCTCGCAATCCTCCACTGGGTGGTTTAGTGTAGTTTTTCTGAGTATCATGTACCATGCCATTCAAATTTTGTCTCTATCAAGTACCAATCCCGTCGTTTTCATGTGTGTGGATCAAGTGTGCATTTGTCTGAAGCTAAATGTACACTCATAATTGATGCACAACCTAGCCTTTTATGATAATTAAGTTACTAAGCTCAATTCAGGATCTCCTGTTTGATGGGCTGCTTGCTAACGAAAGTAAAAATGCACTTTAAAATCTTGATACTTGATTTGTTTTTCTAATTCGAGCACTACTTGGAATTGCTGAATGGAAGTCTTTAAACTACCCCTCTATGGCTTGGGGAAACCTGTATTGAAAATTTTGTTTACCTCTGTTGTCATGCAGGAGTCATCGGGAAGGTGGACTTTACAGTTAGACACCTTTCTTCAACCACAACTAATTTTCCAAGTAGCTGGACCTTTTCCCATGGTCAGCAATGTATTGGAAGTTCAAACCAGGTGACTTTCCATTTTGAGATTATTCTGTTGGAATTTTTTGAAGATTGATCCTTGTAGCAGTTTGTGTTTTGGTGGACTAACTCTTAGCTAGAAATTTGTCCACCATTTATATTTTCATTGTCAACTCCAGATTCTGCTAGATACTTCACAGTGCTTTGTTAGATTTATCAATTGTATTCTGACTATTTAGATTCATTTCCCTATTCACTACAGTGTGCTGCATATCTTGCACCAGCGTCATCTGAAAAAACGTGGACTATGAGGACAACATTTCCAGAATATGTTGTGGCTCTCGCAACAGTTGTCGGATCTGTACTTTTCACTGTATGTCTTCTCTTCTATCTGCCTAGCCATTAATCTTTTGTTTAGATTGGTTACTTGGAAATTACATTAGGTTTGACAGCTGAATATTTTTCTGTTAAATTTTTCTATAGATATTTGGTGGAGTTGGCATCGCATGTCTACCCCTGGGACTTATCTTTGCATTCATCCGCCGTCCCAAGGCTGTTATCACTCGATCACAGTACATAAAGGTAAACTTTTCACTGCCTAATTGTTGGTAATTAGCAATTCATGGTCTGTACTTTATTAGAGTTATATATGCCTTTCTGTGGCTGCTCAGTTCTTGATTTCTGATATCTTGCAGGAAGCCACCGAACTTGGTAAGAAGGCAAGAGAATTGAAGAAAAATGCTGATGCATTACATCAAGAAGAAAAAAGTAATGGTAAGAATAGGAAATGGCGGAAAAATGTGAAAGCAATGGAGAAGGTACTTTCTAAATTTTCAGTTCTCTTTAACTGTTTCTAGAAAAAATTGGGTGTTTGTTCTATTTTATCTGCCTCTAAGTAGTATTCTTTCCACTAAATCTAAAAAAGTGATATCTATATGATAAAGAAAATGTTTTATGGTGGTTCAGTTGGTAACTACTTTTTGTGACGGCATCAATCTCTTTACTAATCCTGTGTTTCATGACCATATAGGAGCTACTACATCTCGAGGAAGATGTCAACCTTTTGGAGGAAATGTATCCTCAAGGGGAACAGGTGATAGTCCCTTCTTTCCCCTAAAGGTCCTAGGTTTGATTTGTTTTTTGCAACGTTAACTAATAATTATATCTCCCTTATTTCTACAGGCCGAAACTACTTGGGCATTAACTGTTCTTGGTTATCTTGCTAAATTGGTCTTTGGAACAATAGGGTAAGTACCCACATTTTTATTAGCAATAGAACCTGTTAAGTTAATTTGCCATAGGATTTGGTATTGACTTATTGCTTCTTGTTTTGCTCTACACCTTTCAGGTTAATTGTTTCAGTGGCATGGATTGCCCACATTGTCATATATCTATTAATCAACCCACCTCTTTCACCTTTTCTCAACGAGGTTTTTATCAAATTAGATGACATTTGGGGTGCGCATATAAAAAGCTCTTCTTATAGTCCTTGTTAATTTTTCCAACATTTTGTAACATTAAAAAATCTAATTTTTTTTACTCATCGAAACTTATGATTATCATTATGCTCTTGACAGGTCTTCTGGGCACTGTAGCATTCGCTTTCTTTTGCTTCTACCTTCTGCTTGCTGTGGTTGCTGGTGCTATGATGCTGGGACTAAGACTAGTTTTCATAACCATTCATCCGATGAAGTAATACAACCTTCTCTCTCTGACTTTAAAAAAAAGTAAAAACATTTTCTCTAAAAGCTTTAATAATCTGTCGAATTGTTTTGTTACACAGATGGGGGGGCACTCTCATGAACTCATTCCTTTTCAACGTGGGACTAATCCTCCTCTGCTCCATCAGGTTTTGCATCCTTGCTCATGAGTCACAAATGCAACACCCTCATATGAAAAAAGTTCAATTTCATTAACCCTAATACGACATATGTTGTTGCAGTGTTATTCAATTTTGTGCCACTGCATTCGGGTACTACGCCCAAGCCACTGCTGCGCAAGAAATATTTGGCCACACATTGCAATCCCTTCGCGGAATAAAGTACTTATACAAGTGAGTGGATAATATCCATTTTAAATTGTTAATATGATTAGGAGTTTATAACACTCATTTTGGGTTCTTGCACTTCTACATTTTTCAGGTACAATGTGTTTCAGATTGGATTTATTGTTTTAGCAGGATTGACTTTTGTATATTATGCTGCCTTTGTAAGTTTTGCCCCCTCTTTTCTTTTTAATTCATTAATAATTGCGCTTTAAGCTTTTTCGGCAAATAATAACTTTGTCTCGCTTATTCGGAATGTTACAGGGATGGAAGAGGAGAAAACCAAGTGGAAAATTCCAACTTTCGAGTTAAAAGTCGAGCCAAAGGAAAATGTTGTATTATCTTATTCTCTTGTGAAGTTTAATGTTCATCAGATATAAAGTGGCCTAGGGTTTCATCTTTTTCACTGGAGGAAGTTATGACAGGTTGGAGGGAACAGGTGAAGTTACAATTCTGGAGAGAGAGAGAGCGATTAAAGAAAGATTGAAGCATCTAATGAAGAAGGGGTTTTGTTGGCTGATGTCATCAGTAACTGCTTCTTCCTTTTGTACATGGGTTCTGTGTGTATTTTTCTTTTTCTTGAGATGGTATTTACTGTAATTGTGTATTTGTTCATTCATGGTTGTGTTTTTAGTGTTGCTGCTGACATTGTCATTTGTTGAGGTGAAAAGAGAATTATATTAACACTAGCACGGCAAACAAGTATCACATTTTGATTATGTATTTGTTTCCGTTGATTATATATAGCACGCTTGTTGTCATTTGTTGAGATATTACGTGGGCATGGTCGGATTGACTTCAAGAATCTTACAAGAGCATGATTGGACATACATTAAAAAAAAAAAAAAAGAAGTACGAAGGACTGAAATATGATACTATTAGTGTTATTAGAACCGGATTGGATCAGTTGTCCTAGAAAGAATCTTGAATAATAGTCCGGTTTTATTAAAAGACTGGGATGTAAGATAATCCGGTTAAATCATCCGATTTTTATTGAACCGGTCGGCTCGCCGGTTCACCATGTACTAGTCTAGGAGAAAATTAAAAACCCTAATCAGCTAGCTTCTCTCTAGTATCCAGAAATCAAGCAGACGAAAAGAGTTGCACCCAAATCAAGAAGTCAGCTCTGATTGGGAGGGAGTTGCAGGATGATGGATTCCTAAATTGCACTTCCGCTAGCTCCGTTCCCACCTTCAACAAAGTCAAGCTAACAAGAACTAGGGTTGGACTCAGCCCAAACTGCAAGAATTTACTTGTTTTATTATTAGTTATACATAAGGTGTTTTCTGGGGAAAAAAATAAATAAATCAAATTTATAGCATCGTTTTAAAGTTCGTACAAATTTCCTCGTGGCAACAGGCTATTGTCATTTGTCAAGCAGCAACCTTCTTCACCCAATTCGGTTATCCTTGAATTTCAGATGAGCTGGGTTTGAGTCAGTGCGACAGGTCACCGGCCCTTCCGGCTCATCACTCTGTTTCTTTGTGATCAGCTTTGATTAGATTCTCTCTTACCTTTCTCCTCCACACCCCCATACAATACTAGAATCAGTAAGTTCTTCAGCTTCCTCTCTCCAAGGTAATATCTCTGCTGCTGTTCGTTCTTGATTTCGTTCTGGGTTTCTTGCTTTCAGCTGCTGCTTATTACTTTCATCGATTTGAGGAAAAATGTAACTTTTATTCGGAAAATTGATGAAACTTGGGAAACTATTTTGAATAATTAATCAAAATTCCGGAGAATTTGAGTTCAAGTATGAAAAAATGAAACCAAGTGTTGTATGGAATCAAAATATATATTTTTTTTTTTTTCCAGTCTGTCAGTACAATGTTAGTTGATAGCTGTTGATGTACGTTGTCTGATAAATTAGATGAAGAGAACAACTAGGAGCAAGACAACAGCTAGAAGCTCTGGTGAGTCTGTCACTTATGAGCATGTTTAGATGTGAAATTACAATCAAACTTAGTTAGAAAGTGATTTTTTTTGTACTATTTTTGGAGTAAAGCTAAAGCGAATAAAAAAAAAATCTGATATACTAAGACATTATAGGTTTATCTGCAAGTTTCAATGGTGTTTGCATGTTTTGACAATGGAAATAAATAAAATTGCCCGAGTGTTTACAATGAAAGAATGAAACTTAGTTTTTTGGCCAAAAACGAAAATGAAGCTTAGAAAGTGGAAATAATTACCATTTTTCTGGAACAAAGTAAACCAATAGTTTCCTTCTTACTAAGTTCCACTAGTAAAGATGTTTGGTTGTCTTAATCATAATGATAATTATAAAGGGTTAAGGGTCCAAATTGACCTAGCCGGACCTAGCCTAGGGCTAGGTCCGACCCTGGGTCAGGATCGCCCCAGGGTCGCCTGGGTCCGGTGACCCCCAATTTGGGAAAATAGTTTGGTTTTGAAATTTTAGGACTAAATTGTAACAAAATTGAAAGTTTTGGGCTGCTCACGTGCATGGCACATGCCATTTAACGGCCGTTTTTGACGGAATGGTAACGGAAGTACCAAAACAGTAAGGTTTGGAAACATATGGTACTAATTCGGTACAAAAAAATACTAATGGTATGAACAGTGTAATTTTTGCAAACATGTGGTACCAAAAGGACCCTTAATCCTAATTATAAATCCCACAAACTTTAAAATTTAGAATGAGAATTAGTTAGAAAGTAGAATAAAGTTACTTTCTCACTAAGTTTTACACTGTTAAGTGGACAATGAGTAGAATCCGGTCTTATACATGAATGATGATGATTTGTTAAAGTTGTGAAAAGGAAGGTGGCAGCAAGCCTGGGAAGAGTAAAAAAAGAGTAACTAAGAAGGCGAAGAAGGACCCGAACAAACCAAAGAGAGCTCCTAGTGCTTTCTTTGTCTTTCTGTAAAACCCCATCATCTGTCTTATAAGCTTCGATTATTATATATATATATTTGGTGTTTGATACATTTTGTTATTAATTATAGTGAGGAGTTCAAAAAGACATTCAAGAAGGAAAACCCTACCGTAAAGGCAGTATCAGCTGTAAGAATTTCAATTTCTTTTTTGTTTTGTTTTGTTTATATATGATTGAAAACTGTCATTTTTCTGCTCCTTTTTCATAAACTGTGTGTGTGTGTTTTTTTTGCTTTACCTGATTTAGGTTGGAAAAGCTGCAGGGTTGAAGTGGAAATCCATGAGCAAAGAGGTAAAAACACTACATATTTATTTTTCCAAGACAAACAACACTATTGCTTCAATTTAGTGATGTGCAAACATGAGTTTCATGGAGTTGTTAATTTGGTAGTAATTATGAATGAATTGATATGAAAAGGAAAAAACACCATATGCAGCCAAGGCAGCTAAGAAGCAGGCAGAGTATGAAAAGCAAATGAAGGATTACAATCAGAAGCAGAAGCAAAAGGTATGTTTTATTATCTGTTTACCCAAATTAAATTCTACAAACTGTGAATTGTTGTATATGCTAATAATTTGTTGCTATATATATTGAAGACATGAGAGTGTAGCTAAGTCCGATATGTCTAAGTCCGAAGTTGAGGAAGCCACAGCTGAGGTAATTAACTCCCTACTGCAAGCAAAATGGGTCATCTTGCTGTTCTAGTTTATAATATTAATATAACCCTTTGTTGTAAAATCAGGAGGATGAAGAGGATTATTGAAGTAAACTATACATGGAGAAATCCAGTCATATATATATATATATACGTGAAAAATCTATACACGTTACACGCTTTCTTTGTTTTGTTGGACTTGGCTATAAACTTGGCAACTATAAAGCCATAATGGGCTTTATGTGTTTGGCCCATGTAAGTTGATGTGAATGGCAATTTGTAGTTGCCGTGATTTACTTGTGTTAACACAAATACTACACCGGAAATGCTTGCCTTGCACAAGTAAATCACGGCTGCATTAACCTACGCAACGGTATTTTTTTTTTATCTGTTGCTTTATTAACTATTTGCAAAAAAAAAAATATAGTCAACAATTTTCACTTTTCTGAAAAGTATATGGCGAATCTCCGGTCAGGTTCTTGAATCTTCCCTGCTACTCTAAGTATGATATAAAAGGATGATTATGTGTATTATGAGGATCACACAATGGTATGATTAGTCGATTCTGAGGAAAATATACTCATTAAAAAAATTAATTTGTGTAACATAATATTGTAAATAAAAACCATCAAATATTTGAGGCAAATGCTTAAGAAACTAGAATAAGAAGACTCATTAAATGGTACCAATCCCTCAAGCATTTGACTTATAATTTTTAAGATTATTATTTTATAATATGTTACAAAACTTACCTTTTTTTTAATAAGTCTATCATCCTCGAAGTCGACTAATCATACACTTGTATCATCCTCAGAACCGACAATCATGTTTTTGTAACATTCTCACAACGCTAATGACAAGTTAATTTTATTTATAATTGTCGGTATACGTGCGTGCATCGATATGACTTTTGTTACAATTATTTTTATTCCAATTAGATTACTCATTTTGATTTTTTGTTTCGTAAATGAAATTATATATAGTAAGTTATATTAGTTATAGTTAAATAAAAATTCACTACAAAATTGTGGCTACTCATTATAGGGCCTTTTGTTACAATTATTTTATTGTCTTATTCGAAAAAAAAAAAATTAGATCAGAAAGGGGCAGGGGGTGGCCGGCATGACAACTGCATAACTAACGGTTGTGCCGACCACCCCTGGACAGCGGCGATGATGGGTGGCGACTTGTAAGTTATACTCTTTGGAGCTAGAAAAGCTCTGATACCATATAGAATAATGATAATGTATTATTATCTTATTTTAGGGTTGATACAAGACTAAATCTAATAATAATATAATAAAGAAAGAGATAATAACAAGATATTAAAAATATATCTATTTCTTAACTCAGTCAGAAACATAATAAAATATATTAATTCTTAATATATTTTATTTCCTAATAACACACACTCCTTCTTCCATGGTCCCTTCAAGTGTCATCTGCGGGCCGAGGTCGCCGATATAACAAAATTTTCAAGCAGGAGATTCACTGTAAGGAGCTCAGTTGTAGAGAAATGATTATATATATATAATTAATCCAATCTTGGCAAAAAAAAAAAAAATCTGTCCATCGTTCGTTCATATTATCTTAACCATTTATTCTACTCAAGGAAAGCTAATATTTCTATTACATAATGTGTATTAATCCATATATTTTCTTTCATTGTTACAACTGCATCTATGAAGTTAAGAAAGTTTAAGTCAATTGATGATGTAAATGAAGCTGATGATTTAGGGTTTAGTAGTCAATAACTGAGGTAAGTAGTTATTTGCAAAACTTAGAGTAATTAAGGAATTACATGAATATGCTTAAACTTACTCTCAATAAACTAAGATTGGTTCAGCAAAACCTATGATCATACTGTCAATGCTTTGAATTCAACTGCATAGAAAATACATGAATATGCCTAATCATTATGTCTATATTTCTTATTATTAGGTATTATCGAACGAAAGTGATGGCGTTTGAGGATCAGAAGTGTGGCGATTAAAGAAATGTTATTCAATTAAGTGAAATAACGATATTATGTTTAATATGGATTTTTTTTGTATGAAACAACGAAGTTATGCTTAAGTTGTATTTCTTGTATATGAAATAATTAAGGTATTTTAATTTATTTTTTGTAGAACAATGGTATTTTATTAGTTTGAATGGTCATGGTTAAATGTTTTGATTATGGTGAAAAAATATAATTATGTTTATAGGTATACTACTAAGAATATAACATTAACGGTTATGATTATGGTTATGGTATAAGCAAACATATATGATATGGTTATGGTATTAGTGATAACCTCATCATACCCTCACCATCGAGACGTGTTAGAAAAGAAAGAGAGTGGATAACTGAATGACGAAATTAGGTCACAAAAAATGTTATGATAATCTTCTAGGGGTGTTGTGTGTCATCTAATAATATGTTGCTTAAATCGAGTTGCATAAAGAGACGAGAGTTAAAAAAATTCATCATAACCATTTTATAATAGGATAGGGGTTAAGAACCTATAAACTGTCTAAGATTTGCCGTATGTGATATTTTGGTGTCTGAAGTTTAGATTGTTGATATTGGCTGTCTGAAGTTTCTATTTTATTGAAATATGGTTTTCCGTCTATTTTTTTTTGTTAAATTTGACAGAATGATGTGAAAAGTTGAAATTGCCCCTGATACTTTTATATTTACTCAGGCCACCACCCAACTCCGGCCGACCACCACCCTACTCCGGCCGGCCACCACCCTACTCCGGCCGGCCACCACCCAACTCCGGCCACCACCCTACTCCGGCCGGCCACCACCCAACTCCGGCCGGCCACCACCCTACTCCGGCCGGCCACCACCCAACTCCGGCCGACCACCACCCTACTCCGGCCAGCCACCACCCTACTCCGACCGGCCACCACCTAATTAGAGCAATTTTGTGATTTATTTTTTTATCGGGTCATATGATAAACAGATGACAAGTTCTGTCAATTTTAACAGTAAATTTGGATGGACACAGCAAATTTCAACAAAGTTGAAATTTCAGACTGTCAATATCAACAATTTAAGTTTCAGACACCAAAATCTCATCTAAGGCAAACTTCAAACAGTTTATAGGTTCTTAACCCTAGAAATAGTTATATACAAAAATAAAAGTTACTCTTTTATGAATTATGATTATATCATTAAAAAATTTACAAAGTAAGAAATTGAAGAAAAATTACTAATACTAATACTTTGTATTGTAAATTTTGCAAATTACTTTTAAACACTATATATATATATATATATATATATATATATATATGTAAAACTAAATTTTCTTGTAAATTTTTATGTTTTTCTTTATCGTATAATTATATATTATTATTAGAGGTAATATTTGTATTACTACAAAGTGCAATCCGCACGCGGCGCGCAAATGGTTGATAAATATAATTATTCATATAATGTTAGTGATTAATCAAATTCATTGAAGCAATCTTATTTCGTCATAATCGACGTATAAATGTTCTTCGTTGATTGACATATGTTGATTCATATTCGTCAGCAGATTCACGCTTACACACATTAATTAGATACATATTAGTAAATCATGTATATTTATTAATCATGTTTTTTTTAATTATATACGTAAATTAGATATATATTATATATCACCGTAAAAATAATTTTTACAACAATGTATCATAAAAAAATCCTAGTTAATATAATATAACATAATAAGTAAATTAAACGAGAATATATATGCATTAAAATAATATAATATGATTTAGTAAAAAAATATTTCATATTTAATAATATAGAATTTTATATTATTTCAAAGTTTATAATTGATGGTTGTGTCACATTGTGAAATATAAATAAACTGAGTTGGAAAGTTTAGACGGGTTCGAAGTTAAAAAGTAGTAATTTCGATTTTTGTTATTATTTAACTTAATATTAAAAATAATTGATTACAATTCGTTTCATTATCTGACATAATGTAGTTATATATATATATATATATATATATATATATATATATATATATATATATTATATATAATTAAAAAGACAAGTAAAACAATTTCATAAAAAAATATTAAAAGTTGGCACATACATGAGTAATAATATGGTAAGTTCCCACTATTAGAAAACGTGTCATTTCTCCATCCACTTGATAATGACAAAACAGTAACATGTAATCATAGTCACGTTTAGTGATATCTAGTGGCATCCAGTGCCAAATATTAGAACTAAGAACTCTAATTTTGTAATAAACAACTCACATTGGAATGTAGGGTTTTCATTTAATTTTTTTCTATTAGAAATCAACATTAGTTGACATCAAGAATTATAAAATTTATACTATAACAAATTTACTACATGAAATTAAAAATTCATGTAATAACTTTGAATCTTTGATAGAGAAACAATTAATATATATTTTTCTCCATTAACAACCTCATCCACACAAGTCACAACCACTTCGAATCCCCACTATATCTATACCCCACAAACAGATAAGCAAAGATAAGCACCAAAAAATTCAGCCGTCAGATGGATACTCTTCCCTAATCCAACGGCCCTCCTTCTCCTCCTCAGATTATCGTTCCTTATTGGATCAAATTTCCATTTTTCATAAAATGACCAAATTCCACACTACAGTCCTCATTCCATCCACTCCCACCTCCCTCTCTACTCTGAGAAGCAAAAAATGGCCGCCATGACAACCGCAGCCGCCGCCTCCTCCTTCATCGGGACCCGTCTTCCGGAGGTCAACGCCGGGTCAGGCCGAGTTCAGATGCGGTTCTCGTTCGGCAAAAAGAAGGCAGCTCCGAAGAAGGCCGCGAAGAAATCAGTGAGCACCGACCGGCCACTGTGGTTCCCCGGAGCCACCGCGCCAGAGTGGCTGGACGGCAGCCTTGTCGGCGACTACGGTTTCGACCCGTTTGGTCTGGGGAAGCAAGCGGAGTACCTGCAGATCGACTATGACTCACTGGACCAGAACCTCGCCAAGAACGTCGCCGGAGACGTCATCGGAACTCGGTTCGAGAGCAGTGAGGTGCAGTCAACGCCGTTCCAGCCGTACGCGGAGGTGTTCGGTCTTCAGAGGTTCAGGGAGTGTGAGCTCATCCACGGTCGGTGGGCCATGCTGGCAACTCTCGGTGCTCTCACCGTCGAGTGGCTCACCGGTATCACCTGGCAAGACGCTGGAAAGGTACGTACCGTTTTGTGCATGGCCTTGCATGGAAAATGATCTGATCATAAAGGCCTAATTTTATAAATTTTAATCAATATAGTTTTATTTGGGTTAATTATGATGGTAAAATAATTGGGTTAATTATTCTATAATTTAGCCCCAAAAAGTATGTTATATCGAGTTGTATATTATTATATTTTAAAAGAATTGATATTAGGTACCAAAAGTAAGTGAAGACATTCAATTTTATTATTAGTTTATAAGATTGATTATACGAAATAGTCTGATTTAGGCATGCCACTGGTAATTTAAATTATAACAATGTGTAAATTAATAATACATTGTTATGATTTCGAATTACATTAGGGTAAATAACCAAATTGCTACTTTAACTTTGATAAGTTTACAAATACCTACCTGAACTATAATTTTTTTTAAATCAGCTATCTGAAATTTCAATTTTAGAGTAAATTGTTACATTTGTTATAATTTCCGTCAAATTTGACAGAAAATGAGCTTGTTAATTAAAAGTACTGCGGTGAAATATATTCATTTGGATGCTCAATTGAACGTAACTGTTCGAATTGGGCGGAAGTCCAATTGAGCATCTAATTGAAGGTATTTCGTTGCAATACTTTTATTCTTTTTTTATGTTTGAATACATCTTCGGGTATACATGGAAAAACCCCCACTTTGTGGAAGCATGTTCATTTTCTATTCAATTTGTTGTGAATTAAAATAGAGATAGTAATTTTGCTCTGAATTTGAAAGTTTAGATAGTCAATTTTATAAAATTATTTTAGGTCAGGTAGAGATTTGTAAATTGGTCAAAGCACGGACGGGTAGTAATTTGAATATTAACCAATTACATTATTAGTGCTTAAGCTATTATTTGCGCTCTAGTATATAAAACTAACCGATAAATTGACTTGTGTGCAACTAAACTACGAGATTGCAGGTGGAGCTGATCGAAGGATCGTCCTATCTAGGGCAGCCCCTGCCGTTTTCGATCACCACCTTGATCATTATCGAGACTTTAGTGATCGGGTTCATCGAGTTCCAGAGAAACGCTGAGTTGGACCCAGAAAAGAGATTATACCCCGGTGGCAGCTTCTTCGACCCACTCGGTTTAGCCGCGGACCCAGAGAAGAAGGCCACCCTCCAACTGGCGGAGATCAAGCATGCCCGCCTAGCGATGGTGGCCTTCCTCGGGTTTGCGGTTCAGGCGGCCGCCACAGGGAAGGGACCCCTCAACAACTGGGCTACCCACCTGAGTGATCCTCTTCACACCACCATCTTTGACACTTTCAGCTCATAATCAGTGTGAAACAAATGGAAGTTCAAAAGTGGATCCATTTTGGTTGGATTAGATGTGAGACAAATGTGTGTTTGAGAGCTACTGTGCCTCTTGTAAAAATGTTTGTAAGCTTTGTTCCTAAGTAGAAGATTATTATTATGATCATTTGGAGATTGGTTGTCTTTAGCTTTAGTTTTAGTATTCATTTTACAATGTCTACCATGCATATTTATATATATATATTTCTAAATGAGTGGCTTCATATATAGATAAAAGCGCACACACATGCAAATAAGGTTTCTTAGGGAAGCAACGAGGAATCCGAGCCACACCAAAGACCCGTTAACCCCTCATGTGCTGCCCTTTGACTTAGACTATGAGCAACCAAAACGAAGGTTCTAGGTTTAAACAAAACAACAACAGACCCAGCAGTACTAGAGAGTTTAACAATATCCGAAAACACTGAAAAAAGAAAAGCGGGGCAATCTTCTGGTGCAAACATGAGAGACGCCAAAATTGTTGAATCTGTCCAGATAAGGAGAACATCGGAAAACCGTTGTTGAAGAAGCATACCTGCCCTAAAAACTAATGCTTCCGCCAATAATGGATCCGATCCCGCCAAAGAGTGCACCGCCACGCCCTTAAATGTACCATTTGATTCGAGAATCACCGCAACCCCAAACAAAAGACCGGTCCTGGAATGAACCACTTCGTCAGACAAAATACAATCAAAAGGACGGTGTGGTAAGTCAGGTACAACTACAATCCCTCCGAGGAAGGAGGGCCCTAAGTACGAGATCCGTCCAGGTCTTGAGTCAAAGTTAACAGCAACCAAATTGTCAGAGATCAGTAAATGAAAACGACTAATTACAGATTCAATAGACGGTACAACATTATTAAAGACAACATTATTACGTTCCAACCAAATAGACCACATAACAAGACACTTTTGTACGAACAAATCAGCCCTAAGACTACTATCTAGAGAGGTATGATCGAACGTAAGCCAACGTTGTACTCTCTTAATCTTCAGGCGGTCCGGATGGACCATCAAGGGGCTAGCAAACCAGACCCTTTCAGTAAAGGGACATGTCCACATCAAATGATCCCATGATTCAAAAGCTCGGTTGCATATTATTACACATTGAATGCGTTAATTATGACAACTCACCCTAAAAATATGTTTGGATATTGTTAAATATTGCCATTAATTAGATTAGTAGTAATTATTTTTGGAGAAATACTGTTTAAGGAGTATACTAAAAAAAAGAAGAAAATAGAGACTAACCAAGTGATGTCACATCACCATTTATCTTATATTATTATAGGGTGTATATATATAATCATGTTGGTTTATGTTTTATTTTTCTCTAATATATTGCTGCTATATATCTTGGGAATACTTGTGTCAATTATTCATAATTGATTAAATACAATTATTTGTACATGTGTCGCGCAAGGTGACAATTATATGTATTTTACTGTGTAGCAAACAACGATTAATATTTATTTTTTGTAGGTATGAGATAACATCAAACGACGCTAAATTACAGTATTAAAATAATACATCGTATTTTTATTAAATGTATTATAATAGTATACGTAAATTAGAGTTAAATAATGTTACCATATATCTATATATGGTTATGGTTATTAAAATACTACAAAAATATTAAAATTTAAAACACCAAAAGGAAATAACTATATCTATATGCACTAAAATATCTAGTTAACTAAAACAATTATTTTGCTAAGACTACCCATTCAACTAAAGCAAGCTTTTAATAAAATTCTCTATAATCTATGTCATAACAGTGCCCAATTTCAAATCTTATAGTTACCATCAGTTTTCCTTTACTCTCTAACCCTATAGTAGTAATATTTCTTGCGCACTCAAGCAATAGAGGCCTCTCCATTTTCTTCTTCCTCCAAGCAACTCTGTTAGATTACAGGGAGTAATCACTACGGAAACACAAAACATGGTACGTGCAAGTAATCGAAATCACACAGCGGAAGAGTTACACATACCTCAACAGTTACCGTAGTCCAAGATCCTTTGTACGAGGGAGTTCTCGATCCACCGGACGGAACCCGTAGAGGTTCTTGTGAAAGAAGCCCTACGTGGTGTTAGCTCCACAGCAAAGCCTCGGATCAATTCTTGGCACGGGGACAGAACTTCGGAGAGTTGCTTGAAAGCAATTTGGCACACCTTCAGTGTTGGTAATGGTTCGGCTGAAACTAGTAGATGTGGGAGGAGGGTTTTCTCTCTAAAACACTATTGTGAGGGAATTGTGATTAACCCTAAAATATTCCCTAACACCTCTTATTTATAGGAGGAGTAAAGTGGACAAAAGTCCACTTTACCCTCACTATAGGTTTCGGCCGACCATTAGTATAGGGATGCCCAATTTTGGGCCTCTCATGTCAATTGGGATTTGAGTCTAGCCCAATTACCCTAATGTGACATTTACCCAAGTTCATTAGGTAAACTATACATATTATGGGCTACCAATTACGACTCCCATCATCATATGCTTACAGCTCCCACTCGCCGGAATGGGAGGGTGCCTGTTAATGTATTGTTGTCCAAATCCGCATCAACATTTCTCCCCTTTGATCTGCTCCGTGCTTCCGAATAGTTCATACGAGGTTTGCCGTGCGACCGGCGGATACGACGGGCATCGTGATACTCATCTGTTAGGAGTGTTGTAGCGCCCGCGGAACGTTGATTCCCTTTTCTCCAATCAACCTGTTATAAACAACATTTATATATATTGTACCGCGCTGTATCCTAGGTCAACTGATAATTCCCCATTTGCCTAGTTTCCACATAGGAACACTTCTCCAAGGCATCCGTACAAGTATTCACAACCTTCAACTAATATCCGGCTGGTGGCCACCTAATGAATACAAGAATCGGTGAATTACAGGTGAATTTGACCATCCCCATCGCTCATACCCTTAGTCAAACCCAACCGGTTTCCAAAGAGGTGGTCACTGGGCCTTTTTGTTCAGCACTACGCTCGTACGCCGGGAAGCGAGCATTGAGCCTGACAATAGGTACGAGTTCTGAGTCCATGAGGATACTTCGGGTGCCTCTTCATAAGGCTCCCGGGATCAATCACATGCTCGAGGTGAAGAAGTTTGCGCCCACCAGAATCACGAGGATTCCTTTCTAGCACAACCGAGCGGTGACCCCGTGGTCGAACATGGCACGCGTAGTATGAAGCACGCGTTGATAGCATACCTGAACCTTTTGGGTCAATAGGAATGGGACATGTCAATCATGCTATCACAGATTTTCATCCGACCCAGAATGTGGATTTATGACGAACGAAGTTCATCACGGCGATCTGCAGAACGAGAATCACGTCGAGTTACTTCTACTATAGATAATCATTCTGCTCAATCAAGTTTACCCCCTGATTCTTAGCCAGCCTTGCATAGTGGAGGCCTCCCTCCATCACAAGACGACCGTACCTGTGTGACTAGGTAAAGCCCACATTCGACATAGTTTTGGCAGAGGATTGCGTCCTCCTACAACTCAGTTTACAGACCGTAAATTTGATGTAATCAAAACATTATGACGTCGACTGATCATAAACTCAGTTGCAATTCTTTCTCTTACAAAATGTAACTTTATAATATCAAAATGTTATCATAGATACATGCCATTTCTAAACCCTACGCAATCCAAGCAGTTTTACATGCTTTTCGAATGTCTCCCTGCGTAGTGGCTTAGTTAATGGGCCCGCAATCATATTATCAGTGGGCAAGTATTCTATAGTGATTATATTGTCTTCTACCATCGATTTAGCATAGAAATATTTCACATCAATGTGTTTGGTCATATTATGGTACTTCAGATTCTTAACTGCCGTAATAGCTGTCTGACTATCGGAGAACACCTTTACAAGTTTACTTCCAACGTCACCACCAAGCAACGCAGTAAGAAGCCTTTTCAGTCAGACCACTTCCTGTGCATTCTTAGAGAGAGCAACGAATTCCGATTCCATTGTTGACATCGCGACACAGGTTTGCTTCTTGCTCGTCCATGAAATGACGGCATTAGCAAGGAGAAATACTCCTCATGTGGTGGACTTACAATCATCCAGATCGCCACCATGGTCAGCGTCACTGTAACCGGTCAATTCTAACTTCCCGCCCTCGTAGCACAGAGCATAGTCAGCAGTACCTTTCAGATAACGAATTATTCGTTTTACAGCCTTTAAATGTTGATAGCCAGGATTTGATTGGAAACGTGCTACTAGGCCCACAGCGTAACAGATGTCCGGACGGGTGCATTGCATGGCGTACATCAAACTACCAACCATGCTTAAATACTCTGCACCCTTCATCTGTTTGCGCGCAGCCAGTTTCTTGGGGTCGTCACGTTTAGACAGTGCGCACCCAAATACTACCGGCGTATCCACGAGTTTGGCATCCTGTAATCTGAACCTTTTCAACAACTTGTTGATATAGGCTTCCTGAGATAGACACAATTTCCGGGTAGCCCGATCTCTAGCAATTTTAATGCCCAAGATATACGTGGCCTCTCCCATGTATTTCATCTCAAATACACATGCTAACCAGGACTTTGACTTGTTCATGAAACTCACGTCGTTTGCAGCAATGAGTATGTCGTCCACGTATAAGGTTAAGATGACATACTTAGACCCGGAGGTCTTATAATACACGCACGGATCCTCGTGAAAAATTCACGAATCCGTTTCCTACGATTTCCTCGTGGAATCTGCGGTACCATTGCCGAGACGACTGTTTAAGACCGTATATGGACCTTTGGAGTCTACAAACTTTACGTTTGTTACCAGGAGTAATGAAACCCTCAGGTTGTTCCATGTAGATCTCTTCCTCCAGGTTTCCGTGGAGGAATGCGGTATTAACATCCATTTTGTGCAACTCGAGATCGAGACATGCGACCAAGGCCAGAATGGCCCGTACTATGGTGTAACGCACAGTTGGTGAGTATATTTCGTCAAAGTCCACTACGTGAAGTTGGGTATATCCTTTCGCAACAAGTCAAGCTTTGTATCGCTCGACCTTCCCATCATCGGTGAGTTTTAATTTGAGAACCCACTTGGCTCCTATGGCCTTGCGTCCATTAGGTAAATCAACTAAAGACCATATTGAATTGGCTTTCATTGACGAGATTTCCTCCTCCATTGCATTCCTCCATTCCTTTGCCTAAGGTCCTTCCAACGCTTCTTGAACCGTTACAGGTTCGTCAACAGATGTTAGAGTGAAGATTTCTCCTCTTTCGATGGGATACTTCTTAGGAGAAGTTTTATGCCTTTGACTACGTCTAGGCTGGTTGTTCCCATCTTGACTTTGACCATTACTCCCACTCGGAACAATGCTTCTGACTGGAGCAACACTCTCATTGGGAACAAGTGCAGTGCTCGAACCTTCTCCAACAACCTTCATTGGTCGACCTCTTGGTCTCGGGATCCTATCTACGAGATTAATTTCTTGATCATTAGGACCTGGAACCAAGGTGGTCGGTACACTCCCACTGGAAACGATGGGTAGTATTGGTGGTTGTGGTATTGGTCCGGCAACATGATTATCAGGTTCAACTTGATTCGTCTCTGCAGCAACAGTGATTGTGGTAGGGTTTATTCCTCCCACTGGATTTACAATGAAAATTTTCCCATTCTCATTGACCATGTCATTCACTTGAGTTGCTGGTTCAAATATCCCACTCGAAGTAAGTGGGACCTGATCATCAATGTTATCCTGCTCTAGTTCAGTCAATACCTCATTTGTTTTGATTTCTCCAAGCGTTGGAAATTCGCCCTCAAGAAAAGTCACGTCTCTGGATTCATGTTCGACCACGCCACCGTTTTCTTGAGCTAACACAAATACGTAACCCTTAGAGTTCTCCAAATATCTAATAAAGATACTCTTTAGCCCTCTAGGTCCCAACTTGCCGAAACGGCTTTCAGTCGTATGTGTATAGGCAGCACAACCCCAATGTCGCAATCTTGTGAGATTTAATTATCTACCATGCCATAGCTCATAGGGCGTTGTGTGTACCGCTTTTGTAGGGACAAGGTTTACTACATGAGTGGCAGTCAATAACGCATCACTCCAATAGGAGATAGGTAATTATGCTTGTGACATCATGGTTCTGACCATGTCCAGGAGAGTTCGATTACGACGTTCAACAACACCATTCTGTTTTGGTGTGTTGGGGATTTTCGTTTGACGGGCTATCCCTCTTTCTTTGCACAACTTATCAAACTCATTAGAAAGATATTCTCCACCTCTATCAGTGCGTAAGGTTTTCACCTTCCGCTCCTGTTGATTCTCTACGAGGTTTAGAAAGTTTTTAAAGCTACCTATTGTCTCGGATTTATGAGTAATCAAATGAGTAAACTCGTAACGGGTATAGTCGTCAATGAAAGTTACAAAGTATCGTTTCCCATTCCTAGCGGTTACATTCAGTGGTCCACAGACGTCGGAGTGAATCAACTGCAATGGATATACGGCTCGTTGAGCTTCTCCAAATGGTTTGCGGGTGGATTTCCCAGCTAGACAATCATGGCAAGTGAGTTTAGTCACATTGCTGGTACCAGGAAAAAGCTCTCTTCGGGCTAATGAATGTATCCTATCATAGCTTATGTGTCCCAGCCTCGCATGTCATCCGGGTGCATCAGTCTCTGCTTCCCTGGAGGACAATGCATACATTCTATTCGTATCTATACTACCATTCAGATCCATGATAAAGAAACCAAAAGAGGAATAGGCATGCCCAAATAAGAGATTGCCTTTATTAATACAAACAAAGTTCTTCTCAAATGATAAAATGTAATTATTATTCATAAGAGCGGAAACAGAAATAACATTTCTACGGATTCTAGGAGCAAACAAGACATTTTCAAGTAGCATGGTCCTGCCATTGTGCATAGACAAATTGCAGTTCCCTACTCCTATGACTTCAACTTGTGAGTTGTCTCCAATGTATATCCTCTTAGAATCCTTTGGCAATCGTCTAAACTTGGCGAACAGTCCGTTGCACCTGAGTCAAGAATCCAAGAAGGATTTGAGTCAGTTAACATGAAAGTTGTGGAAACAAGAGCTTCCATTTCATAACCAACGTCGCATACCTTTTCAGGATGCGATTTTTTGGATCTTGTACCTTCGCCTATTCGGCGTGGACTGGAGTTCCCGCGAACTATCTCTGATTTTAGTCGGAGATTGCCAGGTTTAAGCTTTGTCAACGGTTTATTGTCGACAACTTGTTGTTTCTTTCCTTTGTTCATCCTCTTCCTCTTTCCTTGCCCAGCTCGACCCGGTATTGGTTTCAGTCGAGCTTATTCCATCTCAATGAATTTCAGCACCGATGCAAGATCCAACACAGAACCACTGGCAGTCAGTAAAGCCTTGGCTGCTCTCCAAGACTTCGGGAGGGCCCCGATGATGGCCTGAATTTTATCCCATTCACCCACCTGACCTTCTTGCTCCAGTGGTTTCAAAACGCTAAGGAGATCATATACTTTTTCCAGTACACTTTTGCTGTAGCTGTTAAAGCTTTCTTCCAAGGCAGGTATGAGTGGGTGCAGGATTGCTGCCATGCCGTTTCCATATTTCAGGAAGAGGGCATCCCAAATGTCCTTTGCAATCGGAACATTCTCATACTCATCATGGAATTCCTGAGAGATCTCAGACGGCAGAATCTCCTTTGCTCTTTTGTCATCTTGCTCCCACTCAAAATGGGCATATGCTAGGTCCTAATTAGTCAGACCGGCTGCTGGGTAGTTCATGGATTTCTGAATGTGACCCGAAAGGTCATTGTCCTCCAACAGTGCACTGACGCGCTTGCTCCACAAGTCATAGTTTGTCTCATTCGAAAGCTCATCAGCATAAGATGTTGTCATCTATGCTGTAATTCGTTACTAAACATGATGATAATCATGCATAATCAGGGAGACAATAACAATTTGAGAAAGAATCGCATACATCAAATATCTATTAAGATAGAATCCGACAAATAGTGATTCCTCAGTCATCTAAACCAACCGACCACCAGTAAACCAATGAAAGATGACTGTGGAAGAGTTCACACTATTGTCGTCTTCTACCTAATAGATCAGTCAGTTAAAAACGGTTTAAATCGCAAATTACCGGAACGAGAATTTTAAAATAAGAACACCCGATCTTGGCTTTCCCAAGACCCTTTTTGTTTTGGAAAAATCATTCCGATGAATTCGTTCATGCATACACAATTCTACAATCCATGCAAATTATCATATGCTAGTAACATTCATCATACATACCACATACATCCTTACGCGTCATGCGTCTAATGTTCCGAGGAACTCATGCTTGCATTTATAATTCTACCTTTAAGTAAATTATCAAACGCAACTACATCCTTAAAATTCTAGCATACGTGTAAACATGTAGCATCCACATCAATCATATATATTTGGTGACTGGTTTTCAGTTTTAAAATAATTTTAAACATTAGGGGCTGATTTGCAATTCATGCTTATATTCAATCACGCAAGCTTCTAAACATGAATCCTAGGCATTTTCAACCATCACAACATGTCTATTCTAATTCGCATCTCATATATTTAACCAGGGCTCCGCCCACAACATGTAATATCCAGCTAGCTTGACTCAGTCAAGACAGAAGTTCTAATCATGCATAAATGTATATTGAATAATAAACAATTGCAATTCATCCCACTAATTTAACCAGTCCCAAAAACATGTATCACCGAGACCCATCCCCATAATCGAAACAAGGCATAAAGGTTAGCAACCCTATGAGCACTGTGTAGTCCATTTCGAGGTTCAAAAACATTTGGATTTTAAAACTTGACCTCCCTATTTTAATTGACTTGAATTCGGTTTAGAAAACATTGTTCGGTTCAGTCAATTTCAGTCTGTTTTGGTCCGGTTCGGTCCGGTTCAGAAAATCCGGTTCGGTCCTGTCTGAAAAAACCGGTTCGGTTTTAAATTTTAAAATCTGGTTCGGTTTGAACCGGTCCAATAAAATAAGGTTCTGTTTGGTTCAACACTCAAAACCGGTTCGGTTAGATCAACTTAATTACCCCGGTCGACCCGACCCGAATAGGTCGAACCGATTGAGAAAATCCGGTTCGGTTTTATTTCGTCCCGGTTTAACATATTGGATCGGCCCAATAATTAAAATTTAAAAGGTTGGGCCGAAATGTTTACCTGTGGCCCATGTAGGGTTTTAAATCCATTAAAAATATTAAATTTAGCCACCAAGTAACATTAATTATATAAAATAATTTCAAATATTAACATATATATATATATATATATATATATATATATATTTCGGAAAGAACATAAACATATATATATTTATTGCTAAGATTCTATCTTTAAGATTAAATCAATCAACAATATATATATATATATATATATATATATATATATATATATATATATATATTTCGGCATAATATATAATATATGTTTTTTATTTATTGTCAATATCTTTAATAGGGAGACAAATAACTGACAATATATTTTCTCAATCTTTTAGGTAACTAAATCTATCAATAATATATTTAACCCTATTTAAATATTTAGATATATTGATAGTGATATATATTTCTATATATTAATGTGAATCTATCTTTATGCTTCCAATTATAGATATATTGTTACCTTAATTAAAAATTAAAATATGGTAATCAATATAATTTTAATAATTTTCTATGTATGTGCCGAAATTTCATTTCTTAATGACCAAGAAATTAAAAAATTTACCTTGAAAAATAAATTAAAATTTTTGGCACAAACACTAATTGGGAACAAGTGGTCAAATTTTTAGATCAATTTTTAATAAGATCTACAATCCAATGTTTGATTTTGATAAATTTTACCTTTTTCTTGAAGATCATGAACATCAACTTTACCATGAACATGAAAATTTCAGACCTATCTCACAAAACCCTAAAATTCGAAACTTTTTAAAATATTCTATAAAAATTTCGGTCCAAAGTTTTAAATTTTCAAGAACACCAATTTATCAAAATCATGAACTTCTAACACAAGCTCTAATCCCACTGTTAGATTACGTGGAGTAATCACTACGGAAACACAAAACACAGTACGTGCATGTAATCGAAATCACGCAGCGGAAGAGTTACACATACCTCAACAGTTACCGTAGTCCAAGATCCTTTGTACGAGGGAGTTCTCGATCCACCGGACGAAACCCGTAGAGGTTCTTGTGAAAGAAGCCCTACGTGGTGTTAGCTCCACAACAAAGCCTCAAATCAATTCTTGGCACGGGGACAGATCTTTAGAGAGTTGCTTGAAAGCAATTTGGCACACCTTTGGTATTGGTAATGGTTCGGCCGAAACTAGTAGATGTGGGAGGAGGGTTTTCTCTCTAAAACACTCTTGTGAGGGAATTATGATTAACCCTAAAATATTCCCTAACACCTCTTATTTATAGGAGTAAAGTGGACAAAAGTCCACTTTACCCTCACTATAGGTTTCGGCCGGCCATTAGTATAGGGAGGCCCAATTTTGGGCCTCTCATGTCAATTGGGATTTGGGTCTAGCCCAATTACCCTAATGTGACATTTACCCAAGTTCATTAGGTAAACTATACATATTATGGGCTAGCAATTACGGCGTCCATCACCATATGCTTACAATATCTACCTGCATCCCTCGTTCCGTCCCGCCAACACCGCTTTACATGCGTCCCGCCAGCACTGCTCCGCATGCACCTGCCAGCTCCGCTACCGCTTCCTCCCCTTCTTCCTCCGGCCTCCATCAAATCTGGATTCGATCCACCAGATCTGGGTTCCCCCTCTCTCTCTCTCTCTCTCTCTCTCTCTCTTTCTCTGTGCGTGTCTATCTCTCTCTGCATGGTTTCCGTCTAAAACGTTCTTCGATCTCGCTTCCGCTGTCGTCCTTGTCGGAAGTCCACCTCGAACCTAGATCCGGACCACCAAAGTTATTACTAACAGGTTCAGAGTCGATCTCTACCAATATGTGCTTCTCGATTTCCTCTGTGACACCAACAATTCGATTCGGTTCCATTAGCGATATCTATTTATACTATAAATTGAGTACGTGATATTAATTGGGTCTTGGAATTTGTTGTTCGTTGAAGAAGTTGAATGGATTTCAAATGTTTTCATTACTGCAATTATTATAGATTGAGTACGGCATATTAATTGGGTCTTGGAATTTGTTGTTTGTTGAAATTTTTTAAGGGATTTCAAATGTTTTAATTACTGCAATTTTCGATGTTGAAGTACGTAGTGTTTTTATTCTCTCTAGATGCGTTGTTGGTGTACATGAACTGGAAATTGTAATGCTTAATTTAAAATTTATTCAATTAGTGACATGTCAACTTTTGATTGGATAGTGCCGCTGACGTGTCGAGTTGTGGTGAAGCTCCTTATTATCACTTCTTTTGAATCTATATCTATATATCTATATCTATATCTTCTATATATTATATAATTTAGTTACCTCTTAAGATACAAGGGTGCTAATTTACTGTCATGTCAGCACTATCTACTGTAATTGGTACGTAAGTTTCACGCGGCTCTCCCACCGCTTATTCTTCCATTCTTTACGCTTCCACATCAGTTCTCCATTGCCACCGTTTCCCTTCATCAACGACGTTTCAGATACTAATTAATCATATGCTTTAATACATCGAAGTTTTAGATAGTCGTTTTCTTGTCCATTCCGGCGTTACAGCTCTTGATTCTTCAATTAAAGGTTATCATGGCTTCATGTTTCTTCGATTAAAGGTTACCTCTCCAGCGTTGCTTCCTCTATTCTTTAGCAAATTGGCCATGGTTTTTTCTCCTCCACCTTCTGCATCCATGCCGTCCATCTCCTGATTACAGAAATTCATTTTCATCAGCAAAAACCCCTCTCCAATATAGGGCCTGCCTCATGCTGCACAAGCTCTCCGATTACACGCAATTATTAGGGTTTTGCTTGCATATATTTAAACTTCTTGATATGTTCACACTAGAACAGACCAAGCCGGATAGATAGAAGGATGTTGTGTTAGGAATTCTGAAAGTTTTGAGGTAATTTGTCGTCGTATGACCATGGTGGTATCATTAACTTGAATGGAAGAAGGAATTGCAGTGCCACCAATCGACGTTCTATATCTATATCTATATAATATCCATTTTTTTTTTTCATTTTCTAACGTCCCGTGTTCTTGCATCGGTGTTACAGATCAAAGCGGCTCCTAGCTTCTACTCTGACGTTCAGTTCAATTTCAACATTACATTTTAATGATTATTGATCGTCATCAATTATACGTCGAAGCTTTCAAAAGATTCCAGACCGTCGGCTGTAAAGATCAATATTTCAAATCAGTGTTTTGTTGTTTCTTCTCCTATTCATCTTTTCAGGTAATCTTCTCTCCCAGATTTTTTTATTGTTGGTCTTTTTGATACATCCTTCAACCATTATGTTGCGCTGCGTCTATTTATTGTTGTGTTCCGTTGCGTGCGACGTCGATGGCCCCCATCACATATTTAAGGCAAGTCTTCATTTTAATGCTTGCATATTGCTTACTTGATTCAGTTTCGCTCTTCGAAAATGACATATCTATTAATATTTCTGATTCAACAAACTGAAATCCCTCTTGGTTCATTAGTTAGCCCTGAATTGTCATTGTGAACTACAGTTACACCTATCTAAGAATAGGAGAACTAACGTAGCTTACTCGATTACTAGTTGTTGTTGGTCTATCGTTGCTGTTGGTTTCTGATTCGTTTCTGATCTGGTCTGGTTTGTTGCTGCCATTGGTTTCTGATCTGTTTCTGGTTGCTGTTCCGTTTCTGATCTGTTTCAAATCGATGTTGTTTGTTCTTTTATGAAGAACTCAGTATTAATACCAAAATCTTACATGGGTAAAATCATATATCGGTCAAGTCTTGATAAATCAGTCAGCAAAAATATTAATGCAGATGAAGTTGCTACGATTGTTCAGCGACTTGCGCAGTTGGGCTTCTCTCGTGTCAACATGACACCTCAGATGCAAACTCCTAAGGCTATTATTGGCCCCTCAGGTATGACTTCCAACTGTTTATTAGCATCAAAATCATTATGGATTGTTGATTCAGGTGCTACTGATCACATGACTGGTAACAAGAGTTTACTGTCAGGACTTACCACTACCTCACAACCACCGGTCCAAATAGCCAATGGCTCCACTTGTCATATAGAAGGAATTGGATCCACTCAAATTTCACCACATATGCTATTATCATCTGTCTTATATGTTCCTTCTTTTCCTGAAAATCTCTTGTCTGTGAGCAAATTAATAGAACAATTATATTGCTCAGTTACTTTCACTCCAACTAAATGTGTTTTTCAGGAATTGGGGACTAACAAGTTGATTGGAACTGCATATAAGCACAACGGTCTGTATACATGGAGAGCTTGCCTCAACGAGTTGCGTACATGAGTACTAGTAGTGTTGACGAGGTTCATTATCAGTTGGGACATCCATCTCTACAGGTTCTAAAAACACTCCGTCCTGAATTTCGTTATGTTTCTGAATTAGTTTGTGAGTCATGCATCCAGGGAAAGCATATCCGTGCTTCTCATCCACCTAGAATTACTCGTCGGTCTGTTGGTATCTTTGATTTAGTGCATTCAGATGTTTGGGGTCCTTGCCCAGTTACATCTATCTCAGATTTTCGTTACTTCGTCACTTTTGTGGATGATTTTTCTCGTGCAACTTGGATGTTTGTTATAAAATCTAGACAAGAGGTTTTTGCAAAGTTTATGACGTTTTGTTCTTATGTGAAAAATCAGTTTGGCACTACCATTAAAACTCTTCGTAGTGACAATGCAAAAGAATATTTCGCAGAAGAATTTGTTCAATATATGAGTGATAATGGTATCATACATGAATCATCTTGTGCGTATACACCTCAACAAAATGGAGTGGCTGAACGAAAGAACAGACACATACTTGAAGTGGCTCGCACTATGATGATACATGGTCATGTCCCTCATCGTTTCTGGGCTGATGCAGTTCTAACTGCATGTTATCTGATAAATCGTATGTCATCTTCTGTTCTTGATGGTGCAATACCTTATAATGTCCTATTTCCTTCTGCACCTTTGTTCCCGGTCTCGCCGAAAATCTTTGGTTGTACTTGTTATGTGTACAACAATCGACCATGCCGTACAAAACTTGATGCAAAGTCTGTTCGTTGTATTTTTGTTGGCTATTCTGGAACTCAACAAGGTTATCGTTGTTATAGTCCCACTCTTAGGAAATACTTTGTCTCATCTGATGTTGTTTTTATGGAGTTTGTGCCGTTTTTTCTTAAATCTGAACCAAACTTGTCCAACAATTCTCCACCTGTCATGACTGTTCTAACATATCCTGAAGTTCAAGTCCGCTCTTCTTCACTCGAGACTAATAATGCACCTACTGCGCCTCCTATTACTCAGGTATATACTCGAAGGGTTACGTCTCTTCCTAATAATACTAACTCTGTTCAGACCATGCAGGACCATGAGACTCGTGCATCTCTTGTTCCAAACATTGAACCCCCATCTGAATCTCCATCATCTCCTACACAACCAGTTGATCCCACACCAACTCCCAGAAATGAATCCACCCCTGATATTGATCTTTCCATTGCCCTTCGAAAAGGCTCCCGTCATTGCCCTAGTACCAGATATCCCCTAGATAGCTTATGTTCATATGCATCCCTACCTATAGATCACCGTGCTTTTAAAACCAATCTTGACAGTTACTCTGTTCCTAGAAATGTGACGGAAGCTCTGGCCAATCCAGGGTGGTTTAGTGCTATGCAGGAGGAAATGTCAGCTCTTTGGAAAAATCAGACCTGGGATCTATGTCCTCTTCCTCCTGGCAAAAAGGCAGTCGATTGTAAATGGGTCTTCACGATAAAGGTTCATTCCGATGGGTCGCTGCATCGACTCAAGGCTCGCTTGGTTACGAAGGGATATTCTCAAGAATATGGCATTGATTATGATGAGACTTTTTCTCATGTTGCTAAAATGGCATCTGTTCGGATCTGTCTTTCGCTAGCTGCCATCCGCCACCGGCCACTACACCAATTGGATGTCAAGAATGCATTTCTCAATGGCGTTCTTGAGGAGGAGGTTTACATGACACATCCACCTGGGTTCGTTGTTCAGGAGGAGTCTTCCAAAGTCTGTCATTTACAGAAATCTCTATATGGTCTGAAGCAATCCCCCAGAGCTTGGTTCGGGTGTTTCTCTCAAGCACTTCACCAGTTTGGCATGACCAGGAGTGCTAATGACCATTCCGTATTATTTAGACACTTGGAAGGGAAGGCAATCATCTTGAACGCGTATGTTGATGATCTGATTATAACCGGTGATGATGTCGAGGGGATCTCGGCATTGAAGAATTTTTTGAGCACACAATTTCAGATCACAAACCTTGGTAAACTGAAGTACATTCTTGGCATTGAAGTATCACGGTCTCCTGGAAAAAAAATTATTTGTTAGAGAAAGTATGTCATTGATATGCTCTCCGAGTGCGGGTTGCTTGGATGCAAACCTGTTGATTCACCGATGGTTCCTGAAACCAAGCTCGTACATGATGATGGAGCACCCCTACATGATCCTGAAAAATATCGAAGATTGGTCGGGAAACTAAATTATTTGACGGTTACTCGACCAGATCTCTTTTCCAGTGAGTGTAGTGAGTCAATTCATGTCAGCTCCGCACACGTCACACTGGGATGCAGCTATTCAGATCCTTAGATATCTAAAGGGATCTCCAGGAAAAGGACTCGTATATTCTGATCAGGGACATACTAGGATTGCAGCGTTCACTGATGCCGATTGGGCGGGTTGTCCTACTAGTCGAAGGTCAACTACTGGATATTGCGTCTTCTTCGGTGGTAACCTTATATCATGGAAGAGTAAGAAGCAAACAGTTGTATCTCGGTCCAGTGCAGAGTCAGAATACCGTGCAATGGCCATCACATCTTGCGAGTTAGTCTGGACGAAGCGTTTAATCTGTGAGTTGGGTATTTTCTCTGACGATTTGATGAGGCTACATTGTGACAACCAATCCGCCATGCATATTGCCAAGAATCAAGTCTTCCACGAAAGGACCAAGCATATTGAGGTGGATTGTCACCTGATTCGAGACCTCGTCATGGGAACATACACTCGTCCCCCATGTATCCAGCTCATTCCCGTTCGAACAGATCACCAGCTTGCAGACATTCTAACCAAACCTCTTCGCAAAGCTTCGATTAATACTATATGTGACAAGTTGGGCATGTTCGACATATATGCTCCAACTTGAGGAGGAGTGTTAAATATAGTAGCATAATCTATGTATATTTTATAATTATTATTTTCCTAATTTAGTGTTTTCCATATCTAGCTATTGAATTCGTTATATATTCATGTAATATCATTCATAGAAGATACAGAATTTATCAGTTATTTTCAATATATAATACATTTATCACTGCGATCGAAACTTTTCTGTTTGTGGTAATGAAATTACACCTGGAGATGAAGAAGTTAGGAGTGCTCTGACCTTGGATTTCAGAAATTTACATACAAATGATGCTCTAGGCTTTGAAGATATTACATAGTGCATTATCTTGCTATAGAATTAACCTCAATATAAATAGTTGCTATTAATGCAAAATCTTATCTCAATTTGCCTCACTACTTATATATTTCTATATGATATTTGAATTTGTTATTATTAGCAAACTTTTTGTTGTAATGTCATTAGAATTGGAATTATTGCTTATTATTTTCAACACTTTTTGTTTTTCATTATTGTTTCATTTTTTCCGGCAGATTATAAAGGGATGACAATGTTGGATTTTTTTAGAGGATAAGAATAATGAACAAAACTAAATTTGAGTTATAGGAATGCAATTTTTTTTTCTCTCTTTGCTTTCTTTTAATTGCTTTTAGTTAGATAATGGAGTGTCTTTCTATATATGTTGATAAATGAAGTTCATGAAAAAATAACGAACAAAATGATCGCTCACTGCATTTAATATCTTGAACCTCTATAATTAAATCCTAGCGTTTGATTAGAATTTAAGCATCAACAAATATACAACCGAATAGTGTTTGGAGGCAACAGAGGAGAAGCTGTTCTCATCAACCTAGAAGCAGGTCTCAGGTCTTGCCTTCATGGTATTTCTCAACTACACCCTAAAGCTAAAAGTCATTGTCAACAAACTCTACTTCAACCACGCCCGTCCTACTGATCAGTCGGCATAATCGCATAATAGAGGTTGGTTATTATATCTCTACTAATTAATTGCTGCTTCAATTAATGATATGTTTGTATCTTTTTATTTTTTAATAAGGTTGTTGATTGTAAATTCGATGAATGGAGCTTTGGTTTGTCAGGATATTTACTTGTCTGGTGTTCAGCTAAGTAGTATTTTATTTGGGTCATATAAAATAATTATGATATATAGTTATTATTTTATGCTTCATAATATATTGTGCTAGCATAGATTGTTGCTTAGAGAAAATACTCTAGGTCTCTTACCACGTTGGTTTGCCACTTTGTTGTTTGAAAATCTAAAAATGTTGAATTTATAGTTTAGAAATATCATATATCACATATATGCATGTATTATATGTTTATATTTATAATCATCATAACTTAAAAACCATATACATATTCAGTATTATGTTTTTACATCTCTATATTATTCTAACAGTTAACAATTGAAGGCGATAAGATATGCATATGTAAGATTGTCTTATTAAAAAATAGTAAAACTGAAATATAATCATATAATTAACTAAAAAATATATTAACTTTATAAAATATTATAGCTTTATTTAAAAATGAACATAAACTAAGTATTACAACTTATAATATATATACATTCAATGATATTTAGCATAAGGGTTATCACAAAAATTACTCTATAAAATATTGAACCCCGCGCATTGTGCGGGGAAAATACCTAGTATATATATATATATATATATATATATATATATATATATATATATATATAACAGTAGGAAAGAGAAAAAAGAAGGCCCGTGCTCTCGCGATGTCAGCAGCTAAATCCACGAGAAATTCTTCCTTGCCTTGGCTGTTGAAGAACAGACGCTTGACGCGGATCCGGAGACCGAATGTAGTAGGCGGTACTGACATCTAAAGCTTTATATATGAATTTTCGCAATGGTACTTTATAGTTCAAAATTTTCAGTTTTTCGTTTCCTTTTTCAAATTCTAGACAGGTATTTTATTTAATAAAATTTGAGTTTCATCATATTATAAATAGTCATTATAAATTTCATCTAATATTAGTTTGTTAATTATACATATTTGGTAAGTCACCCCGCACGATGCTGGAAATGCACCCTATTTTATAAGGCGGAGCAAAAAACCCGACAAACCCGAATTCCCGAAAAACCCGCCCTAGCATGTCCCGAAAAGCCCGTCCCGAAATTGGGCCCGAGCCCGTATGGGAGAGACTTTTACTCCCAACTAGGGCTAGGGCTTTTTTCAAAAAATCCCGAAAGTTCCGAATGTCCCGAATATATCCCTAGTTATTTACCATAATTCAACAATTTACAACTTAAATAATCAAATTATACTTAAACTAGATGAATATAAAATAAATAAAGCCTAATTAGTAAGTAACTAACGTAGTTTCATTTCTTTCTTCGTCAATGTATCGTAAACTGTCTGGACATTCAGTTTTAGATTTTCCTTTAAATATTCTTTGCACTAGATCATTTATTTATAGTTTTAGATTTTACCATTTAAATCTTCAACTCTTTTCAAGTGACGGAGCCGGTTTGGAGTTGATTTGGAGCTGACTTGGAGTTGGAGTTGATTTGGAGCTGCGTTGAGCTTGAATGCTAGTGTTCGTATTGTAGAACTTAATCTACGTGTGCGAACTTAGTGAATTTTTGTGAACTTGATGTATGTGATTGTTAGGTTATGAGATCTAGGTCAACGGGTGGTCGGCTTTGATCTCACTCCTTACTGGGGATGTGTGTGGTCCGGTATTCCTGAGTTGCCCTGTCTTAGCCTATGTCTTTCCTTCCTTCCTTCCTTCCTTCCTCTGCTTCCTCTCTCCTTCTACCCTGCAGAAGGGGCAGTACCAGACACGGAGGGGGGGGGGGGGGGGTGGTGCCTGGTGAACCCTCTCTGATGCCTAAGTCAGTATTCTTCTTAGAGAGATAAACTAGAGAGATGTCAGAGCAAAATAATCCAAATTGCCAAGATGATCAAATGAGTTGTGAAGGTGGGGTATTTATAGGCAACGGTGTCATTAAGGTGGCTTAATGACATCGTTAACCTTTAAACACAATTAATTAACCTTTAAGTATACAATTAAGACCTTAGGATACGGAGAAGGTAGGCGACGTGAACCGAGTATGGGTGTCCGAAAATGGCGCAGGGGCCCTTGGAGGAGGAGAAATCCGACCCCCAAGGGTAGGGGTTGGGTGAGGGCACCCAACCCCTCCCAAGGAGGATGGGGTTGGCCAACCCCATCCCTCCTAGGAGAGATCGGGTTGGCCAACCCGATCTCCCCTAGGAGAGATCGGGTCGGCTGACCCGATCTCTCCTAGGGGAGGTCGGGTGTGGCCGCCCAACCTCACCTAGGTGAGTTTGCCTCGGCCGGACGAGCGCTCCGGCCTCGTCCGAGCCGTTGATGTGTTCGCGAAGTGTTCGGGTTAAAGTTTCGATTTACAATCGGTAATGGGACGATAAAAATATAACGGTTTGGAAGTCAACGGGTTCAAATTGGGCGTATATCCATCACATGCCCCCGAGTCAACCAATGGCCTAACCCTTGATTGACTCTATTTTAGGATGGTATGACACGCGCAATTTGAAACCGGGATTTTACCTTCTTGTCTGAATGCTCGCTTACCCCTAGATGCGTGCCTCTGACTCTGCCCCCTGCCTTATGAGATAGAGGAATTGTAAACGTTAGAGTAGCACGGACGTGTGCCTAGGCACGCGTCCGTCTGCGGTAGGAGTAATAAACTTATCTTTGCTATAGGTGCATACTCAAAAAATACACACTTGCACAGGGGTGTGATACGAATGCAACTAAATAACTTATGCTTCAATTTCGTGCCGGGATTCTATGAGGAAAAATTTAATTTTGGCCAAAAATTTTTCTAAGTATGGAATACTAGGAAATAAACCTTAGGGGATGTCCCAATGTCCATATCAGTGATCTTCATTGTTATGACCAGGGCATCCTTGTTGTCTGGTAACACATGCTCCATGTCTCTTCTTGAAAATTCTATTATGTCTTCTCTCTTTCCTTCTGCTTGTTCTTCTTTTGGCTTAGGAGCCCCTAACTCTGCCATATATGCTTCTCTGGCATTTGCTGACTCTCCTCCAGCTCCGTAACCCCCATGAATGACATATACGCCTGCCATCTAGCTGGTGATAATTAGGCTTTCTGTCCGAAGCCCACAGACGGCGCCAAGTGTTAGGTTATGAGATCTAGGTCAACGGGTGGTCGGCTTTGATCTCACTCCTTACTGGGGATGTGTGTGGTCCGGTATTCCTGAGTTGCCCTGTCTTAGCCTATGTCTTTCCTTCCTTCCTTCCTTCCTCTGCTTCCTCTCTCCTTCTACCCTGCAGAAGGGGCAGTACCAGACACGGAGGGGGGGGGGGGGGGTGGTGCCTGGTGAACCCTCTCCGATGCCTAAGTCAGTATTCTTCTTAGAGAGATAAACTAGAGAGATGTCAGAGCAAAATAATCCAAATTGCCAAGATGATCAAATGAGTTGTGAAGGTGGGGTATTTATAGGCAACGGTGTCATTAAGGTGGCTTAATGACATCGTTAACCTTTAAACACAATTAATTAACCTTTAAGTATACAATTAAGACCTTAGGATACGGAGAAGGTAGGCGACGTGAACCGAGTATGGGTGTCCGAAAATGGCGCAGGGGCCCTTGGAGGAGGAGAAATCCGACCCCCAAGGGTAGGGGTTGGGTGAGGGCACCCAACCCCTCCCAAGGAGGATGGGGTTGGCCAACCCCATCCCTCCTAGGAGAGATCGGGTTGGCCGACCCGATCCCTCCTAGGAGAGATCGGGTTGGCTGACCCGATCTCTCCTAGGGGAGGTCGGGTGTGGCCGCCCAACCTCACCTAGGTGAGTTTGCCTCGGCCGGACGAGCGCTCCGGCCTCGTCCGAGCCGTTGATGTGTTCGCGAAGTGTTCGGGTTAAAGTTTCGATTTACAATCGGTAATGGGACGATAAAAATATAACGGTTTGGAAGTCAACGGGTTCAAATTGGGCGTATATCCATCAGTGATCGTGAATTTGATGTACGTTTTTGGTGAATTCAATCTATGCGTTCGTGAATTTGATGAATGTTTGAACTTGGATTTGTATTTGAGTTGAAAATTAAGGTTTATTTTCATTCTTAGGTGTAAACTAGGGTTGTCCCTAGCCCGTCCCGAATTTGAAAAGTCCCGACCAAGTAGGGACTTTTTCAAATGTTTAATATAGGGCTAGGGCTAGGGACGGTTGTGGAAAATCCCGAAAACTAGGGCTAGGGACATTTTCTTAAAAAATCCCGCCCGTTTGTCCTGAGCTCACCCCTAGTATTTTATATAATATATATAGATAACAAATTGTTTGAACCTTAAATCGTGTGTTTGACCATGGTCTTGTAGTTTCAAGAATAATAAGTGTTAATTAACTGCACCCACATGTTTTAGTTATGTTGCCAAATGCACCCACATATTTTTCCATGTTGTTAAATGCACTGATATGTATTGCTTTGTTGCTCAATACACCTTTAGTCTAAGTTCCGTTTATTTTTTTCGTTAGTTATTCACGTGCTACTCACATGCAAACATTTTTGTTAATTAAAAAAATAAATGATTTTGCTAATGACAGATATGCCCTCCATCCTCATCTTCTACGGTCGTGATGAAATTAATTACCCTAAACCTAAACCTCTGCTGACACGCTTCTTTGTATCGCTACTCGTCTTTACTGCGTTGTCGTGTATCTCCGTGATTGGTCGTCTGCTACTCGCCCATCGCGGTGATTGGTCGTTGTCGCGGTGGTAGGTTGTCGTGGGTGTATTCAGGTGCATGTGTGGGCACATAAGCATTTAATTAACGTTGTTAGAGTTTCAGGTACATTCACCAACATAGCAAACATATGGGCGCATTCGCTTACATATGTGGTACATTTAACAACATGCAGAAACGTATAAGTGGATTGAGCTAATTAACCCGAATAATAATTGGGCCTGGAATTCTGGATGGCTTCTTGTTATGTAATTGGGCTGGACTGAGAATCGGCTTGTTTGTTCGGTAATTGGGCTGGATTAATTTTTTTTTCTGTATATGTATACGTTGACCGGAGGTCGTACCGGCTGTACCGACGGTCGGACCTCCTTAAGAGGAAACCGGACACAAACCGGTTCGATTGCCCGTCCGGTTTAATAACTTTTATTTCCAAGTCACAACAGCCCGGTTCTGATGACAAAAAATTCTAAGCTTAGAGGTCAGGTTTTTTCTTAAAAAAACCACGGCCACCGACCGCCTGCGCACACAGCTAGACCGCAGTCCACTCCACTTCCTTCAATTGCTTGAACAGTGTAGAGAAAATTCCGCGGAAATTCGACGAACGGTTGTTGTTGATCGGAGGCGTCAAGAAATTCGCCGTCGGTTCTGAACGGAAATGAGCAGGCAACCGCCTAGGGTTTATAAATCCTTGGTGTATCACGGGGAGACCTGCTTGGGTGTACTGGATGTTGTTCCAGTTAGCGCCCAGAATTTCCAGTTCCCAAACAATGAGATTCGTATCCAGCACGTTTCGCCGCCCAGTGAGAGGTGCCTTCCTCTCGCCATTCTCCACACCGTCGCTTCGGTTCGCTGCAAGCTTGAGTCCTCGTCTTCCGTTGAGCAACCTCGTTTGATCAACCTTCACGCCTCCTGCTTCAGCGAGTTAAAGGTCTATAGATTTCCTATAACAATTAAGATTATTTTGGCAATATCTTCTTTCTTCACTGCTTGATTTCTCCGTGTTACCATATTGATGGTTGGACTCTTCGTTTCTTGCTTTCTTAGTCGTCGTGGTGTGCGCTTGAACCATTGTATTTTGGTTTATTGTGAATACTGAGCATTTTCTGTGGTACATGATAGTAGGATGTAGTCTAGCCGAGCGGAGCAGAATATAAGAGTGCTTAAGCTCTGTTCGGCTGAATTTATCTTGAACTAGCCTGATTTTTAAAATTCGACTTAGATTAGGTGCAATATTCAATGCATTCAAGTTCGTTTTGGCTCATCTAGTGTTGTCAAAACTCAAAAGTAGGTTTTGTATTTGAGACTGAATTCTGCCTCGGCTCAGAATTTTCAAATTGAATTTGAAGTTAGAACATTGACCGAATAGACCCCGAATAGCTCTATTCTAATCCCTTTCTTCTCACTTATAAAAAAGAAAATGGATGTCTTCCTATAAAATGGGAAGGCCGGTAAACATTGGGTTCTGTATTTGTCTGAAGCATGATGCTGAAGATTGGCGTTATTTATTATTTTTAAATGTAGTTGTTCATGCTTGAGATTGGTTGGAGATTTAATTTTCAGTTGAATTTGACAGACGGCTGCTGTATTGCTTGGAGATGAAGAAATACACTTGGTTGCTATGCCGAGTAAGCAGAACAAATTTCCATGCTTTTGGTGTTATTCTGTACCTTTTGGTCTCTACAGATCTTCAATGGAGTTGCTGAATACACGATGCCTTGCCATTGTGTTTGATCTTGATGAAACCCTTATTGTTGCCAACACTATGAAGTCATTCAACGATAGAGTTGAGGCTCTGCAGTCCTGTCTTGCTTGTGAAACCGATCCAGTGAAGCTTAGAGGGATTGTAGCTGAACTGAAGTGGTATGCTGATGACAGAGCTTTACTTCAGCAATACACTGAGAATGATTGTGTAACGGAGAATGGAAAAATGTTCAAAGCCCAAATGGAGGAGGTTCCGCAAAGTTCTGGTGGTCATGAGAAAGTTTATAGACCTATAATCAGAATGCATGAAAATAACATTGTACTTACACGCATCAATCCCGAGGTTTGTTGATGCTTCTCTCTATTTTCAGATTCATGGTTAAAGCCGAGAATTTTGAACTTTGAACATCAATTTGGTGATTTTTTTGACTGAGGTGTTAATGTATTCTCTTGATTCATCCAGTGGTTGGTAACAGAATGACTAATGGACTATTTATAGTATTTGACAGTAACGGTCCTTAGAGTTGGTTTGGAAAATTGTTACCTTGAAATTCATGAACCTTCTAGAGCAAAGTGTGAGCTGCTAGTTTTACTTTTGACAGTAACGGTCCTTAGAGTTGGTTTGGAAAATTGTTACCTTGAAATTCATGAACCTTCTAGAGCAAAGTGTGAGCTGCTAGTTTTACTTTTGATTTGGGATTGCTGTTACCATAATGTAAAAATTGTTCATCACTCATATTTCTTCCATCCCAATGCTGTTGCTTCTGATAGAAACTTGGTAATTGATCTTTACTTGTTTCGTGTATGTGCAAGCTTGAACTTCTGTTAGTCTCTCGTTTTGATAAATTTTCTTTACATTCGACACCTTTTCAACATAAAAATAGTTATATTATCATTGTGGTAAAGTAATTTACTTTTCTGCAGATTCGTGATACTAGTGTGCTTGTGAGATTAAGGCCATCATGGGAGGATCTGAGGAGTTACTTAATAGCAAAAGGGCGGAAAAGGTTTGAAGTCTATGTATGTACAATGGCTGAAAGAGAGTATGCATTTGAAATGTGGAGACTTCTTGATCCAGAGGCTAATCTAATTGCTTCCAGCCAATTCCCGTACCGTGTTGTTCCTGTTAAACCAGGCAAGTTTCTTAATTAAGTATAACATTATATTCTTGAAGTTTAAGCACACATGGATTAGTTTTCTCAGATGATTAGTTTATTGAACCAGGTATGTAATTATTTGACTTGTAATTGTTGCAACTAACTGATTAAATACCAAATTTAATGTTAAAAGATCTTTCTTTTTTAATGCGTAGGTGGTAAGAAGTCATTGCAAAGTATCTTTCAAGATGGTAAGTGCCATCCAAAGATGGCACTGGTGATTGATGATCGATTGAAGGTCTGGGAAGACAGGGATCAGCCCCAAGTCCACGTAGTTCCTCGCTTTGATCCTTGTTACGCCCTTCAAGCTGAGGTATTATTGTCACACCATAATTTCTGTACATTGTTATTCTGTTAGACGGTTTTCACATTACATTTACTACATCCATATTTTGTAGAAATTCAAAAACTTTGTGCTCAACTTTAGCATATGTCTGTTCTTGGACTAATTCTTTCATAAGCTTGGTGTTTACCCAATAAATTCTTGACATGTCCATTGATTTTGTGGTTTCCTTGTTCTTGAGCGTGTTTCACTTGTGGTTTAACAGATGGCAAATGCCTCCCCAGTGCTCTGTGTGGTCAGAAATGTTGTCTGCAATGCGAGAGGTTGTTTCTTCAAGTAAGTTACTACAGTATCTTACTTGTCACCTCGAATTAACTTAATTTTTCAATTTCGCATGGCTATTGTAACTGCAGTTTAAATTTAAATTAAGTAATTAACCATCAAATTGCCATGATATCCGCAGAAAAATATTATATTTGCATGATCATGAAGTGTATGCTTGTCGTTGATTGTTTTTCTTAGGGAATTCGATGAGAACTTTTTACCAAAGATATCGTATATCTTCTACGAAGATGATGTGGCCAATCTTCCCCCTGCTCCTGATCTTCGCAGTTGCTTGACATCCAAGGTACTTAAAAAGTTGGCTACTAATTCTCAAAGAATTAGCAAGTAAGTCATCTATATAGTCATTTCTTTTTTTTCTTTTTTTAACTCCACCTATCCAGGTTTTGCAGGATCCTCCCGCGCCTAAACGTTATCCAAGTGCTCCAAAGCACGGATCTCAAGTTGATCAGACACTTAAACAAGCGGTAATTTAAATTTTTACATGTTCAAATCATAACCTAATTTTCTCTTATAAATAAGATAAACAACAGCGGATTATCAAGTGATTGGTTTATTGATAGGGATAACTACCAAATTGCATACTAATTTTGGATGAATTGCAAAAAACATAGTGAACTATTTTTCTATACAAACAACAATCTGAATTGTTTTTTACAGCCAATATCCAACACAAAGGGTGGTGGGTGGTCGGTATTGCAGAGGCGGTATTGGCCACCTCAAATCGTGGTGCCACGTAACCTGCTGGCCTTGCCGCGGCTGCAGCCATACGGGCTGCAGCTAGGCCGCCCATGCCGTGGTCAGAGCCCTGCGATGGCAGAGGCCAGCTGGGTCTCCATTGTCATGGCAGCCTGTGCAATAGCCCCATCGGGGGCTGCTGCTGAATACAGGGTCCGCGCTGCAGCCACTATTTCTGCTGGTGGGGTGGCTTCCCCCAACAACGGTGGTTGGCTTGTTGCCGCTGTTGCTGCCCCAAATGGGGATTGTGAAGGCTTGGCTGGTAGAAACCCAAAGTCGGTCACCTTCCCAATTGGACAGGGATAAACATGTCCGACCCCATCGGGTTGATCAGACCGGTTATACCTCTAGTGGTTTTGATATTACTCCCTGGGATTCTGAAAACAACTTTTGGGTTAAATATATATATATTTTTTTTTAAATTACTTGGGCCAAATTGCAAGGGTTAGGGGTTCAAACCCCGCTGAAACCCTGTGAATGAATAAATATTTATGGCCAATACTTTGCCCCTTACGAGCTGACCTGGTGCGAGTGTAGATTAGTCTATGTGTGGAGTAAGCATGCTAAGGGTGCTGCCATCCTAATGTGGGCCCTTAGGACCATCTCGGTAAATAAAAAAATTCTATGCATGAGTCTTGTGATATATCTGCTATAAATCATAAGGTCTAAAATCTTTGGGATTCAATTAATGAGACATGATGTGATGATTGAACCCGTCTCAATTCAATGCCTCCTTTGGCCAAAAAAAAAAATCTATGTCTTCTAGCACACTAGGAAGTGTTTGATTTTGTTTAAATTAAATTGCAAATATTACCTATATTTTTTTAAAAAATAATAAAAACAAATCAGCCCCTGTTGTTATGTGTCTTGATCGAATTTAGACATATGCATGTTTGTGTGTTGTTTGCTTTCATACTGAGTGTAGATTTGTATATGCTAGCTGATTGAGTGTCTGAGAGATTGATCCATTGCGGGTCATGATTCTGAAGAGAATCGAATGTAAATGCCTAGATCGAAATATTTCGGTCTTACAAGTAGGATTGTCTATGAGAGACTAGGTCATTTGCTGTAGGAATCATAATTATTATAAATGTTTAACGAAAGATTGTTCGGCAATATATTGGGTTGTCTTCCGAAACTTTTGGTGTATTTAAATTAGGGTTAATAGCTAAAAAACTGTCCAAGGTTTACCCTATGTTAAAATTAGGTGTCTAAAGATTGAAATGTTAAAATGAACTGTCCCAAGTTTCATTTTTGTTGAAATTTGATGTCTTTGTGCGTCTTTTCATCTCCATTCAATCATTTTCATCAACCCACCAACCCAATCATAATCCATCACTCTTTACTTTTCACAAAATCGTCAAATTTCACCTAAAAATTGAATATTAAAAAAAAGTTTCTAGAAGAGTGGTGTGGAGCCATTTTCCAAGGACAATAGAGTGAGATTTACTTGTCCGGATGTGACCAACTTTTTAGGTGACGGTCCCGGAAAGATGACGAGAATGGAATGTGTATGAGAGCTCGAATTTGATAAACGGTTTCGTCGGAATTGACTTCTCTAAAGTAACACCAAATTTCAACAAAAATGAAACTTGAGACACTTCATTTTAACATTTCAAATTTCAGACACCTAATTTTAACATAGGGTAAACCTTGGACAGTTTTTTAGTTATTAACCCTTTAAATTATCCTTTATGTTTGATTGTTTAATGCATGGATGTTACATCTGATTGTTGTGTTTTGTGTAGTGTGGTTCTATGATTGGTGGGAAAAACAGTATATCCGGGTTGAACAAGGGCATCAAGCTCAATAGAGACAACTATAAGATATGGCACAAGAGTGTGCGGATGGTTCTGACCGAGAGGAATGTTATTGACCATATTAACAGACTTGTGGAGAGGCCTTTTAGGGTTTTAACAGATGAGCAGAGAATCTTCCACAACGAGTGGGACGCCAAGGATGCTGAGGTTCGTGCCATCCTACTGAGTAGAATGGATGACGAGGTCATGCATGAGTTTGAACAGTTCCAGACCTCAAAGGAGCTCTGGGACGCATTGCGATCTAGATTTGGTGTCTACACGACAGCGCAATTACGCTCCCTCAATATTACATTTGATTCATACAGGATGAATCCTCAACATAATATGAGACAACATCTAATGCATATGACTAACATGGTGGCTGAACTCAAGGAGGCGGGTCAGGTGCTGACCGAGGAACAAAAGATCCAAGCGCTCATTCGGTCCTTGCCCGACTCATGGGTGCATGTGAAGATGCGTTTGGCTCATTCTGAACATCTAAATACTGTGGAGTTAGTTTGGAAACAAATTGAGCTGGAAGAAGAGTTGCTTAAGGCTCAAAAGCCTCAACTCGATCAAAAGAAAGGGAAACGCAAGCGTTGGAGCAAGAATAAGGAACGGCCCGGTTCGGCTATTCCAGTGACAAACGAGCTGAAAACCCAAACAAAGGGGAAAGGGGCGAAAGGAAGAGTGCGCAAAATGGAAAGTATAATGTGTTTCAGGTGCGGTCTGAAGGGCCACTTAGCCGGTGCCTGCAAAAATCCTCCTCAGGTATGTCTCATGTAGGTTTTGATGGGTCAGATCACTCGCCAGACTCTTCATATCTAGATCGTGTTTTACCGTTGTGATATTGACACGTGTATTTAGTGTAAATAATTTTTTTTTCTTCTAAAAACCTATTGGTAATGAAGAACCCTAAAAGGAAAATATTTAATTTGAGACACGTGTCAAAATCACAATGATAAAACACGATATGAGATAGAAAAAGTCATCTGCATCGGGTTTTTGATAGTGTGATTTCACTAATGTCATTCATACTGAATGGATTGATCTTTTGTGAATTTCAGAATAGAGGTCAACATGCAGCATAACCAAGTTCTAAAGAATTCAGCATGCAGTGAAGTAGATAATATTCGATAGAGCTTTGTTTCGGTTCTTACTTTTCTTAAGATGAGACACGGTTGTATTTGTTCTCTTCATCCATTTTTGTTTGTGTGTCCATTTATGCAAATCTGTTTATGTTCTGGCATTTCATTTCTCGTAGCACGGGTCTAAAAATATCCTGAAGCTAGGGAGGGACTCGGTCGACAAAAGTTGAGAAAAAAAAAATTAGAAATTATATACATTTATTATTAAAAAAAAAATATGTTAGGTTTATTAAGAAAATCAATTAAACTAATCAATTAACATCTCTATACATATTGTTTTCTTTTTCAATTAAGGGGATAATAATAATTAATTCTTTTTAATGAGTTGATTAAAGATTAAAAAAGAAACTCATATAGGAAAATTTGATTAAAAGAGGAGAATATAACTATATAAGGAAGAAAAGATAAAATAAATAATTTTGGAACGTAACCAAGCTTTCAAACTTGAATCTCTAGACATATAATTTTTAATATTTGGAATGTTTGTATTTTGTACTCTAAGCTTATGATTTTAATTAACCTTTAATCGGTGATAATATTTTTATTTTCTCCGGTCACCGTTGATGACTCCGCTCAACCCGATCCGCCAATCCACATTTTAAAATATAATTTTCCCTAAAAACGAGCCGCATTTGACATCAGGTAACATGTTTGGATTTAGATATGTATTTTAATGCAGTATTGAAGATGCTTTTAATTTCTAATCGTGGCATCAGTTGTGATATGAATGAATAACATGCTAGATTAGTGCACGGGCTGAGATGGAATGAAAATGCGCAATGCTAAAAATTGTAAAATTTGAAGTGAAAAAATAGTAGAAAGTAAAGTCAATTCAAAAGTTGTTAGAGAATGGGTGAAATTACCAATTCTGTTCTGCGACTGTCGGTTCGGATTTTGAAGTGTCGTATATTGGCACGCAAATACAGTTTTTTATGTGGAAACGGCGATCTGAGTAAAGCTCGAAGCTTTGCTAAGGAGTATAATGTTTTTCGGCCAAATTCCTTCATCTAGAGGGTCAAAATTGCAATCTAAGTTTCTTTAGGTCGTATTTGCAATTTGACGGTTTTGTTAGGACCTATTTATTTTTTTCGGATCTGTTCTAGGTTTAGGGTTTTACTTCTAGTATTTAAACTATGTTTAGATGTTGTTGAGTATTCAGTATTACTTATTTATGAAAGGAAAAAAAACAAGGTTTTCCTCAATCACGCATCGAATTCTCCGTATTCTCTTGAATCAACAAGTTTTTGTGCCTTCTACCCCCCATCTACCCTGTTAAGACGTGTGTCGACGGGTTTTCAATCCGAATGACACTTCTCACGGGTAAAACGTCCTTCCTCGTAGTCCGATAGCTCGTGAAGATGATCCGTTATCTTCAAATGATCTGTCGCTCCACTCCTTGCAAACCTGCACAAGGGGCGATACCGAGCACGGAGGGAGGGGGGGTGCTCGGTGAGCCCTCTCCAATGCCTAAATAAGTTCGGTATTCTAGAGAGATGAAATCTAGAGAGAAGGCAGAGCTAAAATGAGTAAAGTTGTAACATGATAGTAATGAATAGAACTTGAGCACTATATATAGATTTCAAGGGGATTAAGGTGTCTTAATGACACCGTTAATTCCTAAGCGCACTTAATTAACACATAATGAAGGAGTTGAACCCTTAATGGCATAGAGAGGTTGGTGAAAAAGTCTAAGTATGAGTCGGGTAAAAAGATGTCGGGACATCGCGGGAAGAGGTCCGTGTGACAAGGTTCGAGACGTCGCACACACCCTTTGGGAGGGGGGGGGGGGTACGACGTCCGGGAAGGGTCTCGGGACCTTCGGGGTCGGATAAACAATCTGACCCCTAGGTCCTGGGATCGGTCCAGCTGGTCCGATCTCACCTAAGTGAGGTCGGGCCAGCGGACAGGTCCGGGCGAGTATTTTTTGCTCGTCCGGGCCGTTCGCACTGCGGGTAATGTGTTCGGGTCAAAGTTTCGAATTATAATCGTAAGTGGGATGGCCAAAATAAGACAATTCGAACTAAAGCGGGTTCAAATTGAGCGTATATCCATCACCTGCCCCCGAGTCAACCAACGGTCTAACCTTTGATTGACTCTATTTTATGATGGGATGACACGCGCAATTTGAAGTCGTGGTTTTACCTCTTGACGAATCATTTGCTTGTCCATTGGCGCATTTTCCGTGCCTTGTCCTCCGTTTCTCAAAATAGAGGAATTGTAAACGTTAGAGTAAACGTGCACGTGCATAGGCACGTGTCCTAAAAATATGGATGTAATGAAAAACTCAATTTCTTCGCGTATACATTTTAAAAATACTAGTATACGTGGGAATGCAATGCAATCATGTTTATGGGTTGATGCAGTCCGATTTCATGATACCGTAGTCTATGAGTGTACGTGTGAAGGGGTTCCACGTGTAAAAAATATTTGAATCATGTCTAGAAAATTTCTAAGCAGGGGAATGTAAAATATGCATATGAAAAAAATGCTAACTTGGGAAGAGATGTGCTTAACTATAGTTAAAAGAGAGTAAATGTGATAGTTTTTCACACTAACCCTTAGATTCTTTTTTAATTTAAATTGATGGTGGAGATTATGTCTCCTCCAAAAACCCTACACACCTTTACTTATAAAATAAGAGAAGAGAATTACCTCGCTTAGATCCACCATCATCTTTTATCTCTAATTTCTTATTCTCGGGGGTCAAAAAAGTTGTTTGCCCTAAAATTAGGGGGTGGCCGGTCCGAAATCCATCGGAGGGAGAGGGGAATTCTGGCGCGGCGGCACGGCGGGCTCCTAGTCGGGACGGGCGGCGCGAGAGGCCAGCTGTTGCGGAGGTCGACCAGCACGGCGCCGGGAGGGGGAAGGCCAGTCTGATCCTCCACGTGGCGCGACATCAGACGGCGATGGGGGGTTCTCCGGCGCGACAGGGCTCCGGGCGGGGGACAACGGAGGTCTTGCCGGCGACGACGACATCTTCTTGGCCACATCGGGATTCCAATTTTGAACCGAGCGTTCGAATTGGTTCGGGATTTCCTAAGGTCCGATCTTTTCCTTTCCGTTAACATATCAAATGCTCGTATTTAGATTGCCTAGACTTGACTTGTGATGATTTTCCGAATGCTTGAATTGTGATTGTCGTGTTTGATCGGACAATCTTCGTTTGCTCGGAAAATGGTTTTTGCCCGAGTAGATTTTCCTTATTCGATTTTGTTGTCGCAAAATTACTTGTACGTAGCCATTATTGTTGTTAGGTGTCAATGAGCCTCAATTTTTATTCGTTGATTGTTGTCTAGTATAACTGATGATATGTCGACGTCGAGCTGTTTCCGATCTTACCCGGGAAATCACTCTATTCTGATACTTAGCTTGGTATGGCAGGTTTTATACTCGTGGTGGTGTCCCAAGACTCAAACCTTGCAACGGTGTTACATCTTGCGTAGAATGAGTAAATTCTTCATCCCCTCGGTTCGTCGTGTTACTTTCTTTCCTGATGTTAGCTCAGAGTCGGATTTTGAGTCAGACACTGGGTTTGAGTATTGGTCTGAGTCAGAGTCTATCTCAAGTTTGGAATCTCTTACTGCTTCCGAGTTAGGTTCTGCGCCATTGTCGGTGAATTGGTTGGGTCGACGTGAGTATAACGAGTACCTTGAGTTAGGTAGACCCTTAGACGAACCCTTGTATCCCTTTCTCCCATCCTTGAAAAACGTTCTTCAGACCGTGACGGTGCCCCCAGAGGGAAAGGTTGTAGTGTACACTTCTCAGATTCGATATGGGTTGCGTTATCCTTATTGCGACGATCTCATCGAACTTTGCCGGTTCCATGGGATTTTGCCCGTGAACCTTGCTCCCACTGATATCCGTGCCTGGGTGAGATTCCGAGTGTTATGTCATTGGCACTTTGGAAGTATTCCTTGGTCCTATTCCGGTGTTTCTATCGATTCCAGTACAAGAAAAAAAAACTGGATTTGCATCTATGGTGACACGTTACCATCCCCTTAAAGATGCTCGATTCAAGGAGTTGGGACTAGGTGAGGTTGACTGGGATAATGACCATCGCTTTATGACTTCTGTCGATCGTTCATTGAGTCATTGTTCCAAAAACTATTTCTTTGTCACCGATCGTTACGTTACCTGGTCGATCCTTTGCGACGATCGCTCGGATGACTGGCCCAGCTTTGGGGAGTTTTCTTCTTCGAAATAGGAGACCATGAAGACCATTTACCAAAGTCACCCGACCAAATCTTATTGTCCCGTTTCTTGGGTGTCCGAGATGGACTTATATGAGGCGGGGATTCGCTTGACCCCTCCTTCCGCGGATTTGGTATGTTATTGATCTTCTTGTTTTCATTCGCCTTTTGTTTCTCCTTGTAGGTTGGTTTCATGGAAAAATGTATAATGTGTAGGCGGAGCATTCCGAACGCATCGTCGCCGTTAACAAGAAGAAAGCGCCTTCTAGTTCTGTTCCAAAGGTCTCGAAACCTTCTAAGTCAGGGAAGACGGTTGCAACCTCTAGTATGTTTTCTTCCTCTTTTATTCTCTCTACTTTATGATATACTTATATCGGTTCTCATGTTGCTTTCTTTATGTTATCAGAGCATTCTCCTCTCGTCATTGAGCGCGTAATCTCAGTGGGGAAGAGTTCAAGCCAGTCTAAGTCCAAGGTGCGAAAACCTGACTCTGAGGTCGGGCCCTCGACTGCAAAGAAAAAGAAGTACGTAAAGGATCCTCCCTCGAACGCCTGCGTACCGACCCCTTCTTGTGATAAAGAGATGGTGATAAACCTGACTCAGAGGCGCCTCTTCTTTCGGACAAGGGGAAGAGACCTATGGAGGGTGACAAGATGACCATAGACCTCGATGACCCTTCTCCCTCTCCTGCCCTCCAGTCGAGGGGCCGAGTCTCAGGTCTTTTACTGTTTCCTAACTTGTAAATTTATTGTTACTTGTTGTTTGTGGTCATTTTCTAACTTGCAAAGACAGTCCGACTCCCTGCGTTGAGTCGCAAAGATTTGGTTCGCCCGACTGACGAGGACATTGTTGGGGCTGAGTGGACTCCCTTTGCTGGATTGAAGGAATATCACTTCGAAAACCATTCTTCATTGCATACTCCTGAGGTTGGTGTTCGTGTCTTACGTAGTGCTGTTTCCCCTGGAGATCGTGTTTCCCATCCCAAGTATCCTAAGGAAACCAAGCGTTTCATTCAAGGAGTCTTATCTCGTTATGCATCGGTAAGTGATCTCTTTCTTTTCTTTTCGGTTCTACGTAATTGTTTGTTATGTGACTTGATGTTTGCTCATTGTCTTAGGGCATGGCTGATATCATTAATCTCTCATCTATTGCACTTGAGTTATCTGAGGAGAAGAAGGTACTTGAGGATAGTCAAGTATCCTTGAAGTCTGAGCTTAGCAGTGCTGTTGAGAAAACTTGCCTTTCTGACTTGAAGATGCAAGAGCTTCGAGATCAGGTAGCCTCACTTGAGACTACCATTGCTGAGTTGCGCCAAAAGGCTGAGGTTGACTCTTCACTCCATGCTGCAGAGTTGAAGAATGTCGAGGAGAAGTGTCGCGCGGAGGAGAGAGTTTCCGCGGTGGCTAAGTATAAGGCTTCCCCCGTCTGTGGTTCTGATTTCAAAGTTCGATGCGATAAGGAGATGAATCAGTTTGGAGAATATCTCGTTGATCAGATTTTCAGGATCAATCCCCATTTTCCGTTTGGTGATCTGGGTGATTTCGTTCCTTATGCCGAAGGTTATGTTGCTGTACTCAGAGGCCAGGCTGCAGTTGCCGGGAATGTTGTTGAGGCACCTGTGCAGGAGGATACCGTACCTGTTGATGTCATTGAGTCGGGTTCTTCTTCATCCTCTTCGATTCTGTTTCTGGTTCTTCGTCTGAGCATCAGGACTGTGAGGACTCTGCAGTGACATCATGTTGATTATCTGATATCTCTATTCATATTTCTTTGTTTTTCCTCCCCTTGTTCGGTTGAGTGGTTTCTCCCCGTGTTGGGTTGAGTTTATTTTGAAAGCCTCATACTTAGGAGTTTTATGACTTTGCTACTTGACTTGGTTGTGTTGGTTCTCTTTAAGATGTCTGCCTTAGCTTATGGTGCGGATGGTAGGATGACTTGATACTTGGTTATGATAACCGCTTGTGGTTGTTTGTGTGGTTCCTTCCTTGTAGGCTCTTTCCTTATGCGTGCATTTACTTACTTGATGTATTTTAGCATTCTCGTGTATCATGATACCTGTAATGTCATCATGAACAAACTTGCATGTTTCTCATATCATGTATCCTTGCTTTGTAAAAAGAAAGGCTTTTCAAGATACGTTCTTGGGGACGTTGTAAAAAAATTTCACGAGACTGGTTCTCGGAGGGCACATAGTGTGTTCGCGAGATTGGCTCTCGGAGGGCACATAATGTGTTCGCGAGACAGGCTCTTGGAGGGCGCATAATGTGTTCGCGAGACAGTCTCTCGGAGGGCGCAAAATGTGTTCGCGAGACAGGCTCTCGGAGGGCGCATAATTTTTTCACGAGACAGGCTCTCGGAGTGCATATTATTTTCACGAGACAGGCTCTCGGAGGGCACATATTATTTTCACGAGACAGGCTCTCAGAGAGCACAAATTATTTTCACGAGACAGGCTCTCGGAGGGCACATATTATTTTCACGAGACAGGCTCTCAGAGGGCACATATTATTTTCACGAGACAGGCTCTCGGAGGGCACAAATTATTTTCACGAGACAGGCTCTCGGAGGGCACATAATTTTTCACGAGACAGACTCTCAGAGGGCACATATTATTTTCACGAGACAGGCTCTCAGAGGGCACATATTATTTTCACGAGACAGGCTCTCGGAGGGCACATATTATTTTCACGAGACATGCTCTCAGAGGGCACAAATTATTTTCACGAGACAGGCTCTCGGAGGGCACATATTATTTTCACGACAGGCTCTCGAAAGGCACATATTATTTTCACGAGACAGGCTCTTGGAGGGCACATATTATTTTCACGAGACAGGCTCTCGAAGGGCACAGAAAGTGACATGCACCTGGTTGTCGTATCTAAGTAAGGAGTCTGTGGTGATAGCGCTATCTCATACTTAGAAAATATTTTGATGAACATCTACTTCATTGAAAATATTCATGAATTATACAAAAGGTGGATGTTGTAGGTGGTCCAGGACATCCTTTAGGGATAACAATAAGTAGTAAAAGAGTTGGAAAGACTTCATGAGCTTTCCGCCTCGAGAGTTGTTATGAAAGACTAGAAACACAGATATGCATTAAACGAAAGATAAAACCAAGGATATGGTTGTTTTACTGATGACGTTCCTTTAGTTTGTGGTGGATGTCTCCGGTGCTATGTATTCTTTCAGTTCTCCCTTGTAGACCATCTCTTCAATCTCAACTTTCAACACCATTCAATCATTTGTTTTGTGTCCCCACGTACCATGGTAGTCACACCATCCTCTTGTGTTTCTTCAAAGGAAAGCCTTACCTTCTTCCTTGCATTCTGGCAGCTCCTTGCTCAGGTGTTTCTTGAAAAGCTCTTCAACTTTCACCTTAAGGGGGGTGAAGTTGAAATTTACACCCCCTCCTTGTGTGTATGCTTCCTCCTTATTTTCGAAAGCTTCGCCATGTTGCCTCCTTTCTTTCTCAAATGCCTTGTCCAATTTTTCTTTAAGTTCACGCATCGTGCTTGTCATCACCACTTCATAAAGACTTCCGAAGGCCTCGAAGGAGGTTGGATGCATGTTTCTAAGGAAAGCTCTTACAGCCTCCCTTCTTGTTACCTCCATGTCGGCCCCGTATTCCACGAATCTTTCGAAGTAACTTGCAATGGACTCTCCTGGCATTTGTTTTACATCTTCCATGTGTCTGAACCCACTTTCAATTGCTCTTCTTCCTTTTTCGTTATCCGGCTGCCAGGGTATACTTGTTACCCTTACCACCTTATCACCTCCTGTTCTCTTGGCCAAACTTCCAAACATTTGCTTGCCTAGACGGAGTGTAACTCCTATCCTTTGCTTTTTGTAACATGCCTTTTTTCTCTCCCATCTTCGATAGTTCTTATTTCGTCTACCCCCTGTCGTTACCATTGCCACTAAGTCTGATTGATGTGACATGCGTCTCATGGAGTTGACGTAACACTGCATTGCAGTGCGTTGATCACCCAGGACTTCTCCTACTCCGCCCGCAGTGATGTACTTCATTTTCTGATGCACTGTTGAGGGCACAATCTCGCATGGGTTTATTGTGGTTCTACCTAAGATTCCGTTGTAGGATCCTAAGTTTTCCACTACCATAAATGTCACATTTATCCTCAGTTGTGTCCATCCTTGACCCAATGTCATTGGTAAGGTTATCATACCCAAATGGTAGCTTGTCGCTCCTGAGAATCCGACTAGAGGAAAATTCACCGGCTTGAGATCTGACTTAGATTTTCCTATTTCTTCTAGCACGCGCATCTGTAGTACGTCTGTTGAGCTCCCTCCATCAACAAGTATTCTTTTGACATCAAAGTTATTGATGTCCATTGTTATTACTAGAGCATCATCGTGCGGGAAGACGATGTGACTCTTATCCTTCTCAGAAAATTCAATCACCATTTCCTCTTCCTCTCTTGGTCTCTTTCTCCACTTTGTTGTCATATCGATCCTGGAGGCATATACCTCTCTTGCACTTGCAGTTGGTCCGCCTGTCGCGTCTCCCCCATATATCATGTTAATCGTTCCCCTTTTGTTAGGTATAGGATTGTAATCAAACTTCTCCTTGCCTTTGTCCCTTTGCGCAGGCCTTGCGGGTGCGCTGCTGCCCCCGTGATCTATAAATTGCTTCAGCTCTCCTCTTTGTACCGCATTGTTTATACTTAACTTTAAACTAAAGTATTCGTTGGTGTTATGGCCATGTGCTTCATGGTTTCCACACCATTTTTCTTTTTCATCTCCTACCATTGGGGCTCTCCATCTTACTGGGGGTGCCCATATTTTCAATTTCCTCATTTCTCTTAACACGACTGCCGGTGTCGCATTCAATGGTACGAACTTGATGACATTAATATCCTTTGCTCTCAGCTGCTCGCCTGTCTGGTTCCTTGGATGGGGCGGACACCAGTCTTGTTTTTTGATTGGTTGGGGAGCCTGAGGTGGTTTTCCTCTGTTTGGCTTTGTGTTCTCCTCCTTTGTGGCCTGTATCTTTGCCCTCTTGCTTATTCTATGTCTTTCCAGATCTATGTGGGTTTTCACCCTCGATGCCAGCTCCTCCAGTGTGCTTGCGGGTTTCTTAGCCATTTTTTCTACCAAGGGTGAGCCAAAGCGGCCAAGGTTCCTTATGAAAGTCCTTATGATTTCGCCCTCAGTTATGTCCCCTTGTATATCAGCTAGGTTCTGAATGAACCTTGTGTAATAGTTTGCTAGTGTCTCCTCATGCTCTTGTTTCACATCGTCAAGATAACTTGTTCCCTTGAGCAACTTCCTTTCTCCTAAGTACCTTTGGAGGAACTTTGCTTTCAATTGTGCCCATGAATGGATGCTCTCATTTGGTAGGCTGAAAAACTAGTGCGATGCTACCCTCGACAAAGTATTTGGGAACAACAGTGCCTTGTAGCGATCATCCGTTGTCTTACCCAAGAGAGAAGCTTCGTGTTGTAAGATGTGCTACAGGGGATCACTCTTGCCATTATACTTTTCTATCCTTATCATATGTAACGAGTCTGACACTTTATTGTTCTCCAACTCCCTTGTAAAGGGGTAACTTGTGCTATCACTCAACCAGTGCAATCCATTCTTCTTAGATTCGTTCATCTTTTTCGCTATCATCGCCTCTATATCTTCTTGAGTTAGCATCACTGGTGACATACTATAATTTCTTTGAGGTTCACCGTAGCTCATCACCGGGCTTGCAGGGATTCCGTGATGATATGGACTGTATGTGTGTCGCGGATATCCATGTGGAGGTGGATGCTGAAACTCTTGTCTCCTTGGTGGCTGAGGCTGTGTATTATCCCTTAATGGAGTGTATGTCCATACACCTTGCGCGCTTGGTGTTGCACTGGAGGCACGGACTGTTGCCTTTCCCTTGGGGTGGTACTTGCTTATTCCTTTCTTGATTTCCACGATGCCTTGTTGGAGGGCATGTGTGTTGCTCTTCCTCTGGAAACTGCTCTTCTTGTTGGTATTGCTCTGCCTGCGGATGTCGCTCCGCTTGTGGATATTGATTCGCCTGCGGGTGTTGATCTGCTTGTGTATACTGCCTATGTTGCCTGTTTTTCAAAGCCTCCCTATAAGCCAACAACTCTTCTAACGCATTCATGAACCCCGGAGTCACTGTTTGTGCTCCTTGCGAATACATAGGTCTTGTATTGGTGGTATGAGCCCAATTGTTGTTTCCTAGCATGCCTTGTGTTGGCATTCCATACGGATACTCCTGAGGGTGTGTTTCATAGTGGTACCCTTGTGGAGGTGCCGTATATTGGTATCCTTGGGACGGCACTCCTTGTTGCACACTCTGCCCCTGTGGTCGTCGACCCATGGGGGTCGAAGCTGTGGAAGACTCAGCCTCAGCTAGGGATGGCAACGGGTCTCGGGGCCCCGCTGACCCGCGGGGCCCCGACCCAGTTTTGACCCGACGACCCGCGGGTCACGGGTCGGGTCCGGGGCGGGTCGGGCTCGGGTCGGGGCGGGTCCGGGTCTAGAGACCCGGGGCCCCGTAGACCCGCCCCGAAATCCATATATATATATATTTTAATTTTTTTTATGTTAATATGATCTAACATTTAATAAAAAATATGGTTAATATAATACCTATATAAATAACATGGACCAAATTACAAATAGATTTATATTTAGATTATTAGGATTTGTTAATTTGGTGTTTGGATTTGAATTTGTATTTGTAATGAATTTGATGTGTTTGTTGTTTATATTTGATTGATGTTAGATTTATGTTTTGAATTTATATATAATGTAATATTTTGACAAAAAAATTGTATTTCATATTGAAAATTTAAAAAAAAAAAAAAAAATTTGTTCATATGACGGGGCGGGTCGGGGCCCCGCGGGTCGACCCGCGGGATTGTTGACCCGACCCGACCCGACCCGGAAGGCCCATTTGGCCGGGGCCGGGTCAGCCAGGCCGACCCGCGGGGCGGGTCCGGGGCTGCGAAAACCCGCCCCGACCCGCCCCGTTGCCATCCCTAGCCTCAGTTGGGCGTGACGGTCCTCCTTGGTTGTTTGCCTAAGGTGCTTGTGGGGTTGTCTAACATGCGGGGGGTACAGGCTGCTCCTGCTGGGTAGGTTGTCTTGCCGGGGGTACGGGCTGTCGTGGTGGATGCGCAGGCTGCCCTCCTTGATTGTTTGGCGGCCTGTTGTCCCCCGGTGGACGGTTGTCCCTAGATGGCAGACTGTTTGTCATTGATTTCGTGATAGCCAGGCTTTTTGTTCGAAACCCACGGACGACGCCAAGTGTTAAGACTTGTGTATCGGGTCGGCGGGTCTTCAATCCGAATTACACTTCTCACGGGTAAAACGTCATTCTTCGTAGTCCGAAAGCTCGTGAAGATGATCTGTTAGCTTCAAATGATCCATCGCTCCACTCATTGCAAACCTGCACAAGGGGCGATACTGAGCACGGAGGGGGGGTGGTGCTCGGTGAGCCCTCTCCGATGCCTAAATAAGTTCGGTATTATAGAGAGATGAAATCTAGAGAGAAGGCAGAGCTAAAACGAGTAAAGTTTCGACATGATATAAATGAATAGAATTTGAGCACTATATATAGATTTCAAGGGGATTATGGTGGCTTAATGACACCGTTAATCCCCAAGCGCACTTAATTAACACATAATGAATGAGTTAAACCCTTAATGGCACAGAGAGGTTGGTGAAAAAGTCTAAGTGTGAGTCGGGTAAAAAGATGTCGGGACTTCGCGGGAAGAGGTCCGTGTGACAAGGTTCGGGGCGTTGCACACGCCCTTGGGGAGGGCGGTACGATGTCCGGGAAGGGTCACGGGACCTTCGGGGTCGGATAAAAAATCCTACCCCTAGGTTCTAGGATCGGTCCAGCCGGACTGATCTCTCCTAGGAGAGATCGGGCCCGCTGGTCCGATCCCACCTTGGTGGGATCAGTCCAGCTGGTCCGATCTCACCTAAGTGAGGTCGGGCCAGCGGATAGGTCCGGGAGAGTATTTTTTGCTCGTCCGGGCCGTTCGCGCTGCAGGTAATGTGTTCGGGTCCTAGTCTCGAATTCTAATCGTAAGTGGGATGGCCAAAATAAGACAATTCGAACTAAAGCGGGTTCAAATTGAGCGTGTATCCATCATACCCAATCACGCAGCATCAGAGTGGTATCAGATTTCATTCGGTCCTGCGCAATGCCGACCCGAAGACGTCCACAGGTTGCGGATGACAGCGAACTGCGACGTTTAATCGATGAACGTCATATCGAAACTCTGACACAACGATTGGATTAGACCGCCTCAAATGAGAAACCTTTCGCACGAACCAGATGGATTTTGAAGTATCGGAAACTAGATTCCGACACACGATGACTTTTTACCAATTATGTTGCAAGGTAGATTATGTTGTTGTTTTTGATAATCCTATTTATGATGATTACACTGACAATGATGAAGTGAGTGAGGAGTACGACACTAAGGAAACCAGAACTCTTTTGATGTTGCGACGAACGTTCTTGACACCTCGAGCTCTGGAGGCAGATGCTGCGTTGCTGCGTACCAACCTTTTCCAGTCATCATGCACTATCAGCGGAAAAATGTGCACTTTCTTTATTGATACAGGTAACTGTGACAATGTGATTTCAGATCTGGCTGTGGGGAAATTGGGCCTCACGATGGAAAATCATATGAAACCGTATAAGCTTGCTGGGCTCAAGAAGGTTCCAAGTAACCATTTTGTTGTCGTGCCGGTCGGGGTTCAATCTCTGCTGTAGGAATTTGTTGATGTGTTTCCTGATCTTTAACACCTGACTCTCCCCCCTTTATATGACGTTCAACATCTCATTAACTTGGTTCCTGGTGCTGCCTTACCTAATCGGCCGCATTATCGCATGAGTCCTTTCTATGTTGACCAGACAAGGACCCGACCTCAGATTCGAGGGAAATCTTCTCTACCCCAGAGGGAATTATGCGGGCAAAATTGTCAATTCTGCGACTACCGGTCGGAATTTGAAGCGTCGGATTTTGGCGCGCGAATCAGTTTTCATGCGGAAACGACGCTTTGAGTAATACCCATAGCTTTTCTATGGGGTACAATGTTTTTCGACCAAATTCCTTTATCTAGAGGATCGAAATCGCAGTTTAAGTTTCTTTAGGTCGTATTTGCAATTTGTCGGTTTTGTTAGGACATTTATTATTTTCGGATTTGTTCTAGGTTTAGGGTTTTACTTACAATATTAAACTCCGCTTAGCTGTCATTGAGTATTCAGTATTATTGATTTATGAAAAAAAATGAGGTTTTCCACAATCGCGCACAGAAATCCCGATATTCTCTTGAATCACCAAGTTTTTGTGTCTTCTACCCCAATGTACCCCGTCACACTGCATCAAGAAATTGACAATTCACAACCATGTGGCAAATGAGCACTTTTTATTTTTTTTTCTCACAGAAAATTTGACAAATTAAAACATTTATGAATGTAAATACTGACCAAAGGGGTTGCTATTTGGCATTGAATAAATCGATAATTCGGTATGCGAAAATTATCTAGTAGTCAATTCACTCAAAAACCACTTTGTAAAGCACACTTGGCCGAACATCGTTGCAGTTAGTAGTTTAGTACGTTCTGACATTTGCGGGCTATTAAGTGAGAGATTGTGTCGGAGCCATATAAAAATTTCTCAAGAGAAATTCTTGTATGGCTTCGACACAACAGATGGCTCACTGCCGTCTGCTGCTATCCCTTCAGTAAATGAACATATTACACGTGGCCATGTGTCAGCCATTTACTGTCATATGTCACATTATGGTTTTTGTAGGGCCACCTGAACTGAGCCACGTGTTGGCTTGGTGCTAAGAAAGAATCTCATTAAGTGAACAGTTAAACATTAAGCACGGTATGTTGTTACATTTATATATGATTTCTCCCATTTTTTGTTTTGTCTAACTGAATGCTTAGAAGCTGGAGGCTACTGAGTGTTTATGTAATATTTTTTAACCTTATCGATAATCAGTGTGACCAGAAGTTGAAAGCCCTCCGTATTGATCAACTGAATTTAATAGATACGTAATGACAATGATATTTTTTTTTATCAGTTGACCATACCACACACCACAACAAAATGGTGTTGCGAAACACTATAATTGGGCAATCCTACAGATGGTTCGTTCTATAATATAACAAGCATAATTGTCGATCTCTTTTTGGGTGAAACGTCATGTACTGCGACGTATGGATTGAACTGATTGCATTCGAAGTTGGTTGACTTGACCCATTATAAGATGTTAAATGGTCGAGACCTAGACCTTAGTAACCTTTGTGTTAGATGACAGGGAGTAATTACTACAGATATTAAATCGTGGTACATGTTAGTAATCAAAATTACGCAGCGGAAGATTCGCACATACCTCAAACGATGTCAGTAGTCCCAAGATCCTTCCTGCAGGGAGTTCACCATCCTCTGGTCGGCAACCGTAGAGGTTCTGGTTAAGGAAGGCCTACGTTGTATGTTCTCCACAGCAAAGCCTCTGATCGATTATTGGTAGGGGACAGATCTCTGGAGTGTTTGTTAGAAAGCAAATTGCCACACCCTTTGGTGGGGAGTGGTTCGGCCGAAATACCTATGTGTGGGGTGAAGGGTTTTTCTCTCTAAAACACTCTATTGAGGAGATGGTGATTAACCATAAAAATCCCCTAACATCATGTATTTGTAGGAGGAGCAAAGTGGACAAAAGTCCACTTTGCCCACTCTATATTTCGGCCGGCCACTATGCATTGGGAGGCCCAATTTTGGGCATCTCGTGTTAATTGGGATTTGGGTCTAGCCCAATTACCCTAATGTGACATGTACCTAATTTCATTAGGTAAACTATACATATTATGGGCTACTAATTACGGCGCCGGAATAGGAGGGTGCCTGTTAATGTATTGTCGTCCAAATCTGCATCAACATTTCACTCCTTCGATCTGGTCCTTGCTTCACTCATATTATATTTAATTGAATTTAGTTAGTTAAACTTAATTAGCAGCTTAATTGTAGTTTATTAAATTTAATTAGATAGCGTGTTGTATGTATATATGTTGAATATATAGTGGGTTGTGAATGGATATAAGTATCTTAGATAATTTAAGTATTTTAAATTTCATTCTTATTAGGAGTTATAAATTATAATTTATTTTTAGACTTAGATAATATTTTGTATAACATAGAAATTTAATTAAATCGTGACATAGTTAGATAAATTTGTAACATGTGTTTAAATAGTAAAATTGGCAATTTTGTGAATTGAGTACCGTAAGGACAGGATTTTAAACTATGTTTTTATTTCTGTAATAGAACCCCCGAGTCTAATCTCTGATCGTGAACCGACTTTAAATCTAGGTGATTAATTCGCTATTCCCTAGGTAATTTAGGTTTCTAGTTAACCTTAATTAACTAGTGGCGACTCTTTTCAAATCAACGTTTTCAAAACGTAAATCGCCTTAGGTCGGATTTTTAGGGTTTGACAATTTGGCGACTCTGCTGGGGATGTAGAGGGTTTGGGCTCATTATATTCGCTTATTTTCCATATTTTTTTATTTAATTTAATTTATTTTTCTTGATTAATCTAACTTTGTTTTTCTTTTTTTTACAGGTACAAAGTGTAGAATTTAAACTAACTTTTTTTCTTTTTGAGGCATCATTTGAATTCGCACACACCACTTTAGAATAGTATCCAAAACGCCTAAATCCCAGGGCAACTAGGAACCCTGGAGAGTTAGTAAGGGTACTACCGCGCGGCCGAGCCGTCGGAACGACAAAGAGCAACTCCACCGCTCGTGAAGGTCCTGTGATCCCTATGATGAGGTGAGGAAACCACCGTGTCGGGAACCTGTCAGTGGAACCTACCTTGTAGAGCAAAGCCACACATTTTTTTTTACCCCCCCTAACATGTTGTGTTTTATCCGTGTTTTTTTGTTGTAAAAAAAAAGTTATCATGAAAACTGTAAGTTTTTTTTTAACTGTGTAACTTTTATTCTCATGCATTCATCTTATTGCATTTAAAAAAAAAACAACAAAAAAAAACTTTTTCAGCTAATTAGTTAGTCATTTAGTTGTAGAAAATTTATTTCAAACTTGCATTTCGTATGCATTTTTTTTTAAAACAAAACCTCTTATCTGAAATTTTTTATTTTAAACATGTGTTTCGTACGCATTATTTTCGAAAAAAAAAAACTCTTCAGGTAACTTGTAATTTTGGTTAGTGCATCACATATGAATTACTTTTAAAAACAACATTTTAGGAAAACTTGTAAATCCCCTTTAGCTATTAGAGCTTCTAATTCCGAACGTGCATTCCATATGCATCATTTTAAAAAAAAAAAATTACCTAAATTGTTTTATTTTTAATAATGCATCCAATATGCATTAATTTTTTAAAAAAAAAACATTTTAGATAAATCGTAAACTATATTAGTTTTAGGGCTCTTTGTTTAAAAAAAACTTTTACCTGATTTTTTTTAATCAAAAGACGTGTATATCATATGCATTATTTTTGAAAAAAATATTTCAGGTAAATTGTAATTTTTCTTAGTTTTAGAACTTTTATTTTTAAGTTTGCATCTTGTATTTATTTTTGTGCATCTTATATGCATCTTTAAAAAAAAAAAACTTTTCACCTGATTTTTTAATTTTGAGCAACCAAGATGCATTGTTTTTTTCCTCGTTAAAAGAACAAAAAAATATTTTTAGATAACTTGTAAATTTTCTTAATTGTAGAACTTTCATTTCAAGTATGTATCTCATGTGCATTGTTTTAGGAACAATAATTTGTTGATAGATTGTACACATTCTTAGTCGTAGAACTTTTAAACATGCATCGCATTTGCATTATTTTTTTTTTAAAAAAAAAAACTTTACCTGAATTTTTCATTTTTATATATGTATCATTCAGGTAAACTGGTTGTAAGTTGTAACTTTTTTAACAGTTGAACTTTAACTTTCGAGCATGCATGAGCATTAAAAAAATTCAAAGTGTCATTCATTTTTTTTATCCGAGGTGTTTTACACTTTTTCAGCTAGATCTTCATTTCGACATTCGCATGAGCTAGCGTTTTAAAAAAGAGATTCGATTCTATTTGTTTTCTGAAAAAATAGTTTAACTGTGCAGTTGAGTGCGACTATTCGAATTTAAACAAAGGACGATAAAAACCTTTTTGAAAAAACTTTGTTTTGAGCATCTGTCCTGCGTTCGAGCCAGATAGTGCACTCAGCAAACTCGGTAAACTACATGATGGTGTAAAACACCCTAGATCACAAATTTTGACTCTTTTTGAAATGTAATCAAAATTATGAAATGAATGACATTAGATTTTTCAAAAAAAATCTAGGGTGATCTCGTGCACGAGATGTGCTCTTCAGAGGCTTTTATTTGGATGATCATCTCGTGCACGAGATGTGCTCTTCAGAGGCTTTTATTTGAAAACTCTAATGTCATTCATTTCATAATTTTGATTACATTTCAAAAAGAGTCAAAATTTGTGATCTAGGGTGTTTTACACCATCATGTAGTTTACCGAGTTTGCTGAGTGCACTATCTGGCTCGAACGCAGGACAGATGCTCAAAACAAAGTTTTTTCAAAAAGGTTTTTATCGTCCTTTGTTTAAATTCGAATAGTCGCACTCAAATGCACAGTTAAACTATTTTTTCAGAAAACAAATAGAATCGAATCTCTTTTTTAAAACGCTAGCTCATGCGAATGTCGAAATGAAGATCTTGCTGAAAAAGTGTAAAACACCTCGGATAAAAAATGAATGACACTTTGTGCATTCAGAGGCTTTTATTTGGATGATCTCGTGCTCTTCAGAGGCTTTTATTTGGATGATCTCGTGCACGAGATGTGCTCTTCAAATTTTGACTCTTTTTGTACATATAAGTTTTGCCGGCTAAATGGGGCAACAAAAAAGGACGTGCAGCCATCCAGTTGCACGAAGCACAAATTGCGCACTCGGGATATCCAACGCTCAGGTACGATGAATTGTACTTGATTTTTTCTTGAGATTTGAGTGTCCCTACTCTTTTTACATATCAGACGACCACTTGGACGAGGTCGCAATCACGTGAAATGTGACTGCTTCAAAGAACTTCCATGCCAAAATTTCACCCACCATATGTGGAATTCATAGGCGTCCCCGAACCAAGCCTTACATCCATTTTACGGTGACGTCTAAACTGGTCAGTGGTAACCAAAGGGCATATCCCGTTCAGATCGAGCACAACCGCCATATGAAGAAAAAGTCGGAACATGCAACAGATCCATTCACATATGGAGCAAATTTCCGTTAAAGATGTCGGGCACCCAGGTAAAAGAAGTTGTGATCAATTTTCTCCCCGAAATTTGAGTTTTTCCTTACTCATTGTGCAGCTCGGATGATCATCCAAATAAAAGCCTCTGAAGAGCACATCTCGTGCACGACCCTTTGCTCGCCGACCATTCTTGTGTCAGCTACCGAATTTATCCCAGTTACCTCGGGCAATATCTGTGCCCCAATGCGGGCTATTCCACGTCATCCATGTGTGATCCTCAACCAAGTCATACATTCGTTATGCGGCAAAGTCAAAACTCGTCAGTGCTAACCGTGGGGCATCCCTAGATGATATTGAGCAACAGTCATGGCACTTGAGAAGTCGGGAGAAGAAATCATTGCCTATGTCATTCATTGGGCGTAGGGTGAGTCCAGGGCGTCTACATCGGCATATGTTGACTTGATCAGCCGAGTCTTTCTCCAGAAAAAGTCCGAGAATTTGAAATTTTCAATCTGCCACTAGGGGCATGTACATAATTGTTGTTGATTATTTTCATTAAATTTTCTTTTTAAAAAAAAGAAAACAAACAAAAAAACAAAAAATAATAATTTTCTTTTAGGGTCACAGCCGCCCTTTAATTGGCTACCGATAAAAATAAAGAGAGTGCTCATGCAAATTTTTTGAGAAGGGTCATATTTGTCCCTAAATCAACTACAAATAAAAAGGGTCACAGTCGTCCCTAAAACGACTATAAAGAAAGGGCCACAGCCACCCTTCAAATGGCTACAAATAAAGAGCGCCCCCGCAAAATCAAAAGCGGGAAATAAGTGAAAGGACCACAACCACCCTCTAAACGGCTACAAAAAAAAGTGATCCCGTGAACCTTGTGAGTGTGGGAGAATAAAAAAGGGCCAAGCCACCCTTAAAATGACTACACAAAAAGAGTGATCCCGCGAACCCGGTGAGGGCGGGAAAATAAAAGAAATGGTCATAGTCGTCCCTTAAACGGCTACAGTCAAAAGAGCGCTCCCGGAACATCGATGACGGGTAATAAGTGAAAGGGCCACAACCACCCTCAAAATGGTTACATACAAATAGTGTTTCTCGTATCAGAGACGGATTATAAAGGGCAATAGCCACCCTCCAAATGGCTACAAATCAAAAGAGTTCCCGCAACATTGAAGACTGTGAGAAAAGGGTCACAGCCACCCTGCAAATGGCTACAAATTCTCCCGCATCGAGGCGAGAAATAAAAGAACGGGTCACAGTCAACCCGAAATTGACTACTCAAAAAGAAGAGCTTCCGCAACGGAGGATGTGCTAATCAAAGATAGGGTCATAGCCACCCTTTAATCGACTACCAAATAAAGAGTGCTTCCGCTAGGTTGAAAATCTGAAAGGGCGGCCTAGTCGAAATCAGAAAATGAAGGGCATGATTGCAAATTCGGAAATTGCAATCATGGCAAAAGGAGAGAAAAAAAAACCGAGGGGCACGGTCAGAAATCTCTCAATTGACAGTGGCAAAAGGAGAGAATTAAAGAGAAATTCTCAAAAAAAAAAAGGATCCCGCTTGATTGTCGCAAGATGCACAATTTTGGCAAAAATTAGGGACAAACATTCATGCGCAAGCGTATTTTCTACGACACAGTGTCTTCCAAAGTCAACTTCACGACAAGCGGGACAGTTACAGTCTGCTCTCGCGAGTCACCATTCAAGGATGAGTATGACTGTTATAGTCTGTTCCTACGAGTCAACTTCACGGCAAGCGAGATTGTTACAATCTGCTCTCGCAGGTCGCATTCCAAGGATGAGTAGGACTGTTGCAGTCTGTTCCTACAAGTCAACTTCACGACAAGAGAGACTGTTACAGTCTGCTCTCGCAGGTCGCATTCCAAGGATGAGTAGGACTGTTACAGTCTGTTCCTACGATTCAACTTCACGACAAGCGAGACGGTTACAGTCTGCTCTCGCAAGTCACCATTCAAGGATGAGTAGGACTGTTACAGTCTGTTCTACGAGTCTCATGACAAACGGGATGGTTATAGTCTGCTATTGCAAGTCACCATTCAAGGATGAGTAGGACTGTTACAGTTTGTTCCTACGAATCTCATTACAAACGGGACGGTTACAGTCTGCTCTCGCGAGTCACCATTCAATGATGAGTAGGACTGTTACAGTCTGTTCCTACAAGTCACAGCCGACAATCAGGATCTGAAGTTTTCCAGCTTTCTCAGAGTCACCCCCGACGAACGAAGCCTTAGTATTCAGCCTTTGCAAGTCACGCCACTGGAGGCTTTTCTTTTCTGCACGCCACTGGAGGCTTTTCGTTACTGCATGCCACTGGAGGCTTTACTCTTTCGCACCGTCCAAAATAAGCCAGGAGCTCCCTTGAAGACTCGAAGACTCAAAAGAAAGACAAACTTATCATCCAAAATTCGGTGTTTCCTTGTATTTGGACGAATCCCCTCGAACATGTTCTACAGGAATCCGCCCAAAAAGGGGCAAACTGTAAACACCTAATTTTGGACCACGTGCGACACGCGTGACGTGTGGCGCACCTAAATGAGGAAATGTCTAAATTTGGCAAGTCGCAAAGCTTCCAAAGATACTCAGAGCAATATTAGGATAGTTATTTGAATTTATTGCAGAAAATATTTGTTGAATATTTAATATTAAATTTATGAATATTTAGCATTTATGAGCAAAATAAATCAGCAGTATTTGTTGCTTAGATTAGACTAGGCCTAGATTAGTATAAATGAGTGGTGTTTACATGTAAAGAGAGAAGATTAGGACATCATAAATAAAATTCACGACAGAGACTTAGAAATTACTGTTTGTTTTTATTATTATTATTATTATTTTATTATTTGTTTGCATCTATCATCTTCTTCTTCAACAAGGAGCCCCGCCATCCGCCATTGAAGCACCACCGTGCAGTCCTCGGCTCCGGATGCGTCGACCACTAGCAATTCCCGAGTCCAGCCTTCCCGATCACTTTTCTCTGAGACTAGTCCGACAGTAGCTGATTCAGACAATCCCCAGCCTCACCCCATCCTCCACGCCGGCGTCCAGATGACCGGTCACTCCCTCACCACTATGCTGCCCAACCACTCACCTCCGCCTGCTACCCTTGTCCTTTTGGAGACATCGTCGACACCGTTCCAGCCATCTTAGATCAGAATCCACGACGCCAGTCCTGTTTTTGTTTACTCAATTTATTATTTAATATTAATCTGTTATTATATTTTTTTTTACTATTATTATTATTTTCATATTATATTTAATTGAATTTAGTTAGTTAAATTTAATTAGCAGCTTAATTGCAGTTTATTAAATTTAATTAGATAGCGTGTTTAATTGCTATGTATGTATATATGTTGAATATATAGTGGGTTGTGTATGGATATAAGTATCTTAGATAATTTTAGTATTTTAGATTTCATTCTTATTAGGAGTTATAAATTATAATTTATTTTTAGACTTAGATAATATTTTGTATAACATAGAAATTTAATCAAATCGTGACATCGTTAGATAAATTTGTAACATGTGTTTAAATAGTAAAATTGGCAATTTTGTGAATTGAGTACCGTAAGGACATGATTTTAAACTATGTTTTTATTTCTGTAATAGAACCCCCGAGTCTAATCTCTGATCGTGGACCGACTTTAAACCTAGGTGATTAATTCGCTATTCCCTAGGTAATTTAGGTTTCTAGTTAACCTTAATTAACTAGTGGCGACTCTTTTTAAATCAACGTTTTCAAAACGTAAATCGCCTTAGGTCGGAGTTTTAGGGTCTGACAAAAGGGTCCAGCCATACTCGAAATTAGACTCGACACCACGAGACGACCCCGGAAAGCTGTCCACCACCGCCGGAAGTCACCTGCCGCCACCGTGGACTGCACCGTGGCCACCTCCTTTCTTCGCCGGAATTCCGCCGGTGATGAGCCTTATATGGCTGTCCCAAAATTGCTTGGTCTTCAAATGTTCTTAGCCCCAAAATTGGCTTGTCCAAAAGTTTCTTCTTCTTCAAGAAAAGAGAGGATCTTAAAAACCATTAAGGATGAAGGTTAAACAAATGGATATTCTCTCTCCTATTTTCCCTAGTAGTGTTCACACTTTTAGATAAGTCATAAATTACTCTCTATTTCTCTATAAGTCCTTCGTATCATTACTAAGTGTGTTTACATCACTATTACAACATACGACACTTCATGACGCGTTATGTGCAATCATGCTCACATGTTACGTACACATGATTTATTTACGATCATCTTGTTTATCCTAAGTCATAATTCACATTCTCATCATCATATGATTGATTGCATTATTTTAGTATTGATAAAACGTCATCACATCATGTACGTCTTTGTTATCGTATCTGTCATGTACGTAGAGGATACACCCATAGTTAACATATTTTTATGCATGTTGACATTTATGAACATGACTACACGTATTCATAACTTGACACATATGTCTGTTAAATATACATATCTTTGTTACACTAACCCTGTCAGCAGATATCGAATTACTCGTCAAGAATATTAAAGATTGGCGAAATCTAAGCTCAAATATCCATTTGACAATTGATCAACCTGTGAGGTCAGCTCCGAACCTAAATTAGACGTTTATCCTATCTTAAAATAGAGTCAAAAAAGGTTTGAACCATCACTTGACTCGGGGGCAAATGATGGATATTCGCCCAATTCAGGTTCGTATTTATATTCCGGACTTCGTAAACACGTTAAAATCACATAAACGGTTCGAAAACACATCCCCAGGGTTTAAAACGGTCCGGATGCGACCGAACCTTCGGATTGCCTTAGAAATTCGAAGGTCCGGGTTGCGTTAGGGCAATTCGGAGGCGTCCGGATCGCTTCGGATGACCCGGAATACGTCGGGATTGCCCGAACCCGACGTAATCCGAGTCGTCATCTGCAGCGCGCGTGTTCCATCTGTGTCACCACACAAAGTTAAAGTTTTCCAATAACCAACCTTGATTAAACCAGACGACGGTTCACGTTTCCTTAAAACCGGCGTCAGACCACTAAAAAACCGGGATCGGTTCTAAGGTTGCCTATAAATAGGGGACCTAGGCCATTCATTTGAGGGTAATTCCACTTGAGATTGGCTTAGGAGCTCTGACTTCTCTCTAGATTTCTCTCTCTAAAATTCTCATTTTAGCATCGGAGAGGGCTCAACCGGCACCACACCCCCCCTCTTCGTGCTGGTTACTGCCCTGTGTGCAGGTTCAGACAACAAGCGCGAAGTAAGGAGCGCGTGTACAAGGCATGACGTGTATTGACATAACTTAAAGATAACATCCTAACACTCTGGGGATAGTGCTGTCTGCAACATGTGATCAACCACACACTTAAACACTTAGCCATTTTATGGGCCCAAATACAGCCGACATATCAATATTCCAACAATGCAACATATTGACAGTCTGACACTTGTGGGTTCCGACACCCCGACTAGGACTCTACACAATGATCAACCTCCAGATTCGTCAAGGCCGTTGCATCCAGCTGTTCAGGACGAAACACATTCCGTCCATTTTTTCTGTTAAGTGACATGTGCAAATCACGTGATCCACCATAAACTTTCAATTTTGTTCAAATTTGGGGGAATTGACCCATTGAACTAGGTTTAGGGTGTCAATTCCCGCAAATTTGACCCATTAAACCTGTTTCAATTCGCCGAAATTGAACTAGTTTTAGGGTGTCAATTCCCCAAAATTTGAACAAAATTGATAGTTTGGGGTGGATCACGTGACTTGCACATGTCAATTAACGGAAAAAAATGGACGGAATGTAACGGTCGGACCAAAACTAGAAAAATCTGCAAACATATGGTACGAAAACTAGGAAAAAAAACATCACAGACCAAAACCCAAAAGTGATCAAACATCATGGACCAAAAGACCTGTTAACCCTAAGATATATTTTATACTATATATATAAAAGTAAATGAATATATATAGATATTAATATAATATGATTTACTTTTCCAAAATTTTCTTAGAATCGTCATAACACACTTCAAAATACGTATTTAAGGTTAGAAGCTCTGAATTGATTTTAAATCACATAATTGTCAGTTTTTTTTAAGTCAATATCTAATAATCAATCAAATTATATTTCTAACTAGTCATTTACCCGCGCATTGCGTGAAAATTTATTTAAACATAAACTTATGTTATAATCTCATTGCCTCACGTTTTGCTTATTAATTCATTTTTAAAAAAGTATATTAAAAGATATACGTTAAACATATCTAATATCATATCATTATAAAACTTATAGCTCTATTCACATGAAAAAATCATTCATAAATCATAGTATTATAGTAAAAGTTGTGGTTTTTTTTATTATGGTATTCAATATCAAATAGTATTATAGTAAATTTTTTTTTAAAAATATGTTTTTAGACAATAAAATAAAATAATATTAATTGATGATTGTATGAATCTGGTGCATTTTAAGTTCAGTTTTACTATAAATACAAGTACAACAATACCCATTTAGGGCAAGAATCTCTAAAACTGATTTTACACCTGATGATTTCACCGCGTATCATTATTTGATTTAATTAAACTGGATTATATTTAGGGTTTATAGGCCATTTGGTACCCTATATTTGCTCATTTTTGGCTTTTGGTACCACATGTTTGATTTTGCCTATTTTTGGTACCATATGTTTGCCAATTGTATATATTGGTCCGACCGTTAGTTGACCGTCAGTTGAACCGTTAAATAGTCACGTGACTTGCACATGTATAGCCCCAAATTTTGATTTTATTCAATTTAGTCCTCAAATCTTTTATCCTAACTTTTTATTTTTGCAATTTAGCCCTTAAACATTTTCAACCACACCCTAGGACTAAATTGACCTAGCAATGGTTCAACTCATGGCTAGGTCGGACCATGGCTAGGGTTGCCGGACCCGAGCGACCCTAACCATGGTCCGACCTAGCCATGGGTCGGACCATGGCTAGTTCAATTTAGCAATTGGGTCCAATTGAGCTAGCTATGGTTCGACCCATGGTTAGGTCGGACCATGGTTAGGGTTGCCCGGGTCCGGCGACCCTAGCCATGGTCCGACCTAGCCATGGGTCTAACCATGGCTATGTCAATTTAGTCCTAGGGTGCGGTTGAAAATGTTTAAGGGCTAAATTGCGGAAAAAAAAAGTTACGACAAAAAATTTGAGAACTAAATTGAACAAAATCAAAATTTGGGGCTAGACATGTGCAAGTCACGTGACTATATAACGGTCAAACTGACGGTCAACTAACGGTCGGACAAAAAATATACAATTGGCAAACGTATGGTACCAAAAATAGGCAAAATCAAACATGTGATACCAAAAGCCAAAAGTGGACAAACATAGGGTACCAAAAAACCTATAAACCCTTATATTTATACTATCGATATCTTGCCATCGTTTTCAGTAGGGGTGAGTCTGGGCCAATTATGGGCCTTTAAGAAAAAATCTGAGCATGAATTTTTAAACCCACTGATTCGTGACCCAAGTCCAAACCCAAGGCTACCGAAAAAGGTAATCCAAGGCGGGCCTATGTATTTCGGGTGGCTCGGTTCAACCCGAAATTTACACCTACGACTTTAAAAAACGCATATTCTTACCATTTTAAACTCTTCAAATTTTCCATTGCAAACATAAAGTTTCTATAGAAATATCAGGTTTTACACATCAAGTTCTCGTACAACTAAAGAGTAAGGACTTAAGAGTTAAAGACAGAACAGACTCAAGGGCATTTAAAGTTTTACTTCAAAATCTTATGTCAAACTTTGGAGAACAAGTCTTACCCGTCTAAGATATTTTAGAATGAGCGTTAGTCAATCTCCTTATTATTATTTTTTCTCATAGTTTTCAAAAAAACAATGATATTTAATATAATAAATGGTAAAGTAAATTGACTTTTGTTACGTATAGTTTTCAGAAATAATGATATTTAATGTAATAAATGGTAAAGTAAATTATTTATTTTATAGAAGTTTTATGTTTATTAATCAGAAATTGTTTCTAAATGCAACTGCCTATCATCCAAATATTTACATTTATATATATTACAAGAAGAAACCATGTAATGGAAGTCACAACCAAAACATTTTTTCAAGGTTGTAATAATAATGAACTCGAGTAATGATTTCTTATTAGGAAGAAATAAACATTTATTTCAAACAAATTCCAGGTATTTGTTCATAAAAAAGAAAAACTAAAATGCCACGTCAGAGTTGTCCCCGCGAAGAACATGAGTGATGGCCCCAAACGGAAGATTCGACGGTAATAAGGGCCATTTCGGTAATTTCGGTATGCTCATCTTCCCTATAAATATCCAACCTCTCTCCTTACCTTCGGTCGCCCAAAACCTCCAATTCCTCCATTGTTTGAAACTAGAGAGAGTGAGAGAGAGTAGAGAGGGAGAGGTAGTAGAGAGAGAGAGAGAGAGAGAGAGCGCGGGAGCGAGCATAAGAAAATCCGAGGGAAAGATTTGAGGGAATATAGGAACAGTTGATCATCAAATTCATCTTCTTCACCAAACTCACTTCGACTGCAAATCGAAGTGAGCTATGAGTCGCTTAGGGTTGAAATCCATGGTGTATCACGGTGATACGTGCTTAGGTGAACTGGATGTCGTTCCAGCCACTGACCAGAATTTCCAGTTCCCTAACAACGAGATTCGGATCCGCCACATCTCGCCTATCAGTGAGAGGTGCCCTCCTCTTTCGATTCTGCAGACAGTCGCTTCATTTTCAGTTCGCTGCAAGCTCGAGTCATCTATCCCTCTCGGGCAGGGGGAGTTGATCAACCTCCACGCCTCTTGCTTCTACGAGCTGAAGGTCTCAAACAATTGCTTGCACTGAAGACAAGTTTCTGTTTTTTTTTTTTTGTTATTTCAATTAGGTTCCTGTAAATGCGCTATTTAATACTGATGTTTTCTCTAGATTTCTTTAGAGTCTGCATTATGTATTGTTGGGGGAGTTGGAGGTATTTCTATTGATTTCGTTTTCCTGATTCTAATTTTTAAATGACTGACCTCTCCAATTTTCTATTTTAAGTCAGCATTACTTTTGAGATTATGCATTTTGAATCTTTTGCGAATATCAACGTTTTGTGTGATAAGGTAGTGGAACTTTTTGAAAACCTAGTGAACACAATATTATTCTCTTTATTCGGAATGAAAAAATGGATGTTTTCCTAGAAAAGTGGAGACTGTAGAAAAACAGCGGATTTTGTATTTTCCCGGGGAAAGACCAATAAGGATAGCGTCCAGTTATATTTTGGCATTTGTGTATGTAGAGTTTCACTATTTGAGTTGGTTGGAGAGTTAATTTTCAGCTTAATTTGACAGACCGCTGTGGTGGTACTTGAGGATGAAGAAATTCACTTGGTTGCAATGCCGAGTAAGCAGAAGAAGTTTCCATGCTTTTGGTGCTATTCCATACCTTTTGGTCTCTACGGCTCTTCAGTGGGATTGCTTAATATGCGATGCCTAGCAATTGTTTTTGACCTTGATGAGACGCTTATTGTTGCAAACACGATGAAGTCATTTGAGGATAGAATTGAAGCTCTGCGCAGTTGGCTTGCGCGTGAAACTGATCCAGTGAGGATAACAGGTATGACAGCTGAACTGAAGCGGTATGCTGAGGATAGAGCCCTTTTGAAGCAATACACAGACAATGATTGCGTGATGGAGAATGGAAAGATGGTCAGGGTTCAAATGGAGGAGGTTCCACAAAGCTTTGATGGTCATCCAAAAGTATTCAGACCTATAGTGAGACTTCAGGAAAAGAATATTGTACTTACTCGCATCAAGCCTGAGGTTAGATTATGCTTTGTTCTATTTTAATATTCATTGTTAAAGCCTAGAAATTATAGCAGTTTATAATGCATGGTAATGTATTTCATCTGGTAGAGCTCATTTTTTTATTCTTATCTTAAGCGTGGAAAAAACTGTTATAACACCTCGGTTAGAAGGATATGGTGATAATTAAAACATGTTTATTCTAACCTTTCTAGCACTGAGGTAGATGTGTTTTTGTTGGATTTGGGAAAATCAACAGTCTGAAGCTAGACTTAATCAGGATGGTTCAGTAGGGCTATTATCAATTTGTCATAACCATGTAACTATTATGGTATGGCAGCCTTTAATGGAAGTCAGTTCAATCTTTGAGCAGGAAGGTTAAGGTGCACACAGAATTAGCATAACTAGTTCCAAAAGTAGGTGTATCTAGAATGAGCAAAGTTGGTTAAAGAGTTGCATTTGGTTAGCAATGTTTAGTTCCTTTCATTGTGATAGTTATGTTGTGGGAAAGTTTCAACTTTCATCAGAACCCTCGAACTTCGTAACATGCATCGGAATTGTTTTACATTGTGGGCATTGTCATGTTGCCTAGTTTCCTCTTCATACTGGCATAGCTCAGTCTGGACTCTGAAAGCACTATTTGGATAGTTACCTTTAGGCCAAAGGAGCCACCATTTAATGGAAATGTGCTAAAAAATTGGCAAACATACAATTCCTTGGTTCCTTAGCATGTATATAATTCCTTGTTATATTTATCATTTTTTTGTTCATACTTCATACAGTGAGTGGTAACATAATAAGGCTAGTGGATTGTGGGTTCTAACATTGGACGAACAACAAACCTTATAATTGGTGTGGAATTTTTTTACCAAGAAAGAAGTTCATCAACCTTAGTAAGTGTAGACTGCTAGTTGTAGTTTGATAACGTTGGCCATTTATTTTGTTGAATGCTGGTATTGTATGTCGATAATCTTCTTTCCTTTCCAATAATCTTCTCATTTTAGTTCATCACCGTCTGCATTTCTTCCCCTATTTCTGTCGGTGTTGCTTTTGATAGAAATTTTTTCATTATTTGTTTCGACAATGGCATGCAATTGCAAGTTTTGCAACTCACTGGATGTCTCTCAGTGTAGGTAAATGTATGTTAGGCAGTTTGTAATATTTTTATAAACATATTTTGTTTCTTCAGATTCGTGATACTAGTGTGCTTGTGAGATTACGGCCAGCCTGGGAGGACTTAAGGAGTTACTTAACAGCAAAAGGGCGCAAACGGTTTGAAGTTTTTGTGTGTACAATGGCTGAAAGGGACTACGCTTTGGAAATGTGGAGACTTCTTGATCCAGAATCAAACCTAATCACTTCTAGACAACTCCAGGACCGTGTTGTTTGCGTCAAGTCAGGCAAGTTTCTAATTCCAAACAAAGATTTTAAATGTATGATTAGTTTGCTCAGGTAAATGGACAATAGCATAGTGAACTGGGTGTCTAATTGCTCAAAATATACCTGTGATTGGTAGACGACTTGCCTAACGGGATTTTGTTTTCAACTCTAGGTGGTAAGAAGTCACTGCACAATGTCTTTCAAGATGGTACATGCCATCCAAAGATGGCAATGGTGATTGACGATCGGTCAAAGGTCTGGGAAGACAGGGATCAACCCCGAGTCCATGTAGTTCCCCCGTTTACTCCTTATTATGCTCCTCAAGCTGAGGTATTGTTAGATCATAAATTCATAGAATATTAGTTTGTCTTTATTTCGGAATTGGCTAAGTTTGTTTTGGGAACTTCTCTGGTTAAATTTATCTCTGTTCTTGAGCTTTGAGAGTAAGAGCTTTTTCTTTTTTCTGGTTAACAGATGGCTAATGCTGTGCCAGTGCTCTGTGTGGCCCGAAATGTTGCATGCAACGCAAGAGGTTATTTTTTTAAGTAAGTTATAATAAAATCCTACTTCTATAGTTTATGTGTACAGGGGCCTGCGAATCTCTGAAATGACATGACAAGATAAGAAAATATTAAAAGTGAGAGGACTCTGATTTGGTACAACAGGACACATAATACATGCATGCTAACCAGTTTTCTTGACTAATTCGTATATAAAAATCATTACATTGTAAATCAAACATGATATTGACACTTTCGATGTATATGCATGATTTGTATGTTTGATGTTGATTTTTGTGATTCTTTCCTAGGGATTTCGATGAGAATTTGTTACGTAAAATATCTGATATATTCTACGAGGATGATGTGGCCATCTTACCTCATGCTCCTGATGTGAGCAGTTACTTGATATTTGAGGTACTTAAAGTTGACTGGAAATGTTGTAAAAATTGTCTATTTAGTCATCTATATTTCATCTTGACCTATATGGGTTTTACAGGATTCTTCTATTCCTAATGGCAATCCAAGTGCTCCGTTTTCTGAGGGAATGCAGGGAGCCGAAGTTGATCGCAGGCTTAACCAAGCGGTAATTTTGACATGTTCTAATATGTTGTACTTGTAACATGCAGAATTTTCTGCTTTCAAAAGAATAATTTACTTGCATGAAACAAATAGGTGGAAAATCATTTTTTTTTTAATTCAGATTGGTTTGTGGTTGAAATTTTCATTGTGCCTAAGAACTTCTCCACTTCATACTAATTAATTTCATCCCTTTGTAATCTCTTGATCCCTTAGACTGGAAGACAGGAGGTGGCTACAGATCCCATGAAGATCAACCCTGAATTAAGACCAGAAACTTCTCAAGCATCCGTGACAATACCTACCACTACCAGTGCTCTCATGCCTCCAAGATCATTCCTGCCACCTCAGAGTATGAGCTCGACATTATAAATTCTTAATATTTGCAGATGGCTGCTTAATTTGGACATTGTGTCATCTAATACTTTCTCTCTTGAATGGGGAAATAATGTCGTCCTTTTAGGACCTGGTTTGCTTGGAAATCCGGCTAGACAAGATCTTAACTTCCCTGACAAGGAACAGGACATCAGAAGGAGGTTTCCACTTAGAAATCAAGCCCCAAGTGAACCTCCACTGTTATCTAGACCTCCAGTTCTTATGCCTCCTACTGCAGCAGCTTCTCCACATGGTGGATTCTTGGTTGAAGAAGATGCCAAAAAAGCACGCCTAAATAGTCGACCTGCCACTCTCGTTCTGGAATCTGACACATCAAAGTTTAACAAGCAGCGAACTCAGAATAGTCCATTTGGTTCTGCTGTGCAAGGTCTTGGTTCTTCCTCTAGCACTTCCTCAAATCTATTGCCACTGAAGACCGAAGAGGTTTTTTTTACAATTCTTGTTGAAAATTTTGATATGAAGAATTACCGATGAAGGCTTTTATGCTGACTGTTTGATTTATTAGGTGATTTCTGGACATGATCAGCAAAAGCTTGGTCTTTCTTCCGGAAGTCAAAATTCAGGTAAGTGAATTGTTAGATCTATGTTTTTTTTTTTTTAAAGTATTGCTCCATCCTTTTGTTATTGATTGGTTGTATGCATTGCAGAGGTTGGGGCATCTCAAAATTCAATCAACTCTATTGATGGAACAGTTCAAACTGAAGCTGGAAAAGTGAGCCTGCTAGCATCCTCCATGTACATTGGTGTACTACAAGAAATTGGACGAAGATGTAGCTCCAAGGTAAAATATTGTTTTTTTTTTTTGGGGGGGGGGGGGGGGATTGGGCTAATTTTCATGTGTTCTCTTGTTTATAAATTGAATAGCCTTTACCCTGCATATACAGGTTGAATTCAGATCAGTTGTAAGTACCCGTCATGATCTGCAATTTTCTGTCGAGGTCAGTTGGAGATTGTAATTCAGAAAACAACTTCTAGATGTTTAAAACTTCTTATTTAACAGTAGATAGAACTTATTTTGAATCGACTTCTTTCTAAATAGTGTTGGCATTTTTTTATTGGCTTAGGTCTTGTTTACCGGTGAGAAGATAGGAGCTGGGATGGGCAAGACTAGGAAGGATGCCCAACAGCAAGCTGCCTTGGATGCTCTTCATAGTCTAGCAGGTAATGGTTACTCTGTTCACATTGAACTATCAAGCTGCCTATTTAGAAACTGCAGAACATTGTGAATTTGGGTGTTGGATGACTGAATTGGCTCGGGATTCTGAGTGTAAGGCGAAGTTAAAAATGCTGAATGTCTGTACTATTTATAAAGGCTCCACCATGAGTAAAGGACTTTGCATTTATGTTCAATAACCATCAGACTTCAACTCATAATCTCTGATTCGAAAGTTATTTTACTGTGTACGCTGTTATGGCTACTTAAATATTATTGTCTCTAACCAGTTATCTAAGTATCTCCGTGCTTGTTTCAGATTGAATCATGATGGGTTTATCAATATATATTTTATGTTTGTGCATGAAATTGCAGAGAAGTATGTGGAGTTTGCTTCTACCCGTTCAACAGTGGTGGATGGAAATGGAAACGCTGCTAATCCTACTACCACAGCAAACGAAAACGGATTCCTATGGGATGTCACTTCTCAAGAAGTTTCAAAGGAAGAAGAAATGATGGATGCTTCAGCTGCAGCTGCTAGTTTGGAGGGTGGAAATGCTCGTGATTCTTGATTCTCTGTCTCTGCTGATACGCAAGAAAAAGGAAGATAGTGGGATGAACCAACTAACTGCAGTGCCTTGGGCTGTTCCAGATCCATTTACAGAGAGTTGGGTTTCTGCAGCCTTGGGAGGACAACACACAATAGTTGGACTTGGACGATGTCTGCTGCTGCCTGCTTGTGACTTGCTGGGTCCTTACTTCTCTCTATCTGGTTCAGCAGGTATGCCTTTTAAGATCCTGCACTTAATACTTTTTATATTCACAAGAGAACCAATACATATTTATATTGGTTTAGCCATAATATGCATTGAAGTTGAGTAGCCTGGTTGATATCTCTTTGTATTCGTACAGATCATTAGTTCAAGTCTCATCATTTTTTTGTTGAATTTGAACATGTTAGGAGCAAGTTGAAAATGAAATTAAAATCCACCTCCTGTAGTTCACCCTATAAAAATAATATAAGATAGACATATGTGAAAATTTCTATAAAGTATGAAATTTTAGTGAAAAAAAATGTGAACAATAAATTTAGCTTTTGAGTGCTGGCCGAAAAAAGTTTGTTTTGGGGGGGAAATGGTAAAATTGGTCTCTGAATCCGAGGTTTTGTGCATTTCTTATAGGTGATGGCGCATCTTGGTGGGGAAGTTACTGCAGAAGTTGGAAGTTGGAGAGCAAGCAAGCTACCATTGCAAAGTGAATAATAGAGTGTAACAGTAATGGTAAAAGTCCCCCTCCTTAGCTATGTACGTAAGTAAAAAATGCTAAGTTTGAAGCACGATTCTAATGATACCTGCAGCTTCGTAGATTCTGCTAACTTCATACGGTTTTGTTACTGCAATGCGGTAATTATGGTGAGCTCTTGCCATTGTAACCAATCTTTGACCAAAAAAAAAGAAATGCTAGAAATTCTTTATGTTGTATTAGGGTTGATGGAACTTTGTAAGATGTGTGGTGACTGGTGAAGAAATTGCAATTCAAATGCTCCTTAAATTTGTTTGAGCTCATCTAATTATATGGCCTTTGTGGTATTATTTTGTCGTGCTCTTTTACTTGCCAAGTTGAGTCTTTTCCTCTATTCTTGTTCGAGGATTTTAGGATAAAAGTAATGATATTTCAGATAACTTACAGTCAACATTTTAGCATCCATTGTTTTTTGTGCGTGGATTAAAAAGGACACACAATCCAGCGTGAATCCTACTATTTCCAGCCAGCAGTTGATTTCGTACGTTGTCTGCTTAGTAACTCATATTCAAAAGGGTTCATATTGTCTCATTTCTTAATCAGATGTTTCACTTGAAAGTGAAAAAAAAAAAGTATATAAGTTTAAGATTCTATAAACTGTTTAAAGTTTGCCAAGTAAAATTTTGGTGTCGGGTTAAGAACCTATGAAATGTCTGAACTATCACCCATGTTAACGGGAGAGGTCTGAAATTTAAAAAGTTAATAACAGAGGTCTGAAATTTCAATTTTGTTGATTTGAGGTTTTCCGTCCATTTTAGGGTTAAATTTAACATAATTGTGTGAAATGACATTTTTGCCCCTTTAATATTTTGTTTTATTTAATATCTTATTTAAGGAAATGTGAAATGACAATTTTACCCCTAAAGTCAAATTAAAACCACCCAACTCCGTCCACCGCCACCCGACTCCGGCGACCACCACCCGACTCCGGCGACCACCACCTCGACTCCGACGACCACCACCTCGGCTCCGGCGACCCGACTTCAGCCACCACCTCAGCAAAAAAACTCCGATCGGAGCCACAGAGCTCCAGATCGGAGCTCAATCGGGGCCGGTGGCTCCGAATTAGGCCCGATCAGAGCCCAATCGGGGCCGGTGGCTCCGATTTGGGCCCAATCGGAGCCTTGGTGGTGGTCGCCGGAGTACGGTGGTGGTCGCCGGAGTACGGTTGGTGGTCGCCGGAGCTGGGTTGGTGGAGCCGTGGTGGCTTTAAGGGCATCTTTGATCTTTTCACTTCAAGCATGTGAGGGGCACACTTGATAAAAAGGCATTTGGTTTTTTCACTTCAAGCATTTGAGGGGCACACTTGATAGAAGGGCATTTTTGGAAATTTATTTTATTTCCGGTCACATGCCAAGCATGTGACCAACTTCCGTTAGTTTTAACGGAAAAAAACTAACGGAGACCGCTGTTATCAACAAAACTGAAATTTCAGACCTCCATTATTAACTTTTTAAATTTCAGACCTCTCCCGATAGTTCAGACCTTTCATAGGTTCTTAACCCTTTGGTGTCTGAAGTGTGTTGATATGGAATGTCGGAAGTTTCAGTTTTGTTGAAAATTGCCATTTATACTATTATATTTCAACCGGCCGCCCTACTCCGGTCGGCTGCCACCCAACTACGACCGGCCACCACCCACATATAAAATTGACAGAGCTTGGTCACGTGCAAACTTTATAGATGCTTAAAAAAAGAAAAAAAAAATTCATGGTTGACACTTCAAAATATTCGTTTGGAGTTGTTTAATATTACCACACAAACTCTTCTTAATAGAGCTAAAGTAATGAACAAGCAGCCTCGCGCTCTTTTACGGTGCACCGACGGAAAGACCCCAACTAATCTAATGCTGTGATTGCTGTTTTGTTACTACTCCCCCACAGCAAAAATGTGTATCCCCCCATACATATGTATGATATAATATATTTATTCTTACTTCTGGTTACTAACAAGAAGTTTGCCTACTCTAAATCTAAGGAGACCCACCATTTACAACGCCAAACCAAAACCAAAACAATTCTTCAAGATGAATTTCGAAACCAAACTACTACATTTACACGATGATATTGCATCAGGATGCTCACCAAAAAAATTAAAGAACAAAAAAAAATCCATGCCTTATAATCTATCTGCTACTGCATTCTTATTATTGTAATAGCAATCCCAGATTGGACAGGAATCCATGCAGTGCCTTGTGACCCCATTTGATGTCACTTTTTACGACAACATTAACCTCTGCAGCACCACGATGTTTCACCTCTTTGCTGCTCATTTCCTCCTGAAGACCGACCTGGGTTCTACCGTTAATCTGCTGTTGTTCCTCATAATCAACCATTACTATTGCTGCAGCTCCTTCTTTTCGACTTGTATCATCTAACTGAAGGAACAAAAACAAAACAACACTTCATTCTCGAAAACAGATAATTGCAGCAGCATTCTATGGTGATTAGTAAATTGTTCGAGAAAGTTACATTATTCTGTCATTGGATTGACATATACAAATATTTAAAGAACATTTATGTAGTTACATTGACCCTATGAGGAGGTTTATTGCACAGCTTTAACAACATAGATTAGACCAACATCGATCATTCAACTTATTATTTTGCAGAGCAACAATAAAGCTAACACAAAAATGCTGCATTTTATTGATGAACAAGGGTACAGAGTACTAGAATTGAATTGAATGATATGCAGTTGCTAATAGCTAGTGTGGAGACCTTTATCTTTTTTTTTTGTTGCTGGAAATGAATGAGGAAAGCTTTTATTGTGCCAATGACAGAATGAACCAACCATTGTAAACAAGGAAAACAGTTCAGGGCTCACATCAAGCGGTTACCTCTACCTCTTTCGGATCTGCAACTATGTTTTCAAGTTCATCTACTGTGCTGCTTTCTTCTTGTTCAAACTGTAATGTTCCTTCTTCTTCAACATGGAATGACCCTTCTTGATCTTCAGTTGATGCCATGGGAAACTGGCTCAAGCCAGGGACCAGAACATGTCCTTCAGAACTCACAAGGTTGTCTTCCACAATGTTTTGTGTTGCAGAAACATCTGATTCAAATTGGAGTTTCTCTATAGGGTTGCTGCTGATGTTATCTGCAACTATTGCTAGATTCGGATTCGTAACGACTTCTGGATAATATGGAACTTCCGTAAAAGTTGTATCTAATGCTGAACCATTTGCAGTATTAGCCACTGAGTCAGCAAATAGGTTCTCTTCCTCCACCAAGGTTTCTGCAACATCATCAGTTACTTCTTCAACGAAATCAATAAATGTTTCAGCCTCAATTATCTTTTGGCGAATAGCATATTCCCAATCTTCACAGATAGTGATGGCATTACTAGTTTCCCAGATTTCAATAGTTCGGTCAGGATCTGGCTGCCACTCAATATTTTCACCTTCAGTGCTAACATCTCTCAGAATGAACTTGAATTGGATTTTCCTTCCAATAGGTATATCCTATTAAACAGAACAATATTTGCAGAATCAAAAATAAAAATCAAGAGAAAGACACAAAGTTGATTATAATGTTCAACTCACAATGTCAAGAATCCACACATTTCCCTCAGACCAGTTCATTGGTATTGCGCTCGAGGGGTCCCATGAACCTAAAAGGGGATGATCTCCAACTAAGAGAAACTCCTCCCCGAAAAGGCACTCTTTCTTTAAGAGGAATCTCACACGGGCAGTCTTTGAAGGAACTGCAGATTCATAATAGTTAGCGAGCAAAAAAGACGTCAAGACCCCAAGGATCAACCATATATGTTAAATGAAAAGTATAGTAGTTACCAGTACTCTCAGCTAAATTTTCAGAAGTCTCAAGATCAGCCTGCAATGTTAACAAAATCAAAATTAGAAAGAAGCTCTTACAATCAAACATCTTGTACAATGAAATATAATTTGAGATGCAGCAAGAGTTCTCCCTTTTTAAAACCTATGGATAAGTTTCAATCACATTGTGGAATGTTGTTTAAATGAAAAAGGTTACACCATTTCTAAATTTAAATTGTTCTGGCAGAAATTATGAGCTTAGTTAAAGAAAGGAACAAGAGCAGCTGATCCTTGTCAGTATCCATCTCGAGAAAGAAAAACAAACAAAAAATAGCACATCCACACGAGATTTAGAAATCTGTTGCATCTCAGCTTCTTCTCAATCTTAAGATTCACTATGATCATCAGCTCGTGTAAAGATCTAACAAGCTTCAACCTATTCTTTCATCTATCAAAACTAAATTTGACGAGCATCACATAGAAGCGCAAATCCTAAATCTCGAAACAGTGTATATTATTCTTTCATATATAAAAAAAGTTTCAGAGAAGCATTTGATCTGACGGTTAATCAACAATACAGGAACCTCTACAGGTAAAAGGAGAGAGAAACCTCCGCATTCGAGATGGACGACGCAAAGCAGATAGGTCGCCTGAGCTTAGAAGACGACAAACGCAGGAGACCGGAATCGGCAACCTTCAGAGGTCGCGAGGCAAAGCGAAACTCCGGACGGAGAAGCACGCCGTCTCTGCACCTGAGCGCAGCTCCGGCGCCACCTCCGTGACGACGTCCAGCGAGATTTAGGTTGACGCAGTGGCTGGTGAGCGCGTCCATGGCGGATCGTGAAGATCAAATTAGCTGAACGGTTTGCAGATTACTGTTTGGGGAGGATCAATCAGATTCTGGTGGTTTCAGTTGAATGAGAGAGGAAGAAGTTGCAGTGGAGTTTATATAGTGAGGGACCCGGTTATAGGGAAGCTGGGGATCCGAACCCACGTGGCAGCTCAACAGTTGGTGTCTCCCGCGCCAATCTCAACGATATTCATCGTTAATTAATGATATCTTAGTGTCTATTTGATCCATATTTTAGTAATATATAATCTATATCTACTATATTATATTAATTCGGTACCGGAAGCCCTCTGGTCAACACGTGGACAGTCCACGCAGTCACCGTTTCCTAATTTAATCGGAATTTAATAGGGGTTCTCTAAATTTAGATACATAATATTGATTGGTTGAAAATTAAGAAGTATTTTAATTTCTTATTTTGGTCTCTACGCAATTTATAGAAATAAATTAATTAAAAGTTTCCATTTAAATAATAAATCTATACAGTTTGCTACCGGACGACCGTAGACCACCACGTAAGCAAATGTATTAAATATTGAGTAATAAAAAATAAAAAAGCATATAATGTTATAGATTATTATAAAGCAATATAATAAATACCTATTATAATATTTAATCTCTAAAAACGTTATATAATATTATATGGCATAGTGTCATATTATAGATAAAAATATATTATATATTATATAGTTAGCTATATATTTAGAATAATAAATAACTATTTTAATATTTAATATCTAAAAAATTATAACTTATATATACATGTATATACGGTAAACATGTATTTCTTTTATCATATGGAAACTTATGACCTAGCTATTATATATATTATGTGTGTCTTTTTCGATTATGGTGTGGCAAATTCTAGGCCGAAAGTGCATCAACATGAAGGTACATCAGCCGTGAGTCAGCAAAATTCACAAGCTTATTTAACATTCATTTTTTTCGTGGGGAATGTATATAGAATTGTATTTAACTATCTTATAATAATTTATGCTTCTGACTTATTTATTTCGATTTTGAAACTTATTGTAGGTAGATTATCTTCTAATGGAAATGGTTATTTATTTCATGGGTGATTTACAACTTGGTTTTTTTTCAATATGTGATTCGAGTTCGTGTAATTCGTGTTTTGGATAATATCAAGCTTAAGACAGATGAGTTATTGAATGTCAACATATGATATTATTGGATGAGATGGTAAGTACTAATTATATTTTATGTATATGCACAAGATAATTGTTTTTGCATTTATACTTAACTATATTTATTTTTAAATATGGAACATGCTTTCATGCATATATGGATGCACATTTAGCTGAATAAAAGAAGACACGATTGGTTGAGGATTCGATAGTTTCAATACAACGTTTTCTTATAGTTAACGCCAGTTCTACTTTAAACTTATCATAAACTTATTCTTTAATTTGTTCAATCTTAGATAACTAAGAAAATCTACAACACTAATAGTATACTTAGGTAACATAATATGTATATAATAATATTATATTTAATCTACGTTAGCAAATGTAGCAAATAATAGAAAAATTATACAAATACAATATAAAATACATTCACAATTAAATAAGAGATATGAATTAAATTACATATAAAAACTATTAAAATATATTATTTATAAATAAAATAACCTAAGAATGTATAGATACTAGGGTTTTGAACATATACATCTATATATATAACACCCAATAAGTATTATATATAGCGGCACCCAATATAGATGCTTACACCCAAAAGTGAAGCTATAGCAGATGTAATTAAGAAGGCGCCAAAATATAGTAGCTGACGAATCATTATTTATGTACAAGCTGGAAAGTAAGTAAATCATATTTAAAGTTTGAAATAATATAAGTGTATTCATAATTTTATATAATTATACTATATTAAGTGGATCAGAAGTCTTTATGATGATAGTAAATTTTTTGTTAAGAATTATAGTAATTCATTCATGTTTTTTTTTATTATAATCTTAATTATTTTATTTTTTCTAGGAATGTTCGGTCCACTCGGTATATGAAGGTATGCATATATATTAAAGTTTGCTTCTTCCTTCCATCTCTTATTTACTTTATTATATGATGATAGTAAATTCTTTGTCCAAAATTATACTAATTGATTAATGTTTTTTTTTAATAATTATAATTATTTTCTTTTCTTTAAGAGTTTTGGTTCACTGATTCACTCGGTGTATGAATGTTGTATATTCTCTCTTCTTTTGTTAAGTTTTATTATTTTTTCAATTTTAACGATGTTTTTTTTATACTAATTGATTCATGTTTTTGTAATAATAATCATAATAATTATTATTTTCTCCAATGTACGGTTCACTCAATATATTAAGGTATGTATATTCTTTCTTCTTTTGTTAAGTTTTTATTATTTTTTCTATTGTAACTATTTTTTTACACATATCATTATTGGATTTTTTTAGTTTGAGTTTTAGATTTTTCACAACCGGTATTATATATTTAAATAATATATATTTCATGCAAAAAAAATTATAATTATTTTTTATTAAAATTACTGATTGCTACTACACGTATCATCTATAATCATATTAAATGTCATCTTTAATATTATGAAGTTTTGAAATTTTTTGAGTCGATTCTTATGTTCAGTTGCTTGGAATCTAATTGAACTGTGATTAACCTAATTGCAAGGCTGATTTGACCAATATGGCGTACACAAGCCATTAATTAATTAATTAAAAAAATATCAATAGATCAACACTCCAAGCTGTCATCTTTGTTTATTTTATCTGAAGTTAATAAATAAATTTTCTACCAAAATTATTACTAATTTACAAATCGCTACTGAAATTTAATTTTTTAAAATTGGTTATCAGAACTTTCAATTTTCAAGCAAGTTGTTACCTCTGTTTTAATTTCGTTCAAATTGAACAGAAACTTAACATGTTTCCGCAACGTGGGGTCTTTTTATATGTATCAAAGACGAATTCAGTTTAGTATACTAGGAGCCAAACAAAATAAAGTACGTATATTATATCATATATAATATATAAATAAAACTAAATTAGGTATAATAAGAAATATAAGAAAAATAAAGTAAAAACATTATTTGGAAATAAGTAGCTCTTAAATATTTTCTATATGTATATATATAGTTTCTATGTTTATATATAATTTATATGAGCTTCTGCAAATTTAGAAGAAAAATAATCATTATTTTATTCTTTACGTTAAATAAAGAATCAAATTATTAGCCTCATGCCGTAGTTGATAAATAATTCATATTTATATATTTTCTAACCTCTCCACTAACATGTATAGATTAAAATATATAATATATTTATTTATACAGAAAAGTATAAACATTCCTATTTAATTTAGCTTAATAAATATCTATTTAGTGATATATATTAACAATAATGGAATAAAGTTCTTAACAATATATTAAGTTTATAAAATATTTTTTCATATAGATTTTATTTAAAAAATGTAAATAATTAATTGTATTAATATATGTTTATGTTGATTATACCTATATTATTGATGTAAAATCTATTTAAAAATACCATAAATTATGTATCTTCTTATATATAATGCATGTATATTTATATTTATAAATAATCACAATATATAAACCTACATAAATATAAAATATATTTAATATAAAAAACTTCAACGAACAACTACATAAATATGGTTATAATAAAAAAAATCAATATTATATCTATGAAAATCTTCAAATTATTTTTATTCCTCAAATTTAATTTTAACGATTTTACTTTTTTCTAACACTAAAGTTAACTTTGTTTTTGTTTTGTTTTCTTACCCATGTATTTACCTATAACATAGATGGTGTGATATGATTATTAATTATTTTTTTATTTTTTTGACCTTGGAAGAAAGACACGTGATTTGAGATAGAAAATAAAGAAAAGATATACGCTTTTTAGGGTGAAATTTATAGAAAACAACTCCAATCCTTTAAAATTTATAAGATCTAGACAAATAAAATAAATTAAATAAAGGTACATAAATTTTTTTTACATATAGATAAAATATAGATAGAAAACAACTAGAATAATGTCTATATATCTTAAATAACAATGAGTTTAGTTAATTTTATAATGTAATTCTAACTTAGTCAATATGTGTGTATATTATAATCTTTATAACCTTGAATTTAAGTTCATAATTTTTTAATTAAATTAATACTATACTTAATTTTTTCTCTAATATGAAATATGTTAAATAAGTAATAGATGCATATTAACTAATTTAAATAAGAAAAAACTTAAAATTAATCAATAAATATCAACAAACAAAAATAACTAGATATTAAAATTGCAAGTTTTAGATTATATTAGTTATGTATATGTCTTATAAAAAATGATATATAGTGGATTATCCATATTTAAAATAGTAATTAGTATTAAATAATTTAATTAAATTAATGCATTATTAATAATTTGTTTTCTATAAAATATTAAAATAAATGTTTCAATAGTTGCATATTAAATCAATTAAGATAATTTGAATTTTTTTAAAATATATTTTTTTAAAAAAAAAATTCCCCGCGTGGTGCGCGGGGTTAGTGGCTAGTATAATATAATTCTAAAAGAAGTTACAATATCATGACAAGTAATCTTTTTGAACTACTTTCTCTTTCACATTTGTCAAAATAACTACATTTGATTGGTCCACCTCAATCTTTTGTAAGTTACAAGAAAATTATAATCATCACTCTTCCACATGGAGCTCTAAAATGAAGGCAACAATCCTCATTCACTCTTAATGTCAGTTTTATTTTGAAATTGATCAAATTAAGTTTTACATCCTAACATAAAAATATTTAAATTTTGCACCTCAAACAAAGTATTTACATTTGCACACAACATTAGAAAAATTAGTTTCAATTACGCACTAAATTGTTGATAGGATTGGTAATTTTTTTAAATGTAAAAATGGACATAAGATATTATTAAAGAATAATTTGAAAATCGATTATCGATTGCACTAACAAAATTATTTACGTTTGAACATACCTTAACAAAATTAGCTTCAATTACACTAAAATGTTGAAAGGAAAGCCAACCTTTTTTTTAAAGAAAAAAAATATAACATAAGATATTATTAAAGAATAATTCGAAAAATCATCCAATATTAATAAATAAAGATAATTAAACAATTAAATATTTTATGAATGAATATTTTATAAGAAAATATACATATAAAATAATTAACAATAATAAGATAGATGCATTGTGGTTAATATATTTTTTATCAATAAAACAAATATATTAATACGTAACTATACTTTAGTTTCCCAAATTCTTAATACATAATGAAAAAATATAGAAATAAAAAAAATTGAATCTACAAAAGCATAATATAATTTATTTTTAATTTATATATATATAAATTAGTACAAGTAAATAGATCAATACAGTATATTTAAAAATATATAAATTAAGAAAACATGACCGAATAGTTTGATAAAATATTATTAAGTTAATAACATTGAGAATAACAAACCTAAAATAAATCAATTTTTATTATGTTCACAAATTGGTCAAATTAAGTGTTGCGCCCTAAAAATATTTAAAAAAATGTAAATTAGATCTTCTGCATGCTTAACAAATAATAATAAGATAAAAGTTACTTTACATAATCATCACATCTATAATCAATTGAAAAAAAAAAAACCACAAAACCTCTTCTTCAACATTCTCTATCTCTATAACATTTGCACTACAAGCCCGCATTCCCACCCTCAATCGCCATCGTTGTTATTCAAGAATAACATTTGTGTGAGGTATACAATTAGCATTACGTTGTCGTGATTGCAACAACTTCAGCAAACATGACACAAATTTCTAATATATAAGATTTAAAAATGTACAATTATGCTATTGAATGTGAATTCCAGATTTGGAATCGAAATTAAAATCTTATTTATTTATAGCTTCCATTTTAAATTAATTTAAAATTATTTGTCAAATTTGTGAATTTCCTTACTCATATCAATTTTTTACCTTATACATCTATTGTAATTAATACTATTTTTATAAATATTTGTCGTGAATTCAATACATTCCAACTTTGAAACAAATAATAAGTTCTTCCTAAATTGATGATTTATTTTTAGCTTTAATTTTATATTATATTTTTTGGCCAATATTTACTATTAATTTGATAGTATTTTTTATTTAATTAAAGAATCGACAATGCATTCATGACAATTTTTTGTATATACAACTATCATTAATGTTATTATTAGAGTATCAAAAACACAATTAATTTTTAAAATAATTTATTAATACAAAATTATAATTATGTTGTAAATAATTCAATATCAAAATCGAAACTTCTCATTGGTCCACATAAATTTAATATATATTGCCGATGACGTGACATTGTCATGTGTATACCTATAGCGACGTAATTTTTTTTCCTCAAAAATCTCTCATTTAATATGTAGAACCGTTTCATTTTTTGTGAAGGTTTTATTTAAAGATTAATACTAATTCTATTTATTTGTTACTATTAAATTAATTCGTATACTTTTCTTTGGCCCAAAAAAATTATATACTTTTACTATTGTGTTTCCTACAATATTATATAGATTGTATTATTTGTGTCAGTACAATTATTATTTTTTAATATAAAATTAATGAAAACATAATAGTTAATATCTAAGAAAATTATTTTTAGACTATTATAACAATCAACACTGTTTTTTTTCCATTGACGTTCATTTGTTGAAAAAACAATAAAATAAATTAATATATATATATATATATATCCTATATATTTTATAAATTAATAACAATATTTCTACTTATATAATTAATTATTTTAGTATTGATGTATTCGACTTTTAAAAATTATAAAACTAAGAAAAATTATTACGATAATTAATCGTGTTCTAGATTTTTTTTATTTACACGTATTTTATGGAAATATCTGTCAAATCTACTTATTATTGTTATTTTTCATATAAACAATTTTAATGAGCTTAAAATCAACAATTTAAATAAATATTCTACACACCGCGCAACGCGCGGGTCTATTGTCTAGTATATATATAATTTATAAGCAAACTTTACTTTAATGTAACAAAATATTAAGTAATAGGATATATAATTTTTATATCTCAAATATATTTATTTACGTTATTAGAAAATCAATATATAACTTGGCTTATACATGTGTACCTTAATTAGTCAATCAACCATATAATATATTATTATTATTATTATTATTATTATTATTATTATTATTATTATTATATAAATCCTAGTTTACCGTACTTTTTTAGGTTAATATAATTTATTAAAAAAAATGTAAATTTTATGGTTTTCTTCTCTACGTGTTATTATTATATGTGTATATATAGTGTATATTATTATTATTATAATATAATATTTTCTACGTTTATATTATTTATTTCTAAATTTATAAACTTTATTAAATTTTCTTTACCAATATACGTTGTTTACGTGGCGGTCTACGGTCTTCCGGAACTAAACTGTATAGGATTACTATTTAAATGGAAACTTTTATTTAATTTGTTTCTTTATTTTACGTATAACTAAAATAGGATATAAAAATACTTCTTAATTTACAACCAATCAATATTTTATGCCTAAATTTATAGATCTCCAATTAAATGCCGATTAAGTTAGGAAACGCTGACTGGACGAACCGCCCACGTGTCAGTCAGAGGACTTCCGGTACCGAATTAATATAATATAGTAGATTTAGATATATATACATATAGATTTGTATATATATTATTCTTGACGTATATATAGATTCAATAAAATAAATAATATTAATTCAAAGTACAACCAAACACAAAAAAATTGTATTATTTATTGTTATTTATGGTGCATTAAGCCAAACCAAATAGTAGCAGTATCTGATCTATCTATATACAATATAATTTGGTTAAATCCTCCACAATTTTGACAAGTAATAAAACAATTATGTTACATGTAAAAATTATGACATTTTATTGGTCCACATCAATAAGTAACTCTTCTTGATTATGTGTCAATTACATGTAGATAATTCTAAGCACTTTAAAATCCTCCAAGAACTCTCATTGAGTGATAGAAACCGTTTCATTTTTATTGTCCGTTTTTCTCCATAAAATTACAATTTATTAATTATTATAACTATAAATACTAAAGAAATTGTTACTTCTACTACAATATTTTATGCTCTTAATTTAATAATATTAAAATTATAAATTTTATATCATGTTTGATTTTAGCTAAGTATATTATACATATTTTATTGTTGAATATAATAATTATTTTAAGCAAATTACATATTTCACCATCATAAAATTTGCACATGCTTTTTTTCTAAATATATACTATTTTAGTATTTTATGTAAAACATTTATATTAATATTTTTATGAAAAATAATTTGAGAAAATATTTATTAAGTATAATCTAAAATATATTTCTTTATAGGTTACTCACACCAAAAGTAAAATATATATGATATGATATAGTAGATATATTATGTCAATATTGTGACATTTTATTGATCCACATCGGTATGTAACTTTTTTTTTTTCGTGCGACAATTACATCTACATAAATCTAAGCACTTTAAACTCCTCCAAGAACACTCATTAAGTGATAGAATCCTTTTTGCTTTTGTTGTCCATTTTTTGCCTCAAACAATACCATTTATTAATTATTATAACTATAAATAAATAATAAAGAAATTGTTTATTCTACTCCAATATTTTATTCTCTTAATTTAATATTAAAATTATCAAGTTTGATTTTAGGTAATAATTATATACATATTTTATTATTGAATATAAAAATTATTTTAATTAAATTCAAATTTTTACTATCATAAAATTTGCACATGTTTTTTTTTTTCTTAACAAATACTATTTTATGTATAAAAATTTATACTAATACTTTTTATGAAAACTAAATATAATTGAGAAGATATTCATGAAGTATAATCTAAAATAATTTTTTTTATAGGTTACCCAAACCAAAAAAATAATATATATTCGATATGATACGATATATATATATACATATATTAACATATTTTAAACTAAGACAATATGTAAATTAATAATTTTATGTGTTTTATAAAATAATTACTCAATAAGTTTCATACATGTAATAACAAAAAATAATAAGAGAACCAAACTCAATTTTTTAAAATGCATATAATTTGGGAAATTATAGTTTATTTGATGAAATATTATTAACTAATAATTAAGAGAATAAAACTAAATTAAAAATATTATAAATATATCTTTTAGGCAATAAAATTAACTTATAAATATTTTCTTTTAAATAAACTATAAATATAAATATATTTAAATTCATATACTGCAACATTTTATAAATAAGTTAAATTAATTTATTACCTACATAATATACCTGATTAAAAATATGTTTATACCATGGCAAAAAAAATGATATTTATACATTTAGAGTCTTTTATGTATGTGTTATCTATTTTTATTATATAAATAACAGTAAAAATATGTAATTTGAATGAATTGTTTGATACTCCGCGCAAAGCGCGGGTCAATTTTCTAGTTAATTAATAATTATGAATCTATAATGATTTCTTTAAGTTTACACGAGGTTATTAATTTTTTAATTATGAGATATCTTGTTCATTACTACGTGGAAATAAATATAGAATCAAGGCACATGAAAATTTATATTTTGCACTCGGTTTTCAATTTAGGATGAAGTTCTTAAATATTTACATATAGTTATTTCCTTTTAATTTATTCTATAATAATATTATTTAAATACATTTTCTTACTTTTATGTACTACTATATAATATGTTATAATTTAAGTATTGTAATTAAAGAGTTCTTATTATTTTAATTTATGAATTGTTATTTTATGTGTAAACTGATGTCAATAATTTTCTAATTAATCACAAAATAATATTATATATTTCTAATTTATGTTTTGAAGACAACATATATATAGAGTTGAATCACATTGGGAGAATAAGAACCACAAAGTAATTTGCAGACCAAAACCTTATAAGTTTGCTAGAGTGACGTATAGTAGTAGTTTCTTGCTGTTTTTTTTTTTACTAAAGAAAAGGAATGGGCTGTAGTGGCAACCCTATGCCCATCCCGCTACGTAATGTTCGGGTTTTCGTGTCCCGTCAACGTAGCACCACCAACAACCTAGTATAGTCGAGAAGCCGACCCGTTTGGTACGAGTCTTCCTTTCCCCAGGAAATGATTTTAATCAAGTCGCTAGGGGGATTCGAACTCGTGACCCCGGAGCCAAACCACATGGGAGTCAGCGCTCTCAACCACTAGACCACAACTGTTGGTGGTATAGTCTTTTGCTGTTTCTTGTAACATATAGAGGGTGTTTCGATGGATGTAACGTGTGTAATTTTATACTATGTCTCATAATACATTTATATTGTGTCGTTTAACAAAAAAAATTTAAATAGTGTAACGTGCATTATAATGTGAAGTCCATTGTAATATGATATTATTTTTAAAAACTATTAATTGTAATGTAAAACTACATAAAAAAAAATGAATGTAATATCATATTATATCCAAAATTACGAAGTGTTTATTATTACTTATTAAATATATAAAGTACTTTGTCTTATCCCTAGTTTATTATGCTATTATTATTATTTTTATTTTCTATCTACTTCATAACTTAATATTTTAATAAATAATAATGCACAAAACGTTCGAACAAAATGTGTAAAGTCTTTTGTGTGATATTTTTTTTTAATGAAAAATATCATATAAAACTATACAAAATGATCCAATCAATAGAAGGTTAAATGAGTCTTTAGGTGCCATATGTTTGACAAATGTTGGCTTGGTGTCATATTTTTTGTTTTGTAGGCTTCAAGATGACCGGAGCTGAAAACACATTCGAACTCGGTTGGATAACTTCGTTGTCAAGTAATTCAGCCACCATCTTCTCTATTACTGAATTTTGGAGTCTTGGATATTTGTATGGGTGTACAGAAATAGGGCTCGTATCTACCTTGATGGTGATAGCATGGTCCAACGAGCAATGAGGAGGAAGTTAGGTGGTTCAAATACATCAGAGTATTGCTGCAGCGCCACAGTGAGTTCTTTATTTGCAGCACATGTTCGGTCCTTTTTACCGTCTTCTACTTTCTTCTTTTGAATTATGTGCTCTTTCATTCTTGCCCTGAGTCTAGCATCAAAACCACAGTTTTAGACTGATCAGGGAAACCAAACTTTATCAATGTTGTTTGTTTGATGCAACACAGTCACCTCAGCTTTCTCACACACAATATTGTTACGATCGAAGAGCGTGTTCATACTCATAAATGACTCTCATCCATGGCTCTTTTCTCGATAGCTGAACATAGAAGTGGCTTATGCAATGATATAGAGGCCAATTGTTAGCTCAGCTCTTTATACATGTCTTAAAGAGGATTATTTACAACGACATCTCTAATCTCCAAGTACAACGACAACTGACCATTATCTCGTTGGCAAGCCGTTATCCACCTGTTCATTCAACACAAGTGCATTAATAAATGAAGGCATGGCATAGTCAGTTTTATGCTACGTATATACTATTCCACTCTATTCTTCATACCAATTATGACGGTATGAAATTCATACTAACACAGTAGAATGAACAAATATGTGCAACTTATACAAAAACTAAAGCAATCAGTACGAATATTAGAGTAAAAAGTAGTATAAAAGTCTTGAGAACATTGATATATAACAATACCATACATAGACCTAACCCTATTCTCTATCCATGAAATTAAACAAAGCCTACTCGAATTTAAAACTCTCTCCATCTCGCGAGGGTGATAATCCTCTTTGAAGAAGATCAAGATCGCACGTGAATGTTGAGTATCAGGCGTTCAAGTGCAGGTCTTTGTCCATTAAAAATTTCAAAAATAAAGAAATTTTTTTATTTAACTATAAAATTTTCAAAAAATAATTGAATCCTGCCCTCAACTACTAAGATACCATACCATCTTGGAGCATATGAACGGAATCAACATTTCTACTACCAACATCATAATTTAATGATGAGTCTGATACTGATTCAGGGATAAACTTTTATGCAAACAACTCTGTCATTTCTTTTGCTTTTCAAGCTTCGGCCCCAGTCTTGAGTTAACTCGGCATTAGCCAAAAATGAAGTTGCAGAAGTATCTGTTTCTTGATTATCTCTTCAAATAACACTCTCATCATGCAACTGAATGGATTATCATTTTCTCCACTGTTAATGTATGTCGCTGAATGCATGAAAAATAAGTGCAAAATGAGATCCTTATAAGAAAATTAATTGTGAAGTTTCAAGGAGATAATATAGAGGTACAAAGCATGGTTAACTGAGATAGTTGTACCTCTTTTACGTTTATGAGAGCTTGAAGTTGAGCTAACTATATATTAGGCTCTTTAGTTTTTTTTAAGTCGGCTAACAGTATTGTCAGACCTAAATCTAAACTATGGCGATTACGTTTGAAAACGTTGTATTTTGAATAGAATCGCCACTAGTTAATTGAAGGCTAACTAGAAACTTAAATTACCTAGGAAATAACGAATTAATTCACCTAGGCTATATATCGGTCTACGATCAGAAATTTGGATTCGGTGGTTCTATTACAAATTAAAATGCATTGAATTAATATCGCCGATTCGGTACTCATTTCACATATTTACCAATTTATCTTCCAAATGTATATATGACTTAGGATTAATAAAAAAAATATAGAAATTAGGATCAAATTACATAATAATACACTACCAACTTTGAATCGATTATATTTCAATAAAATTATAGTTTGTTATCCGAATGAGCTAAAATCCTACCATTGTGAAACTGACACCGACAAAACGCAATATAATATATATAATATATATATATCTACTATCTACTATATTATATCGGTATCGGAAGCTACCGACACGTGGACAGTCCACGCAGTCATCGTTTCCTAATTTAATCGGAATTTAATAGGAATTCTCCAAATTTAGATACATAATATTGATTGATTGAAAATTAAGAAGTATTTTTATCTCCTATTTTGGTCTCTACACAATATAAAGAAACAAATTAATTAAAAGTTTCTTTTTAAATAGTAAATCTATACAGTTTGGTTTCGGAAGACCATAGACCGTCACGTAAGCAGTAATTAATAACTAAATAAGAATGACAATAAATATATATTAAGAAACTATAAACGGCACCAACATATATTATACTATAATATATACACTTATTATTATCTTATGTATTAAGAAACTATATAATGAGAAATAAAAAAACGGCACCATTTTAATAAGAAACTATATAAGAATAAATCTAAATAAATAAATAAACAACACTATTATATATTAAGAAACTATAAATGCACCAATATATACTATATATATTTATTATATTATATTATTATATATTAAGAAACTATATAATTAAATTAAAATAACAAAAAAACGGCACCAACATAAATGCTATATATATTTATTATATTTTACATTAAATTAATAAACTAGATTTGGAAAGAAAAAAAAATCAGAAAAAAAAAAAAAAAAACATTTATATATAATATAGAATAGGGTTGGAGTTGTTTAAAAAGAGAGGGGAAGGAACCCTAAGAGAAGATAACAGACAGTATATATATAGGCAGAAATCATAATTGACGCCATGAAACTATCATGTTTTCGGTATAAGGAGCATGTACCTGATGTTGATCCGCAACTTCATCCATGTCACCGTTTTCTCTAGCATCTTCAAGAATGGAAGGTTTTCAAAGTTGAGAATGTAGTTTCTGAGAAAAGAAAAAATTGTACCGAATGAATGAGTATAAATAGCACGTCAGATAGTAGAAGAAATATATTTTGAAGGTTGGAATAACAAGAAGGTAATTTCGTGATTAAATGAAATTATAATATATTATGTAATGAATCCAAGTAATAACTGTCGATCTGCATTTACAGTTTCGTTCTATAATAAAATTAAGTTTCTAAATAGTCTAACAAACTTTATGCATTCAAGAACTCTATACATCTACTATAGCGAGGTACGTAAGTTAATACATGTCATTCAACGCCATACTTAACTCCAACTTTCTTTGAACAAAAATCATTGCGAGTATATCGATTACATATCACTTTTATGTTTGTATCACATTAGATTATTTTGTATAGGAGTCTTATATAAACAATATATACAATTTCAGCTAGCCTACCCGAGCAAGAAGAAGATTATTGAAATTAAGACCATAGATAATTGAGGATGAATTCTCCGGTTGTTTCAACTTTCACGGATGAGCGACACAGAAGAAACAGTAGTTGGGGACCTCATTAAGTGTATATCCATGAAATTGTTCTATATAACTTAAGCTACACTTTTTACAATAATTTTGATATGAATGAACATATTAAATGTATTTTCATTACTCTTGATTACTTTAGTTACAAAATTAATATATGTAAACTGAAATAATTTCTCATTATTATAAGTTACGTTGTTAAAAATTTAGAATTGTTTTTCCATTTTGAGAGTGAGAATACCTTAAAACATTTGGAGTGGATCGAACCAATCGTGCCGATCACCTTACCAATTTAATATCAAGAATTCAATCGCTATATATATAATAGTAAAAACGATTATGTTTCTAAAGATTATTTTTTATTAAATTTTATTGCAGAGGAGATGAATCTATATTGCCTGATAAAAATCAAAGTTGATATTCATTCATTTTCATGTTCATTTTTTAAGAACTTATTATTGTTACGTGGTATTATATAATATGATCGATCTCTTAATAAAAATATTAACATTTTACTTAGTTGACCTCTCGAGCATGCATTAATATGTAATTTCATTCTCAAAATTTAATTTAATTGTGTTTTCAATCATCATTTCATGTCGTGCCACATGCAACGGTATTAATTAAAAAACACAACAAAATTGTTGGAATTATATATATTAAAGTCTTCAAATTATTTTTATTTCTTAAATTTTTTTAACGTTAATACAGTTTTTTTAGTTCGGTTTTTTTACCGTGCGGTGAACATGTCAAGTTTTATATAGAGTAATAAATATATATAAAATGATTATAAAGATAATAAACAAGGTCAATTTTTTTTTATAACAAAAATGTCACTTTATATATACAAAGTAATATACTTAGAATATAGATATAAATGTATAAAAATAAATTTACTTTTTTTTAATAAAAATGTTTATTTATCTTTTATTATTTATTATATTTTGATATTTTTTACCCACGCGGTGCGCGGGGTGAGTAGCTAGTATCTACTATATTATATTAATTCGGTACCGGAAGCCCTCTGGCCGACACGTGGACAGTCCACGCAGTCACTGTTTCCTAATTTAATCGGAATTTAATAGGGGTTCTCTAAATTTAGATACATAATATTGATTGGTTGAAAATTAAGAAGTATTTTTATCTCCTAATTTGGTCTCTACGCAATTTAAAGAAACAAATTAATTAAAAGTTTCCTTTTAAATTCATTATCTATACAGTTTGGTATCGGAAGACCATAGACTGCCACGTAAGCAAGAGAATAAGGTATTAAATATTATTAAAAAAAGGAATAATTTGGCCAAAAATGGGTGGAATATATATAATCTATTACATAAATAAAAAGCTGAATTTTTAAATTTGTCCTCACAAAAAATTATCCTCACAAGAAATTGTCCTCACAAGAGTGAAGAGTCATACCGTAATTATTATTCTAGATACAATGTTCCCATTCAAATTGCACCTCTTCACCCCAAGTCGAACAGGGAAGAAAATTTGATTTTCCCTCGCAAAATTCAACTTTCTTCCACATATATTCATCCAAATCAAGGAAGAAAACCTCCATTATCATTGTATTGATCATGTACTTTTCTATAATCGAATATTTCTTCTCCTTCGCACTTCATGCTGCTAAAGGTACCCAGCACTACCTTAAATTACTGCTTTTTCATCTTATCATTTGCATACTATAATTTAAACTGCATCTTATTGCAGATGACAATTTAAACTGCATGTTTTGTCAAAATTCGTAGTACGTAATAACGAATAAACTAACTACTGTACTAATCTATTTATTCAAATTAATTTTGTTTATCAAACAAATTCCACGCCGTGAAAGCTCTATTTTACTCCTCACATGAGATGTGTCCTCACAAATATTGAACCATCATCACAAATATTGAACCATCGCCAATCACCCGGAACATCACCCCGATTAAATTCTATGGTTTCAACTTTCAAACCGCTATCCTTTGACACCCAAAAGTTATTACGTTTCAACCTCTACATCTTACCATCAGTTTTCTTATTCATACCCCAACGGGTTGTCGGATCTGCAATGTACACCAATCTCTCTCAAGTCTCAAGCCAAAAGCGATGTCTTTCTTGGGTTTAAGCAATGGGATATCACCGACACTATGTCACCGAGCGTTCGTGGCAAACCTTCTAACAACGAATTAGTTACTTTGTTCTCGTTTGCTTTGGTATTTTATGCATACTATGATATATGTGTCTCTTCTTATATACAATTACGTAAATTTTTATAATCCTCAATTTTTCCTAGGATTAAATGTCCTATTCGTATTATGCTTACTTTGATATACGTGTTTCTTCTTGTATGGAGAAGGAACCTTAGTATACTATAATTTATTTTAAACATCATAGTCAAACCATGCTTCACCAAAAACAGACTTCTCATTCGTTGTTCTTCTTATTTATCGATAGTTATTCATTTCTAACTTTAAATTGATTAATTTGTTTGTAAATTGATCCACCTTCATTAGTTGTTAAAATTGCACGCACAGTTCGAGTTTTAAGCACCCTAATTGTTCCATCAACTACCACTACTGTACGGAATAATATGCTTGGGGTTTATACAAAGAAATAGTTTGCCATGCTTAATTAATTGCTCTCACTATTTATCTTCATGAAATTATTCCATCTTAACTTAAATCTTAATTATTTCACTCATGTATTATCATTAGTTGAAGGCTGTAAATGAATTTCACATTTTCCATTTATTGATTATAGTGATCCTAGATGGCGGTGATATGCAACTCTCGGAACAATCCATTGGTAACCAACTTATTTTTGTTTAAACATTACATTGATTTTATTTTTTTTCGAGCAAATCTATCATTAAGTAGTTGAGTTTGGTGTCTTTTATTAATTGTTCATTGATCTATCATCGTTTTTTTAACAGCATTTTGCCAAGCACCTCTCTAAAATTCAACTAAATAGGCTACTGCATTTTAAACTTCATAGACCCCCTATATATTTAAGGGCAATGTTGTCATGACTAAATCTAAATGAAGGGAAGAAAAACTAACTATTTTTTTTAAGATGTAAAGATTGAAAACCTTATAATCCATAATATAAGTCAAAGTGTGTCGATATCCTTAAAAAATTTGAATTTTTTTTGTTCAACTGTTAATGGATCCGTGTAAGAATTTGTCATTCTTTAATTCTTATAGTTTCCTCATTAATATTATACATCTAAAATTATGCATATTACGATTGCAATTATTTTCTTATAAACTAGGTTAAAATAATTAAGAGGAATCATGACGAAATGAAAAGAAAATGAGTTTTCTCTATTTCATGCAAATCACATTTGTTTGTTGTCCTATTGTATCCTTTAATTGTTATATTATATTTTAGGTTTAGCACGGAACACTTGGTTATTATTCAATATGCTATATATATATAGGCACTTTTTAACGACTACTTTTAAACTTATATATTACGCTTCACGTGTGCAACGCACACGAAAAAAATCTAGTATTATAAAACAACATATGACAAAGAAAGCTACGAACAAATCAACAATATATTAGAATAATAAATAATATAATAATAGTATATATAGAAAAGTTGCATCGATTAATTAAGTTGAAATAAAAAGGGAGTAAGTTTAGTAACTTATATATAATAATACTAAACTCGCTAACCAACTCTAGCTATATATATTAGGGGTGAGCAAATTACCCAGTTGGAACCGGAACCGGACCGGAACCGGTCATTTGGTAGGTTCCGGGTAGATGTAAATGGTTCTGGTACGGTTCTGGGATTAAATTTCAAGAACCGGTATTTTTGGTTCCGGTTCCGGGATAAGTTTTCGGGTACCCAAATACCCGGAACCGGAACCGTTATATATATATAAATAAAAAAAACACTAAACATTTAACAAATTTAAAATTGGTTTGTGGAAAATGTTATAATTATTTTTATGATTCACTTAATATAACATAAATTTCAGTTTCAATTGGCTACCGAGAACCCGGTTCCAACTGGGTATCCAGAACCCGGTTCCAACTAGTACCTAAAATTATATTATTTAGTTTGAAAATTTGTAACCGGTTCCTTAACGGGTACCCGGAACCGATTGGCTCTTAACGGTTCTGGTACGGTTCCGGTTCCTAAATGTTCTGGTACAGTTCTGGGTAATAAAGTTAGGAACCGTTTAGTAATGGTCTGGTTCTGGGATACCCTAAAAGTACTGGGTACCCGGAACCGCTCACCCCTAATATATATGACTGGTTTTTTTTTTTATGAAATCTTAACAAACCAACCTTTTTCTTTTTCACACCCAAACTTTAAACCTCACTTCGTATCTTAGCTTTCTACTGTGGGCTGCTTACCGATCCATGTGGTTAATATTATTTGTTAGGTTGTGAAAAAAGTATAGCAAATTATTTGTATATATGGTGGGGTGTTTTATGCTAATATTTGTTTCATACAAAGGTATCCAATTTGCATTTTAATAATAATATAACTGAGCATAAAGATACATAATGTTCATGAAGTATTTTTCTCTAATACAACATACAATTTATGTCGATTTCAGCAACGGTGCGGTCTTCATATTCGGTGATTCGTTGGTATATGCAGGGAAGAATAACTTCTTGCCGACTCTTTCGAGGGCTAATATTAAACCGAACGGGATCGGTTACGGGGGAACCCTACCGGAAGGTATACTAATGGCAGGACCATCCGGAGATATCGTTGGTAAGTTTACTACAATTATTAGTGATCCCAAGCACACTTATGCCATGCATGTGGTTTAGGGCGGGACTAAGTCATGAATTTATTTTGGGCTGAGAAATTAGAGTATGGTAAAATGAAAATTAGGGGACACAATTTAAAATATAATGTGATTGTAGACACTTAGGATTACGAGTTTAAATTCCTCTTGACTGATTAAAATCATTTCTTAAGAAATAAGAATCTGAACATTATGTAGCGGGATGTATTTGAGTCACACTACTATTTTTTTTTTTTACAAAAAAATGTTTTTTTTTTTACAATAAATGAACATTAAAGGGGACAAATTATTCCACATACAGTATAATCTATTATTCTAATATATATAGAATACTAGCAATAATAATAATAATAAATATTGTAATATATAAGTCGATAAATATAGAAATTACTAAAAAAAAACAATTAATTGTATATACTATATTGGTTCACGTTATATATATATAAAGTAAATATATAAGCATAGGTATGTGTATATATTATATATATATATATATATATATATATATATATATATATATATATATATATGTATATATGTAATATATGTATAGTAATAATTATGTGGTACGAGACTTTAGTCTTTAGTAGAAATATATATATAGTCCTCTAAATCTTGGAGGACCTAAAATATAATCTCAAGTTCATCACTCTTTTCCCCCTTTGTCGATCATTACATGCGCTCCCCCATTGTGCTCTGTATGAGGGCCACTAAACACTCACTAATATGATCAAACTTGATTTTGGCCAACACGGAGACACCATACCTTATTATATACATTATGTTTGCGGGCACTGTTTGCAGTTTCATGTCCTCTCCTATCAAATATATCGCATTACTAAGCACCACAACTTTGTGAGAATGACCTTAAACACATCGACGAATCAAACAATAAGTTTCTAACTAATGAATGAACGAGATTGCCAATTATACGTAAGATCATATTGTCTATTTTATTGGAAATATAATGTTGATTTTTTTTTTTCTATTAGGTATTTATACGTTTTCTTTCGGTTACTTATTATTTTTATTTTGTAAGAAAATTCATTGCTAGCTAATTATAAGTTTGTATTACAGGGTGGAAGTATATGGTTTTGCTTCTGATTGTTCTTCAATTTGTTCAATCACCACCGATAGATAAGATGTTTAGTAATTCATAACTTTATATTGTATTTTGTATTATGTTCTATCTTGCTATTAAGTAATTTAAAGTTCGACTTTCATGTTTTACGTAGATTCAAGGAAAGAAGAAAACATTTGTAGCCTGAAACTGACACACATCATCTGGGACACAATCATGAGTTGCGAGATTGGACATGCGATTCAAAAATAATAGACCGTGTTCTCAAGATAGTTTAATATTTCTTCCATATTCTAACACTGTAGATGCATGTTTTTAGTCAAAGTGTATATGTAAGCAAAATAATTGGCCATGATCGAGTTTTATATGATGTGATACAGGGGCGAGACAAAACTTTTACGATATTGGATATCCAATTCCTGCTTACACACCACTATTTAAAATAGTAAGATGTTTGACTTTATTTTGTTGATTACGTTTTTTTTTTAGAAATAATAACATAATTTTTTCTTCCATTTGTGCATTCATGGTCTTTTTAATCATTAGTAGTTGATTCATCTAATTAATCAACGAAACATAACATGTAATAATATACTATATGTACATGTATTATGAGAAAATGAACAGAAGAGTATAATGTACACTCGCGTTCTCCCTCATACAACAATATTGATCAATCAATGGTGTTCTTTTTTCATATCTTTATTCAATTATATGGTGAACCTTCATTTATATCTTACTTAAGTTACAATGGCTTACTTGAGTAATGATTTATTTAATAGTTGCAATTGTTTTAATTTGTAGATAAAAGTAAAACATTACAACTAGAATGCAATACTGAATACTTTATATGTTGAAGCATTCTTAATAATTAATTATTGCATTCACCTTCTTCTTTCTACGAATTTATAACTTGATGTATTGTAAATTACTAAATGTAACCAATAATTTATTAAAATATATTAATTCGGGCTGACATGCATTTTTTGAGTGACGTGTGTACGTTTTTTCCAGACAAAATTTATATACAAAATATTGATGAACTGCAAATTTAGAAGAAAAAAAAGTTCTATCCTATTTTAATTTATACATAAATAAAGAAATAATCTATCAATTATTTTTATTTAAATATAAGCAATTTGATTAAGAAGCCTTATAAAATTGCCACGTAGGAGTTTCTATTTTTAATCAAACATAATATATATATATATATATATATATATATAATATTACTATTTTTTATCTATAAATATTTTTTTTCAATTCATATATATATATATATATATATAATATATATATATATATATATATATATATATATATATATATACTTTTTTTTTTTGGTAAACGAAGCCCATTTTATAAACCGAAACAGATCAACAGATAGTAGTCAATGCAACAACAGCCTATCTATCCCAACAAACCTACAGGGAAGACAGGACCCAACCAACACCCATACAAGTTTAACAAAATTGATCTTTTAGCAAGATCATGGGCAGGAGAAACCACAATCCGATCCACCTTGGAGACAACTAAACTAGCAAACCGAGATTTAAGAAAAACAACATCCATAAAGACACTAAAAAGATAGAAAGGGGCACGATCAGGATTCCGCAAAGCCGCAACAAGGAGAGAAGAATCTGTCTGGATACTGATCGGGTGTTGAGCAAAAGACTGAGCCATTAAAAGACCTGCTCTGATTGCTAGTGTTTCAGCTAACAAAGCATCCGTACCATTAGAACACACGGTAGTAACACCCCTAACAGCATCTTCATCATCGATCAAAAGAGCAGCCCCCACCACTGACTGAGATCCCATATGTACAGCACCATCTGTGATCAGTCTCCACAGATGTGCATTACCAGGTGCGCCTAAGTCTGCCGTTGCTGAGGGGGAGGCTGTGCCGACGAGCCTCCCTGCTCTGGTGCCTGCCACAAAATCAAACAAACCATCCAAATCACTAAACAAGAAAGACAGTTTTTTCATAATATGTGATATATCCGGTTGTCTCTGTTGAAAAACTAGGTCATTTCTTGCCAACCAGATAGACCACAGGACCAAGCATTTCTGAGACACTAGCTTTCGACGCTGCAAGTTGTTAACACAAAGATCCACATCCAAGGTAAGCCAATCCACAACAGAATGAACAGATAAAGCAGAAGTAATAACCCCAAGAGGACTACCAAACCAGACACGAGCTGCAAAAGGACAAGCCCACATCAAGTGAAACCAAGATTCATCATCCAAGAGGCAAAATGGACAAGTAGGATTAAAAGTAGTTATACGTCGTTGGAGGTTTAAGCCAAGAGCCAAACCACCATTGCAACCCTTCCAAACGAACATCTTAACCTTTGGAGGCATTGGTAAAGACCAAAAACTGCCCCAAAAGGTAGGATTAACTGTCATAGGGGGTGCCGAGGTAGAACCATAAATTTGGGACTGAAATAGGGACCGTAGTAGATGATAGCCAGACTTCACAGTATAGGATCCTGTTCTATGATGTAACCAAGTAAAGCGATCTGGGGTGGGAAAAAGAGGAACATCAATATCAGATATGGATTGAATCATCAATGGATGTAGCTTATCAATCAAGGAATCCAAATTCCAAGACCTAGTAACAGGATCAAGAACAGAATCTACACTTAACGGGATATCATTGTCCAAACCAATTCTCCACTGAAGGAGAGAAGAAATATTAGGGACCCAAGGATCAAACCAAAAATTAACACTCTGTCCTGTTCCAATCAGCCATCTACAACCTAGGGACAGAAGAGGTCTCAGACCAAACAAAGACTTCCAGACAGGGGAATGATTAGCTGAGACTGAAGCTAGGAAGATTGAGGAGTTGTGGAAATATTTTGACCTCATAACAGTTGCCCATATTGAATCAGTAGCTGTAACTAGTCTCCAGAGTTGTTTAAATAATAAGGCAATATTCTGAATCCGAAAATCCTTGAAGCCTAGGCCACCCTCTCTCTTACTCCTTGTCAACTTGGCCCAGGAAATCCAAGGGATTCCTGACTTATCAGCTGAATTCTTCCACCAAAATTGACGTATTATCTGTTCGAGTTTATCTAAAATATTGTACTGAACCTTTAGACAACTAAGGGTATAAGTAGGAATAGAAGAGGCAGTGGACTTAATGAGGATTTCCTTCCCAGCGGGAGAGAGCAATTTAGACATCCAACCCTGGATTCTATCCCCAACTCTTTGGATCAGGTTAGCACCAATGGATTTCCTTTGGGAAAACCAATCAATCGGTAAGCCTAAGTATTTATCTGAATCCTGCATTTCTAACACACCAAAAGAATCAGTCACATGCTTTCTAAAGAGTGGACAGACATTTCTACTAAATTTCACCGATGACTTGTGGAAATTAATTCGTTGGCCAGATTGTTGTTCATACTGATTCAACAGAGCCTGAACAGTATGTAGATTGCCATGCGTCGCCTCAATAAATAGAAAGCTGTCATCAGCAAAAAACAAATGGGAAATAGCTTGACAATTTGAACCAGGTTTAATCCCTTTGATAGAAGAGAGCTGTTGTGCCAAAGAGAGTTGGGAAGATAAAACCTCTGAGCATAGGATAAATAAAAAAGGGGAAAGCGGATCTCCTTGTCTTAATCCTCTGGATGGGAAAATCATATCAGAAGGCTCTCCATTGATTAGTATACTCATAGAAGTTGAGGAAACACACTTCATAACCCAGAAAATGAACTTTGGCGGGAAACCTAAGGTAGTAAGCACTGTTTGAAGGAATGGCCATTCAATTCTATCATAAGCTTTGCTCATATCCAATTTAAAAGCCATCAGGCCAATCCTACCTACTCTTCTTCTTTTGATAGTATGGAGGAGTTCTTGTGCAAGGAGGATATTATCAGTAATCAATCTCCCAGGGACAAATGCACTCTGAAAAGGGGATATAATAGAAGGTAGGAAGGACTTTAACCTATTTGCTAAAATCTTAGAAACAATCTTATAGGAGGTATTGCAAAGGCTAATTGGTCTCCACTGAGCCAAGGATTGAGGTTGAGCTACCTTAGGAATCAGAACAATATGTGTGTGGTTAGATTCCTTTAGAAGATGACCAGATTCAAAGAAATTCTTAACAGAAAGAACAGTCTCAGGAGAAACCACAGACCAATTCTGTTGGAAAAAGGATGGAGGGTACCCATCTGGCCCAGGAGCCTTGTCAGGATGCATAGACTGGATTGCTTGATATATTTCACTATTGTCCACGGGGCATTCCAAGGAGAGCAATTCTTGACCAAGATTTCTAGAAGACAAGCAGTCAATCAAAGACAAAGGATTCTGAAAAGGAACAGAGGTAAAGACATCAGAAAAATACTGAACAGCATGATCGTGAACTTGTGTAGGGGAGGTAAACCACTCCCCATCTGGGCCTTGGAGCCAATCCAAACGATTAATGTGTCGACGAGCAAGTGTCTTTGCATGGAAAAATTTAGTGTTTCTATCTCCTTCAAGGAGCCAGGCTTGCCTAGACTTTTGTTTCCAGTGAATTTCTTCTAGATTATACAAGTTGTTTAACTCATCAGTCAATCTGGCCTCTTCTATTAAATCTTGGGAATTCATTTGGCACTGTAAAAGAGTCTGGAGAGCATTGGTAATCAAAGTCTGAATTTTGCCAAAACTATTCCTATTCCAATGCCTAAGGGAGTGTCTTAGCCTAATCAATTTTTTATGGAGGACAAACTGAGGTAGACCAGACAAAGGTTGATTCCAAGAAGCTTCCAAAACAGACTTAAAATCAGGGTGGCCCATCCACATTCTCTCGAATCTAAAGGGTTTAGCACGCCTAGAAGACTTCCTAGAACCAGAAGTAGCCAATAAAAGGGGGCAGTGATCAGAGGCAACCATCTCTAGGTGGAAAAGAGTAGCCTCTGGAAACAGGGATACCCAATCAAAATTAGCCAAAGCTCTATCCAACCTACACTTAATATTATCATCACCAGATCTACGGTTGGACCACGTAAAATGCGATCCCTGGAAGCCCAGATCCATCAAATCCAAACTACTGGACCACAAATAAGACTGAAGCAATCTAGACGCCGACCTAGGATTACCACCTTTTTTCTCATGTAAGGCCCAAATATCATTAAAATCACCCACAACCAACCAAGGAATAGCAGAATCAGGATTTAAAAGAGCCAAATCAGACCAGAAGGCAAATCTATCTGCAAACGCATTGGGGGCATAAACAAACGAGAATAACCAAGGCATAGCCAGCGGAGACATCCGGATTTCACAGTGAATAAACCCTGAACTAGACTTTAGAACAACACAAGAATCAAGAAACCTCCAAGCAATAACCAAGCCACCCCTCGTCTCAACAGCAGGGACAGAGTGAATAAGACCGAAACCTAAATTATTCAACGTAGATTCAATACGAGCAGGTTGACACTTAATCTCAGAAAGGCAAATTAAATACGGGTTCCATTGCGCCACCAGATGACGCAAATGCTGAATTGTCAGGGCATTGCCACAACCCTGACAATTCCAAATCAACGCATTCATAATGACTGCGGGAGCTGCACTCCATGCAGACCCGCCAAATCCTGAACCAAGGCATCACCATAATAAAGACAGTGCCAAGCAGTAAAAAGAGTAGAGACCTGTGAGTATGTCGTAGGTAAATCCACCATGTCCTGATCTGATTCCGATGAATCTGTTGAACTGAGAAATTCCACCTCCATTACTCTCTGCCTAGTACGACGTGGTTGAGCTTCCGCCATGGGCGTATCCCTAATCTGAATTCCAGGATGACGAAACTCCTCAAACGATCGTTTCCTGCTAGCTGGCCTCGAAGGTCCATTTTCCAAAATTGGCGCTTTCCCATCTCGATGCTCCACCTGGGAAGGGAAGGTAGGCATATTGGTACTATGGGCCGGAGGCGGAGAGGGAGATCTGTTAGAAGGGCCCGCCTCGTTATTATGGCCAAGATGGCCCATATAAGGAGATTGATCCCTCAAAATTAGCTGCTCCATTAAAGCCTGGTCATCAGCACGGTGGCCCACACCAAGAAGAATTCCGGCCCTGCGATAGTCCTCAACAGATTGTAGTAAAATGGTGGTCTCTGTTGATGGTAGCACTGTGTCCGGAGAGAGAGGCTCCCCAGTGACATCTTCGAAAAGGCGATTATGGGATATATCAGGGATGTGAGACACAGCAAAAGGCTCAGTAAAAGGAGGATATGAGGATTCCCATGCAGGCGTTGGATTCTGGGCAGCAAAGTGATGGGGAGGAGAAGCCCACATATAATTCCAATGTTGATACACAGGCATGAAAAAATTAAGCGGGAAAGCAGCATGGGCTTGAGGGACACTTTGGGAGACATGAAATGCAGGAGCTGGAAATTCTGTAGGTCGAGACGGAGGAAAATGTGGTGGTTGTAGCCATTGATGACCTGGAGCCAAAGTACTAGAAGACACAAATTGGGGGTGTGAATTGCCAGGGGGAAGCGAAGAGATTGGTGAAGCATGCAAGGGGTGATCAGTATAACCAGGAGCCCCCACATTCTCAGTACGAGGTGGATTAAAATTGGGAAGGTTACCCAACGGAGCAGTAGTACGGTTCTGATGTAAGCCAAAGCTACGTGGCCTCGACGGACGTGGGCCACCTCTATTCGGAGTGTTAAGATTAGGGTTTTGATTGAGGGGGATCCAGTTTGTCAACAGACCCGATCCTCGATTTCCAAAGGAAAACATATCATGTTGAGAAGAAGACATCTGGGTAACTCGAGGCTCTTCAGCAACCCTAGCAAGACGCGCCGTAAGATCATTAAGCACAATTGAACCCGGGGCACGACACTCATCCAAATTGTGGCCGAACCTGCCACATCTTCGACACGGGAGTCCAAGACGATAGGAAATAAGCACCTCATGAGTGCGATCGCCATCAGTAATACCAACAGAAGGAAGGACTGGCTCCAAGAGGTTAAGACGAACCCTAACTCGTGGAAACGCCGTAAGCCAAGTGCGATCAGCCATAACCTCCGTTTGGATAATAGATCCAACCCGAGCAGCAATCATGGAGATATTCTCATCAGTCATCAAGTTCATGGGGATTCCACGGAGCTCAATCCATGTCTCCACAGCTGTAAAATCTGCCACAGTACTGGGCAAAACAGGATCCGGCCTCCATAGATGCAAGATCATGCCCTGTACGTTGAAGGCGCCATTCTGCAGGACCTCCAGTGCTTGGTTTTCAGTGGAGAAGATGAATATCCAGAGACCATCCTCACGGCGTATAACCTCCGGGGCTTCCTCGATACGCCAGTTGGCTTCCACGAAACGACGAACAGCATCCTCTCGTGGTCTACGAAGAGACAAGAAACGGCCAAAAAGGACTCTGCGAAGGATCTGCATCGGTTTATTACTGTCCGAGGTAGGTGGGATAGTATTTGCAGGAAGAGAAACAAAAAGACGCTGGAGTAAAGGGATGGATTTAAGGTTTCGGTGGTAGTGAAGGAGGGATTTAATGGTGGAAAAAGGTGAAGCTTCCATAGCGGGCTAGGGTAATGATAACCTAGGCTAGGCTTAGTAATATCAGCAAGAAAACCAGACATGCAAACAATCCGGAAAAGCCACATAAGCAGAAGAAGAAGAGTTGCAAGTTACCATGTTCAGAACCCAAAGAAACCCTTCGGAGAGAGAGGCCAGTTGCAGGAGAAGATGGAAGGCCGTCGTCGAAACCCTAGGAGAGATAAAAACGAGAGAGAGAGAGACCGAACGTTGTATAACGAAAGGTTTTGCATAATATATATACTTTAATACATAATAAAATTGTAGAGAACATCTAATTAAATCTATTTACAATATTTTTTTACCCGCGCGGTGCGCGGGGTTAGCCGCTAGTATTATATTATTTCGGTATCGGAAGCCCTCTGGTCGACACGTGGACAGTCCACGCAGTCACCGTTTCCTAATTTAATCGGAATTTAATAGGGTTTCTCTAAATTTAGATACATAATATTGATTGGTTGAAAATTAAGAAGTATTTTTATTTCCTATTTTAGTCTCTACGTAATTTATAGAAACAAATTAATTAAAAGTTTCCATTTAAATAGTAAATCTACACAGTATGGTTCCGGAAGAGCACATGCCGCCATGTGGACAACATATATATATAATTTGTAATTAACTCAAATTTTAGATTTAAAAATATCTATACAAAAATATTTCCTTCAAAGAATTAAATATAAAGTTAGTAAATAAACCTAGCCAACCAATATATTCTATCGTAAACAAATAAACAATATATATTATATTATATAATGATAGACCAAGCAACCAACTCTTAAATATATACAAGTGATTTTTTTATAAAACCCTAGCCAATCTAGACCTCACAAACCAATATTTGCTAAGTTATACAAATAGCAAATTTAGCTTTCTTAGCTTTATACCATGGCTTTCTTCATCAAGTCAGTACCTTATAATCACCACCTTCACACCGTCGACAAAAAAAACTACTCTTACGCTGCATCAGTCCCAGATAAAGTACACACATCACTAATCGATATGTGCAAAGTTAGTGTAGATTTTAATTATGCTTCAGTTTAGCTGATTTAATGATCTTGCTTATTGTTTCATGTTGAGTCGCTTTTGTTCATGCGCCGTGAACTTCACCTCCCTCAACAACTGGATCCGTAAATTTGGTAGTTCAAGCATGTTGACACTTTTCAGCTTCAACTTCATCGTGCATGTACATAGATTTCACTATTCTTTACAATTTTTATCGTGAACTAATTTTGTTGCCTGTAATTACTGACGTTGCACAATAGTACAGTAGTTAGCACCTAGCTTGGAGGATAATTTCATTCATGAGCATTTTTCTCTGAGCATGGCTGCCATGGCATCTTTCACACGGTAATTCTGTTTCGACCAATATGCATATATATATATATTAAATAAAGTAGGTTAGGAACTATTTTGATTTACTTTTACCCAACTAAACGTATATTAATTTATTGTTACTATATTCTTTAGCAACCAAAAAAATTGTTCCAACCAGACCATATATAAACCATCTATTTATCAACTATTTTAATTCTTTTGCCACTCAACTATGTTAATTTAATTTTATTACTGTATGAAATGTCTTATATATCCCCTGTATATACATCTCTTATATTTTACAATTACTATGGCATCTTTTGGTCAAAAAATTTACTATGACATCTTTTATTATATATTTTTTGCCCTCATCTAGGTTTAGTATTTATTACATTTTTTTTACATTATAATCTGTTTAGATGCTTAGGTTTTTGAATAATTAACAATAGGAAGGGATTATTTTTTATCAGATTTAGTGCTTATTACGTTAAGAACCTATAAAATGTCTGAACTATCACCCATGTTAACGGGAGAGGTCTGAAATTTAAAAAGTTAATAACAGAGGTCTGAAATTTCAATTTTGTTGATTTGAGGTTTTCCGTCCATTTTTAGGGTTAAATTTAACAGAATTGTGTGAAATGACATTTTTGCCCCTTTAATATTTTGTTTTATTTAATATCTTATTTAAGGAAATGTGAAATGACAATTTTACCCCTAAAGTCAAATTAAAACCACCCAACTCCGGCCACCACCACTCGACTCCGGCCACCACCACTCGACTCCGGCCACCACCACCCGACTCCGGCGACCACCACCTCGACTCCGACGACCACCACCTCGGCTCCGGCGACCCGACTCCGGCCACCACCTCAGCAAAAAAGCTCCGATCGGAGCCCAATCGGGGCCGGTGGCTCCGATCGGAGCCCAATCGGGCCGGTGGCTCCGATTTTGGCCCAATCGGAGCCTTGGTGGTGGTCGTCGGAGTACGGTGGTGGTCGTCGGAGTACGGTGGTGGTCGCCGGAGTACGATTGGTGGTCGCCGGAGTACCGTGGTGGCTTCAAGGGCATTTTGGTCTTTTCACTCCAAGCATGTGAGGGGCACACTTGATAGAAGGGCATTTTTGGAAATTTATTTTATTTCCGGTCACATGCCAAGCATGTGACCAACTTCCGTTAGTTTTAACGGAAAAAACTAACGGAGACCGCTGTTATCAACAAAACAGAAATTTCAGACCTCTGTTATTAACTTTTTAAATTTCAGACCTCTCCCGTTAACATGGGTGATAGTTCAGACCTTTCATAGGTTCTTAACCATTTTTTTACATTACAATTTGTTTTGCTGAGTAGGTTTTTTGAACAATTAACAATCGTGAACAAGATCAGTATAAGGATGTCACAAGTCAATTACTCAGATTTGATCATTGACTGAGCACTTGTGAGTTTGAGGCAGCTATCTCAAAAATTTAGAGAAGCACACACTTCTAGCTTTCACGTTTAGTGAATAGTTGATGACATATATATAACTACATATGTGAATATATATGTCATATATGCATATTTTTCATACAAAGTTCAAATTCATGTCTAAATATATGTACATAAAGGTATATATTAATTTTCAAGATTACACTTCTTATTGATTATATATATTTATTTATAAATGTGTTTTTTTCTTACTATCAATTGACTAATAGACTCATATTGTTTAAGCATAGGAAGTTGGATACCAAGTTGCGCATCAGAGCCTCTTTTATCAAGTAAGACTGATTTGTTTATGTCATGATTTTTTTTCCTTTTTGATGTTTTATATTATGGTGTTGGATTAATAACTATTCTAATCATTTCAATTTAATTATTTGGTGTCATTAACATACATTTTGTTGATGGTGGTTCAGAGAGATTAAGCCAAGATTAATAATATTTATATATAAATTTTAAGTATATACTAATGACTATTTTAATATATATATATATATAGGAGGAATGCATCAACGAAGATAGGACTGATCATGATGATATGTTCGAGAGGAAATTATTAAATGTATCTTCGAATTCTTTTAAGGTTTTCGCATGCACTACACTCAGAAACCAAGTAAAGCTTGGTATTATCTCGATGACCCATGAATTTTGGTGCTTAGGACATTATAAGACTCTGATTTGGATTTGAAGGCTCGAGGTAGATCGGCAAAAAAACTCGTGGTAAAGTTGAATTAGTTATTTCATTTGAAAAGTCGAGCTGAAACGCAATTAAATGAAATGTAATATGACTTCTAGATCTGGGTCCTGGGGTTCTGTGATATTGTTTAGGGTTTTTTAAAATATTGGAAAGAAGTTTCACAGTATATATTATATGTTGGAATTCTGATCTTCTTATGTACGTAGTTTATATATATATTGTTTTTGCAATGATAGATACTTTTTTTCTGTTGGTTCAAAATAAATAGATGGTATCTAACATTAAAGAATCTTCTACAAATAGATAGTCTCATGCAAAAGCATTCTCGCAATTATTTAATTATCTTGAGAAGTTCTCAACTTTTTAAAGAGAGTTAGCAAAAAATTTAAAGAAAAAAGTAGTTTAGAATATTAACCTTTTATATTTACACATGTGAATGACTAGAAGAAAAATTACGAACTTTGTAAAATATAAAATCGTTACGAATCAATTTGTACTCCCGGTGTTAGCTGCTGACATACATTATCTACGTAACACGTGTACGCCTTTTCCATTCATTTTAAAATTTAACAGCGTCTCTATAAATTTAAATACAAAATGTTAGATATCTGCAAATTAAGAAATCATTTTTTTCTTCTCTTTTTGGTTAAAATTAAAATTTCCAGGACTGCTCGACGCCTTCCATTCGAATCAAGAGACCCACGTCTGATTATACTATGCTAATTATGCCATTTTTATCTCCTATTTTAGTTTCTACTCAAAATAAAGATTTCTATATATGAATAAAGTAATAAAGAATTAAAAAAAAAAAGTTATTTAAATAATGTATCTATACATTTTGATTCTGAAACATTTTAAGGTCGCCACGTAATTTTTTTTTCTATTTTTAATCAAACAATATATAAATATAAAAGAAAATAACATTACATAAATATAAAAATGTATATATTATATGCAAATCACAATATATAAACCTATATAATATATATATATATATATATATATATATATATATATATATGAATATTTAGGTTTTAGGGTTAATTGAAAAATAGATTAAAAAAAAAAATCAATATTATATCTATGAATATTTTCAAATTATTTTTATTTCTCAAATTAAATTTCAAGGATTTTATATTCTAAAACTTTTTAACATTAAACTTAATTCTTACGAAAGCTAACTCTTTTTTTGTAATTTATTTTATTTTTTTTGTTTTTGATCTCCCGCGCGGTGCGCAGGTTTTGCATCTAGTATATATATATGCAGCTCAGGTAATCTCATCAGACCTAAACTGCCTATATCTAATATAATAATAATAATATAATAAATCAAATATATATAAAAAAAACAGGGAAAGAAGACGTAACTGTTGGATTACGAGGCTAAATACTACAGAAACATAAACATGGTATATGCTAGTAATCCCTATTACGCAGCGGAAGATGCGCACATACCTTAATCACTTTCCGTAGTCCCAAGATCTTGCTGAGGGAGTTCTCGATCCACCGGACGGAAACCATAGAGGTTCTTGTTAAGGAAGCCCTACGCGGTATAGTCTCCACAGTAAAGCCTCTGATAAATTCTTGGCAGGGACGGATCTCCGGAGTGTTTGCTCAAAGCAAATTGGCACACCCTTGGTTGTAGTGTAGGTTCGGTCGAAGTAGCAGTTTTAGGGAGGAGGATTTTTCTCTCAAATCACCACAAAGGAGGAATTGTGAATTACCCAAATAAAACCCCTAACAGTCTCTATTTATAGCAGGAGCAAAGTGGAAAAAATTCTACTTTGCCCACACCTATATTTCGGCCGGCCATGGTGTATAAGGGAGGCCCAATTTTGGGCCTCTCGTGTCAATTAGGATTTGGGTCAAACCCAATTTCCCTAATGTGGCATTTACCCAATTGTCTTAGGTAACATATACATATTAATTGACTTCCATTTACGGCGCCCAATCACCATATGCTAACAGCTCCCACTCGCCGGAATGGGAGGGTACCTGTTAATGTGTTGTTGTCCAAATCGCATCAACATTTCACTCTTCTGATCTTGCCAGTGCTTCCGAATAGTTCATATGAGGTCTGCCGTGCGACCGGTGGATACGACGGGCATCGTGCTACTCATCTGTTAGGAGTGTTGTAGCGCCCGCGGAACGTTGATTCCCTATCTCAAATCAACCTGTTAAAAACATCAAACTGTATCGTGTTGTATCCTAGGTCAACTGTTAATTCTCCAATTTCCTAGTTTCCACATAGGGAATACTTTTCCAAGGCATATGTACAAGTATTCACAACCTTCAACTAATATCTGGTTGGTGGCCACCTAGTGAATACAAGAGTCAGGAAATTACAGGTGAACTTGACCATCCCCATCGCTCATACCCTTAGTCAAACCCAACCGGTTTCCAAAGACACGGTAACTTGGCCTTTTTCTTCAGCACTACGCTCATACGCTGTGTAGCTAACATTGAGCCTGACCTTAGGTATGAGTTCTGAGTCCATGAGGATACTTCGGTGCCTGTTCATAAGGCTCCCTGGATCAATCACAGGCTCGAGTTGAAGAAGTTTGTGCCCATCCGAATCACGAGAATACTACCTAGCACAACCGAGCATGACCCCGTGGTCGAATATGACATGCGTAGTATGAAGCACGCGTCGATAGCATACCCGAACATCGTCAGGTGTGGGATGTGTCAATAATGCTATCGCAGATTTTCATCTGGCCAAGAATGTGGTTAATGACGAACAGAGTTCATCACTGCGATGAGCAAAATGAAGATCATGTCGTGTTACTCTGAAACCAAATGATCGTTTTGCGTAACCAAGTTTATCTCCATGGTTCTTAGCCAGTCTCGTTGTTGTAAAGGTCCCCCTCTCCTACAAGACGATCGTGCCCGTGTGACAAGGCAAGTCCCACAAGCAGAGGATTGCGTCCTCCTACGACTTAGTTTATAGACCGTAAAATCCGATGTAATCAAACATTATGACGCCGATGAATCATAAACTCGAATTGCAATTCTCTCATTTATCAAAAATGTAACTTTCAATTATAAAAATGTTATCACAGATACACGCCCACATTTAAGCCCTACGCAATCCAATCAGTTTAACATGCTTTTCAAATGTATCTTTGCGTAATGGTTTAGTTAATAGGTCCGCTACCATGTCATCAGTGGGCGAGTATTCTGAAGTGATTATATTGTATTCTACCATAGATTTAGCATAATTATATTTCACATCAATGTGTTTAGTCCTACTATGGTACTTTGGATTCCTTACTGCCGTAATAGCTGCCTAACTGTCAGAGTACACCTTCACAGGCTTACTCCCGACATCCCACCAAGCAGCGCAGTAAGAAGCCTTTTCAGCCAGACCGCTTCCTGTGCATTTTTGGAGAGAGCAACGAATTCTGATTCCATCGTACACAGCGCAAAACAAGATTGCTTCTTGCTCGTCCATGAAATGGCGGCATTACGATTGTCTGGATCGCCACCATGGTCGGCGTCACTGAATCCGGTCAATTCTAATTTCCAGCCCTCATAACATAGTACGTAGTCGGCAGTACCTTTCAGATATCGTATGATCCGCTTTACATCTTTTTAATGTTGATAGCCAGGGTCTGACTGGAATCTTGCTACTAGACCCACAACGTAACAGATGTCTGGACGAGTGCAAAGCATGGCGTACATGAGACTTCCGACCATGCTTAAATACTCTGCACTCCTCATCTGTTCACGCTCTTGCTGGTTCTTTGGGCCGTCACGTTTTGACAACGCGCACCCGAATACTACCGACGTCTCCACGGGTTTGGCATCTTGTAATCTAAAACTTTTCAACAGTTTGTTGATGTTCCCGAGATAGACATAACCTCAGGGCGGCACGATCTCTAGCAATTTTAATGCCCAAGATGTACGTAGCCTCTCCCATGTATTTCATCTCAAATACATATGCCAACCAAGACTTTGATTCATGCATGAAACTCACATCGTTCGCAGCAATGAGTATGTCATCCACGTATAAAGTTAAGATGACGTACTTAGACTCAGAGGTATTTGTATACACGCATGGATCCTCGTGGAGATTCACGAATCTGTTTCCAACGATTTCCTCGTGGAATCTGTGGTACTATTGCCGAGACGATTACTTAAGACCATAATTGGATCTTTGGAGTTTACAAACTTTACGTTCGTTACCAAGAGTAATGAAACCCTCCGGTCTCTCTATATAGATCTCTTCCTCCAGGTTTCCGTGGAGGAATGCGGTCTTAACATCCATTTGGTGCAGCTCTAGATCGAGGCTTGCGACCAGGGCTAGGATTTCCCTGACTATGGAGTACCGCACAGTCGGTGAGTATATTTCATCAAAGTCCGCTCCGTGAAGCTAGGTGTATCCTTTCGCAACTAGTAGGGCTTCGTATCGCTCGACATTTCCATCAGCAGTGAGTTTCAGTTTCAGAACCCACTTAGCCCCTATGGCCCTGCGGTTAGTAGGTAAATCAACTAAAGACCATACTGAATTGGATTTCATTGAGGTAATCTCTTCCTTCATTTCTTTTCTCCATTCCTTCGCTTGAGGTCCTTTCAACGCTTGTTGAACCGTTACCGGTTCGTCAATAGAAGTTAGGGTGAATATCTCACCCTTCTCGATGGGATACTTCTTGGGAGAAGTTCAATGCCTTTGACTTCGTCTAGGCTCGTTAGTCCTATCTTGAGTCTGAACGTTGCTCGCACTCGGAATAATGCTTTTTATCGGAGCATTACTCCCACTGGGAACAAGGGTAGTGCTAGGACCTTGACCTACAACTTTTCTTGGACGACATCTCTGTCTCAGGATTTTACCTCCGAGATTAATTTCTTGATCACTAGGACCTGGAACCAACTTGGTTGATCCACTCCCACTGGGATGGGTAGTTGTGGTATTATTGGATTTTCATCCAGCGGTCCGGCTACGTGATTATCAGGTTCAACTTGATTCGCACCTGCAGCAACAGTGATTTGTGTGGTAGGATTGTCTCCTTCCACTGGATATACTATAACAATGTCTCCATCCATATTTACAATTTTATTCACTTGCGTTGCTGCCTGAAATCTCTCACTCGAAGTAAGTGGGACCTGACCATCATCGTCATCCTGCTCCAATTCGATTATGACTTCGTCTGTTTTGATTTCACCAAGCGTTGGAAAATCATCCTCAAGGAATGTAACGTCTCATGTTCGACCAAGGCACCGTTATCCCAAGCTAATTTAAACATGTATCCTCTAAGAGTAGTTATCGTACTCTCGATTCGAATACTTGTTTAATGCGCAAATTAATGTCGCATAATGATAAGTTTCACCTCGTTATCATTCCTTTTAGCTTTTATGGCGTCATGTTTGACCGATTTTATTGGAACATAGTTCTACATAAATGTGAGTCAACTGCTTTTCATCCCATAGGGAACGTCGGTCATTGAACTCTAACATTATGTTTTCAAACCATGCCAGTTGAAGTGTGTTATCGATATGAATGTCTTGCCAAACTACTCGTTCAAGGCATTTAGTGGGAGAGTCATTTGACCGAAATCATCCTTTTCATTTCCTAATTCATCTCAAAGACTTATCCATCTCTAAACTGTGCATTGGGCTTTCGCCTTAAGCGTCAGTTGATACTTTTACGAGTTCGTGGTAGCTTGTGAAGCATACATCTTTTCGCCGTATAAGTATTAAATGATTTTTTTCCCAAAGGGAGGCAAATGAAAAATTTCAGCATTCATGCATTAAAACACTTCATCATTAAATTCGTACTCTGAAACGACGTGTTCCGTCTTTCGAGGTACACGCGCCCGTGACACTTATTCCAGGTTTATCCCATGGTCTAAATCGTTTCGTTTCCAAAATTTAATTTAATTTAATCCAATCGGTGGCATACATGCTCATCATTACATAATTTATCATATAATGGAGTGCTAACAATAAGAAATAGTTAAATGGGTTCGCTCATAGTTAAATGGTGTCTATTTGTTTGATCCGACCAATTGCACAACTTTGTTTCGGATCGATCCCGTTTAATCGGGTCGATTAATTTTGAAAAGTAGATCTCGTTTCGAATCGAACGGAAACTACTTTATTCAATAAATCTGAATCTCAATCAACCAAAATTCAAACATTAAACAAACAAATAAGAGAAATAACGACAATGGGTCTGATTTAAGATCTTCTACGAAGCTATAAGAGATAAAGGTAAAGCTACAAAGAGAACTGCTGCCATCTCGACCAACGATCCTGAAAGAAATATTCACAAGTGAATTTCATCAGGTGAAATTAGTCATATAAAACGTTAACGGCTTTATATATGTGGAAAACGAGGCGTACCTGTTAGGGCACTAATCAACAGTGTTTGTACACCGAATCTCGTTTATGGACCGATTTGATCATGTTCACTCTGATGATTCCCTCAATCTCTTGCAGTGATGCACAGCGGAACCTTCCGGCTCCTTTTGGTTGCTTTCGACGAATAGGACCATGGTAAACCTAATCGATTCGATTAAATAACCTAATCCTTTGTCGTCGGCTAACCATGATAGCAGGTATCTCTGTGCTATATTGAGTACTTTTCTCCAATTGGATCTTTCGTCCTGAAGATCCGATGCGGTTTTTATGCCAGCATCTTGGGAAAGTAGGCAACATACTCTAACAAAACTTTCTGGCTTCGGCTGCCCTCCCTTTACCAAAATGGAGTTTGAGGGCAACCCAAAGCTGAAGAGCAATGTAGTTGAGTTTGAATTCATTTGCAACCTCTTTGTCTAATGCTGCCAATATCACCTTACAAGCTCTCTGATCCTCAAGGCCTCTAATACCCTGGCGGGTTTTAAGATTGCCATTCTCATCCAGCAATGTCCTTCACATTTCAGCATCAATACATTCGTGTGTATTTTCAGCCATGAGAAGTTCTCTTACATGTTCACTCCATGCATCATAATCCATACCATCCAGATTGCGAGGTTCATAGAAGCGTACTGACCCAACCATGAAAACTAACACATTGATAATCATGCATAATCAGGGAGACAATAACATTTTGAGAAAGAATTGCATACATCGGATATCTATTAAGATGGAATACGACTAATAATGATTCTTCAGCCATCTAAACCAACCGACCGCCAGTAAACCGAGGGAAGGGGGTTCGTAATTACCGTCGTCTTCAATCCAATAGATCAGTCTTTTGAAACGGTTTTATTCGCAAATTACCGGGACGGGAATTTTAAAATAAGCATACCCGATCGTGGCTTTCCCAAAGCCCTTTTGTATTTAAAAATATTCTGATGAACTTACGCATGCATATACAACTCTACTAAACAAGTAAATCATCATAGCAAGCCAAATTCATCATCCAAGACCACACATCATGCATACGCGTCATGTGTCTAATGTTCTGAGGAACTCATGCTAGCACATACATAATTCTACTTTCTAAGTAAACTATTACATGCAGCCACATCCTCAACATTCAAGCATACGTGTCATATATGAAACTTCCACATCAAACATGCATATTTGGCGACTGACTTTTGTTTTTAAAACATTTTCAAACATTAGGGGCTGACTTGCAATTCATGCTTACAATTAATCATGTGTGTTTCTAGACACGAATCATAGGCAATCACAATCATCACATGTCTATCCTAGTGCGCAAACCATATATTTAACTAGGGCTCTGCCCCCAACATCCAGCTAGCTTAACAAAGTCAAGACAACATTTCTAATAAATATATGTGACGAAAAGTAAACATTTGCAATTCAGCCCTCTAATTAATCCAATCCCTAAATCATGCATTTACGAGATCCATCCCCATAATCGAAACTAGGCATTAAAGTTTAATTAAGACGCGAAAACTTTTAAACCTTCGAGCACTGTGTAGACTATTTAAAATTCGAAAACATTTGGATTTTAAAACTTGACCATCCCATTATATTAATTGACTTGAATTCGATTTTGAAAATCTGGTTCGGTTCAATCCGGTTCGATTCGGTTCCATAAATCTGGTTCGGGTCGGTTTTATTTAAAATCTGGTTCGGTCCGAACCGGTTCAATAAAATAGGATTTCGGTTCAACACTCAAAACCGGTTCGGTTAAGTCCACTTAGTTACCCCGGTTCGACCCGACCCGACTAGGTCGAACCGATTAAGAAAACAAGGTTTGGTTTAATCCGCTCCGGTTTTGCAAATTGTACCGGCCCACTAAACCCATAGGGTTCGTCCTAAAAAAATATTGTGGGCTAAGTAGGGTTTGAAAGTCCACTAAAAACTTAACTTAACCACCAAGAAATTATAACTATGTAAAATAATTTCCAATATTGCATATATATATAAATATATAAAAATTTCGGCCACGTCTATATATATATATATTGTCAAAATTCTATCTATAAGATGTAAATCAATCAACAATATATATATATATATATATATATATATATATATATATATATATATTTTCGACCATACCATATATATATATATATATTTATTTATTTACTGTCGATATCTTTAATAGGTAAACAAATGTATGACAATATATTTTCTTAATATTTTAGGTAACTAAATCTATCAATAATATCTTTATCCCTATAAATTAGCTAGATATATTTAATGGATTACAGGGCTAAATACTACGGAAACATAAACAAGGTACATACTTGTAATTACCATTACACAGCGGAAGATGTGCACATACCTTAAACTTTTTCCGTAGTCCAAAGATCTTGCTGAGGGAGTTCTTGATCCACCAAACGGAAACCGTAGAGGTTCTTGTTAAGGAAGCCCTACGCGGTATAGTCTCCACAGCAAAGCCTCTGATCGATTCTTGTCAGGGACAGATCTCCGGAGTGTTTAGCAAATTGGCACACCTTTGGTGACGTATAGGTTTGGCCGAAACTAGTGTTTAGAGATGAGGGTTTTCTCTTAAATCACCACTAAGGAGGAACTGTGAATTACCCTAATAAAACCCCTGACACTCCCTATTTAAAAGAGGAGCAAAGTGGACAAAAGTCCACTTTGCCCATACACAAGTTTCGGCCGGCCTATATTGTATAAGGTAGGCCCAATTTTGGGTCTCTCATGTCAATTAGGATTTGGGTCAAGCCCAATTTCCCTAATGCTACATTTACCCAATTTCTTAGGTAACATATACATATTAATGGGCTTCCATTTACGGCGCCCAATCAACATATGCTAACAGCTCCCACTCGCCAGAATGGGAGGGTGCCTGTTAATGTATTGTTGTCCAAATCGCATCAACATTTCACTCTCTGATATTGCCCCTACTTTCGAATAGTTCATACGAGGTTTTTCGTGCGACCGGCGGATATGACAGGCATCATACCACCCATCTGTTAGGAGTGTTGTAGCGCCCGCGGAATGTTGATTCCCTATCTCAAATCAACCTGTCAAACATCAAATTGTATCGCGTTGTATCCTAGGTCAACTGTTAATTCTCTAATTGCCTAGTTTCCACATAGGAATACTTCTCCAAGGCATCTGTACAAGTATTCACAACCTTCAACTAATATCCGGTTGGTGGCCAACTAGTGAATACAAGAGTCGGTGAATTACAGGTGAACATGACCATCCCCATCGCTCATACCCTTAGTCAAACCCAACCGGTTTCCAAAGACGTGGTAACTTGAACTTTTTCTTCAGCACTGCGGTCATACGTCGGGAAGCGAACATTGAGCCTGACCTTTGATATGAGTTCTAAGTCCATGAGGATACTTCGGGTGCCTCTTCATAAGTCTTCCGGGATCAATCACACGCTCGAGGTGAAGAAGTTTGCGCCCGTCCGAATCTCGAGGATTCTACCTAGCACAACCGAGCATGACCCCGTGGTCGAACATGGCACGCGTAGTATGAAGCACGCGTCGATATCATACCCGAACATCGTCAGGTGTGGGATATGTGAACAATGCTATCGTAGATTTTCATCTTGCCCAGAATGTGGTTAATGACGAACAGAGTTCATCACCGGCGATGTGCAAAACGAAGATCACGTCGTGTTACTCCGAAACCAAATGATCGTTTTGCATAACCAAGTTTATTCAACTGGTTCTTAGCCAGTCTTGCAGCGGCAGAGGTCCCCCTCTCCTACAAGACGACCGTGCCCGAGTGACAAGGCAAGGCCCACATTCGACATAATTTAGGCAGAGGATTGCGTCCTCCTACGACTTAGTTTATAGACCGTAAAATCCGATGTAATCAAACATTATGACGTCGGTGAATCATAAACTCGAATTGCAATTCTCTCATTTATCAAAAATGTAACTTTCAATTATAAAAATGTTATCACAGATACACGCCCACATTTAGATCCTACGCAATCCAAGCAGTTTAACATGCTTTTCAAATGTCTCTTTGCGTAATGGTTTAGTTAATAGGTCATCTACCATGTCATCGGTGGGCGAGTATTCTGAAGTGATTATATTGTATTCTACCATAGATTTAGCATAATTATATTTCACATCAATGTGTTTAGTCCTACTATGGTACTTTGGATTCTTAACTGCCGCAATAGCTGCCTGACTATCAGAGTACACCGTCACAAGCTTACTCCCGACATCGCCACCAAGCATCGCAGTAAGAATCTTTTTCAGCCAGACCGCTTCCTGTGCATTTTTGGAGAGATCAACGAATTCTGATTCCATCGTAGACAACGCGACACAGGATTGCTCGTCCATGAAATGGCGACATCAGCAAGGAGAAACACTACTCATTTGGTGGACTTATGATCGTCTGGATCGCCACCATGGTCGGCGTCACTGAATCCGGTCAATTCTAACTTCTAGCCCTCATAGCACAGTACGTAGTCGGCAGTACCTTTCATATATCGTATGATCCGCTTTACACCTTTTAAATGGTTATAGCCAGGGTCTAATTGGAATCTTGCTACTAGGCCCACAGTGTAACAGATGTCCGGACGAGTGCAAAGCATGGCGTACATGAGACTTCCGACCGTGCTTAAATACTCTGCACTCCTCATTTGTTCACGCTCTTGCTGGTTCTTCGGGCCGTCACGTTTTGACAACGCGCACCCGAATACTACCGGCGTCTCCACGGGTTTGGCATCTTGTAATCTAAAACTTTTCAACAGTTTGTTGATGTAGGCTTCATGAGATAGACACAATCTTCGGGCGACATGATCTCTAGCAATCTTAATGCCCAAGATGTACGTAGCCTCTCCCATGTCTTTTATCTCAAATACAGATGCCAACCAAGACCTTGATTCATGCATGAAACTCACATCGTTCGCAACAATGAGTATTTCATCCACATATAAAGTTAAGATGACGTACTTAGACTCAGAGGTCTTTGTATAAACGCACAGATCCTCGTTGAGATTCACAAATCCGTTTCCAACGATATCCTCGTGGAATCTGTGGTACCATTGCCGAGACGATTGTTTAAGACCATAAAGGGATTTTTAGAGTTTATAAACTTTACGTTCGTTACCAGGAGTAATGAAACCCTCTGGTTGCTCCATAGAGATTTCTTCCTCCAGGTTTCCGTGGATGAATGTGGTCTTAACATCCATTTGGTGCAGCTCTAGATCGAGGCATGCGGCCAGGGCTAGGATTGCCTTGATTGTGCTGTATCGCACAGTCGGTCAGTATTTTTCATCAAACTCCACTCCATGAAGCTGGGTGTATCCTTTCGCAACTAGTCGAGCTTTGTAACGCTCGACATTTCCAGCAGCAGTGAGTTTCAGTTTCAGAACCCACTTAGCCCATATGGCCCTGCGGTTAGCAGGTAAATCAACTAAAGAGCATACCGAATTGGCTTTCATTGAGGTGATCTCTTCCTCCATTGCTTTCCTCCATTCTTTCGCTTGAGGTCCTTTCAACGCTTGTTGAACCGTTACCGGTTCGTCAACAGAAGTTAGGATGAATATCTCACCCTACTCGATTGGATACTTCTTGGGAGAAGTTCGATGCCTTTGACTTCGTCTAGACTCGTTTATTCCATCTTGAGTCTGAACATTGCTCCCACTCGGAATAATGCTTTCTATCGGAGCATCACTCCCACTGGGAACAAGGGCAGTGCTTGGACCTTGTGTTAGCATATGGTGACGTGGCGCCGTAATAGGAGCCCGTTAATTAAGGGAATTACCCAATTTAATTAGGTAATTGTCAATCTGGGCTAATCGGGCCAAATCCAACTAGTAATTGACAAGGGAGGCATAAAATGGGCCTCCCCCCTTATTATGCATGGTTCGGCCGAAACCCTAATACCACGTTGGTTGGAGTTGCATTTTGGCAACTCCACCCAATACTATATATAGGGGTGACTCCTAAGGGTTTAAACACACAATTAAGAACAAGGATCTCCATTGAGAACACTTGTTTCCCTTAGTTAAATTTCGGCACCATCACATCTGGTCTGAGGTTCCATCTCCGTTGAAGAATCGATCAGAGGTCTTGTTGTGGAGCTACATCGCGTGGGACTTCTTCTAACGAAGAACTTGCTCGTGGTTCCGACCGGAGGATCAGAACTCCATCCACATCGTTCTTGGGCAGGAAAGCTAAAAGGTATGTGTACTAATTCCGCTGCGTAGATTAGATTTCTTGCTAGTACACGTTTAGCATTCCATATTATTATGTCCCCGTAATCCAACACCTTGACCTACAACATTTCCTGGACGACCTCTCGGTCTCGGGATTCTACCTCCGAGATTAATTCCTTGATCACTAGGACCTGGAACCAAGTTGGTTCATCCACAACCACTGGGAACAATGGGTAGTTGTTGCATTATTGGATTTTCTTCCAGCGGTCCGGCTACGTGATTATCAGGTTCAACTTGATTCGCACCTGCAACAACAGTGATTTGTGTGGTAGGATTGGCTCCTCCCACTGGATTTACTATGAAAATGTCTCCATCTTCATTTACCATTTTATTCACTTGTGTTGCTGCCTCAAATCTCCCACTCGAAATAAGTGGGACCTGACTATCATCGTTATCCTGCTCTAATTCGATCAAGACTTCGTCTGTTTCCATTTCACCAAGCGTTGGAAATTCGTCCTCAAGGAACGTAACGTCTCATGTTCGACCACGGCACTATTGTTACAAGCTAATTTAAACATGTATCCTCTTAGAGTAGTCATCATACTCTCGGTTCAAATACTTGTTTAATGTCGCATGATGATAAAATTTAACTCGTTATCATTCCCTTTTAGCTTTTGTGGCGTTGTGTTTGACTGATTTAATTGGAACATAGTTCTACATTGATGTGAGTCAACTGCTTTTCATCCCATATGGAACATCCGTTGTTGAACTCTAACATTTTGTTTTCAAACCATGCATGTTGAAGTGTGTTATCAATATGAATGTCTTGCCAAACTTCTCGTTCAAGGCATTTAGTGGGAGAGTCATTTTACCGACATCATCTTTTTCATTGGCTAATTCATCTGGAAGACTTATCCATCTCTAAACTGTGCATTGGGCTTTCGCCTTATGCGTCAGTTGATACTTTACGAGTTCGTGGTAGCTTGTGAAGCATACCTCTTTTTCTCGTGTAAGTATTGAATGAATTATTCCCAAAGGGAAGCAGGTGAAAATTTTGACATTCATTCATTAAAATACTTCATTATTAAATTCGTACTCTGAAAACGATGTGTTCCATCTTTCGAAGTACACGCGCTCGTGGCTCCTATTCTAGATTTAACCCATGGTATAAATCGTTTCGTTTCCAAAATTTAATTTAATTTAATCCAATCAGTGTCGCACATGTTCATCATTACAGAATTTATCATATAATGGAGTACTAACAAATAAGGAATGCTAAATCTTTCAATCTAGCCACGCAATCGACGAGTTTATTCAGTTCAGTCATCCCGACTGAGATGACGGAGTATGTGAGTCGTTTCGTTTTATTCGACCACTTTTACCTGGCCAAAATTTTGGTTCTAACTCGTGGGTTTGTATTTTTTTTTTCGGATCGTTCCCTTTGACGGGATCGTTAAATTGATAAGAAAATCGTGCTTCGAATCGAGCAACAATTACTTCATTCAATAACTCCGAATCTCGAAATAACCAAAACTTTAGTAACTCAAATGAACAACGAACAACAAATGACAATGGTATGGTTCTTGATCTGAAGGTCGCGTATTTTATCCATGCTTGTCGCACACATAGTCGAGAACTTTAAGTCATGTTTGAAGATCACACCTGAGTAAATTCACGAGTGAATCCCATCAAATGATTTGTGTCCGTATACAACATTTTATAGCTTTATACTCATGACATACGAGGCGTACTTGGGACGCACTTTATCAACGGGGTTTAACCCACCGGATTATCGTATAGGACCTATTCGGCCCAGTTCTCTTTATGATATGCGAATCATGGTTGGCTTCTTTCGACCCACTGTGGTGAGCTGAATGTTGTCCCTTCACTGTTGTGGTTACTGTACTTGTCTAGACTCATGGTAAGTGAGTCCGTCAAAGTCAGACAACCATATACATCTTTTCCATGTTAACCTTTCATCGCGAAGGTCTCGAGCGGCTTTTACACAAACATCCATGGAAAGAGATAACACCTTCACATTCAACCAAAACATTTTTAGCTTAGCATCTTTGCTTCCACCGAGGCAGATGCAAAGGGATACCAAGTTGTAACATTGTCTGGTTGCAATTGAAGTCTTCTTCAACCCCTTTTGACCAAGGTTGAATGTATCACCACATACGCGTTCAGATCATCAAAGAACCTACTCCCATTCTTAGGGAAACAAATTATCACATTCATCCCTCATTGTCAAAATCATACAGACTAATATATTCATCCGTAGTTGTCCTCTCCGCTTTTCGGAATCGTAGTAGAGAGTTAAACACATACTCCTTTTATGCATCATAATTCATACCATCAAGATTGTGAGGAATGTCGAATCGCACTCATTCAACCAACTCATATGAACACATTGATAATCATGCATAATCAGGGAGACAATAACATTTTGAGAAAGAATTGCATATATCAGATATCTATTAAGATGGAATACGACTAATAATGATTCCTCAGTCATCTAAACCAACCGACCGCTAGTAAACCGAGGGAAGGGGGTTCGTGAAAGGGTTCACATTACCGTCGTCTTCAATCCAATAGATCAGTCTCTTAAAACAGTTTTATTCGCAAATTACCGGAACGGGAAATTTAAAATAACCATACCCGATCTTGGCTTTCCCAATGCCCTTTTTGTATTTGAAAAGTATTATGATGAACTTACGCATGCATATACAATTCTACTTCACAAGTAAATCATCATAACAACCCAAATTAATTATCCAAACCACACATCATGCATACGCGTCATGCGTCTAATGTTTTGAGGAACTCATGCTAGCATATTTATAATTCTACTTTCTAAGTAAACTATCACATGCCGCTACATCCTCAACATTCAAGCATACGTGTCATACATGAAACTTCCACATCAAACATGCATATTTGGCGACTGACTTTTGTTTTTAAAGCATTTTAAAATATTAGGGGCTGACTTGCAATTCATGTTTTCAATTAATCATGCATGTTTCTAGACATGAATCCTAGGCAATCGCAACCATCACAACATGTCTTTCCTAGTGCGCAAACCATATATTTAACCAGGGCTCTGCCCCCAACATCCAGCTAGCTTGACATAGTCAAGACATCATTTCTAATAAATATATGTAATAAAAAGTAAACAATTGCAATTCAGGCCTCAAATTAATCCAGTCCATAAATCATGCATTTCCGAGATCCGTACCCATAATCGAAACTAGGCATTAAAGTTTAATCAAATCGTGAAAATTTCAAACCTTCAAGCACTGTGTAGACTATTTCAAGTTCGAAAACATTTGGATTTTAAAACTTGACCATCCCATTTTATTAATTGACTTGAATTCGATTTTGAAAAATCCGGTTCGGTTCAGTCAATTTCGGTTCAACCCGGTTCGGTTTAGTCAGGTTTTATTTAAAATCTGGTTCGGTTCGAACCAGTTCAATAAAATAGAATTTCGGTTCGGTTCTGTTCAACACTCAAAACCGGTTCGGTTAGATTCACTTAGTTACCCCAGTTGACCCGACCCGACTAGGTCGAACCGACTAAGAAAACCCAGTTTGGTTTAATCCTCTCTGGTTTTGCGAATTGGACCGGCCCACTAAACCCATAGTGTTCGGCCGAAATAAATCTTGTGGGCTAAGTAGGGTTTTAAAGTTCACTAAAAACTTAACTTAGCCTCCAAGAATTATTAACTATGTAAAATAATTTCCAATATTGCATATATATATACATAAATATATTAAATTTCGGCCACATCTATATATATATATATATTTATTGTCAAGATTCTATCTATAAGATGTAAATCAATCAACAATATATATATACATAAATTTCGGCTTACATATATATATATATATATATATATATATATATATATATATATATATTGTCAATATCTTTAATAGGGAAACAAATATATGACAATATATTTTCTTAATCTTTTAGGTAACTAGATTTATCAATAATATATTTATCCCTATAAATTAGCTAGATATATTGATAGTTATATATATTTCTATATATTAATATGAACATATCCATATATTTCCAATTATAGATATATTGTCATCTTTAATAAAAATTAAAATATGGTAAACAATATTATATGTGTATATTTCGGCCGAATTTTTCAAACTTGGGGCCTAAGAAAGTAAAAAAAAAAAGTACCTATCAATTTCCTTAGGGTTCGGCCGAAACACTAATTGCAAACAAGTGGTCAAATTTCAAGATCAAATTTTACTAAGATCTACAGTCCAATGTTTGATTTTGATAAAAGTCACGTTTTTCTTGAAGATCATGACCATCAAATTTTACTAAGAACATCATGAAAATTTCGGCACTTATAATTATAAAAATCGGAAATTTTTAATTTTCACTCTTTAAAATTTCGGCCAACACATGAAAATCAAGAACATCAATTTATCAAAATCATGAACTCCTAACACATGCTCTGATACCACTGATGGATAACGGGGCTAAATACTACGGAAACGTAAACAAGGTACATACTTGTAATTACTATTACGCATCGGAAGATGTGCACATACCTTAAACCTTTTCTGTAGTCCCAATATCTTGCTGAGGGAGTTCTCGATCCACCGGACGGAACCCGTAGAGGTTCTTGTTAAGGAATCCCTATGCGGTATAGTCTCCACAACAAAGCCTTTGATCGATTCTTGGCAGTGACAGATCTCCGGAGTGTTTTGCTCAAAGCAAATTGGCACACTCTTGGTGAAGTATAGGTTCGGCCGAAAGTAGTGTTTAGGGAGGAGGGTTTTCTCTCAAATCACCACCAAGGAGGAATTGTGAATTGCCCTAATAAAATCCCTTAACAGTCCCTATTTATAGGAGGAGCAAAGTGGACAAAAGTCTACTTTGCCCATACACAAGTTTCGGCCGGCCTATGTTGTTTAAGGGAGGCCCAATTTTGGGCCTCTCATGTCAATTGGGATTTGGGTCAAGCTCAATTTTCCTAACATGACATTTACCTAATTTCTTAGGTAACATATACATATTAATGGGCTTCCATTTACGGCGCCCAATCACCATATGCTAACAATATTGATAGTTATACATATTTCTATATATTAATGTGAACCTATCCATGTATTTCCAATTATAGGCATATTGTCACCTTAATAATAATTAAAATATGGTGAACAATATTAATCTAAATTTCAGCCGAAATATGTTAACATGGGGCCTAAGAAATTAAAAATTTACCTTGTAAATTCCCTAGGGTTCGAATTTTACTAAGATCTACAATCCAATGTTTGATTTTGATTTTAAAAAAAAAAAAAAAAAAAAAAAAAAAAAAAAGTCACGTTTTTCTTGAATTTCATGAACATCAAATTTTACTAAGAACATCATGAAAATTTCGGCACTAACAATTTTAAAAATCAGAAATTTTAAATTTTTTTACCATTCAAAATTTCGGCCAACACATTTAAAATCAAGAACATCAATTTATCAAAATCATGAACTCCTAACACAGGCTCTGATACCGCTGTTGGATTACGAGGCTAAATACTACGGAAACATAAACATGGTACATGCTAGTAATCACTATTACGCAGCGAAAGATGCGCACATACCTTAATCGCTTTCCGTAGTCCCAAGATCTTGCTGAGGGAGTTCTCGTTCCACCGGACGGAACTCGTAGAGTTTCTTGTTAAGGAAGCCCTACGCGGTATAGTCTCCAGCAAAGCCTCTGATCGATTCTTGGCAGGGACGGATCTTTGAAGTGTTTGCTCACAACAAATTGGCACACCCTTGGTGGTAGTGTAGGTTCGGCTAAAGTAGCAGTTTTATGGATGGGGTTTTTTCTCTCAAATCACCACAAATGAGGAATTGTGAATTACCCTAATAAAACCCCTAACACTCCATATTTATAAGAGGAGCAAAGTCGACAAAAGTCCACTTTGCCCACACCTATATTTCGACCGGCCTTGGTGTATAAGGGAGGCCCAATTTTGGGCCTCTCATGTCAATTGGGATTTGGGTCAAGCCCAATTTCCCTAATGTGACATTTACCAAATTGTCTTAGATAACATATACATGTTAATGGGCTTCCATTTACGGCGCCCAATCACCATATGCTAACAGTAACTTACCTGCAGCAGAGGATCAAAACTTCGGCGGGCAACGACGTAGCAAGATCGATGATTGGAGCTCGGCGGAGCAGGTCGGAGCGATTCCGGCGGCCGGCAGGAAGTCGTGGATGATGAGGGTGGAACGTTGGTCGGGACCGTCGTCAGAGTCGAGAAGACTGAGGTGGCCGGGATCGATGGAGTGGTGGAGAAGGGACGAGGCAAGTAGTGGAGGACCGACTGGACGGAGGGCAGCGGCGCAGGCGAAGGTGAAGCGGCAACGGCTCGATCGGAGCAGGGTGGTCGTTATTTGTTACTGCAACGTATGTAATTTCATATTGTCAAAACTGTATGTCAGTCGTTACTGTGTTTAGGCAGAGGAGCTGGGAAGGCCACCAACCCAGATAGAGGTCTTCAACCGGACGCACAAACACTGGGAAGGAACGGGTGAATGCATCGACAGGAAGTCGATGAATGTTGCGGTACTACAAGTTACCCCCGCTTGGCATCGGTTTACTCGGAACCTACTTTAATACAGTTTTACTGTAATAACAAACATCTATATATCATGACGTCCTGATACATTTTCATTACGAGAAGACACTGCTTGAGAAGTTCGGTTCGGAAGAAGCAGCTACGCAAGTCGACTACGATGCAGCGTGCTAGAAGGGTGCCAACGGTGCCCCGTCCAGAGGATGGTTGTACGGAGTCGGGCCAACTTCACGGTCTTCTGGATCAACGCAGACAAACTCACATGTCAACTTAAACCAAGTGGATAAAGTCGTTGAAATTCGGTCCTAGCTATGGAGGATCGTATTGTTCCGACTGTGATGGACGTAGTCCAGGAGCGGCTTGACGAACTAATCTAACCAAACATAGTCGCAGCAATGGCTCAAATTAAGACCAGCAAACCATAGAGGTTATACCCGACAGATGAGATGATGAGGACGAAGACGATGTTGACGATGGGCAGACAGTCCATTCTGATGATTCTGATGAAAAATGCCATTTTCTTTTGCATACAACGACGTTTGTCAATTCTTTTATTTAGGCTTCGCTTTTGTTTGTTCTTTGAAGACCGTCCTGAATGATGTGTTGTTATTGCCCTTATGTTGACAGTTCTTTAGGGTAAAACAAGACTTTTATTGTATTTTATCATTGATCAAATGTCGGTGGACATGGAGTTGATACATTGTCAGTAATGTTGTACTTAAGCGAACGGATATATCAAAAGGGTCCAATCAGCCAGCATAAGCAACACATAATAAGTTACTTCATACAACCATTTTAAGCACAAAATAATACAAACCGAAAATAACTTCAACAGCCACATGCCATATATTAACTGTTTTGTGTTTCTACCAAAGCAATGCATGTGTCAGCATATCCTTTGAATGTCTCAATAAGATTACTGGGTCTAAAGCGAACGCACTATTTGCAGCCCGAAAACAGTCGGCTTGTTAACATGCCCGTAAGTAAATCGTTTCGACACGACTGGAGTAAAATTCGGTCGGATCTCGGTATGGGAACCATCGGTCGGACAGGGTGCGTCAGGTACCGGTGGGTATTTCTCATTTCGTACCCACAGCTCGCTTGCCAGTCCAATCGGTTGGAAAATGCGGTCAGATAGTGGCCATGAGCAGTTTTTTAGTCAAATTAGACGTAATCCGGTGAAAAAATGGCAGTACATTCCCGACCGACAGATCGATTAGTATATATGTGACAGATAATCAGCTCTTTTCTTGTAGTGGTTGTTAACGGGAACGATCAATTTGAACGATTTAGATAGTCATTTTGATGATATAATCCCGATGTAAATACTAAATAAGCCACTACACTGTCACGTTGCATTAATTAAATATTTAAACATGTATATGTATATATAAAAGAAAAGCAAATGCATTATTAATATAATAACCTCAGAATGTATAATATAATCACTAAGGGGCGTTTGGATGGACGTAATGTGAGATTACTTGAAATGTGAGATTACAAGTAATGTGAGTTACGTAATGTAATGTCAGATTATAGTGTTTGGTTGTGCTGTAATATGAAGTGTAATGTTAGATTACAGTGTTTGGTATGTGTTGTAATGTGCATTTGTAATATGACTTTGTTGTTATTATATTAATATATGAGAGTATATTATATATTTATAAATGATAATATTTAAAAGAATATATATTTTGACAACAACTAACTTTTTCAACTTTATGTTTTATGGTTAATACTATAATTATTCATGACTCCAAAAACTAAATATTTAAACTCAATACGCATAACTATTAAAATTTTATTAATAAATTTTTTTTCTATAGTTTTATAAGATAATTTTTACAAAAAAATGCTAAGAAAAAGACTTAATCATTTTATACAAACATCGTACGCATTATTCTTTATTATAATAATGAGTTGTGAATTAGATAAAAAGTAAAAATCAATTATTATGATTATTATTATCATAATATATAAAGATAATATAAAGTATTTATTTATTAAATAAATATTAATAAAATAATAATACTCCGCAATGTTGGACGTAATCTCACATTACATCCGTTTTTGGATGTAATCTCACATTGCGTTGAATGGGGTTTGGACGTAATCTCAAATTTTAATACACATTAAATTACAATGCACATTACGTCGTTTGGCAAACCAAACAACGTAATGTGAATGTAATGTAAGACGTAATGTGAGATGTAATCTCACGTCACATCCATCCAAACACTGCCTAAAAAAAAACATCGGTGGTTATATTAAACAAATCATTAAAAAAAAAAAAAAAAACAATATTAATCATAGAAGACTTTTCCATGATTCCAAAGCGTAATCAGATTAAAATAATGGTAATGATCAATATAAGCATCGGTGGTTTGAAATGTAGTTAGGTCTGACGCTTCTAGCTAGACAACAATGTCTCTCTCTATTATCAAGCCATAACAAAATAATTATTGTCAATGATTGATCAATTCCAATCAGTGAAAATGTATTTAAATTTGTCAAGAAAATATAATGACAAAGTCAAGAATTAGTGTTTCTATTATTTCCATTTTTTTATAAATAAAAAAAATACATGTAGAGTTGTCGTTGCCACAGGATCAATCTGCCTATTTCCAATCGGTTAAGTTAATATTCAAATTTAATTATTTAATCTCAAATCGAGCTTTATTCAGTACCGAGTGAGTGTAAATTCATAATATATATATATATATATACTTTTTTTTGTCAACCATATATATATATACTTGATTCTATAGATTTGTAATGCAGTGTGAAGTGATAGATAGAGGGTAGAATGCACGAAAACTTGTTGTAATACTGAAAATTTGACGCGATATTGAGGAAAACCTTGATTTTTTTTTTAATTCAGTCAATACTGATTATCAACGACGGCTAAACATATTTTAAATGCTGAAAAGAAAATTATAAGCTAGAACAAAATTCGAAATTAACAACTAATTCCAAACAAAAACAATAAATTGCAAAAAAGACCCGAAAAAATATAAAACTGTAATTTTGACCCTCTAGACGAAAAAATTTGGCCAAAAAACGTATAACCCATTTTTCGATTATTCTTTCTCAGATCGTCGTTTCCGCATGAAAAAATGTACTCGTCAAAATCCGACACTTAAAAAAATTTCACATCAGTTTGTGAGCTTTATTCAGTCGAGATTGAGCTAACAAACACATTTAACCAAATAAATTTGACTTTGGCTAACCGAGCTCGATTTTAAAGAAATCATGCTTAATCAGAGTTTAAGCTCGAGTAAGAGTTGTGAGCCGAGTTCGAATATGTAGGTCAAAACTCGGCACAATTCAGCTAACTACACCGCTACTCACAATTCAGGCTAAGTTATAAGCAAGTTTGATCATGTTATTAATTATGGATTATTAACCCCAATATATATATATATGGTAACGAAAAAAAACTCAAAACTTCAAAAGTATTGGGGCACTATATATATATATATATATATATATATATATATATATATATATATATATATATATATATATATTAATAATAATAATAATAATTATGTATATTAAATAATAATAATAATAATTATGTGTATTAAATAATCATGTACATCTCCAACAGAAACGGATTAAATCCAAAGATCAAATATTTATTTCCCAATTAATATTCATTTCCGTAACGTATATCTCTACCTTTTTTTTTTCCCTTCATCGTATATCTTTTTCTAAACAAATCAAGTAAAACTTTATTGTAATTAATTATTATAACAAAAAAAAAATCAACATTAAACAAATAATTTTCTTCTTCAACGTCAAAGCAGGAATCTTCTTCATATTACCAAATATTGATTATATATATATCTATTTATACACTTGATATAACGTATAATATATACACGACGCTGCAACCCAATGTAATTATCAAAACATGTTCGGACGACGACCGAAATTCACGAGGTTTTGCCTTTCCACGGCGCTGCTCTCCATCTTCCTCCTCATCTCCTCCCAATACAACACACCAAACCCTAACCCTAACCCACTTCATGATGGCCCGACCATGCAGCCGCCGTCCACGACCGTCCGCCGCCAACTCAGCCACCACTCCGACCACCAACCCCTCCCCAACCCTAAACCCACCGCCGCCGTCTCCGATCCGTTCTACTCTCTAATCCCACCTCAAAACAAAACCGCACACGACAGAATCTCCTGGATAAGAAACAACCTCGGCCGGTCCCACATCTTCTGGTCTGACGTCACCACCCGGAGATTCAACGCTCGGGTGGTTGACTTTTTCAACAGAAGCGATTGCAGTGTGAGGTTCTTCATGACGTGGCTTGCTCCGGCGTCGGAATTCGGAGACCGGAACTTTCTAGGAGTCGAGAGTCTGTTCGTGTCTAATCCGAAAGCCTGTTTGGTGATCGTGTCGGAAACTATGGACCGGTCTGGAAAGGAGATTGTCGAACCGCTGGTGGCTCGTGGGTTTAGGGTGACCGCGGTCGGACCTGACTTGCCGTATCTGTTTAGGAACACGCCGGTTCAGAAGTGGTTCGAGCGGTTAAGGACCGGGGGTGTGGATCCCGGCGAGATTCCGTTGGGTCAGAATTTGTCGAATTTGATGAGACTCGCACTTCTTTATAAGTATGGAGGAGTTTACCTTGATACGGATTTCATAGTCTTGAAAGATTTTCAGGGACTCAGGTAAATTATATATTATTACAAATTACTTACTATTTTACAAGATGTGCACAATTTTTTTACTATAATAATATCATGAAAGCCAGTTACAAACCTATTTCTTTATTTGAGGAAGGTAACATTAAACATGGTGATTAATGACGACATAATTTAGGGGCTACATTATTAACGATAAATATTTCCGAAATTATGGGATCCCTATTTGGAATTTTTTATACCATATAAAGCATTTTAATAATTTCACTTCCTTTTGTATTAATCGTTCAAAAAAATCATAACATTTCTATATATATTCTTTTTTTTGTGAAAGTATTTTTATTATTATGTATTGGATATTCAATAATATATAATAAAAATAATATACATTTGAAAATATTAAGGGGCAACATATTGAAATTGTATGCAGTTTTCATACTTATTTTAGTAAACTCATTATAAAAATATATTTATACTTTATTAATAATTTAAATAGTAAAACTTGGTGTTAAATAAGTAATTTTAAAGTTTAAAATTATTTTATTAGAGTTTAAAATGAACGAGAAAAATATAGAAAGGTAGACTAGTGAAATTTCCAAATAGGAATCCCATTTTTGAAATATTTATCGTCAATAATTAATATAGCCCCAAATTATTTTCCATCATCACCATTTTTAATGTTACTACCTCCCACAAATATGTGTGTGTATGCAATTTTTTAATATTTATTTTAGTAATTCTACTTAAGTTTGTAAAATATATATACTAAATTGAAGGTTTTATAATAATCTAATAAATCAGGAACTCGATCGGAGCCCAAAGCATCGACGTAGTCACCGGCAACTGGACAAGACTCAACAATGCAGCGATGGTGTTCGACCGGCACCACCCGATCCTCAAAAAATTCATGCAAGAGTTCGCCTCGACCTTCAATGGAAGCCGGTGGGGCCACAACGGGCCCTACCTCGTCTCTCGAGTCGTGCAGAGGGCACAAAGAGCGAGCCGGAAGCACGGACGTGACCTAAACCTAACGGTGCTGCCACCAATGGCGTTTTATCCAGTAGGGTGGACCCGAATCAGTGGACTGTTCGAAGAGCCGAAGAGTCGGTCGAGCAAGAAGTGGGTGCAGATGAAGGTGGCTCAGTTGAAGGAAGTGAGCTATGGAGTTCATTTGTGGAATAAACAGAGTAGAGTGGTTGAGGTTGAACAAGGAAGTGTGATGGATAGCTTAACTTCTGATCTCTGCGTAATCTGCAAAAAGAGGAGGCATCATCAGATAGTGATGTAATTCTTTTTCTCAATTATAGTTGTATATAAAATAATTACGGTTTATAATTAATTCTGGATATACGCCCAATTATGAGAATCCACCGATTAATAGTGGAACAACTCGGTCCCCGGATCATTACTTGTTAATATGTCTAGTATAAGATTGTGTCGATGCATTCACCTACAAGTTTGGACATATGGGACAATTTGTTAAGGTGCACATCTTACTATTAACATGGTATCATAGCGAACGATTTCTATTCCTGATGACGTCAATTTAAATAAATAAAAAAATGTTACCTCTTATTAAAAAGGGTTTGAAGTCCATTATATTTAGTTAGACTCGAATGAGGTCGGTCGAGGTGGCCGGCTGAAAAACTCGACCAGAATAAGGTCAAAGGTCGAGGTGGCCGGAAGGATGTTAATATATGTAGTATAAGACTATGTCGATGCCTTCACCTACAAATGTTGAGTTGAGTTGTAGATCCAGATTATGGGTTGGACCATGTTGGGCCGACCAGAATTATTAGGGTTTATGAGTTTATTATATGTCACTATATATAACTCTGTAAAGTGTAACCAACCAAGAGCAATCAATAAATTACCAATCGCTATTGCCTGTGGACGTAGGTCGAATTGACCGAACCACGTTAAATCTTTTTTTTCTCTATTGCTTTCTTTCTTAATCGTTTAGTGCGTGTAGAGAGAATTGATCCTAACAACTTGTATCAGAGCTAATGAGATTCAACACGATCACTAAAGATGGAGATGCCGAAGTCTGGAATTGAGAAGTTCGATGGAAACAATTTCAATTTCTGGAAGATGCAGATTGAAGATTATATATATCAGAAATATATGTACGAACCCTTGTCTGGGGCGAAGCCATGACGGAGCAACACTGAAAGCTCAATGATAGACAAGCTCTGGTGCTGATATGATTGTGTCTATCCAGGAACGTTGCATTCAACATCGTCAAAGAAAATTAACGGCGCGTGTTGAAGGCGTTGACTAACATGTACGAAAAACCATCGGCGATGAACAATGTATACTTGATGCTTAGATTGTTCAATTTCCAGATGGTTGAATGTGGTTTTGTTGTTGAACATAATAATGTCTTTGATATGATTCTTTCGCAACTGAGTTATGGTGAGATTAACTTTGAGGATGAGGTTAAAGTTTTGATTTTGCTGTCATCTCTGCTCGAGTCGTGGGATACTATTATTTCCGCGGTTAGTAGTTCCTGTGGATCTGAGAAACTAAAGTTTGATGAAATCCGAGATTATCATTAGAGAAAGTATTCGCAAAACGAGAAATTGGTGAGTCATCAGGAAGTGCTTTCAGTGTTGATAGAAGGGGGATGAGTAAATCAAAGGATCCAAATCACCATGGACGCTCAAAATCAAGAAACGGAGCAAAATCTACAGGCAGAACACAAATATCATGTTGGAACTGTGGTGAAAGAGGTCACATTCGAAGTGATTTCTCGAAACCAAAGAAGAATAATCAGAATTAGAAATCTGGTAATGATACTAATTCTGTAAACTCAATAGAAGATATTGAGGATGCCCTAATCCTCAATGTGGATAGCTCACTTGAATCCTAGATCTTGGATTCAGGAATATCGTTTCACCGTCTCCAAGCAAGGAGTTGTTCCGAAATTTCAAGTCAGGAAAGTTTGGAAATGTGTTTCTTGCTGATAACAAAGTATTGGATATTGAAGGGAATGGGAACGTCTGCATTCACACTCCATCAGAAAATTAGTGGACATTAGAAGATGTCAGGTACATTCCTGATCTCAAGAAGAATCCGATCACGGTTGGTCAATTGGATAACACAGGTTATATAACAGATATTGTGAAGGGTTTCTAGAAGATCAAGAATGGTGTTATGGTTTTAGCACGTGACCTCAAATCTGGAACCTTGTACACCACTGAAGGGTGTATAAACGCGGCTGCTATTCAGGAGAGTGCTTCCAGTTCATGTTTTTGGCAACAGACTTGGACACGTGAGTGTTAAAGAGATGAAGATGCTGGTGGAGAAATGAGCTTTAGAGGGTCTAAAACATGTTGACATGAGATTCTGTGAAAGTTGTGTTATGGGGAAGCAAAAATGAGCTAGTTTCACTAAGACCCCAAGGGAGCCAAAGAAGGAGCGGCGGGAATTGGTCCATACAGATGTTTGGGTGCTAGGTCCAGTTTGATCACTTGGAAGATCCAGGTTCAATGTTACCTTCATTGATGATTCAGTAGGAATGTTTGAGTTTACTACTTGAAGCGCAAGTCATACGTGTTTGCTACTTTCAAGAAGTGAAAAGCTGAAGTTGAGAATCAGACTAGACTGAAGATCAAGTGCTTGAGGTCTGACAAAGGAGGGGAGTATGAAAAGTCAGAATTCAGAGCATTCTGTGCAGCCGAGGGAATCAGACTGGTGAAGACAGTTCCTGACAAGGCAAGACAGAATGACTTCGCTGAGAGGATGAACATGACATAACCTGCACAGAGTATGAGAATTCATTGCGGACTACCCAAGTTGTTCTGGCAGATGCTGTTAACACAGCTGCCTACTTGATCAACATGAGATCTTCAGACATTTTATAATAAAATAAAGTGAACTTTTTTTAGTATCATAAAAAAAAAAAAAAAAAAAAAACTAAACTTTCAATATATACAGGTGGATATACGCCCAAGCTATCACTAGTTGACCCGAGAAGTGGGCCGGAACCGGATATAACCCGAGATTTAGAACACGGATACCCGAGGCCCATTACATGGGCCCGGAAAATATACCGAGTGACAAAAACCACTTGGGAAGACCCAGGGTGGAAAAACCACCCGGGGACACCCAAGCAAGGTCATGACTTGCTCGGGTATTCGAGCAAGGCCATAGGGGTACCCTCCGGGTACCCCCATCCGTCCAGACGAGCCCCCTCGTCCGGACCCCCACCCCCGGACGATATCTTGTTCGGGGCTTGCCTTTGGAAGGCCACACACCAACACTTAACCACATTGAACTTACCTACAGTCGAACCGAGGTCAAGGGTAACTTATTTACGGTCAAGGCCAACTTATATTATGAACCTGCCACAACCGGACCAGTGAACCTATGTAGTTAAAAACGCGTCTTTAAGTCGTAAAAACGGACGTTTCTACGTATTTACATCAAAAAACGAGTTAAAACGTAACTAAGTCGCCATCATGGTAGAAACGGGTAGAGTCGCGAGTAAAAACGTAAAAACGGATAGAAACGCCGTTTTTATCCGTTTTTCACGTTTCTACCCATGCCATATAATGAGTTGAAAATTGACTCAAAAAAAAAAGGCTACGGCCTAAGATAATTGCTGTGGCCCAAATAAATATAAATAACTTGACTTGGCCCAATTTTCCCTAAAATTAGTGGACGATTCGTCTTCTACTGCCTTAAATCCATACGGCACTAACAGCATTATCTTCATTCTTCATCCTTTCCCATTTTCTTTTCTATTTCTAAGTTCTCTCTCTCTCTATACTCAATTCCAAATCAAACCCTATGATCCGAAGCCAAACCCAACTCAATTAAACACATCTATTCACTATGTTTAGTGTGTAATTAAGTTAGTTGTTCTTCAGACTTCTGCAAATTCCTTGAGCGGTGTCTCTTTCTCTGTAAGTTGTTGCATCTTATATTCTCTTAATTTTTTATATAGTTATTTTTTGTGAGTTTGAGGTTTGACTGATTTAAGTCTAATGTTTATTGCAATTTACAAAGGTTTTTGAAATTAGGAAATCTTCTAAGTTCTCATTACTTAAGTTAAAAACTGGATTTTGAAATATAAATAAAGGTATCCAATTTTGGATTAGTTTTATCTAACCTCGAAATGTGTTATAGGGTAAACCTTATGTCTACCGGTGGTGGTAGAGGTGGAAGAGGTCGATCGAAACCGATAAGGCGAAATTCTAGTGGCAATAGAAGTGATATAGGATGGCAATATGGTACTGATGTAGATGGCGATGGGAAAAGGGTGCAATGCAACTACTGTCAGAAAATTGTCAATGGAGTATATCGTTTCAAGCATCATTTAGCTCGCTCCAAACAAGATGTTGAGGCTTGTATATCTGTCACCGATGATGTACGGATACAAATTGCTTCTATTTTGGATGAAGGGCTTAATAAAAGGAAGAGGATGTTTAATATACAACCTGTGACAGAACAAGGAAGTACTAATGAATCAGGCATCAGTATAAGTAATCAAGGTACGAAATCTCAACCTCAACCTACTTCTTCCCAGTCCACTTTGAATCAGATATTTAAGAGAGATATTAGAGAACAAGCTTGTCGTGAAATTGCTCAGTGGTGGTATGCCAATGCCATTCCTTTTAATGCTGCAAGATGCCCTAGATTTCAAAAGATTTGGGATACAGTAGCTAGGTATGGACTTGGTTTCAAACCACCATCTTATCATGAGATTAGGGTAGCACTTCTTGAGAAAGAAAAAAAAGAAATTGAAGGACAACTTGATGATTTCAAAAGAGAATGGAAGAAAACTGGAGTTTCCTTAATGTCGGATGGATGGAGTGATAAGAAGAGAAGGTCAACAATGAATGTGTTAGCACATAGTCCTAGTGGGACTGTTTTTCTCAATTCATTCGATATATCTGAAATTCCTCACACTGCAGAAAATTTGTGTGAATTGCTGAATTTGGGTCTTAGTTATGTTGGTGAGGAAAATGTTGTGCAAGTTGTTACTGATAATGCAGCGAATTACAAGGCAGCTGGTGCTTTGTTGATGGAAGAAAGAAAAGGTATGTACTGGACTCCTTGTGCAGCACATTGTATTGATCTAATGTTGGAAGACCTTGCAAAAAAAATAAAGATGCATAAATTAACAATTGCAAAAGGGAAGAGGATTACAAGATTTATTTATAGGAAAGTCAGGGTGCTTGCTATTTTAAGGCATTTTACCAAGGGCAAAGATTTGATTCGGCCTGCTGTAACCCGTTTTGCTACTTCGTATTTGACTTTGGGAAGCTTACAAGATAAGAGAGCTGCATTGAGAACTATGTTTGATTCCAATATGTGGAAGTGCACAACATTCGCAAAGACGAGTGAAGGAAGACTTATTCAAAAGGTTGTTTTGAATAGCCGATTTTGGAGTGGTCTTAATGCTTGTCTTAAGGCTGTAAATCCTCTTATAGAAGTGCTTCGTCTAGTTGATTCAGACCAGCCAGCTATGGGGTTCATTTACCATGCAATGGATCAAGCTAAGGGGAAGATCCAAGAAAACTTCAACAATGTCACGAGAAAGTAAGTTTTCTTAAACAATAATTTATTTTTAAGGTTAAATTGTATAATATTGTATTGCTAATTGTAAAAATTATCTTTCTTATTGCAGTTACGAGCCAATCTTGAAAATAATTAATGATAGGTGGGAAATGCAACTTCAAAGGCCTTTGCACTCTGCAGGATATTATCTGAATCCTTTCTTTCATTGAGTGAACCACTGGAACCGGGGCGGTCCGATAGGAACTCTATAAATAGAGGCATCCTCTCCTCATTTGAGACCAATCTTTCTATCACTTATCCATGCTCTGCCTTATCTCTACTTTATCTCTCTAAGAGTCTATACTCACTTAAGCATCGGAGAGGGCACACCGAGCACCACCCCCATTGGTCTTGGTATTGCCCCTTTTGCAGGTATCCCAAGGAGAAGGAAGAATGGAGGTCCGAAGCAAGAAGGCACTCAGGACACCATATGCGAATAATGGGCCGACCGGAAACCCCCTCCGCGGCACCCATTCGCAAGTATACAAGAAGAAGCCCACGAGGCGAGAATACTAGAAGGAGAAGCCCAGGAAGAAGAAGAGTAAGGAAGGAGAACCCCACGATAAACACTCGTGTGTAAACACTGGCGTCGTCTGCGGATTCGAGCAAAAAGCACGTAACCTACTACTTATGCTCGATGGCAATAAATAAGGGGTCCAAGAGAACAAGGGGGCTACATAGTAAGGTACCTATCGGGGGTCTCCAGGAGCCTAGCATTCGGGGGCAACAACCAAAGGATGCTAAGCAATCGTCGTCCAATACAGAACAACACTCCTAGGATAACACTCCACCAAGCTCCAAGGCACCACGGTCGGTAGTCAAGCAACATCTACCCCCTCACCCCTAATGAAAGACAAGCCCCTAGTGGGGGCAACAATCAAACAGCCAAGAATAGGCCAGAAGGCTAAAGAGTGGCTAGCAGAAAAATGTACCCATGACAGCCCTTCCAGAGTATATCAATGGGGGCAAGATAAGGAGGGAGCACAACAACCTCTCCACAAAGAGAAGCAACATCCTCACATCCCTTAAAAAATTCACCCATGACAGCTTTTCCAAAGTATACCAATAGGGGCAAAATGAGGACGGATCAGAACAACAACCTCTCCACAAGGAGGAGCAACATCCTCACATCCCTTCATGAAGGCTATAACAACGCCAATGAGAGAGAGATGAGCAATAATTCCATCCCCAGAAGAATACGGCATTCGTAAGAGCAACCACATACACCGGGGGGGGGGGGGGGGGGCAAGCATCACCATGGATAGCAGGGAGAATGCATGCATACATCACCTGACCCCCCTAAACCCATTATGAACAAAGTGTTAACCACAAACAAGGAGGGTCACTACAACCAGCATGGCTTATATTCCCTACCTTGAGAAAATGCATTTCAAGGGGTTCCACTACGATATACTTTTCCATGGAGAACAATATGGAGTGTCATCGTATAGAGTCTCATCCTATAATATGCCTATGTACAACAGTTACAACCACAACACGCTGCAAAAGCAGGGAATACCACTACAACCCAGCCTATAAGGCAAAAGCCTCCCTCCCCTCCTATCCAACCTATGCTCATCGCAAGGGTCATCAATGACTTCAACATTCAAAGGATAGTGGATTCGCAAAACCAACTTTCTATACATAGAGAGTAGTCATATTAACCAAGATGCTAGGGATATCACCACTCCCACATCCACCATATTAAATAGCCATATTGAAGAACCCTCTACAATGTCAGTCTATCACCCCGGAAGGAAGAACAAGTACTCTTGGGGAACAAATATTGGGAACTATGCAACCACCACGCCACGTAGAGGTATCACACCAACCGACGTCTAGTGCTTCCATGGGCATATAAGAGCACATAGACTTCTCTTGAAGAGAATAGGAATATCAAGGCTTAGCCCTGCAATGGAGACGCTTTTGCTTTTCCTCCCTTGAAAGCACACTGCCACCAATGGAGTAACACTTAGGTGGTGATAAATTCACTCACATCATCCCGGTAGAAAAAAGACGGGGCACTACAAACATTTCTTGAAGGAGGAAAAAAGGAACTTAATACTACTAGAGCGGCTAGTGCACGTTCTCTCAATTTCCAAAGATCCATGAGAAGCACACACTACTTGACAAACAAGAGTGACGGTATCGTCATTGAGGTGGCAAAATGAGGAGACACTCCGAATAAAAATCACCACCGTCATGAACCAATATTGGTAAAAGTCATCACGGGGGGAGCGATAAGGCCACAGTCAATCATTTAATGGCCATGGACAGCACAAGGATGGGGGCACCGCACCAAACCAACACCTACGAAGATTCAATGGAAGAAGCAGTAATGAAGATCAAACTTAAAAACTCCCCCAACCCCCTCGCCAATTCTGGAAGACTCTTATAAGAAAGGCATGCTCAAAGAGAACAAAAGAATAAGAAGACCAAGCAACTTCGGGGGCACCAAACAAACAAATGCTCGGCACCCAACCGAGAATCATGAAGATAAGCCTTAACAGGCTAAACAAGAGCAAACGGTGCAACTACCAAGCAACTAGGGGGCACCATCTGATCTAGAGCTTGATAGTCCACCTGGAAATAGAAGACGACGCAAATAGGTGGCATGACTCCTTCTAATGGAAACCACAAAGGAAGGATACAACATAAGCCAACTACAAGGATTCACTCCTATATTGGAAGCAACAATGACCGCCCTCATAAGGCGACCACAAATTATACTGACTAGGAGATACGGAAGGGCAGATATCAACCAACACTTCCAACAGAGAACATCTGAAGAAGCTCTACACCCGAAGAGAAAAGGGAAAATCCACTTCCATTATCCAATTTATTATTACCAAAAGGAGATCTACGGACTCCACTCAGACTTTCATTTCTATAAGAAATGACAATAGCACTAAATAAATCAAATGCTTTTCAGGGTACAAAGGGAAAGAAGAAAGACACCATCACTCACAAAAAGAGGAGGCTTCATCTACAACGCATGCAAAATTTGCAAGTAGCATTTTGCACCAGCACCAAATCTTGGAACTCCAAGCAGCGGAAAAACGCATTTGCAAGTAGCACCTTGCCAAAACGCTATCTCGAGGCATCGAGTAAGTGGACTAAAACGTACAAAACCAAGCAAGTAACGTCTTGCCATAACTTCACATCTTGGAACTCCAAGCGACGGAAAACGCGCTAACTTTAGTAATTAGGATTGCAAGTCGCGTCTCGCCACAACGCTACCTCAAGGCATTAGGTATGCGGAATAAAATGTATCAAATTAAGCAAGTAACGTCTTGACTTAAACGCCACCTTGAGTCATCAAGTGGGCGGTAAAGTGCATAACGCAAGTAGCGTCTTGCCAACAACACTATGTCAAGGCATCGACTAGTGGACGGACATCCTACAACCGAAAAGGGACATAAGACCCACAGGGCCACCCTTACAACCGAAAATGGGAAGATCCAAAAGAACAACCTTGACATATGATAAAGCGATCGACAACCTTTACATATGAACATGGGAAGATCTATAAGGACAACAATTACAACCGAAAAGGGACATAAGACCCATAGGGCCTCCCTTCCAACCGAAAAGGGGAAGATCCAAAAAGACAACTCTGAAATATGATATGGCGATCGACAACCCTTACATATGGAAAGAGGAAGATCTATAAGGACAACCCTTCCAACAGAAAAGGGACATAAGACCCACAGGGCCACCCTTACAACCGAAAATGGGAAGATCCAAAAGGACCACCCTGACATATGATAAAGCGATCGACAACCTTTACATATGAACATGGGAAGATCTATAAGGACAACCATTACAACCAAAAGGGACATAAGACCCATAGGGCCACCCTTCCAACCGAAAATGGGAAGATCCAAAAGGACAAACCTGACATATGATAAAGAGATCGACAACATTTACATATGAACAGGGGAAGATCTATAAGGACAACCATTACAACCGAAAAGGGACATAAGACCTACAGGGCCACCCTTCCAACCGAAAATGGGAAGATCCAAAAGGACAACCCTGACATATGATAAAGCGATCGACAACCTTTACACATGAACAGAGGAAGATCTATAAGGACAACCATTACAACCGAAAAATGACATAAGACCCATAGGGCCACCCTTCCAGCCGAAAAGGGGAGGATCCAAAAAGACAACTCTGAAACATGATAAGGCGATCGACAACCCTTACATATGGAAAGGGGAAAATCTATAAGGACAACCCTTACAACCGAAAAGGGACATAAGACCCATAGGGCCACCCTTCCAACAGAAAAGGGATATAAGACCGACAGGGCCACCCTTCCAACATGTTATGAGATATAAGTCCCCCAAGCAAAGGGCAACTCATCAAGCAAGATATATAGTGTAAGTACTCCAACATGTGACTATCATGTCCGTATATCAAATAAGGATACCATCCCCCCTACATACTTCATCCCATGGCTATCATGTCCATAAATCAAAGGAGAATACCATCCCTCTATAAATCATCAAATAGTTATCATGTTCATATATCAAAGGAGGATACCATCCCCATATACATCAACAATGGCTATCATGACCATATATCAAAGGAGGATACCACCCCCCCCCCTATATACATCATCAAATGGCTATCATGTCCATAAATCAAAAGAGGATACCATCCCCCTGTAAATCATCAAATGGCTATCATGACCATATATCAAAGGAAGATATCATCCCCCTATACATCGTCAAATGGCTTCGCCCCTCGCAACTCCAACAGCCTCACCCTCGGCTAAACCGGATATCCTACCATCTTCACAAGCAGGACGAAGAGCGTCCTTCATCCTCACATGTGCCATCAAATCATCAGCTTGAGGGCCAACCACCGGCAAAGGAGGGGGGAGAAAGCCGAGACTTCCCTCTCCGAAAGGATGTCATCTTCAACACCGTCGTTCTCCTGAAACAAGGAAGATCGATATTGAAGCCAACCTACAAAGCAAAGCAGTAAAATCACAAGTATTAAAAACTCGAAGACTTGCATACCGAAGGAGAGACGGGGTGTGCCGTTTGAATCCCCGTAGCACATACCTACTCCTCTGAGAAATGATGCGCGGACTCAAAGGAAGTTGTCGTGTTCCTAATATATATCAGTTTCAAGGCTTTCTTGTTGGACATGGAGAGTTGGGAAAACGCGGGACGCGCATTCTTCACGAGAAGGGAGTCCAAAGATCAAGGAACATCACGACCCTCAAGGAAAAAGTAATGTTTATCCCAATGACCACTACCATTTTCAAAGGAAAGAACGAACCGACGTTTGTTATCCCACTTGACCTTGCCTAACTACGAGAACCCTTCGTGAGATAATAAAGGATAACGAATCACTAGGGAGTAGAACCCCGACTCACCACCACTCTGGATACGATAGAAGCATCGGAAGACACGAAGAGAGTAGGACCAGAACGGGCGGTGACACAACACCCTGAATCCAACCCAAGCATGAATAGCAGAGGGGGCAAGCTCAAGGGGAGATATCCGATAATACTTGCAGAGCTCCAGAAGCTCGGCACAATACGGAAAATGCAACCCCGCCGTTATTCGGTGAATATACACCACCGACACACCATCCGGGGGTGGAGTAACCAAATTTCCAACATAGCGATACGGCATAGAGAAGGGATAAAACGACTTTCCCAAACCAAACAACCCAGCAGCCTTAACATGAGAAAGGAACATGCTCTCACTCAACAAATTCTCAATAAACTCCTCGAACGGGAACACGGGGTCGCGAAGAAGGGCCACCTCATCCTCAAGAATGGGCTTCAACACGACATCCGACTCCGAATCAGAATCGGACAACTCAAGAGCATAGTCCGGACTTGGGTCGGGGGTGAGAAAACCGCTTCCCCATAAAGAATACCTTATGAGGGTAGCGGATAGCAGGGGCCTTGGTAGCAAGGCCACTGCGGAAAACCTTAGAAGAAGAGGGCTTAATCATGATAGGAAGGGAGTGATGCGGCGACCTTTAGCTCCTAAAGCATGCCTGACAATAGAAAAACGACGGTCCGTCAGAAATTACCAATCCCATATCAAGACATTATACAATATACATCAAGACCGACCTACTCAAGAGTACGTCCCAAAGTGCATAAAGATCAAATGCCTACTATGGGGGCAAAAGACATGCGCATGGACGATACTACTTGTCAAAGGGAGGACTACAATGAATAAAAGCATAAAAAGAAATCCTAAAATGGGGGAATAAGCAAAAACACCTCAACACTACCTAAGTGAGTGAAAAGAGGAACAAAACATCCTCCATAGGCGTATGCATCAACTACACAAGCATGGAATGGCCTAAGCAAAACACCGAGACACCCCAAACAACAAGTTGCTACCAAGTCCCAAAGGGGGCAACACCCATATCAGATACTCACCTCAAAGACAATCCTCCACACCCATATAAAATCACCATGAAGACATCCTCTCTATTTTACAAAGTCCAACAACCACAAGGTCGAAGGTCGAAGAGACAAACTAAGGAAAGAGCCTCCACAAGCTCTCAAACAACTATCAATGACCCAATCGGACGCCTATCCGACCACCATAGAGTCAAGCAAGGGTTAAGGCCATTGCTTAACTCGGGGGGCAAAGCGGGATATGCGCCCAATTAAGCAACGAACACCCTCCAACCCACCCCACAAGCAAATAAGGAAACTTCAAGGAAGTAGCAATCAAACACAAGGAGACCGTCAACCATAGAAAACCAGGGGACAAAGCACATAGCAAAAAGTACCTCAAGAAGAGGAGCAATAACACATCAAGCACTATTAACCCTGCACGACGCACTATGCTAATTCATCGACGCTAACCTACCCAGGGGTACGTCCCATAGTGCACAAAGATCAAATGCTTACTACGAGGGGCAAAGACACGTGCATGGACGATATTACTTGCTAAAGGAAGGACTATGGTGGATAAACAAACACCACAAGTACCCCTAAGGGGGAGATAATAAAGACCACCCCAACACTACCCAAGGTAGCCGGGGGAGGGACCAAACACCTATAGCGAGCTATGTATCAACTAGTGGCATGAAATGATCAACCTTATATATGAACTACCAAGCGTAGTCAGTGTCCACTACGGGGGCACTCGCACAGTCATAAGTTACCAAGTGTAACCAGCATAAGAGGAAACTCCTGCATATAAAGATATCAAAACACTCACTACGGGAGTAGCGATACATACATGGGCTGTCAAGCGTAGTCACCCCAAGGGTTAATCCCTCCGCGTCCGAAACGCCAAACACACCCACTGTCATAGAGCATGAGTAACACAAAGACCAACCCCTTCTTATGGAGGAGCAACGTGTGCACACTGCGGAGGCAGCCTCAGCACTGAGCCACGAATGCAAAATCAGCATCCGGGAAGCCCCGAGAAAAAATCAAAAGGAAAACTACAAGGGAAGAGGTCCTTTAACCTACACGAAAGGAGTAACGCTCCAGCATATACGAAGGGAACAACCTTCTACATACATTTATAAAAACTCTTTTATACAAAAGGTAAGATGAGGAATTTTAACCACTCTCACCTTCATCTATATAGAGTGAATTGCAGGGATAAGGTTAAAGGATCAAGCCCACGCTCCGACAAACTGGGAGAAAAACGCCACGCCCATTGAAGGCCAAAGCAAGAAGATCATACTCGCACCCTCACAAACGAAGTGCAACACCGCTCCCAAAGCACCCTATCGGCTCTAAGAGCTTACAAAATGAGGTTCCTCCAATAAGGGCACGGTCCTAAGGCTAAGTGAAATGGGACTAAGACCCATATTTCATACTTATAATCATATACATCATCCATATACATACTTGGACTAACACCCACGTTTAGGTCGACTAACGCTCACATGTTATATGAACGTCCTTCCAACAGAGGATGACGTATAGCCTCTCTTATAAAGATTTGTGTCAAACGCTTCTACAAGAAATCCCAATAAGACGGAGACTCAAATGAAAGGACACAGTCCTAAGGCTAAGTAAAACGAAACCAAGACTCGCAAACCTTATCCTTACACAATATATATACATGGCATAAATTTGCTTAAATTAGCAATAGTGTTTTGTGTATCCGGCTTCCTTGAACAGGGGGCAAGGAAAATCGCGACGTTCCTCGAACACTCAATGGAGGTCATGACCGTCTTAAAGCTCTTTTAAACACGGGGCAAGGAAAATTACGACGTTCCTCGAGCACTCGATAAAGGCCAGGATCGTCACGAATGTACATTTCGCAACTTGCTTGGGCGATATTCCGCTAAAAATAGAGTCAAGAAAAGGTGAAATCATTCCTTGACTCGGGGGAAAATGGTGGATATACACCCAAGCTATCACTAGTTGGACCCGAGGAGTGATCCGGAACCGGATATAACCCGAGACTTAGAACACGGATACAAGAGGCACATTACATGGGCCCAGAAAATATCCTGAGTGGCAAAAACCACTCGGGAAGACCCCGGGTGGAAAAACCACCGGGGAACACCCGAGCAAGACCCACCTTGCTCGGGCCCCCGAGCAAAGCCCACCTTGCTCGGGTACCCGAGCAAGGCCATAGGGGAACCCTCCGGGTACCCCTATCCATCCGGACGAGCCCCCCTCGTCCGGACCCCCACCCCCAGACGATATCTCGTCCGGGATTTGCCTTTGGAAGGCCACACACCAACACTTAACCACATTGAACTTACCTATGGTCGAAACGAGGTCAAAGGTAACTTATTTACGGTCAATGCCAACTTATATTACGAACCTGCCACAACCGGACCAGTGAACCACTGGAACCGGGGCGGTCCGATAGGAACTCTATAAATAGAGGCCTCTTATCCTCATTTGAGACCAATCTTGCTATCACTTATCCATGCTTTGCCTTCTCTCTACTTTATCTCTCTAAGAGTCTATACTCACTTAAGCATCGGAGAGGGCACACCGAGCACCATCCCCCCTTGGTCTCGGTATTGCCCCTTTTGCAGGTATCCCAAGGAGGAGGAAGAGCAGAGGTCCGAAGCAAGAACGCACTCAGGACACCATGTGCGAATAATGGGCCGACCGGAAACCCCCTCCTCGACACCCATTCGCAAGTATACAAGAAGAAGAAGCCCACGAGGCGAGAATATTAGAAGGAGAAGCCCAGGAAGAAGAAGAGTAAGGAAGGAGAAGCCCACGACAAACACTCGTGTGTAAACATATACTAAAGTACAAATTATATCCATTTTCACTAAAAAGTAAGGAAAACTGTTATATATAATAATTAAATCATGTATTTTAATGTGACATATGAGAGACAAATTAACAAAATTTCTGCTAAAATACACTACGTGCATGTTAAGTGTATACTTTTTTTATCACTTTTTAACAAATAAATTAATATAGTTTGCACTTTTTATTATGTAAAAAAAAAAATTAAGTTTGTTTCTTTTATGAAATGCTCAAATTCGTGTCGGTTTTTTTAAATTATATATATATCCATAAAAATGGTATGTATAAAGTTGTATGGGGATTTGAAATGTTTGATTAACATATATCATATATAACAAAAAATAACTATTTATTTTACATAGTATTATAGCTTTTTGGCAAGAAATTATTATTATTACTATGGTATCTAGTAAATTTTAAATCGTATGCTAAATTATGGCTCATATACTTAACTTGATCGTACATAGAACAGTAAAGAACACAATAAATCCATTATAAAACTACATATTTGAGGTTTTCTTTTTACCACCCTGAATACTTAATAGTATATATATTATTTTAGAATTAAAATTACAGAAAGATATTATAACAAGTGGATTAAATATCTCAAAAAAAGTTTTGGTAAAATATATTTAAAAAAACCCAAAATATCTCAAAATTTACTCAATATATACTTTCTTTATTTTCTTGCGTAAAAAATTATACAGCAAAATATAGATCGTTAAGTGACATCATAAACACTTGTAGAGTTGATCTTCAAATAAAATAAACCCAATTATTATGTCCAAAATTATTATTATGCTACTTTTGTAAAAATGAAATGTTAACTTTAAATTTTATTAAGTATATATGGTTGATCTTGCAACATAGTCTACCCGGTAATAAAAAAAAAAATTATGATGCATATGTAGATCTTAAAGTCAACACTCACGCCTACTTATATACAAGATTGATTCCGCAATTACGAATTGTGAGTATTATTAATGTTAAAGTCTTTCTCAATGCGACGTCAAAGACTGAATTGAAACACATTTCGCTAATCAAAACACAACTTGTTTTACCATTTTATAAAGAAAATAAAGTGTTATATATAAACACACATAATAAAACTTTGTTAAATATATAGCTGCCAAAACCGTGTATAAATAAAACTTGTTGGGCCCAGAGATTTATTTATTATTGAAACTGATGCTTTAAAGCTCAGCCCAATACTGAAAGATACCCGTTACAAAGCCTTGGGCCGTGGAAGAGAGAGATAAGGAAAAGGTTACTTGGGATAAAGTGAGTGACCATCTCCCTCCCTCCGTCAAACCTTATCTCCTCCAACTTCCACTGGGCATCTATCTCATTCTCAGCCATGGCGTCTCTTCTGGCGGGAGCTCCTTCCCTCAACTCTCCTCCTCTCAACCTCTCTCGTCGCATTTCCTTCGTCCAATCTCAAACCCTAGCCACTACTCTCCCTTCCTCCGTTTCGCTGCCAGCTGCCGCCTCATCTCCGTCACTTCTTCCTCTTGGTAAGCGCCGCCTCGTCTGAATCTTTTTTTAATCGAATCCTCATAAATTAATGCTGTGTTGTTTTCTTCTCTAATTATTATTCAGTCTACTGCGGGAGAGGCGACAAGAAGACCGCCAAGGGGAAGCGATTCAACCACTCCTTCGGAAATGTAAGCGAAATGCTAATTCCATGACAATTATGTTTAATTCGATTTGTTTCTGGTTGAAATCAGTGATTGATTGTGGTCAGGCGAGGCCGAGGAACAAGAGCAAGGGAAGAGGTCCACCTAGAGTTCCGGTGCCTGCGTCTCCACCCAAGAAGGACAAGTTCGAGGATAGCGAGAAGATAACCATCGAAATCGATGAGTCCCTTCTCAACGGATAATAAATAAATAATTCACCAATTTCTGTTTCTTCTCTCTTTCTCATTCTAATGTAATGTAGCATTTGAATGCATTTACTGCCATTGATGATTTCTTATTCCCCTCATTACAATGCTTCTCTGAATGGTTAAACTATCTTGTTTCAGATTGCATTTCTGTATGGTACCGTGCAAAATGCAGACTTTTAGAATGAAATTTTATAATTTAAGTTATATGGATGATTATGAATGACTAATTATGTAGATGAGGAAATTTGTAATTTTAACAGTTTTCGATTTTTTATTTTTTAAATTACAAACAACTCAGTTGACAAATTTCATTTAGATTATGGGGAATATGTGAGAGAGTCAACATTATGTATACAAATGAAATTTGAGCTAGTAAATTATTTTAAAAAATAATTTATCAGATTTAACAATATGTTTAAAATGAAGTCTGAGTTATATAAATTATTAAAAATACAATTTGTTAAAGTGTTGAAAATAGATAAACTATTTTTATTTTATGAATTTGAGTTAACAGTGCACATGTGACCTATAGCATTAAGATTTTTTTTTTATATATTTACATTGTGTTGAAGTCCTCCCAAGGAGGCGTCTCCGGCGGGTTTCGACCTCGGGTCGCCACGGGAAACACAACTCGCTTTACACCTTGGGTTCTATAGCATTAAGATAAATATTGGGGTTAAGAATCTATAAACTGTCTGAAGTTTGCTCCATGTTCGATTTTGGTGTCTGAAGTTTAAAATATTGAAATTGACTATCTTAGGCTCAATTTTTGTTGAAATTTGATGTATTCGCGCGTTTTTTCATCTCCTTTCAAACATTTTCATCGACCCATTCACGCACTCATAATTCATCAATCTTTACTTTTTATAAAATCGCCAATTTTTTTTTAAAACTTGAACATCCGAAAAAAAAAAAAAAAAAAAAAGGGTTTCCAGCAGAGTGTTGTGTAGTGATTTTCAGTGACAATAGAGCGAGATTTACTTGCGCAGATGTGGCCACCTTCTTAGGTGACAATCCCGGCAAGGTGACGAGACGGGAGCGTGCATGAGAGCTCCTATTTGACAGTCGAGATTAGCTTCTCTAAAGTAATCACATCGAGACACTAAATTTCAACAAAAATGAAACCTGAGATTGTCAATTTTAACATTTTAAACTTCAGACACCAAAATCGAACTGGAGCAAACTTTAGACAGTTTATAGGTTCTTAACCCTAAATATTATGTTAATAATCCATTTTTTATAATAAAAGAATTGCGTATTAATTGGAGTTAACAGTGCACTGAGACCTCTATAGTGTATAGTCTGTATCATAACCAGTTAGTGGTCACATTCTCCTACCCAAACCAAACCAACAAATGAACAGTGGTTGCCCTTACAGGAGTTCGTTCCAATATCTATCTACAATGTAGAACACTGTATATAGCTGACAATTATCTAACTCTAGTAACTGCATCATCATATGACATAAGCAACTATAATACATATTCTTAATATTCACCCATCTTCTTTTCTCAAAATACATCAATAACTCCATAGTGCAGCAAGAGTGATTAAAGTTGATCTTTGGATAATGACAATCCAATTTAACATGATTCCTTCTTTCTTTCATGGAATTCTTGGCTCTTGAATAGCTGTTTTGGTATCACAAAAGATGGGAATTGTGGTGCTCATAAATAAACCCAACCCAACTCAATCAATATTATTTTCACCCAGTGACAACTTCTCTCAAACTTAGGGGTGAGCAAATATCCCGAGAGGCTCAAAATCCCGCCCGTCCCGCCCTAGCCCGTCCCAAAAAGCCCGTCCCAAAAATGTACCCAAGCCCTAATGGGCGGGACTTTTCTTCTCAACAAGGGATAGGGCTAGGGCTAGGAATTTTTTACGAAGTCCCAAAAGACCCGTCCCGTCCCTTTTTGCTAACTAATCAGCTATAAACTATAATTAGTTAAGTTAACTTTAGTGATGGCTCGGGTTGAAGTTCCATTTGATCTGAGATTTGTATTTATAACTTGTTATGTCAGAATTGTTGGTGACTTTGTGTTAGAGTCTTGGTAAAACTTAGTTTTGGAGTCATTGGTGAACTATTTTGGAGAACCAAGTTATGTGTTGAACTTGGTGTTCTGAGTGATTTTGGTGTTTTATGGTGAACTTTGTGGTATGTGCTGAACTTTGTTGTTGTTATATGTTTGGTTATGGTTTAATTAAATTGAGTATGGTTTTTTTTTTTTTTTGGAACATAGATGGGAATTTGGGTTTGTCCCATTTGTCCCTAGTCCCTGTAGGCCCGTGACGGGCAGGCCTTTTCCTACTAGTTAGGGCTCAGGATAGGGCTCGGGACAGCTATTAAGTAGCCCTAGTTTTAGGGCTTGGACCATTTTTTAGAAAAAGTCCGCCCATCTTTCCCATGCTCAGCCCTACTCAAACTTGTGCATTCTGTTGTGCACTGCACTGCACTGGATAGGGAGACTAGAGTCTAGACTGTATGGGAGTAACTTTAGCACCAACAAAAATGTATGTATGATGCTTTTTAGTACATAATAATAAGGGTTAAATGTACTTTTCATACCACATGTTTGGCCGAAGGTGGCTTTTTAGTACCGGATATTTGGTTTTGTATACTTTTGGTACCAAACGTTTGAAAAAAATGTGGTTTTTGGTACATCCATTAGTTGGCCGTTAGTTTTTTCCGAAGTGACATGTGCAAGTCACGTGACCGACCCTAAACTTTCGATTTTATTCAATTTAGTCCCTCAAAATATTCCTAACTTTTAATTTGTTTAATTTAGTCCCAAAACTTCAAAATCAATTCCAATTTAACCATTGAACCCAATTGACCAAGCCGGACCTAGCCTAGGGCTAGGTCCGACCCTGGTTCAGGGTCGCTAGACCCAGTCAAACCTGACCCAAGGTCAGACCTAGCCCTAAACTAGGTCCGGTTAGGTCAATTGGAACCTAGCCCAATTTGGGTCGAATATGGGCTAGGTCCCAATTGACCTAGCCTAGGGCTAGGTCCGACTCTGGGTCAGGGTCGGCTGGGCCCGGCGACCCCAACCCAGGTTCGGACCTAGCCCAAGGCTAGGTCCGGCTAGGTCAATTGGGTTCGATGATTCAATTGGAATTGATTTTGAAGTTTTGGGACTAAATTAAACAAATTAAAAGTTACGAATATATTTGAGGGACTAAATTGAACAAAATCGAAAGTTTAGGGTCGGTCACGTGACTTGCACATGTCACTTAACGGAAAAAAACTAACGGTCAACTAATGTATGTACCAAAAACCACATTTTTTTCAAACGTTTGGTACCAAAAGTATACAAAACTAAACATCCGGTACTAAAACCACATTCGGTCAAACATGTGGTATGAAAAGTATCTTTTAACCCAATTGCAGATGAAGAAGACATAACATAAGAGAGATTGGCATAATTTATATAATTTGATTAAAGCTCTCTCTCTATATATATATATTATATGGTTCTAGATTACAAGGAAAGGAAATCTTCATAATTAAAGGGGGCACACTGGCTTGCTATCAATCACTATAGCAGCTTCTAAAATACTATCATCATCATCATCATCACCCAGGCAGGCAAATATAGAAAAAGTAATAAAAGAATAAGAAAAAAGATCCTGATTAACCACAAATCAAAATGATGACATATATGGAGACGTAGTAATTAACAATAGAGTTTCATTGCCATTGCGAGATTTTGCTTGATTCGTCCATCCAACCCATTTAGCTTTCTGAATCAACGGTGGCTCGGTGGTGCTGCTGCTGCGGGTGGTGTCGGAGGCTTGCACTGATAGCACTTAGCAAAGAGCCCGAAGGTGTCGACTTGCCTCACAAAATTGGTCACGCTGGCCCACCCTCCAAACCCGAACCCTACGACCAGGACCCATCCGACTATAAACGCGTTGATGGCATACATTGCCGCCCAGCTCGGTAGGAAGAACGGTGGCTTCTCCGCCGCATTCTGCAATAATACATAATCCATGAGTACTAAGTTTATAAAATGTCGATTGGACCTACTGATAGTTAAAGCGAGTTGCGATCTTCGGAAGCTAACCGAGTTTGAATAGATAACCTTTAGTAAGGATGGGCAAAAACAGTTCAGAATCGGACCAGTTCCAAAAAAACCAAATTCACATCCCAATCCAAAAACCGTTAGTCTAATTTTGTGGAATCGGTTCTGTTATGGACTTGTTCGATTCTAGACTGGATCGAATGTGGATCGAAACTAGTTTAGATTGGTTTTTTTTAATATATATAAAATTTGTTATATATCTCCATAAAAAACTGCACTAGCCGATTCCATAACTATTTTTTTGATGAAACAGTTCTGAACCGATTCCAAACAAATTAATATTTTTCTACTATAGACCAGAGCCAGAAAAAATTTCAGTTCTATTTAGACCGGAATCGTTTAAAACCATTCCAGATCTGAACCGGTCTAGTTTCCATTCCCATCCCTACCTCTCAGTAAGTGTGAAGGAAACTAGAAAAAGAATTGGTTTATTTGATGGAAAACATATATATATTTTTCAAGTTTAGTGGTGCAAAAGCAATTAAACTATTTTAAGTTAGAGAGACAAAGTTGGAAAAAAAAAAAAAAGTCCGCGAGGATCAAAATTAAAAGTTGAGAGTGGGTATACCTGGCGGGCGGAGGCGGTGCGGTAAGTGAGCATGTGAGCTAACGCTGGGATGATATAGACGGTGAAGCTAACAAGGAGGGCTCCAACTGCGGAGTTTATGGGTCCGAAGAAGGGGAAGATGATGGCTAGGAACCATATCGGCACTACCACCGGCAGCCTCGCTAGAGCCCGAAGGCATATGCTTTTCGTGTCGTGCATCCCGATCACCTTCTCCCACACAAAGTACAACGGAGTGCACGCGAAACCGAACGTAATGAACTACAAATCAAAGTAACAATAAGAGCGTGTACCAACTATATTAACTAACTTATAAGTTTATACTTATGAGACAACTGAATAATACACATTTTTTTTTATTCTGGATACAACTCAATCATTTTGACTTGTCTAACATTTGAAAAGAAATAAACGTTATGAAGATTTCCTAAAAAAAACTAATAATAAGAGGTAAAGTGAGATGATGTTACCTGATGGATGAGCATGAGGATAACGGCAGTGTCACGGAAACCGTTTTTTGGGAGGAGGGAGAAGGCGTTGGAGTGGTTTAGGAGTTGATCACCAAAAGCCCAGTACACGGCGGTAGCTGACGGAATCGTTAGAGTGAAAACGTAGAGCGTCGCGAATAGATAGATGTACTTGAACTTCTGTGGCTTCCACATCGCATGCATTATTTCCCTGCATAATCATTTTAAGGAAGCTAGAAATGAATTTCAAAGAGTACAAATAAAAGTCAAAGTAAATAAACAAAATTTAGAAGTGGTAAACAAATTTCATTTTTTTTTTTCAGGATTAAATTAAAAATAATTACATTTTTTAGAAATAAAAATGTATATTGCAGAAAATTGTCTCATGTGGCTTCCTAATGCTTAAAAGATTAAAACTTTAAGACACTTCACAAACAGCCCTCTATCTTAGAAATTTCCCGTATTAAATTAACCATACAAATTACACAGCAATTTAGCAATTCGTTATGGAATCCAATGAATTTTATAATGATTTGACCAAAAGTCCAACACAAGTAAGCACATGGCTTAATCATATCCATTTTAATGAATAAATAATATATAAATTATTAAAATAATGAGAGACAAAAGCTTACACAGTGACGGCGTGTCCCCCAAAAGTATACAGTATGTTGGTGGCGCCTGTGAAATACAGCACTAGCTTTTTCGGCCCTGAGTGGGTTACCCCTTCCACCTGTATATTATTCAAAATAAGTACCTAATCTTATTAATCTATTACATTTACCCCCCAAAACTCTTTTCTTTTTGTTTACCATATGATAGTAATGTAATTAATTAATAAAATTAAAACAGTAAGGGGTAATTAATTGGACTAACCTGACCGTGGACGACAGCAGCAATAGTGAGATACCAGGCAGTGTATGTGGTCATAAAGAGGCCGAGAAAAGACCATATACGGTAGTTGTGGAAGGAAGGTATAAATACGGTTGTGGCACAACATGCCCCAAATATGTATGTCCATGTCCTCTTATCCAAGTGGTCGTTTATGTAGTATATGTTACTGCTCACCAATTATATATATATATATATATATTAGATAATATTTACTTGCTGTGTTATTTATCAATCAGAATATTTAGACAAGTCATATGATCAACTTGACCTACTGCCTTAAGCTTTAAGATTATAGATAGATAAATGTTGGGTCTAATTTTTATAATTCAATATGTTAAGACTGAATTATGAGATTTATTAAAAGAAAAAAAAAGGAAAATAAGAAATTGTATATTTCGAAACATCATTAACCACACGCTTAACATTGAATACTTGCCACATGTGCTACAAAAAATAGTAAAATTTATATTACAGTGAGTGAAATAGTATGGACAATCTAACTTGTAAGTAGTAAATACCATGAACTATATCTAACTAATGGTTATTTTTAGAGCTATGAACTGAAATAAATTTAACGGAAACATTGTATTTTTTGTATATACATTTCTCTAAACTAAACTAGAAAATTTTCAAATTGGATATATATATATATATACTAAATTGTTGACTGTACATATCCACAGAGAATAAGACATTTATACTTGAATTAATATCTAAAAAAAATTCAAGATCTAAATTAAGATATTACTTACTAGTAAAGTGTTTACTACAATTTGAACTGGTTTCTAAGATATAATAATAAAATCATAAGATTTTTTTTTTTTAAATTCATAAAACCATTTTAAACAGTATTAAATATTAATAATAATAATAACTCCTTGGGGAGGACTTTAACCTTAATGCTCCCGGTCCGAACTTGCGAAAGCAATATAAATATATCAAAAAAAAAAAAAAAAAACTCCTAAAAACGCGGGTTTTGGCAATTCCAAATGTATAATTAGTTACGCAATCTGGTATTTTCGTAAATATTGTCATCGGAGGGTCCTCACTCACTCACCTCGCACAAGCAATCAGCTGAATGACGGAGCCGAAGAGCAAGAAAGTGCAGTTGAAGGCCAGCCCCGCCGCTTTCCAGTACGGCCCCAGCAACCCATCCAGCACCTCAAACCACTGCAAATTCAACCAAACTCTAAATCAGTTCATATTCCGTCGCCGGAGCCGAACCGACACTGCCGGAGGAGAAGAAGATCGAAACCTGAATCACGTGGTTCTTGAAGCTGACGTTCTCCTTCTCCTTCCGCGACCGGTACTCGATGTAGAGAACGCTGATCAGATACGCCGTCCAGCTCCCCAGGATACCGTAGAAGATCTGGAATACTATCCCCGACAGCATCCCCAGCTGCGAGAACGAGTACGGCAACGTCAGCAGCACTTGCGCCACCTGCAAATTCCGGGTTTAGGTTAGTCGAGTTCTCATATGCGCACTTACTGTTCGACGAAATTCCGCAGAGAAAAAAAAATGATTTTTTTAAATTACTTGGTTGGAAGCGCAGCTGAACCAAGCGTCCCAAGCAGATCCTCCATGCCAGAGCGCGTTCTTGACGCTGAACAGAGAATGGTTTTCATCCGTGTCTGCACCTTCTTCATCTCCACGTCGTCCTTCCTTAAGATCATGCTCTGGTTCGCCATAGTTAGCATTAGACGCAACTATTGCTTCTTCAGCCATCGAAGATCTGGATCACGAGAAAACGACGGGGGAAATGCGACAAAGCAAAGTCATAAATCCAAGGAAGAAGACGACAGGGATCGAGATAATCACAATAGTGGGATTTGCTTACCTTGCTGATTCGAGATTGAAAGAAGCCAAGTTGCTGGAAGTGATTTCACTGGAAAGAATCGAAAAAGATGGCTTTTTTGAAGGTGGGTTTGTGGCAAAGTGGGTTACTTATGCTGAAGAGAAAAGCAGAAATTTGGAGTGGTAAAGTAGAGAGAGAGAGAGAGAGAGGGTTGAAAGAGACGAGAACCCAAATTCCCCTGTTTTCCCACTTTGATTTCCTTTTGATTTTCTTCTTCTTCTTCTGATTCTTCTTCTTAGATTAGATGAAGGAGACGTGGTCCTAATTATCTGTTGAGGACTGATCCCTAAACAGCTGCGGTAGGGCTATGCTTTTATAAGGTGAAGAGCAGAGAAAGATGCTTCAATGGCTGACACTATCTAGAAGAGAGAGATAAGAAGAAGCTTGGTAGGACATTATTAATGTAATGTAATGGAATGGGGTCGTCTCTATGATTGTATGCGCCACACTTACCATTGCATTTTCAATTCCATCCCCCCTTACTATCTAAGACAGGTCTACCAAATTTGTGAGATTAGTTAGTTCATATACTACAACATTCTTAAAGGTATGTATATATGGTGTGAAAGTTTAGACGCTCTGATATTATGACATTATACAATTAATTGTTTTAAAATCTTAAATATTATTATTATATGAAAGCCCGAATAATTGTTTTATTATCTAAATAGGTTTTGAAAATGGACACTCATGCTAAATTTAGTCAACTACAAGGCTCTTCAACATTATATAATTTTAATTCTAAAAGATATATTCAGTTTTTATTGGTCATTTAAATTTTTATATTCGTCTCATTGCCCTTAATTTGTACCTCATCTAAGATTAAATTATGACATCTCCTTGTGTATTTGAGCAAAACCCTCACTACTCAATTGTTATTTTTATTGTTTATTTAGTAATTAGTGCTATATTTGCAAACCATGAATGATCATAGCATTTCTTAGAAAATCAAGTTTTTTTGTTACTTCAACAAATATTATATTTATTGATTATAAAAATAATAAGAAGAAAAAGGAGTGTCAATCTTATAAAACCTAAGCATATTATAAGATATTGGGAATAAATGTTGGGAAGTTAAAATTGGTGGAAATATGTGGCTGACCGTGTGCTTGGAACTTGTCAGAAGCAATGACTTCCATATGGTCCATTGAGGAAACATTTACAAGAGGTAGATACAGATTTTATTGTTCTTTATTTATGGTTTTACTTGGAGTATCTAGTAAGGATCCCTGAAATTAATGCTACCTAGTAATAAACTATAAAGTTATTTATATTATTATTATATCATGGCCACAATTTTTTTTATATTATTATATTTATTTAGAGTAGGACTTAAATAATTTTAATGAAAATAGAGTTAATTATTATTTTATTCATTAATTAGAGAGATTTAATTTTAAGTTCTATCGAGTTTTGAAAATAAAAAATATTTATAATTAGTTGCAAGTGTATATTATTATATGTGTAAAATATTATTCTCTATGTTGAAACATTTATGATATGAATGCTAATTTCTAATGAATCCATAACAGTTAGACAAAAAATATAAACCTAACAAATATTGATAATAAGGAGTATTCAGTTGGTACGCTAAATGTGAAAATGACAATAACGTTAATTTTTTTCCACTACAATAACAAATTGGATGATAATTTTTTACTCAATGTTTACTAGACAAAGACAATATCTCTGATATAATAATTTAGATTTAGAAGGTAGTATTGGATTTGTCTTGTTTGTACAGACATAGTAATTAGTAGAGATATTAATTACACAAATCATTATGGGATATTTTTTTTTACTATATATACAAAAAAAAAAATTTGTAAAATAAAATACAAGTTCAACGTTCCGGGGTAGTTCATAAGTTTAAAAAATATTTAAAAAAGAAAACTAAGATTACTCTATTGAGTAAGAAGAATACCTTGTTTTATACAATTTAGATAATTCACTTTCCTTCACGTTAAGCATATATGATTTAATTAATTACAGATTACAAGCCCCCACCAGTCCAAACCTCTAATGAATTACTTTGACGAGTTTATGTATGTTAAACACCAAACATAGTAACGGATCAAAAAATGATTAATTAGCTTAAGTCCTCACTATGTTTGCCCACCACACGACAACGCTTTCATCTTATTGATGACGTGACTATGATATTATCATTACGTATTTAATTTAACTTTCTTTCTCCTCAACTCCCTTAATTTAAAAATATACATATATTTAGTTATTATTTGAAGGAATTATAAAATTTCCTACATATATTTAAAGAGTGTCAGATTTGAATCCTATTAACAAAGTTTGAATCCTATAGGAGATGTCTGGCTGAACAGTAGGCTAAATACACCTATTAAATAAAATTAAGTTAATATGATGTTAGCTATAAATATCTTAAGAAATTTATTTGGTAGTAAATATTGTATTATATACTAAATTTATTGAAGTTATACCGATATTTTTCATAAAACGTTAAATTTTATTTTATTTTTCTCATAACTAGTGGGAATTGCCAAATTTCCGGTGGGGTTCACCGGAGTCTGACCAGGTACACTCAACCGACTAAGGTTTGGGATTTAACTTTAACTAGCTAGTATGTATTATTTTTTTATTAATTAGTATGTATATATTTATTAAAACAGTATAAATTTTAAACCAGGCACACTGATGTGGGAGATCTTGAAGTGTCGGATTTTGGCGTGCGAGTACTATATTTCATGCAGAAACGGCGATCTGAGCAAGACACATAGTAAACTATGATGTTTGACGTTTTTCGGTCAAGTTCTTTCGTTTAGGGGTCGAAATTGCAGTTTTATGTTTCTGTCAGTCTCTTTTTGTAATTTGTCGGTTTTGCTAGAGTCTGTTTGCAAATTTCAGATTTTTACCTAGGGCTAGAGTTTTTGTTTTCAGTATATAAGATATGTTTAGCATTCTTTACATTCAGATTATTGATATATGAAAAAAACTGAGGTTTTCCTCTACCATACGTCAATTCCTCGACATTCTTCTGAATCAACGAGTTCTTACGCCTCTATCCATTAGATTTTCGGCATTCTTAAAATCAACGAATTTTTGTGTTCCATCTATCCCCACCACGCTGAATCAAACACGTATATAAATACTAATACATAATTTATATATCATGAAAAACACCACATTATATCAAAAATTCTAATTGAATGTAGCATTTTATCCTGGATTTCTTACATTTGTGCATTTTACATAAATTATTGATAAGAATAATTTAAGGGCATTATATGAAGATTGATTAAATATTGCAAACATAATTAATTAAGATTTAGTGCAGCAAATATTTGAAGTTACGCGACATGGCATGATTTGTTGTTTGTTTTTTCTTTTTTAGCTAAAAAACATGATGATCATATATATATGTATTTACATTTGCATTAAGTAAAAAAAGAAACTACTCCTAAACTGAAGTTTGAGTTAAAGAAGTTTGATGAGAGTGGTCGGGTGAAGATGAGCCATAATGATGGGTGTGAAACACACGCTCGGTCACGCTTTAAAAGCCGACCGGACCACGCGCGTAGCCTCATGAAGCACAACCAACCACCACCTCTGCCACGCCGCCTGTGGTCGGGTCGGCCCAGGTTTCTATTTATAATCATCGCCATCTGGATCGGGCCCCACTTCCATTTTCATACAAGGAATCTCTCCTTTTTCACCTAAATAAATAAATATAAATTAGTCGCAATGTTATCCATTTCTTTGTAATTCTATCTTTGGCTTCAGGACCTTTGTGTCTTTTTCCATCTCTTTTTTTCTTTTATTATTAATTATCTTCAGAAATTTTGTTTTATTGTCTGCTTCTGTATGAACTGTATCTGAATTTCTATCACATATAATTAATTTTTTATTAGAAAAAACAGAGAATTTTTCTAATATATATATGTACTTTTCTGTCACTCTAGTCTAGTCTATGTACTCAATTCAGCATAATTTTCTTCTGGTTACATCTCAACAAACAACTTTGGCTTCAAGTGAAAACTTGCTGTCCAAAAGCTAGCTGTTTGGAGCCGTTTTTTTATTTACTAAATAAATAAATATTTATAATATAAGAGAAAATCACCTAATTGTAGAGGTTTGTTATTTTTAATAACTTAACTTTTTCTTTAATAACAATTAGTAATTTGTATACTAATTAAACTTATTGTAATTTGTAACTGGGTTTGGGTAACTAGTTCCTATTTTTAGTTTTTATTATTATTATATAAATAAATAAATAAGAAAGAATGACAAGCGTAATGTATATTTATATTTACCTTCTTTTTTTTTGCTGGGTTTATATTTATATTTACCTGATTATACATAGCATGAGTCTGCCTGGTGCAATTCCACATGGTTGGGCTTAGCGAGTCATCCATACCTTGAAACAAAATGAAATTTGATATTTAATCGTAAAATTAAGTAAACTTTAAGATGCCGTATCATATAAATATGAAATTTCATAAGACCCACGTGACATTTTATTTAAAAATGACGGAACTATAAAAAAAATGGTGATGTTCGATTATCGTCAATACAAACTGGGAGAAATTTTCAATTTTTTTTTATTTACTTAATTATGTTTGCTGATATTATTTTTTGGTTAAACCTGTGCTATTTGATTACACTTAATTATATTTCAAAATGTTTTGGCCAAAAAAATTATATTTCAAAATGTCACTTTTTATTATATCAACTAACATTAGTCATTGGTGAATGAAAAATTTACGGTGCATTGGAAAACTGACCTTGCATATGTTATTTGTATTATTTCACTAGGTTGGATATTGCAATTCTTTAAAGAATTTCATGAAATTGTTAATGAATTTAACGAAGAGCATGAACAATACATGAATATGTTTTAAAATAATATATTAATTTAACTATCCTTAAGTTATTTTTTTCTTGTGTGGCACTACCACGGAGGAAAGTTTTAAAAGGTTATGATTTAACAATAATCTAAAACGTAAATAATTATTCATCAACGTAAAACACAAAAAATTATTACCAAATAAACCTTAGTGCAAATGTAAACAATCAGATAGATTATGAACCCTTGAAAGCAGATGAACATTAGGGCAAATTGGTCATATACCTTTGGAAAAAAAAATATGTAGCTCTCAACTTGCATCAATTTTTCTACCAAAAAAAAACTTGCATCAATTTCGTTTTCAGCCTTTATTCTTCGGAACTTCAATCATCAATATCTCGAAAAGGAAGGAAAAGAATAAAATCCATAATATTAGATTGTCATTAATTTTGATAGACACGCTAAGACAATAAAGTATATGTATGATGCGTAGCATCCTCATTATCAATTTTATACATCTAATCTAAAGAAACATATAATCCATTATATAATTCTAGTTATATAATTCTAGTTGATTAAATTATATAATGACATGTGATAAAATTGATAGAAGATTCAAAATCAATCGTAAAAATTCGGCACAATGTGTATTATTATTGTGTCATGTGATGTAACATGCGATTTTGAGCGTTAAATAGTACAAAAATTATGTTATTAAATCATATTTAGTCATTTAAATTTAATTTCTATAAATATATTTATTTAATTTAATTTATCATAATATTATATACTCTTAAATATTATAATCAAAGAGTTATAAAAGAAATTATGTTACTGATTTACGAACAAATTTTTCATGTGAAAATAGAAGTGAACACCTTCTTAACGTCATAAGATATATAATATTTCTAACTTAAGTACATTATTATTAAAAAAAAAAAAAAACTAACCAACAATAACATATATACCTATGTTCTTTTAATATATATTAATTTAACAAACGATTTTGTACAAAATGCGAGTAAATTATATTTTAATATAAATTTCCATATAAGTGGGATTTAGCGTATGGCACGGCTCTAACTAGTACATACATAATTATAAGGACATTATTTGTCATTACCACTTAGTGTCCGTCCCAAAAAAATTTCTAATCTCTAATTTGGTTGCGGTACATTCGTAGTTTCAAAAAAAGTTGCTAATGTTAATATTTTTCCTTTTGTCTTTTTTTTTTTTGTCTTTTTTTGGCTGATTTATTTTTTAAATAAAAAAAGCTTAAAAAATTTAAATTTTTTTTTCATATTATGAAATTTCATATTCATTTTTTTTTTCTAAATATTATTAGTGATTTAAATGATAAAAAAATTGATTATTCAAATTATGTTTTTTTTTACAGAAAAAAAACCTGAATATTTTTTATGTATAATAACATGATTAGCAAATAAATTAGAAGTAATTATTTATATTTAATTATATTGTATAAAAATCATATGAGTCCAAATTACTTTGTCATTTTGTCTAAAATGGTTTGCTCATAGTGAATAAATTACTTTTTTTTTTTTTTTTTTTTCTATTCTAGTACCGATTGATAATTTGATGATGATGTGGCTGAAAATGGGAGCCAAAATGCCTTTGTCCATTGTGAGTAGAGAAATTATTGTATAGCACCGCCCTACCATGTGGCAATGAGGTGATGGATCGTCAGCCAATGAAGTTATAACAGGTGGCAAAATATTAGTTTCTTTCTACCACACGTCTTCAATTTATTGGCCGAAGGTCCATCACCTCATTGCCACATGACCAGTGTTTTTGCAATTTCATGACGGGAGCGTTAAATGTTAAAGCTCTCCCAAAGTGCGTCTCTGTCAGGTTTCAATCTCGAGTCGCCCATGTGAACACAACTCGCTTTATCAGTTAATCCAACAAATCTTGGTAGGTTTGCTGTTTCCTTCTTTTAGTTTTCAATTAAAAGATGTTGAGAGACAAAGGTCTTGGATCACCAAGGTCGACTTAAGTTAATTTTGATTTTTCGAGAAACCTTGAAACTTGGTCCATATCTAAGTTCATGCCCTATTTAAGTTGATCGATAGCACAATACTTAATATTTTAGTTATTTTAGATTTAAAGTTATTAGTCTCATAAATTAGAACGTTGCGATAGTTGGCAAATGTCGATTATGATGGTCAGAGCTTATAATTTTCTTCAGTGTACTAAATTTTCACATATATATATATATATGCGCGCATAATGTATCGGATTTAATACTTTCTCATCTGCATCTACATAGTAATAGACGTAATGTAATTAGCATTCACATGTACGTCTAATCAGAAAGATACGTGCATGACATATAGATATCTCCAAGGGCACACCCATTAGGGTTTGCCGCCACTTATATGAACATTTATTATTATTATTTAAAAAATCTAATGTTCTAAATAAAAGACTAGCTAGATTGTGGAAACATTAATGATGCCCCATTTGATTCTTCAATCGTTGTCTCTTGACATGTTCCATTGCACGATCGAAGCAATGAAGCTAGCATGCTTATATTTATAAACCAAATATATTATATAATTACGTATGTTTGGTGGGAATTAATTAGGTAGGTAGCTAGGGTTTATGAGATTGGTGATATTGGTGGCCGGCCGGAAAAGAGGATGAGTTGGGTGGAGCGGAGCCACCGTGGTTTGGGGCGGAGTAGAATCCTTGTATATAGTGGAATATGTTGCATAGATTCCTTACAAACAACCCACGTTCGCCTTCTTAAACGGGATTTTGTCGGCTTGGTGCATGTGTCTAATTTTATATTACACATTTCCCACTTTCTTCAACTATCTATATATATATATTTGCCCACTTCCAATTTTCCTTATATATATCTATATATCCAAACATTTATTTCCTTATTATAAAATAAATAAAAATCAATTAAGGTAGGACAAATCGAAGAAGTACCATCTTAATTATAATTTCTTATTATATATGTTATGTTATGAAAATAAATTTTGGCTTGATATTAACCGTTTGGAAACGGACGTATTGTATATATTATTATATTTAACAATTGCATGTGACATTTTAAAAATGTTTGTGTAGTTTATGGAACTTTAATGGGTGGGTTTAGTGGAAGAAGTAATGAGTAGTGAAGAGATTAGCTTCATGCCACTTCGTCACCAACCACCGAAATGACGAATATGTCCCTTATTGGATCATCTCCTTTTATATATATATATAAGCATTGTATAGAATACTATATATTGTAGGGTTTTTTTAGGGCATTAATTGGGACTTATAATTCGGTTATTATATAAATTGAGTGCTCTAACGAAACAATTGATTCACTTATATATTTATCGGTACATAATATTATACATAGATACGAATTCTATGAACAATCATTTCTCAGTGAGAAAAAAACCCTTTCGACTAAGGCAGGAGGTCAAATGGTTTTGTTTCCCACTTCTTTAATCAATCTTTATATATAAAATGTGCATTTTTCTCAAGGAATAAAGTGGACGTGGGGTTATAAGTGGGGGGGCAAAGGCATCATTTAAAGAGATATAAGAAGTTTTTTTTTTTTTTAATAAAAATTTATTATTGCAAAATTTGAGTATATGGAGCTAAGCTAGCCAAGAAAAAACAACTGCGTAGAAGGTTAGTGTATATATATGACAATATTGTTGATATGGCAAACACAAAATTGCGAATATGTGGATTTTCTTTTCAACGTCGACTTGAAAAAGGAAAGTGATTGGCTAAACTAGGTCATTCCATCAAACTATTTCCTAAATTTAGAATTCTTTAGAAATTAATTCTTAAAATCGGCTTTTTCATATGTTTAATAAAATATACTATTTACATTGCATAGGTTGTAAACACTCGATTTTGACCCGGACGTAACGACGTTACACATGGTACGTCAAATTCCGGACGCGTCAAGCCACAAAGTCTCCAAAAATGCTTAAGGGCACATTAGGGAAATTATTATAAAATATATTTTAAATTATGTCGAATATATTTAATATTTTCGGAATTATTAAAAATATATATATAATAATTAGTTTTTTATTTTTAGAAAATTATTATTTATCTCCAGATATTATTTGTTTATTCAAAAAATAATTATCTGTAAAGATATATATCCTTAGGAATATTCTCTAGAATAATTATCTGTTAGCATTTTTTATTTAAATTTTATCTGTAATCTAGACTAGGTTTTTAGTATAAATAGGGGTCTAGGTTTACATTGTAAAGGACACACAGAAAAAAGCCACTACAAAGCAATAATACATTATTTATCGGGGTCTGCGCGATTTTTGTCCTCTAGTGCTCAGATTTTTTTTTTTTTTTCATCTTCCGCCCTGGTTCCGTGACCTCCCCAGGACTGCCGGTGCCGCCCCTCCGGCCACTCACTCCCTCCCTCTCTCTCTCTGTCTCTGTCTCTCTCTTTCTCTCTCTCTCTCTCTCTCTATTCTCTCTCTTCTCTCTCTCTCTTCCTCACGCAGGCACCGGCAACCCGCCCTTCGTCCACCGGCGAAGTTCCAGTCCGAAATTCCGACCACCGCGACCCCTTCGTCCACCGGCGAAACCACCGTCACCATCACTGCCGGACCACGACCGGAGTAGCCATCCGAAGCCCCGCCCGTGCCGTTCCCTTGCTGCATCTCTGTCTCGCATCGCCCTCACTTCGCCGTTCGCCCCAGCCAGTCAGTTGCTGCTCCATCTGCAAGACTGTCCGCCCTCGTCCGGTCGCCACCGTTGCCGGCGACCTTGCTGCCCCGGTGCCGGTGAGTTCCTCCATTGTTGCTTGCAGGTGATCCCGCCATTGCTGTTTAGTTCAAGTTTTTTTTTTTGTTATTATTATTACCATTATTATTATTATTATTATTATTATTATTATGTTAATTGGAAAGTTTAGATGTAGACTCAACTGGATGACATGTTTTATTGTATGTATATGTGTATGACATGTAATTATTAAATTGTATCATGATTTTGAACATGCTTGATTTTATTTAGATTTTATCTCAATTATGAATTTTAGATGCTTAATAGGTTTTTTTAGGCTCAGGTTTGTCATTAATAATGGTTCGCATAAAATTTGCATTGTTTTTTTTATATAACATTAGATTAATTCGACGTAACGCATGATTAAAAAATAAAGTTGGCAATTAAGTGAATTGAGTACCGAAAAGACGTGGTTAAAAAACATATTTTTAATTCGTAATAGAACCCCCGAACTCGAATTTCTGATCGTAGACCGGTTTTATACCTAGGTGTTTAATTCGTTATTCGCTTAAGTAATTTAGGGATTCTAGTTAGCCTTATAATTAACTAGTGGCGACTCTATTTAAAATCCACGTTTTCAAAACGTAATTCGCCGTAGATTAGATTTAGGTCTGACATAGGTTACAAATAAACTTAAAACGAAATATAATACAAATAAGATTAAAAAAAATTAAAAAGATTAAAATTTAAATGTATGAAAAAAAATTAAAATGAAATAAAAAACAATAATTAATTAAATGATGAAAATGCACATTAAAAGATAATCAAACCAAACAATTTTTTGTAGATTTTAATTCTTAAAAAATATGTGAAATTAAAAGATAAAATTTAAAATAAATAAGTTTTGAAACAAATATATGATGATATAAAAATTCATTCTTAAATTTAATATATTGATTTTTCAAATTTTAATTAGTTTATCTATTATTTTTCTAGTCACTAATTTTTATGATTTTATAAATTTAACATGTTTTATCTGGGGTTTATGAACGTTTTTATTTTTATATTTTCATACTTAAAAAATCACGAGTATTTAGTTCCTTTACATTTTATATCATTGTTTTTTTTATAATTTATATCTTTAGCATAATTTTTTTTTTTAGATTTTTTTTTACATTTAATATTTTATTTTTTTAGTTTATAAATTTTACATATAATTACCTTTTCAAATTTTTTCATATATTTCTTGTATTATAATTCAGTTTAGGATCAAATGTAACAAAATATAATAGGATGTAAGTAGAAAATAAAAATGATAAAAAAATCCTATATTTTGGGAATTAGTTTTTAAAAAAACCTAGTTTAGTAAGTTTCGTAAGCCGACCTATTTTGAGAATTCACTCGTTTTTTTTAAGATCCCCTCTTAAGTACTTATCGAATGTTCAAATATATAGTATGGGAAGTTGTTGCAACGTAAGCTAACTTTTTTGAACACTTACTACCAGTAGCTAGCTAGCTAGTTATAATTAGTACAATATATAAGTAAGTAAAGAAGAAGATTTGGTAAAGAAGAATTAAGTAAGATTAGCTAGAATACAAACTAAAGCTTAGTAAAAAGAATATTACATCTTTAATGATTGATGATAAACAAGTGTGATTAAAGATTGAATGGAATATTTATTAGTTAGAGATAAGTATGGGAAAGAATTGAGGACCCACTCATTGGTATCACATTTAATTTATTGGATGTTTGTTTCTTCATTCATCTTCTTGGTCCAAAGCATATATTATTTCGGATCATGTTGCCAAGTCAATATGGTCCCAATATATATATATTGTGGAGTCAGTCACAAATAGGCATCAAAGCTATAAATGGCACTTACCCAAGTATTAGGTTCTACATCTTTGTTTAGGAGATCGAATAATTCTTCTAAGTGAATTTATACAGTGATAAGAGATACATAAAATTAATCATTAATAATAATTTATAAAAAGTTAAATTATATTCTCTTTATAACACCTTCATACTTCTATATGACACTCTCCACTCACTTCATAATAAACTTTTAGTCCAAAGTTACCATTTCAAACCAGATAAAATAATCATATAGCGAAAGTGAAGTGTCAAGTTACTTAGTAGGTTACTCTATTTTGCATAAACCAACTACATAAGTTTTCGAAGTTTTTCTTTTCTTCGTATCATAAATTTCTAGACATAAGTGATTATGACAATCTAGTGATTAGCTTACTCTTATATAGTTTTGTTTCGAAATCTCAAATTCAAAACACTTCGGAAAGTCACCTCGTGATAACATGATTAAAAATATCAAATCCCCATAGTTACGGTATAAGGTAGCAAAATCCCTTATCGGATAAGCTATTCTCCACACAACTTGACTCATATACTGCGTCAAGCTTAAGAGGAGGTGAGTAGAATTAATTAGACTTAACGTTCGACCTCTTAATTATATTAAACTGCTGGTGGTTACGTCGACATGACCGGTGCATGCATTAATTAATAAGCTATTTTGTAAATAAAAAAGCACGACTAATATATAGCAAATGAATTTAGATTCGCTAATACTAACAAGTTCATTTTTTTCATTTGGCAAAAGAAAAACGTCGGTAATGCTTGAAAAAGAAAAAAAAAATCTGAATTTAAGAATAAATTTATCCTTATATATATATATAATTGCTTAAAATTACTTCAGCTGCCATTATTCAAATATCCATCATTGCTGCTCAAGTTATAGACTTTTTACGTGTTTAAGAAGGTGTGCCATGCTACAGAAACCTGATAAACTCTGCAGCCAATTGGTGAACCTTATTTATGGTTATTAAAAAGGTTATTATGAATTTAAAGTTTGGTGCTACGTAATGATGATGATAATAACAACTAGTCTTATTTATTTACATGCGTACAAGAAGAAAGAATATAAAGACGAACGTCGATTAGACAGCAGTGGTATAAAAAATAATATATAGTGTCATCAAGAATAAAGTAGTTTTGGATGATTAAAAGTGGGGATTTGTGGGTTTCCAAAGCTGACCATAAAAGATCTTCTTTTTATTAATTGTTATTATTATTTAGTATTCTTCTTATTCTTGTATTTTGGTAGGGAATTTATTTATTTTTATAAACAATGAATATCTTATAATATATACATATAGTGTCTTATGATGTGTGATCCTTCTTTTATTCCATGTCTTCTTCTACATGTTAATAATGTTTTCTGTTATCTCTTCAGGCTTAGTTTGGGTCACCTCGACCGCGACCAATTACCGAGTGCGATTGATATTTGTTTATCTATATATATATATATATATGTATATATATATTATACATATGATTATGAACATAATAGTTTTTTTTTTATATATATATTTACATTGCTTTCGCAATTTCGGGCCGGGAGCGTTAATGTTAAAGCCCTCCCCAAGGCGATGTCTCCAGCGAGTTCCGACCTCGGATCGCCCACGAGAACACAACTCGCTTTACCAGTTGGTCCAACCAACCTTGGGTACATAATAGTTAATATACGGCTGAGCTAACTACTTTATATACGAGCGTCTTGAATCTGGGCCTGGCCTTTTTGTTGCTTGGGTTTTGTTGTCAAGCTAGACCTTGTTTGAATTGGGCTTGTTTTATTTTATTTGCTGTTGTTTCTTTATCCGATCCGGACCTTGTTGCTTTTAAGTTATTAGTTGTGGGACTGATTTCTTCATTGTACAAACTCTGGGGTTAAACCTAGGACTTCGGTCTAGGGTTCCCTATAATATATAGTGGTTCTAAGGTGAAAGGGTACCACTTGAAGGAATTACCCTTGTTGATCCGCAATTCCTCTTTTCTTCATTCTGTTCGTCTTCTTCATTATGCCTAGGGTTACATAAATTCACATGGAAAGTTCATCTTCCAAATGGTGGTTATTATTTTATTAAGGGAATTGGGACATATACTTTTGACAAAGATAAAAAGTTGAAGAATGTTTTACATGTTCCTGGTTTTAAGTTGAATCTCTTATCTATTTCCAAACTTACTAGAGATTTGAATTGTACTGAAACATTTTATCCGAATTTTGCTGTTCTGCAGGACCTCTCAAATGGGAGGGTCTTGGGGACTGGGACTGAAAACTCAGGTCCATATTTTTTCAAATCCAATTGTGTAAATGCTGATCATATTTCCAACTCTGTTGTTATAATAATGCCTTTTTATGGCACAAAAGGTTTGGACATGCCTCTTTGAAGGCCTTACAACATTTAGACAATCTTTCTTTTCCTAAGAATAAAACTGTAGTTGTTGATAGCTATCATGTTTGTCCTAAAGCAAAAATAATAAGAAATCATTTTTCCAATTCAAGTTCCATAGCTGATTCTATTTTTGACTTAGTGCATTGTGATGTGTTGGGGTCTTATCATTGTCCTACTTATGATGAGAAAATATATTTTTTAACCCTTGTGGATGACCATTCTCGTGTCCTGGGTTCATTTGATGCAATTCAAATATGATGTTTCTTTGGTTCTGAGAAACTTCGTTTCCCTTGTTGAAAATCAATATGAAAAGTGTGTTAAGTGTTTCAGAACTGACAATGGTGGTGAATTCTTTAATGAGCATGTCAGTAATATTTTCTCAAAAAAAGATATTTTACATAAAAGTTCTTGTTCGTATACCCCTCAACAGAATGACAGAGTGGAAAGAAAACATAGACACCTCCTTGAGGTGGTCAGGGCTCTTAAATTACAGGCTTTTATTCCTAATCGTTTTTTGGGAGAGTTTGTATTGAATGCTTGTTATATTATCAATCTTTTACCTACAAAGCTCCTAAAGGGACTCTCCTCTTGAAATATTCTCTGGGAAAAGACCTTTATTTTCTCATTTAAGAGTTTTTGGTTGTTTATGCTATGCTAAAAATATGATGGTGACTGACAAGTTCTCCTCTAGAGCTATCCCTTCTGTTTTTATGGGATACTCTGATTCTAAGAGAGGTTATAGGCTCTATAATTTAAATAGTCATAATTTTTTTTGTAAGCAGAGATGTTCGTTTTAATGAGAGCGTATTTCATTTTGAACATGGAGAACCTGAACAGATGCCCATATTTTTTTAAAGCACTTTCTTTGAGGATTTCAATGATATAAACAATTCTGAAGTTTTTAAAGATGAGGAACTTGTCAGACCTAAATCTAACCTACGGCGAATTACGTTTTGAAAACGTGCAATTTTGAATAGAGTCGCCACTAGTTAATTAAGGCTAACTAGAATCCTAGATTACCTAAACAAATAACGGATTAAACACTTAGGTATAAAATCGGTCTACGATTGGAAATTCGAGTTCGGGGGGTTCTATTACGAATTAAAATATAATTTTTAATTACGTCCTTTCGGTACTCACTTCACTTAATTTGACAATTTATTTTTTATCACTTATAATTGGTTATAAACACGAACGACAATAAAATATAATAACATTAACGACTATCATTTATAGTTAAATCGACACAACTAACATAAAGAATGTGCATAATTAACCCTTTATTGTTTAATTAATCTAAATTAATCAATCTGAATTATTCATGTCAAATTAAATCTAACAATGTAACATAATAAGAATAAACAATGTTGTAACATGTAATTGGCATTATTTACCTATAGTTAAATTAAAATTAACTTAATTACCTTAATTTAATAATAATAAATACAAAAAAAACAAATAAATCGAATAATCTGTAAATCATTAAATAATAAAATAAATAACATAAATTAACAATAAAATAAAAAATTAAACAGGAAAAGAAATACAGAAACGGGATTTGAATCCTTACCTGCGGCCTGCTGCGAGTGGACTTCAACGGCGGGGACGGCAGGGAAGGGCCACCGGTGGGCGATGTGACGGCAGGGACGGCGGACACGGAGGCGGGGACCGGACGGCGGCACCACGACGAAGCACATCAGAGGAATTCCGGCGAGGTCCTGGCGGGTGCGGTGGCTGAGCGATCAGGCCGAGGGCGGCGGCGTCATGGCCTGGGCGGAGCAACGGAGAGGACGGGTGGTGTCTGTAGCATAATTAGGGAGCAAATTAATTTAATTATATTTTTTTTTTTTAATGAAGTGTGTATTCATTATTCATTCATTTATAGTAAGGTGGACGTTCCAGATACTCTATAATTTTTTATATTTTAAAATCAGACTAATATGAAATTGTTCCTAATAGTAATTGTTAGGTTCCGAGTCTAGGGTCAACGGGCGGTCGACTCAAGTCTCGTTCCTCACTGGAGATATTGCGGATTCGGTGCTCTCGGGTTGTGCTGTCCTAGCTTGTGTCCTTCCGTCCTTAGCTTCTCTTCTCTTCTCGCCCTGTAAGAGGGGCAATACCAGGCACAGAGGGGGGGTGGTACCTGATGAACCCTCTCTGATGCCTAAGTCAGTACGGTTTTAGAGAGATAAAGCTAGAGAGATGTCAGAGTAAAATTATGCAACTTGCCAAGATGATCAAATGAATAGTGGAGGTGTTGTATTTATAGGCAACGATGTCATTAAGGTGGCTTAATGACATCGTTAACCTTTAAACACAATTAATTATCCTTTAAACACATAATTAAGACTTTAGGGCACGGAGAAGGTTGGCAGAAATAAACCGAGTGTGGGAGTCCAAGAATGGTGCCGGGGCCCTTGGGGGGAAGGAAAATCCGACCCCCAAGGGTAGGGGTTGGGTGAGGCCACCCAACCCCTCCTAGGGGAGATAGGGTTGGCTAGGGGTGAGCTCGGGCCGGGACGGGCGAGCTTTTACCTGAGCCCGAGCCCGAAATTTTTGGGACACTAATTTTTAGCCCGAGCCCGAAAATGAAGAAAATGGCCCGCCCGAGCCGGGACTTCGGGACTCGGGCTCGGGCTAGCCCGAATTTTAACAAAAAATCTGAAAAAATAAAAAAAAAATAAAAAAAAAATTCAAACATGGAGGAAGATGGTTAGATACTAGTAACTAGTACCCACTAGATAGTTAGATAAGATGGAAACTAACTAAATAGTTAGATATTAACTATAGTTAGTGGGGAATATATATAATTATATATATTTATATAGTATTAAAAAAAATTCGGGATGGGCTCGGGCTTTTCGGAATTTTGGCACAAAAGCCCGAGCCCGAGCCCGAGCCCGAATTGAAAATAAAAGTCCCGCCCGCTCGGGCTCGGGTCTATTCGGGACCAGGTTTTTCGGGACGGGCTCGGGACGGGTTTTTCGGGCTTTCGAGTTTTCCTGCTCAGCCCTAGGGTTGGCCAACCCTATCTCCCCTAGGGGAGGTCGGGTGTGGCCACCCGACCTCACCTAGGTGAGTCTAACTTGGCCGGACGAGCGCTTCGGCCTCGTCCGGACCGTTGGTGTTTTCGCGAAGTGTTCGGGTTGAAGTTTCGATTTACAATCATTAACGGGATAATTAAAATGAAACGAATCGGGAGTCAACGGGTTCAAATTGGGCGTATATCCATCACATGCCCCCGAGTCAACCAATGGCCTAACCCTTGATTGACTCTATTTTAGGATGGTATGACACGCGCAATTTGAAACCGGGATTTTACCTTCTTGTCTGAATGCTTACTTACCCATGGATGTGTGCCTCTGACTCTGCCCCCTGCCTTATAAGATAGAGGAGTTGTAAATGTCAGAATAGCACGGACACGTGTCCAAGCACGCGTCCGTCTGAGGTGGAACTAATAAATCTGTCCTTGCTACGGGCGTATACTCGAAAAATACACGCTCGCATAGGGATGCAATACGAGTATGGCTAAGCGATTCATACTTCAATTTCATGCCGGGATTTGCCTAAGTGGAGAAAAATTTAATTTTGGTCTAAAATTTTTTCTAAGTATGGGATGCTCAAAAATAAACCTATGGGATGTTAACTTGAGTGGAGATATGCCCAACCATAGTCTAAGGGAGGTAAAGATGATAGTTTTTCTTTAAACCTTAGATCTCATCTAATTTTAAATGGAGGGTTGTGATTATGTCACTTTAAAAAACCCTACACCTTTTCAAATATATAGGAGAGTTAAGAAAATACCTCACTTAGCCACCATTGTCATCCTTTTCCCTTTTTCCTCACACTTGGAGACCAAGGGAGGCATTCTTGCACACCAAGGGAGGGGGCCGGCCAAAATTCTGGTGGTGGACCAGAAATTCCGACCAGCACGGACGGAGGGAAGTCACCGGCACAGGGCGAAGGCGGCGGCGAAGGTTTCCGGCTGAACGGCGGCAGCTGATTGGGACGACAATCCGGCTAGCGGCGGCGCGGAGGGCGAGCTAGCAGACCTGGGCGACAGCGGCGCTGGGCTGAGGCGTGGCTGGCGATCGACGGGGCACGGCGGAGGCGAGGTCCGACGCGGGCGACTCCGACCAGCTCGCACCGGGACGTGGCTGAGGTGGGGCGATTGAATTCAGCTCCGGCGACGGCGGTGGAGGGCAATTTCCGGCGAGGGGTTGATTTCCGGCGGTCTTCCAATTTGAAATTCGGACCCGTTTATCGAATCGGGTCGGGTTTTCCCAAGGTCCACTCTTTTCCTTTCCGTTGTCGTGCAAAATATTGATTTTTGAATTGCCGATATTCGATTGCCGGTACTTGATTGAATATGTGATTGCCGTGGATAGCCGTAGTTAGTTGTGGATTTGGGAAAGAATTTTTGGCCGGTCGTCCGGAGATAGTTTCTTTTCCGATTAAACTATCCCCGTTTTGAATTTGATGTCGAGGCGCCATTTGTGTGTTGATTTCCGTTGGAGGGCGTAATTGTAATTTTGCCCAAGAACCGACTTTGGGTTCGGACAAAATTGTTCGATTTGGTTGTCGTGGTGTCCTTGGCGCATGTTTGTTATCTTTGTTGGATGTCTTCGAATCCTTGGTTGCTGTTAGTCAGGTACCGGGGAACTCCCGGTTTTTTCGGGAGTTTTCTCGTTTTGACATCTATCATGCCGTGGCAGGTACTATATTCTTGGTGGTGTCCCCGCACGCAGACTCTGCAGAGGCGTTACATCCTTCGAAGGATGAGTGAGTTTCTTTTCTCTTCTTTTCGTCGCATTACTTCCTTTCCTATCATTAGCTTAGTGTTGCGATCTGAGCCGGGGTGTTAGTCGAAACTTGATTCGAACTTTGGGATTTCTTGCTACCTTTGACTTAGGTCTCGCTGCTTTGTCGGAGAACCATCTGACTAGGTCTGATTATAACGAGAACGTTACCTTAGGTGATATCTTCCCCTTAGATGAGCCTCTATATCCCTTCCTCCCCTCCTTGGGGAATACCCGCCAGACAGTGACAGAGCCTCCCAGGGGGAAGGTCGTTGTTTACCCTTCCCAGATCCGATTTGGACTGCGGCTGCCTTACTGTGATGATCTTGTAGAGTTGAGTAGGTTCTTTAGGATTTCTCCTGTGAACCTTGCTCCTAGTGCCCTCCGCGTCTGGGTGGGCTTCCGGGTGTTATGCCACTGGTACTCCTGGAAGTATTTACTGGTTTTGTTCCGATGCTTCTATCGATTCCAATATCAGAGGAAGGTAGGCTTTGCGAGTTTTGTAACTCGCCATCCGTCCCTCAAGGATTCCCGATTTGCTGATTTCGGGTTGAGTGGGGTCGAGTGGGATACCTCTCTTCGCTTCGTGGCCCGGAGTGACAACTCGGCGAGCCACTGGGCTAAACATTATTTCTTCATTACGGATCGATATGTCACTTGGTCGGTCTTGAATGAGGATCGGTCAGATGGCTGGCCTGTCTTCGGGGAGTTCTCTCCTGTGGATTTAGAGACTATGAAGACCATCCATGAGAGCAACAGGACCCGGTCATACTGCCCCGTGTCCTTAGTGACCGAGACGGATCTTTATGAGGTAGGGATCAGTTTGACTCCTGACTCCGGGGGTTCGGTATGTTACTTAGTCTTCTCATCTTTATTTACTTTCTGCTTTTTCTTTGTAGGTTGGTTTCACGGAAAAACCTATAACGTGCAGGCAGCACCGGTCGATCTGAGCAAGAGGAAGGCTCCATCTAGCTCTACCCTGAAGAAGTCCCCCATGTTTGGGAAGAAGGCTGGGGCCTCTGGTATACTTCCTCATGTTTGCTTCTTTATGGTATACTTGTGTTTTCCTTACCTTGTTTTTCTTGTACTGCTAGGGCACTCTCCCCTGGTGACCGAGAGGGTTGTCTCCGTAGGCAAGGGCTCTGAGCCTTCCAAGTCGAAGTCGCGGAGATCTGACTCTGAGGCCGGGGCCTCGGCTGTCAAGAGGAAGAAAGCTACGGATCCTCCTCCGCCTGTTGTTCGTCCCCCGACTCTGTCTCGCGATAAAGAGATGGTGGTCGAAGAGGCGCCTTCCCGAGCTGATAAAGGGAAGCGACCTGTTGGTGATGGTTCCCCTGCCCCCCAGCCGAGGGCACGGTCATCAGGTTCGATCTCCACCTTGTCACTGATGCTTCTATGTTTATATTTTCCTTTGACTTGCTTTGTTTGTATAGGTGGGCCTCCGGCTTTGAGTCGGAAGGATTTCGCACGCCTTACTGACGAGGATATCGTTGGGTCTGAGTGGACTCCTTTCGCTGGTTTGAAGGAGTTCCACCTTGATAGCGGCTCTTCTTTGCGGACTCCTGAGGTTGGCATCCGTGTGCTTCGCGGTGCCATCCCTCCTGGCGATCGTGCTGCTCAGCCTAAGTCTCCTGGTGAGACCCGGTGCTTCGTTCAGGGTGTACTATCTCGTTACGTGCCTGTGAGTTGTTCCTCGCTTTCTCCTTTTTACTTTCATGTGGTTGCTTTTCCAGTTACTCATCTCTTGTTTAAATTTTCAGGGTATGTCAGACATGGTGAACATGTCATCCCTTGTGCTCGAGCTATCCGACGAGAAGAAGGCTCTTGAAGACAGCCAGGTCTCCCTGAAGGCGGAGCTCACCACTGCTACTGAGAAGGCGCGCCTATCCGATCTGAAGATGCAGGAGCTCAGGGACCAAGTGTCCTTACTTGAGGCTACCGTAGGTAGCTTACGCCGGGAGGCTGAGGTCGCATCTTCACTCCATTCTGAGGAGTTGCGGAAATTGGAGGCAAGGTGCCGGGCAGAGGAGAGGACTGTCGCAGTGTCTGAGTACAAGGCTTCCACTGCCTTTACTGCTGACTACAGTGTGCGGCTCACTCAGGAGATGAACCAGTTTGGTGAATATCTCGTTGATCATATTTTTTGCATTGATCCTCAGTTTCCGGTTGGCGATCTTGGTGATTTTGGACCGTACGCTACTGGTTACATGGCTGTCCTTAAGGGTCAGGCTGCTGTTGCAGACGAGCCTGCCCCTACACAGGTGGATGCTACGCCTGTGGATATTGACACTTCGAACTCTTCCTCCTCTTCCTCCATCTCTGCTGGTGGTTCGGCCTCAGGGGGTCAGGGTGACTCCCCAGAGGGCTCTGGTTGATGTATTGACATCTTTCTATCTTTGTATATATGACCATACTCTTTCTCCCCTTTGATGGGTTGAGTATCTTTTGGGACTGCTGTGAGATTTTGTGTTGCTTTCCTTTTTCGTATTGTGTTGTTGGCTGTGTGGTTCACTTGGCTTTACATGGGTACTTCGTATGCTTTTGTATGTACTCCTTTGATTATGGACTCTTCTCTTGGTGTGTTTCCTTTACTTATCCTTCTTTTGTGTTTTCCTTCATGCCATACCTGCTATTTCATCAAGGAAAAACATTATGTGTTCTTCATATCACTTTACTTTGAAATTACTTTCTCATGGGGTTCTTCTTAGTATGGTGTAATGCTCTCTTCTGATACCCTTTGAATGGTATGTATGGTATTGTTAGACCAAAGATACGCTCTTGGTGGGCGTCGAATCTGTTCACGAGACAGGCTCTCGGAGGGCACTTAACGTTTCACAGGATAGGCTCCCGGAGGGCACAGGTTAGACCAAAGATACGCTCCTGGTGGGCGTCGAAATCTGTTCACGAGACTGGCTCTCGGAGGGCACTTAACGTTTCACAGGATAGGCTCCCGGAGGGCACAGGTTAGACCAAAGATACGCTCCTGGTGGGCGTCGAAATCTGTTCACGAGACTGGCTCTCGGAGGGCACTTAACGTTTCACAGGATAGGCTCCCGGAGGGCACAGGTTAGACCAAAGATACGCTCCTGGTGGGCGTCGAAATCTGTTCACGAGACTGGCTCTCGGAGGGCACTTAACGTTTCATAGGATAGGCTCCCGGAGGGCACAAGTTAGACCAAAGATACGCTCCTGGTGGGCGTCGAAATCTGTTCACGAGACTGGCTCTCGGAGGGCACTTAACGTTTCACAGGATAGGCTCCCGGAGGGCACAGGTTAGACCAAAGATACGCTCCTGGTGGGCGTCGAAACTGGTAGTTTGAAATCTACCTCAAGATACGCTCTTGGGGCGTCGAATCTGGTAGTGTTTTTTCTACCTCAAGATACGCTCTTGGGGGCGTCGAATCTGGTAGGTTGCAAATCTACCTCAAGATACGCTCCTGGGGGCGTCGAAATTCGTAGTTTTTGGAAACCACTCTCAAGATACGCTCTTGGTGGGTCGAAGGTCGTAGTATAGAAACTACTCTCAAGATACGCTCTTGGGGGCGTCGAAGGTCGTAGTATGAATACTACTCTCAAGATGCGCTCTTGGAGGCGTCGAAGGTCGTAGTATAAAAACTACTCTCAAGATACGCTCTTGGGGGCGTCGAAGGTCGTAGTATAAAAACTACTCTCAAGATACGCTCTTGGGGGCGTCGAATCTGTTCGCGGGATAGGCTCCCGGAGGGCACAGGGTTCGTAGTTTTTAGAACTACTCTCAAGATACGCTCTTGGGGGCGTTGAAGGTGTTGTTGACTTGACGTCATATCTGTGTAAGGATAACTCAATGATTATATCATTTCCTTCTTTAAAAAATACTTTTGAGTAACTTCTACTTCGGTAGGAGCATTCAAGGCTGTATGTACATATGGGATGCCTTGGGTGGTTCAAGGCACCCTTTGGAGGAAATCAAAGATAGTTGTAGAGTTGGAGTAACTTCGTGGGTTCTCCTTCTCAAAAGTTGTTTTTGGAAAACTTAGAAAGCTTGAACATGCAAAAGTGCTAAATATGAAACTAAGGATATGGGGTGGTCAGTTTGTCTGTTGCCACGTACTCCTTTAGGCCTCCATTGTAAATCATTTCCTCCACTTCTATCTTTAGCACCATGCAGTTGTTGGTTTGATGCCCCCAGGTCCCATGGTACTCACACCATCCCTGTGCATCTTTTCCTAGGAAGGCCTTGCCCTCTTCTCTGCATGTGGGTAGCTCTTCCTTGAGGTACTTCTGAAAAAGTTCTTCTATGCTTACTGTAAGGGGTGTGAATTTGAAATTTACACCTCCTTCTAGTGTATCAGTCTTTCCTTCTTTCTCCGGGACTTCCTCCGGCTGCTCCATCTCCTTTGCAAATGCCTTATCTAGCTTTTCTTTGAGCTCCCTCATCGTGCTTGTCATGACCATCTCATAAAGGCCTCCATATGCTTCAAATGAGTTTGGATGCATGTTTCTGGTAAAGGCTCTGACGGCTTCCCTTCTTGTGATGTCCATGTTGGCACCATAATTGGAGAACCTTTCGAAGTAGCTTGACATTGGCTCCCTCGGCATTTGCTTGATGTCATCAATGTGTCGGAAGCCTCTTATGATGGAGTCCCTTGTTCTTTTTCCTTGTGCACTTTATGGTTGCCAATGTATGCTTGTTACCTTTACAGCCTTGCTCATGTGTCTCTTCTTAGCCATTCTTTGAAAAAACTGTCTGCTCAGACGGAGTGCAACTCCGTTCTTCATCTTTGTTTCCCTTTGTTTCCTCCTTATCTTCTTCTTGGCTTGGTTGGTCCCTACCATGACCATTGCCACTGTGTCTGTCCTGTGTGATCCACGTCTCATGGAGTTCACGTAGCACTGCCTTGCAGTGCGTTGGTCGCCCAAGACTTCTCCAACTCCATTCTCAGTGATGTACTTCAATTTCTGGTGTACGGTAGATGGCACGATTTCATATGGATTTATGGTTGTTCTTCCTAGGATTCCGTTGTAGGCTCCCAAGCTTTCAACCACCAAGAAGTTAATGTTCACCTTCAGCTGTGTCCATCATTGGCCCATGGTCACTGGCAGGGTTATCATTCCCAGGGGGTAACTTGTTGCCCCTGAGAAGCCAACCAGAGGGAAGTTGAATGGTTTGATGTCTGCCTTTGTTTTCCCTATTTCCTCTAGGACCCTTAGGCTGAGGTCTGCCGAGCTGCCCCCATCTACCAGTATTCTCTTTACATCAAAATTATCAATGTCTATCGTGATGACTAACGCATCGTCATGTGGGAAGACAATGTGGCTCTTGTCCTTCTCCGAGAATTCAATCTTCATCTCCTCTGCTTCTCGTGGCCTTTTCCTCCACCTTGGCACTGAACTCAGTTTTGATGCGTAAACCTCCCTTGCATTAGCAGTTGGGCCACCTGATGCCACTCCTCCGTGTATCATGTTTATGGTCTCTCTCTTGTTGGGTGGAGGATTGTAGTCTACTTTACTTTTGCCTTTGTCCCTATACGATGGCCCTAACTGTATGCTGTTGCCCCAATGATCCACGAACTGCTTTAGTTCTCCCCTTTGGATGACGTTGTTGATGCTTAGCTTTAGGCTGAAGCATTCGTTCGTGTCATGCCCGTATGCTTCATGGTTGTCACACCATCTGTCTTTGTGCGTCCCCACCATTGGGGCTCTCCATCTCGCAGGGGGTGACCAGAGTTTCTGATTCCGCATCTCTCTGAGGACAGTAGCTGGAGTAGCGTTTAATGGGACGAACTTGATGACATTTATTTCTCTAGCTTTTAGTGGTTCGCCCATTTGATTTCTTTGCTGGGGCGGACGCCATTCCTGCTGCCTTGCGTGTTGAGGTTCTTGGGGTGGCTTTCCTTTGTTCGACTTTGCATTGTCTTCCTTAGCTGCTTGAATCTTGGCTTTCTTACTTGCCCTGTGCCTTTCCAGGTCTATATGAGTTTTTACTCTCCCTGCTAGCTCCTCTAAGGTGCTTGCTGGTTTCTTGGCCATCTTTTCTGCCAGTGTGGACCCGTAGCGGCCTAGGTTTCTGATGAAGGCTCGTATTATCTCACCCTCAGTGATATCGCCTTGGATATCTACTATGTTTTGGTTAAACCTAGTGTAGTAATTGGCCAAAGATTCATCATTTTCTTGCTTCACGTCATCGATGGAGCCTGTTCCTTTGAGGAGCTTCCTTTCTCCTAGATATCTCTGAAGAAATTTCGCCTTTAACAGCTCCCATGAGTGGATGCTCTCTGAAGGTAGGCTAAAGAACCAGTGTGAGGCCACCCCCGATAGGGTGTTTGGAAATAGGAGTGCCTTGTATCTCTCATCAGTAGTTCTCCCAAATAGGGAGGCTTCGTGCTGTTGAATATGCTCCAGAGGGTCTCCCTTGCCATTGTACTTTGCAATCTGGATTGTATGCAGGGAGTCCGGCACCTTGCTCATCTCCAATTCCTTCGTGAAGGGGTGGTTCGTTTTATCACTTAGACAATGTAAGCCATGTTTCTTTGACTCATTCATTTTCCTTGTTATCATTGCCTCTATCTCTTCTGGAGTGATCAACGCCGGTGTCAGAGTGTAATCTCTTTGATAGCCTCCGTAGTTATAGAATGGGCTTGCCAGGATCCCTTGTCCGTGTTGGTACGGACTGTAGGTGTATCCTTGGTGTCCCTGCTGGGGTGCTTCATAGAATTCTTGCCTCCTTGGAGGTCTTGCTTGTCTGTCCGCCCCCAGTGGGGTGTAAGCCCTGGAGTTCTGTTGTTGCCTAGGAGGCACGAATTGTTGCCTTCCCTCTGGGGGTGGCTCTTGGTAATTTCTTCTTTGCTCCTCTCGCTGCCCTGCTCGAGGGTGCGAGTGGCGTTCTTCCGTTGGGATCTGTTCCTCTTCATGAGCTTCTGTATGTGCCCCATGGGTGTATGCCGGTCTTGTGTATGTTGTGTGGGCGCGGTTGTCATTCCTTTGGGCCGGCATCCCATACGGATATCCTTGAGGTTGCGCCTCATAGTAATATCCCTCAGGAGGTGCCGTGTGTTGGGATGGCACTCCCTGTTGCTCCCTCTCTCTCTGTGGCCTCCTTGCCAAAGGGGTTGAGGCTGTGGAGGACTCAGCCCCAGCTGGGCGTGAGGGTCCTCCCTCCTGGTTGTTGGGTTGGGGAGCCTGTGGGGTTACTTGAGGTTCTGGTTGCACTAGCAGTTTCCCTGGGTTGGGCTGCCTTGCTGGAGGTATAGGCTCTCTCCCTCGCCTATTGCCCCCAGGTGGGCGGTGGTGCCTAGACACCATGCTGTTCGTCATTGCTCTTGTTATTGCCAGGCTTTCTGTCCGAAGCCCACTGACGGCGCCAAGTGTTAGGTTCCGAGTCTAGGGTCAACGGGCGGTCGACTCAAGTCTCGTTCCTCACTGGAGATATTGCGGATTCGGTGCTCTCGGGTTGTGCTGTCCTAGCTTGTGTCCTTCCGTCCTTAGCTTCTCTTCTCTTCTCGCCCTGCAAGAGGGGCAATACCAGGCACAGAGGGGGGGTGGTACCTGATGAACCCTCTCCGATGCCTAAGTCAGTACGGTTTTAGAGAGATAAAGCTAGAGAGATGTCAGAGTAAAATTATGCAACTTGCCAAGATGATCAAATGAATAGTGGAGGTGTTGTATTTATAGGCAACGATGTCATTAAGGTGGCTTAATGACATCGTTAACCTTTAAACACAATTAATTATCCTTTAAACACATAATTAAGACTTTAGGGTACGGAGAAGGTTGACGGAAATAAACCGAGTGTGGGAGTCCAAGAATGGTGCCGGGGCCCTTGGGGGGAAGGAAAATCCGACCCCCAAGGGTAGGGGTTGGGTGAGGCCACCCAACCCCTCCTAGGGGAGATAGGGTTGGCCAACCCGATCTCCCCTAGGGGAGATCGGGTTGGCTGACCCGATCTCCCCTAGGGGAGGTCGGGTGTGGCCACCCGACCTCACCTATGTGAGTCTAACTTGGCCGGACGAGCGCTTCGGCCTCGTCCGGACCGTTGGTGTTTTCGAAGTGTTCGGGTTGAAGTTTCGATTTTCAATCATTAACGGGGTAATTAAAATGAAACGAATCGGGAGTCAACGAGTTCAAATTGGGCGTATATCCATCAGTAATTACTCAAAACCATTTAAAATCGGAACAGTTGGGAACCGACCGGATTCAAGTACCCAATAAAGAACCAAATACTATTATTATTATTATTATTTTTATATAAATAAATCATCTCGTTTGGGTACTTGGTTGGATCGAAACATGGGTTCTGGGCACCCGTTTGTAACCGAAACTTGTACCTAGTTAATTCTTTAAAAAATTCAACATTTTACACAAATAATAATATCAAATCTGGGCCGGCCTCTGGACTATACTAGGTTGCTGGTGGGGCTACGTTGACGAGGACACTGCGTGCGCTGGTTGCTCTTTAAGTCTGGTCGGGAAAAAAAAAAAACTCAGACCGTGAGTAGGAGAGTTCGAACATTACGTAGCGGGATGAGTCTAGAGTTGCAACTACTAGCCCATTTCTTATTTATCGCAAAAAAAAAAAATCAAATCTTATAAGCATGTAACACAATTAACAATAAAAAAAGAAAGAATTAGGCTAAGTTACTAAGTTTTTTCTCTTATATATAAATACTAAACCGGTTTTGGGGTTTTTTTTTGCCGGTATAAATGAATAGGCTAGTAGTGGCGACTCTAGGCCCATCCCGCTACTTAATGTTCGAACACTATTGCTCACGGAGCCTAGTATAGTCAAGATGCCGGCTCATACCAAGTTCTACTCGCCTCTTCATATGTCTGACGCGGTATGTGAGCTAGGCGGGACCTGATATTTGGTAACACCTCTAAGGAATTTCAAACCTAGGACCTCAGAGCCAACCACATGGGAGTAAACATTCTTATTCACCAGAACACCACTGCATGTGATAGATTTTGGGTATTTAAAGTATACAAATACATTCCAGAATCGGAAAATGAAAACACTAGCTCGTAAAATTTTAAGTCAGAACCGTTTTAGAAATCGTTTACTTCAACTCATAATTGTCCAAAAAGATCCAGATTCCTGATCGATTCTGGGTACAACCATTTTACACACCCATAATTCACGGTGCAACTATTCCTATGGAAAATTGTACAACAAGGAAAAGGCCCCGTCCCTATTTGTATTAGTTGCTACTTCTGCCGTAGTAATATTATATCCTTGATAAGAGCATCCACAGTGGTATTACGTAAAGATTACGTAAACGTGGGTCCTACATGTTTATTTAAGTAAAGCAACAAAAACTATCTACAGTGGTTTTACATAGCATTCCTTAAAGATGGGACCCACACGTAAATTTATGTTTTTACATAAAGCATTCCTTAAATTTAAGGAATGCACTATGTATTACGTAACCAATTTTTTATTATAAATTAATTCATTTTATAATTAATGCTAATATCTTATTGGTGATTGTTGGAAAATTTAATAATAAAATATATTTAAGGAATATGTTTAAGTAATACGATTGCAGAGAAAATATTTTTTACGTGGGTCTTAAATTTACGTATTACTTAAAGTGTACATAAATGTCTACGTGGCAACTTTAAAGAATACAATTTATGTAAAACCATTGTGGATGCTCTAAGTACGTGATTATATGAACATTTAGTAATATTTAGTAGTGCTAGATTCAAAAATCATAACGGATAGTAGACCCTAAATAGTATTTTAGTTATTTGTCTTTTTATATATATTATAATCACGTGTTTTAGTGAATTGTACATTATAATCAGAATTAATTTGGTAAAAAAATAATCAGAATTAATTAATATTAATAAATATAAACCTGATATAATTAAAATTAGGGTGGTTAAAGGTACTTTTGGTGCCACATGTTTGACATGTGTAGGTTTTTGGTGTCATATGTTTCATTTTGTAGGCTTTTGGTGCCATATGTTTGAGAGGTTGTATGTTTTTGGCATTTCCGTTAGTCAACAGTTAGTTTGACCGTTAAATACTTTTATTTTGTTCATTTTAGTCATCAAATTTATATTTCTAAAATTTAACATTTACAATTTAGTCCCTATTGTTTGCTCAAGTCACCGTCCAAGGCTGCCGGTCACCACCCACCACCTCCAAGGCCACCGACCGCCACGAAACGGGCCGACCACCACCCCACGGCACCGACACCACCGCTTGGGGCCGAAAACCACCCCAATTGGTGGTGGCCGGCCCCAATTGGTGGTGGCCACCTCAATCGAGGCCGTAGCCACCACCAGTGGTTGTGGCTACAGCCCCAATCGGGGCCGGCCACCACCAATTGGTGGTGGGTATAGCCCCAATCGGGGATGGCCACCACCAATTGGGGCCGCCGGTCACGATTGGGCCCACATAGGGCTCCAATCAGGGCCGGCGGCCCCAATTGGTGGTGGCCATCCCCGATTGGGGCTATACCCACCACCAATTGGTGGTGGCCGGCCCCGATTGGGGCTGTAGCCACCGCCACTGGTGGTGGCCGGCCCCGATTGGGGCTGTAGCCACCGCCACTGGTGGTGGTCGGCCCCGATTGGGGCTGTAGCCACCACCAATTTGGGTCGGCCACCACCAATTGGGGTGGTTTTCGGCCCCAAGCGGTGGTGGCCGGTGTCGTGGGTGGTGGTCGACCCGTTTTGTGGCGGTCGGCGGTCTTGGAGGTGGTGGGTGGTGGTCGGCGGCCTTGGACGGTGACTTGAGCAAACAATATGGACTAAATTGTAAATATTAAATTTTAGAAATATAAATTTGAGTACTAAATTGAATAAAATAAAAGTATTTAACGGTCAAACTAACTGTTGACTAACGAAAATACAAAAAACATACAACATCTCAAACATATGACACAAAAAACCTACAAAATGAAATATATAACACAAAAAACCTACACATGTCAAACATATAACACCAAAAGTACATTTAACCCTTAAAATTAATAATTAACCAATGATGCCATAAGTCCATAGATTGTGCCCTAACTACATCCATCTCATATATAGGCCCAAACCTCTATTCGAGACCTGAATTAAAAAAAAACCCAGCTAATCAATCTAAAAAAAACAGACTTAAGAAACCTGGGAATCCAACCCAAAGATTTTCTTCTTCAGTCAGTCTCTCGGCAGCAGGGACTTGAGTCAGCCCCAGTTCTTCGATTTCAGTCCATCTTGTGTATTGTTTCTTTCTGGGTAAGCCTTGATCTTCCTGTGCAGTCACTTATGAGCTTCTGCTTTTCTCTACCATTTGCAATTGATGTAATTTCTATGAAGAAGTAATCAGTAATTGGTGTCCGCTGCTAACCTCGTGTAATTGATATCTTCCCGAAGCAATTGAAAGCAAAGGATGGATTGAAACTGCTGGCTTAATCAAGATATGATATTTGACTTTGTGTTATGCTTTGATTTAGGGTATTTTCTTTTTTGAAAATGGGCAAAGCTTCAAGGGATAAACGAGTAAGTTTTTATTGTGATTTGATCTTCTTAATATAATTTCATGTTCATGTACTTTTTATAAAGCAAAATTGGTTACCCCCTTGGGCGCACAGGATATATACTATAGGAAAGCAAAGGAAGAAGGTTGGCGTGCTCGAAGTGCTTTCAAGCTACTTCAAATAGACGAGGAGTTCAACATCTTCAAAGGTCTGTTGTTATACTTGCAGTAGGCACTTGACTTGTCTTCCCCTAAGTCCCCTATGAGTATACAACTGTATCGATTTTTATTTATTTTCCCTCATGTTTTATGGTGAGACGGGACAGGTTTGAACGTTCCCATCAACCATTGTTGCATCGAACAAAAGTGTTACATTCAAAAGGATAATCAGACAGTTACTTACACAAGAAAAAATCTCAAACGTTGGCCCCATTTGGATTTCAAAGAAGAAAAAGTATGGGAATACTTGGTCCATTTAGGACCAAGTATATAATGCATGACTTGCTGGGTTCAAGTTTCAGCTAAGAATGCTAACTGTTTTAAAGGTCCTTTTCATCGATGAGAAAAATCCATAAGACTCGTCATAATAATATGATCAACTTTGTTTAAACAGTTATTATTGTTAATAGATAGATGTGATAATATTTTCTAACGGGTATATAATGAATGCATAATACTTTTTAGTTTTGTATATGTTTCCTTTGGATGTGATAAGATCAAGAAATAAGCACTGTTGCCTAATACATTAAACATTTCTTTTTCATCTTTTTTATCCAGGTGTAAAGCGCGTGGTAGACTTATGTGCTGCCCCTGGCAGTTGGAGTCAGGTCTGTTTTGAGTGTTCTGATTCATAGCATCTGATCTCCTCCACTATTCAGAATGTCTTAGTTAAAAAAAAAACACTGAATGTCTCATCATATGTGCTCTGTTAGTTAGCTCCTACATGACTAGCTTGACCTACTTCTGGTGTGTAGGTTTTGAGTAGAAAGTTGTATATCCCAGCTAAGCTTTCTGATGAAGTAAGGTAAAAATGCTTTTTTATGATTGAGGTTCTGAACTTTTGATTAGTTACTTTGTGTGTTGATGCTTATCAGTTTCTTTCTTGCTGGAAGAATAACTCTGGAGATCTTTTTTCCTTTGAATGTCGACTCTTCGATTTATATAGTTGAAATCATTTTATTGTGTTGATTTTCATATTGAAATTACTCTAACATCCTAGCACTGTAATGCTTTATTGTTCTATTGCTTACAGCGAAAGTGAACATCCACTTATCGTTGCAATAGATCTGCAGCCGATGGCTCCTATTGAGGGGGTTATACAAGTACAAGGCGACATAACAAATGCTCGAACTGCAGAAGTGGTAAGAATAATTTATTTTATAAATTCAGCTTTATTCGAAAATATTGAGATGATTTTCTCCAACCCCTTCTTGTTTATCTTCTCGTTTCAGGTCATCAGGCACTTTGATGGTTGCAAAGCTGACTTGGTTGTCTGTGATGGTGCTCCTGATGGTACAACAATCACGTCATTATATTCCAACCTTCTGGTCTTCCCACTATCTATCAAAAGATGTTATTTATGATGTTAGTCATATCCCGTGTTTCTTTGCAGTAACTGGTCTTCACGACATGGATGAGTTTGTCCAATCGCAACTAATTCTTGCAGTAAGTATAGAGTTCCTTCCATATGGTGAAACATTGATGTCTCTTGGAATTGAATTATGAAATCCTTAGCTGCTTATAAGCTAATAATTATTATTGTTATTTATGATACTTTCCTTCACTGCTGGGGATTGTGCAGTTTCTTTGTGCGTTGACCTCCTTTCAAGGGTGCTTTATTATTATTTTTTGTTTTCTGGAATTGGTAATTATAATCCTTTTCTGGAACTGGTTTACAGGGACTAACAATTGTATCTCACATACTCAAAGAAGGCGGAAAATTTATCGCGAAAATATTTCGAGGGAAAGACACAAGTCTTCTTTATTGCCAGGTAAAAGTGATGTAGTTTTAATGCTCTTGCCTCTGTCACCATCATTTCGAATTTGCCTCTTTGAATAATTTCCTTTTCTTTTTACCGATTGGATTCACACATTGATCCTTATATCTATGTCTCATGCGATTTGTGCAGCTGAAACTATTCTTCCCTGTTGTGACATTTGCCAAACCAAAGAGCAGTCGCAATTCTAGTATAGGTAATTTCCGATCTACTAGCTAATAGTTACAGTTTGGCTTCGTACTAGTCATATATATATATATACTTCTGCAGCTTTCTTATTTATATATATCTCTAAAAAATTAGCAGTCTATCCATTCGTTGTCATTACATCAATGAACTTAAAACAGTCGCATTCTTTTAAAAAGCAATACGTTTTCTTTTTCCTGATTATTTAAATCCTTAGATAGTCACTATCATCTATCTATTAATCTGCATCTGGGTTGGATCATTCTGCAGTGTATGAGCAGATAATCATTCTACTGCTAGAAAAGTTTGAATCTCGGGGAATCTCTTATCTGTTGATATAATCTTGTTTGCAGAGGCATTTGCTGTTTGTGAGAATTATTCCCCTCCCGAGGGATTTAATCCTACTGATTTGCATCGGCTTCTGGAAAAAGTTGGAAGCCCTTCTGGAGCAGATGATCTAGGTAAATTATATTTTTATTATTTACAAAAGCTGCTGCAAACGCCAAATTTTGCCAATAAATCTTCTAGATTTTGTCACGTCTTGCTAATAATTACCAAGTCTGTGAACTGCAATTTCTTGGTAAGCTCCATTATTGCAAACTCTACCACAACCATGAAATGGTTTTGTTGGGGGGCCAGAAGAAACCAAGTTTTTAACCTTGGAAAAATAACACAGAGCCCCACTTGTCTCTCTTTTGCTCTACTCCTTTCTGCCCTAGCTACCACCAGACGTGACATCATTAATTTTACCCCAAGTATGCAAATCTTAAAATGAAAAACATGCTAGACAATGCGAAAATTTCTGGTCAAGTCCCTTCACATCAAGTGTGGCTGCTAAAAAAATAGTATTGTCTGGATTGGGTGGTTTACAGATCATATTTTTTTTGGATTTTCTCTCATTTAAGATGAATTCTATACATCAGTGGTTTTTTTTTTTGTAGATTTTATTTTCTAAATCGCTAACCATTTTTAAGAAAAATTTCACTTTTAATCCGTTAACCATTGTTTGTTGATTGTATTTCGTCGCTAAGTTTCACATTTTGTAGCACTGATGAAGTGTTATTTTTATACGGTGTTAAAATTGGAACAGATTGCAGCAGTGGATGGTTAGAGGGAGCGAATAAGGTGTACATTCCGTTTCTTGCGTGTGGGGACTTAAGCGGGTATGATTCGGATCGGTCATACCCTTTACCAAAAGAAGCAGACGGAACAAACAAGAAGAGTCTTGATCCTGTTCAGCCTCCAATTGCACCTCCATATAAGAGAGCATTGGAGATGAAGAAAGCTTCTTGCCATGGGGTTCATCAAGAGATGGACGACATCTCCTCATTAGATTGATTCTTGTTGATGAAATGAAACAGCTAGCCTAGCCTAGCCTAGCCTAGCAGGGGTCTGTTCCGCTAATGTTTTATGGATGCATGTTACCAATTGAAGTAGTAGTCTTGTCGACTGAACATGTCGGGTTATGGGACAATTTTTGCTGTTCATGATGGATTCCCTTTTTTGGGTCGTTTTTGCGGAAGTTACTTCAAGGGTGGTAGATTATTGTTAAACAAGAGAAGGAAAATTTGTGTACTAAAGGGTTGGAATTTATATATACTAATCTTTGTTTTATTAATGGGTTAAGGGTACTTTTGGTACCACATGTTTGACCGAAATCCACTGTTCATACCGGATGAATTTTTTTGTACCATTTCGGTACTAAACGTTTCCACTTTTACCTTTTCATACTTCCGTTAACATTCTGTAAAAAATGAACGTTAAGTTAACATGTGCCATGCACGTGGTTTGTTTTTTTTTAAACAAAAAACGAATCTTGATTTGACAAAAATGCCCTTCCCCCTTATTCTTCTTCTTCGTTCCTTTTGAAGACCTCCTCCATCTCAGAACTCTCGGATTGCTTTAGGTATTTTGACAAAATCAGTCAAGTCAATCTTTCTTCATGTAATGGTAACCGAGTTTTACATACTTAAGCTTCACCGATTGCTTGAAATCGGGGAGTTTCAACAAGTACGAGGGTGGTCTCTGGTTGGAAGACGCCATTGTATGGGTTTTTGAAACTCCAATAGTACTCCGACACAGACTAGGTGAAAAATGTGTAATTTTTATGGATGCGAGTTGCGATTCCAACAATGCAGATCAAATGGTGAATTTTTTTGATTTTGCGAGCTCCGCAAGTTAATCGAAGAGTACATAGTTCAACACGGTAAATCGTAGCTCGACTCTGAATATATAAATCGATCTGGGTTTATCTGAATCCTCACAAGATTTGCTAATCCTGAACTCAAACTGGGAAAGAACAAAGAAAACAAAAATCGAACAATTTAAAGAGATTACGCAGAGTCAAACACCCAGTAATAAGTCCAGTACCCAACATGGCGCAACCCAACCTGGTCTCTTCTCCAAGAATCGCTCCGAACACGGCGATGGCGACGGAGGCGTTCGTGGCAGGCATCGCCAGAGATATCATTTTTCAAAAGGAATGAGAAGAAGGGGAAGGGCACTTCTGTCAAACCAAGTTTCCTTTCGGTTAAAGAAATAAAAAAACAGGTCACGTGCACGACACATGTTAACTTAACGACCATTTTTGACGGAATGTTAACGGAAGTATGAGAAATGTACAAAATGGATACGTTTGGTACCAAAATGGTACAAAAAAATTCATCCGGTATGAACAGTGGATTTCGGTCAAACATGTGGTACCAAAAGTATGGTACCTATTGATGGGTATACGTCCGATTCGGGTTCGTTTTATATTATTCGGACTTCTTATACACGTCAAACCCACTAAACAGTTTTGAATTATTCACCCGCGAGTACTAAAAGGTCCGGGGTACGCGCGTTCGCGCCCCGGACTTGCGCCGCGTCCGGATTGTCATTACAATCCGGATCGGATCCGGATTGTGGGACAATCCGACCCTCCGGATTGTCCCGTCACCCCGGACCTCCCGGGATCCGTGCGATACCCCGGGACAGTCCGGATTCCTCCTATTATTGAGGTGTAAACCCCTACGTAAACACTGCACGTGCAAACCCTTCCGATGTCAGCTTTACTCCCTTCTACGCTCGGTTCATACTTTGCATTGAACTGACGTTGGACCGTTCAGAACCCGGTTTGATTCCAAGGTTCCTTATAAATAGGAGCCTTGATCATTCATTTCACAACTAAATTGACAGCGGAAGCTCTGCCATCTCTCTTACTTTCTCTCTCTAAGATACCTAATTTAAGCTTCGGAGAGGATTCATCGCACTCCACCCCCCCTACGTGGTGTGCGATACTGCCCCTGCAGGTATACGGAGACGCACGAGCCCGACACGTGCGAAGACCCGGAGAGTGAGCGACCCGAGGCATTCTTCCAACGTCATTACTAGGATCCGACACTCCACCTAGTCAAGGATCCAAAATTGTGGCGCCGTCCGCGAGATTCGAATGAACAAGCACTCGCTTACCAGCAAGAGCAGCATGGCAAACACAAACGTCATACACGGTGGTTTCGGAGCCGGAGGCTAAACATCATATGCAAGGGAAACATATGCATCCCAAATGATACAACAGCCTTCCAAACACCAGCAGGAGGACGAACCCATGGAGGGCATCATATACTTCTCAACAAAGGACAAAGAGCATATAGTGTATCCACACGATGATGCTCTGGTCATAACAATAGAGGTAGACAATATGGATATAAAACGCATATTGGTAGATGGAGGATCCTCCCCCAGCATATTAACCAAGGAGATGGTCCTCGCCCTGGGAAGGAAAATGAACATCAAGCAGATGCACTCACCGCTTGTAGGATTCATCGGCGACACCAAATACCAGGTGGGAACAATCAAGCTACCAGTTACTCTGGGAACGGGTGATAATTAAATACATATGGAGATACCATTCATAGTAGTGGAAAAACTAGACGCGTACAATGGTATTCTAGGATACACGACTATGAACGTCTGGGGTATTGTAGCCTCAACTACACACCAAAAGATCAAGTTCCCAACCCCTGCGGGAATTGGAGAAGTCAATGGAGATCACAACTATCAAAGGAGTGTTACAACACAGCTCTTCAACACAATGTCAAGGAGGATGATAGTGATATCCCTTTAATTGATGAAGACCCTAGGAAAGAACGAGCTCGTCCAACCCCATTGGATGAACTACGCGAAGTAAGAGTAGATGAGCCATATATGATGGTCCGAATAGGCGCATCACTCTCAGAGGAAGAAGTGATAGAAATCACAGCACTCCTAAGGGAATACAAGGACTTGTTCGCATGGTCCCCAAGCGACATGCCTGGGATAAGTCCAGAAGTGATCTCCCACAAACTAAACATCAAGCCAGGAATACGAGCTGTCGCACAAAAACTACGACCACTCGGGGGCAACAAGAAAGTAGCCGTACGAGAGGAAGTAGGAAAGCTTCTGGAAGCAGGATTCATAGAAGAGGCAAGGTTCCAAACATGGGTCGCAAACCCTGTATTGGTACCAAAGCCAAATGGCAACGTAAGAATGTGCATCGACTACAGAGATCTCAACAATGCGTGTCCCAAGGACTCGTATCCTTTGCCAAGAATCGACCAATTGGTCGATGCCACAACATGCCACGAATTGCTATCTATAATGGATTCATATTCAGGGTACAATCAAATACCAATGTTCCCAGAGGATGCCCCGCACACTGCATTATATGCGGACAACGACATTTACAACTACAAAGTAATGCCGTTCGGCCTAATCAATGCGGGCGCAACATATCAAAGGATGGTAAACACGATATTCGGCGACCTGATCGGGAAGACGATGGAGGCATATGTCGACGACATGGTCGTAAAATCAATCAAACGATACAACCATGCTGACGACCTCCGCGCAACATTCCAAAGGATTCGCGAATTCTAGGTCCACCTACCCAGCCAAATGTGCTTTTGGCGTAAGATCCGGGAAAATACTAGGCTTTATGGTCAGCCAAAGGGGCATATAGGCAAACCCAGAAAAGGTTAGAGCAATTGAAGAAATGGCATCTCCTACAAAGCATAATGAGGTGCAACAGCTAAATGGCCGGCTAGCAGCTCTAAACAGGTTCCTGGCAAAAATTGGTGATAAGGCACTCCCCTTCTTTGAATCCTACGGGCTAACAAGAAGTTCGAGTGGACACCAATTTGTGAAGAAGTCTTCCAGCAGTTAAAGCAACACTTGCGAACACTGCTAGCATTGGCAAAGTCAATACAAGGAGAACCCCTCTACCTCTACATATCAGTTAGGAACACTGCCGTCAGTTCAGTACTTGTCAAGCAAAAGGGTAGTACTCAACTACCAGTGTATTATGTTAGCAAGACCTTAGCAAAGTATGAGGTAAACTACATGCCAATAGAGAAATACTTGTACGCACTCATCATTGCAGCAAGGTAGTTGAGACCATACTTCCACGCACATGAAGTAACGGTACTCACAGACCAACCATTGAAACACATATTGGCAAAACCGAACATGTAAGGAAAACTGACAAAGTGGTCAGTCGAGCTAAGTGAATTTCGCATCCACTTCGCCCCGCGGACCGCAATCAAGGGACATGCCTTGGCGGATTTCGTTGCGAAATTCACAGGGATATTCCCCGAAGAAGCAGAGCAGGGGGCCGCCTCACAAGCCATAGAGCCCGTCGATGTATGGGAGATGTACACAGACGGGTCATCAAACGTAGGAGGATCAGGAGCATGACTCCTCCTAATACCACCAGACGGATTCGAACCCTTGAGATTTGCTCTAACCTTAGTGTTTAGAGCAACAAAAAATGAGGCGGAATACGAGGCCTTGATAAAATGTTTGCGAATTGCCAAAGGTGTTGGTGTCAAACACTTGAGGGTAAAGTGCGACTCCCAGCTGGTCATCAACCAGGTAAAAGGGGGACTACATCGAAAATTCAGAAAACATGCAGAAATACCTAAAACAAGCAAATGAGCTCGCTGACAGCTTCGACACTTTCGACATAACATCGGTCCCAAGGAAAGAAAACCAAGAGGCGGACGCTCTAAGAAAATTCGTGCAAGGCAACGAACAAGGAAAATGACACACTTCGTGGAACACAGAATATTGTCAGTTATCGACAAGTTCGACATGTTAGCCATTGACACCGCGCAAACATGGATGACACCAATCCACGAATAGCTCACAACAGGGACACTACCTGAAGACAAGACACAAGCGAACAAGATACAAAGGGTCGCTGTGAACTATGCAATCATTAAAGGCCAACTGTACAAGAAAGGCTTCTTAACACCATACCTAAAGTGCATCGCACCACCAGAAACGCAAAATATGTTAATGGAGTTACACGAAGGACAGGCAGCCTGCCATGAAGGAGCAAGGTCTTTAATCCGCAAAGATTTGCATCTGGGTTACTATTGGCCTTCTATGAAAGCCGAAGCAACAAACATGATAACAGAGTGCGACTCATGTCAACATTACTCAAGGAGCATCACAGCTCTACCTGCAGAGCTAAGCCCAATCGCAAGTACGTGGCCTTTCGCGCAAATGGGCATTGACCTGGTAGGCCCTCTCCCAAAGTCTAAAGGGCAAACAAAATACATAGTGATTGCAATCAACTACTTCTCCAAGTGGATAGAAGCAAAGGCTTTGGCAAGAACAACGGATGTTCAAATCATCGTTTTCATCTGAAACCACATTGTAGCCAGGTACGGCGTTCCAAGAATACTCATAAGTGACAATGGTCCACAATTCAAAATTGGTAGGCTAAAAACCTGCTGTGAAACTCTAAACATATATATAGCAATGCTTCGCGTCAGTGCATCACACACAAACCAATGGTTAAGTGGAGTCAGCAAATAAGATCGTCCTAGACGGTCTTAAGAAAAGAATCCACGCACTAAAAGGAGGATGGGCCGATGAACTCGGCAGTGTCCTATGGGCGGTACGCATAACACCTAAACAATCAACCGACGAAACACCATTCAGTATGGTGTATGGAACAGAAGCAGTCGCCCCGGTAGAGATAGCCGTCTCTTCATACCGGACAACTCATTATGACACCCAGGTAAACGAAGAAGAAAGACTCCTAGACCTGGATTTGGCCGATGAAAAGCGTTGGAAATCAGAGGAGATTTAAGCAAGAATGAGCTTAGCCACCTCAAGATACTACAACTAGAAGGTCAAAGGAAGACAATTCCATGTTGGCGAGATGGTGTGGAGAAAGAATGAATTCACACAACTCGACAAAATCAACAAGCTATCACCAAAATGGGAAGGTCCATACAAGATAGCATCAGTACCATACACCAATGCATATCGCTTGAAGGATGCCGATGGCAACATATCTACAAACACATTCAGCGGTGGACACTTGAAAAAATTCCACGCAGGAACACACCATCTACTTAACTAAAGAGCTCTCGTATCAAGCTCTTTAGATCCATTTACCTTACACACTACTTGAAGGAGATGTAATACCTCCATATATTTGCAATTATGTAAGCATTGCATTACTAATGAAGTTAATGTATTTTCGTAGGTGCATTAATCTCATACAATCCATGCTCTGGAATAACATCAAGTAGTGGACTCTATGCATTAACCTTGCAACAACACTACAAGCTTAAACGCTTAATACAACAAGATGCATATATCGTACGCCACCAACATGTCAATACTTGACATCAACAATGAGCTCGCAATACGCTCTCTTCCACGACATCTATTATGTCTACTCTATACAACTACATCCTGGATATTTTCCTAAGGATTATCTACAAGTAACATGGCGCGACATCCCTGCTCGGGGGCAACCCCATGATTACAACACTCATTCCTTGGATTTTTTCAACCAAGAGGTTCTCATCTATTAATTGCCGCGACATCCTCTATACGAGGGCAACCCCACACAATTACATGGCACGACATCCTCTATATGAGGGCAACCCCATGATATCTTACTGAGGAACGAGACACCCAGTATAGATTACTAAACACTTGCATGGCGCACATCCTCTATACGAGGACAACCCCATGACATCTTACTAAGGAACGAGACATCCAGTATAGATTAATAAACATATACATGGCGCAACATCCTCTATACAAGGGCAACCCCATGGGAACCTACTACTACCCACAAGTAGCGTTCATTATTACGTACCAACACTCTACCCCGGCAGGAGCGTAGACAACAATCACCGCGATACTCAACGCAGCGAAAAACTCACCAAACATACAAGTCAAGTCTTGTAAAACGTTATCTTTTCCGTGAACAAATAACGGAAATAAAACACTCCAATCAAGCAAGTAGTGTCTTGCCACAACGTCGTCTTGGAATGGTCCAAGAGACGGAAAAAACTACAAGTTGTGCAATACAAACTTGTACAACCCCCTGGAATAACCAGGTTGAGGTGTAGTAGCATCGCAAGGTCAGTACAAGGACTAGCCAAGGAACACCTCGCCTTAGCGCTATAATGGGGGTACCCAAATAGCGGATCAAAACACATTCAAAAATTGGCAAGTCGTGTCTTGCTACAACGTCGCTTCGGAATGGTCTGAAAGAAGGGATAAACTACAAGGCGTATCACACGACCTTCGTCACGTCCCTTTGACCAACAAAGTGGAGGCGTACTAGCATCGCAAGGCAAGTAATTGGGTTAGCCAACAGAACGCCCTGCAACAACGTTATGCGGGGAGTTCCCAAATAACGGATGGAAAAACGCATCAAATTAACAAGTATCGTCTTGTAACAACGTCGCCTTAGAGTGGACTAAAAGACGGTAAAAACTAAGGTTTCGCCTCGTCGGAACGACACGCTCACGTGTATACATGGGTCTTGTGCATTACTACTCATAAATGCCAAGTACCGAAAAAACGACCTTGTGCATTACTACCCATAAATGCCAAGGGTCACTCTAAGGACTTGCGCATTACTACTCAAAATGCCAAGTGTCGGGACATTGGCCTTACGCATTACTACCCACAAATGCTAAGTGTCACTCTTAAGTCTTGCATATTACTACTCATGGAATATAGCAATCATACAACATATGTGTCCAAAATACATGCATCTCGCCATGCCTTGGTATACCCAAGAGGGGCACGCAATGCAGGGACGTATGCCTCCTAACAACAACTACGGATGCTACATCCAATAAGAGGACGAGTCTCAACTCTACTCTATAGTACAAACACATGGACAATCATGAACGCAAAGGTACCCTCCACAATAATCGGATATCCAGCATCATTGAACATCAACTCGTACTCACGGGTGTCAGCTTTGATATCCTCGGGGGCATTCCCAACAACCATGGCAGGGACATACTCCTCAACAACGGGGGTGGGGCATCCATCACAACTGGTGGGGCAGCAATCCCGTCTCTAAGTCTCAAGGCAGCCACATGGCCAGTGGCAAACTCGGAATACGGACCCAACTGATCAAAACGCAAGTTCGGAACAAGAGCATATACATGCTCGATAAGACCGTCAATAGAGTCATAAAGCACATCGTCCGCACCCGCCAGGACTTCAGCATGATAAGACTCGGAGGCCTTTTACTCTGAAACACCTATAACCTTGCCATCTGCAAGGGACTTCTCCTTCATGGCCCGCAAGGCGAGATCATGATCCGTGCTATCTGCAGCGGCCTTCGCCTGAAGGGCAGCAATATCAGACTCGAGCGCCACAATCCGAGCCTGACGAGCGGAACTCTCCGCCTGTAGGTCAACAACCTTCATATCCAAGATGCGCGCCTTTTCCTTAGCACCCTCAGCCTCGAGACAGGCAATGTCACACTTCTCCATAAATGTCTTCTTCTCATGTGCGAGTTCAATCACAAAGGAGGAGTGGTTGGCCATCTGAATGACAACCTACAAGAATCAACAACAAGTAAGTCGTAGCAACAAAGACAAGCATACATACAAGGCATGAAGGAGTAAGAATAAATACTCACAGGAGCAAGGCACGACAATGCACCCTCAGCACATGCTTGCGCACCCTCAGGATCACTCGGGTGAATCCTCCGATCCCCGGGAGGAATAACCTGCTGAAAAACACGAATTCCCACCTCGGGAGTGGTCAAGCTAACCTCCTTCGAAAAGCGAGGTCCTCCAGCAGAGAAGGATACCCACTCATCACCAACAACAGAGTCCTTGGAAGGAAAAACCAACTCGACACGTGTAAGGGCAGCAACAGGCGGAACAACTATAAACATATGCAAAGATAAACAAGAAGATCCAAATACACCAAATATAGACGCAATACAAGAACAACCAATATACATGCGCGGGGAGGCCCCTCCTCTGAAGTCCGGTCCCTCGACCGGGGGGCAGACATCACAGGTACGGCAGGCACGCGGGCCTCAAATCCTTTCCCTTTGCTAAGAGGAGTTCTTGAAGCCTCGCCACTGCCAGACTTGGGGCGCTTAGGATCGGTCGAGGGCCGCACCTCGGAGTCGGGACGTTTCGCCTTGGCCCGAGGTGGAGTGTTGATAACCGTGACAGCTCGTTCCGCCACGAGTGGGGATCGACTACAAACAAGAACAAATCAAGATAAAAACAAAGGCATTGAACACAGACAAGTAAAACAACCTCGCAAATATACAACTTACCCGCACTCCCTTTACCACGTCCAGGCTTAATGCCCTGGAGAACAGCAGACACATCCGTGCGACCGCTTCATGCAGCAGGAGCAGCACCACCCTGAGAGCCCGCCTGCAAGCGGGAAGATTTTCCATGACACTAGCCTACACCACAACACAATGAAGTTATAAAGGTAGAAAGGCCTTAAAGCCAACAAGGGCTAGCGACGGAATCGCTCAATCAGAGTAGGACTACCAAGTTGCAAACAAAGCTAAAAAGAAAGATCTTGTCACGCCCCTCCCCAGCGTGACGAGTGGGAGGGATCCTTTATCTACGCTCCACCTAAGGAATTCAATCGTCCAGCTTTTTAGGACAGCTTGTCTTCTTTCCGAAACTCCATAACCATCGACTCTCCTTGGTTAGTCATTGGAGATTTCAACGACATCTGGAGCTTTTCGGAGAAGGAAGGGGGAACCAAGTCCTGACACAAAGGATCCTTTGGGCGCATGCCAGATCGGACGCACTAGACTTGATGGATTTGGGTTTCATAGGGCAAGACTTCACATGGTCTAATAGGCGATCCCATCCCCACATGATCAAAGAAAGACTAGACCGAGTTATGACCAATCCCGAATGGCAATTCCTGTTTCCATCAGCCACGAATAGGCATCTGGAAATGATCGCTTCAGATCATTGCCCAGTTCTCCTATCCAGCCTGTCCAACGTTACCTCCCGGAAAAGGAATCGCCCTTTCCGATTCAAGTCAATGTGGCTCGAATACCCCTCTTTCACCGAGTTCCTCAGGGGTTCCTGGAATTGGCAGCTATCCAGAAATGCACAAGCGAAGCTCTGCCAAAAACTCCGTCTCCTTAAAACGGAAATTCGTAAGTGGAATCTATCAGTCTTTGGACATCTAGACACATCTATCCGGCGGTGTCTTAACGATTTGAATGAAAAACAGATCGCCAAAAGCCCCTCCACAACAACTGCTCTACCTGGAAAACCAACTGAAGGGGCTCTATACTCATCAAGAAGTTATGTGGAGACAGAAATCCAGGCAACTTTGGCTAAAAGTCGGCGACAAGAATACCAAATTCTTTCCACGCTTATACTCTGGCCAGAAGAAGGCGCAACTCACTATCTCTAGTTGAGTTGGAGGATGGATCCGTACTAGAAGAATCGAAGATGGTACGAGACTATGTCAAAGATCATTATCAAAACATTTTCAAATCTCAACCACATACGGCGCAACCTTCCTCTCCCTCCCATAACTTACACAAGATCAACACCCTCAGGGAAACTTCGTTGTGCAACCAGGTAGCACTCCACGAAATGGGCACAGTCTTAGGCAAATTCGGGTCGGACAAAGCACCAGGACCAGATGGATATCATCCCCGTTTCTTCCATCAAACTGAAGACGTTACCCGGTCCGACGTAACAAAAGCAATCCAACATTTTTTGGAAGAGGCGAGATGGAACCCGAGACAAACGCTACAAAAATTGTCCTCCTACCGAAATGTGAGCAACCACGTTCCATGAAGGATTGGCGCCCGAATGGCCTATGCAACACAACATATAAAGTTATCGCCAAAATCCTTGTAAACCGGATCCAGAAGGTAATTCCAGCTTTAATCTCCCCTTTCCAGACAGCTTTTGTCCCGGGAAGAACTATCGCGGACAATACCTTTTGGCCCAAGAATTGTTACACACGATTAAAATTAGAAGAAAAGGTCGCAAAGGCATGTTTGCATTAAAACTCAACATGAGCAAAGCCTACGACATAATTGAATGGTCTTTTCTTGAGAAAATGCTTGTTAGCATGGAGTTCCCTCAAAAATTTGATGAATGGATCATGGGTTGCATCACTACCTCTTCTATACGAATCTTGATTAACAGAGAATTGACCCCACCCTTCAAACCATCCAGAGGCTTGAGACATGGTGATCCCCTGTCCCCCTACTTGTTTATCATAGTCACCCAGATGCTATCTCAAGAATTATTACGAGCACAAAACGAGGGACGAATAAAAGGAATAAAACCAGGCAAGCTAACAAATGAATTTACGCATCTCCTTTTCGCGGACGATAGTCTTCTGTTTCTAGAAGCAACTCTGGAGAATGCACAGAACCTAAAGACCATTCTGGATTCCTACCTGGCAGAGTCGGGCCAACTGATAAATTTCAACAAGTCTAGCATACGCTTTAGCCCGAACGTAATACCCTCGTGACAAGAATTTCACATTCCCTTGGGGTCAGAAGCATGCTACCGGATGAGGTTTACCTTGGCCTACCAACAGATTGGGCGAAACAACGGCGCCAAATTGGGGAACAAATTGTCCAGCGAACAACACAAAGAATACAAGGCTGGATGAACAAACTCCTATCTCCGGCAGGAAGGGAGGTATTAAAAAAAATCTGTAATTTCTGCCATTCCCACCTACACAATGTCCTGCATAAGTCTGTCCAAAAAAACTATAGGCCAGCTAGACAAACTGACCCGACACTTTTGGTGGAAGACAAATGACACAGCAAAAGGAATACCTTGGATAAAATGGGAGAACTTGTGCAAATAAAAGTCCAAAGGAGGGTTGGGATTCCGGGACACCAAAACCTTTAATATCTGGCATTGATGACAAAATATGCAGCCAGACTGATAACATGCCGGGAATCACTCTGGGCCAAATGCATCTGTGACAAGTACCTAAGAAACATAACCTTTTTCGGTGCGAAATCTCAACAATATCACTCCCCAGTGTGGCGTTCCATGGTCAAAGTGCAGAAATTCTTGCTAAAAGGGGCTCGATGGCATGTCGGTAACGACCACTCCATCAATTTCTGGACCGATCCATGGGTCCAAAACATGGGCCTTTTGAGGGACTGGGTCCATCTCAATTCCAGATCCCCGAATACCAAGGTCAGTGATTTCATTTCTAATGGCAGATGGAATTTGGACGCGCCAGAAGAGATTCTGCCAACGGTCATAATAAACGCAATCTCCATGATCGAGCTACCTCTCTATGAAACTTCTGACATGTTTCTCTAGCTCCACAGTGATACCGGACTTTACACCGTAAAATTAGGGTATCACTTCATTTATTCAAATCTCTACCCAGAGAGTCAGGGTTCTTTGTCGGCAACTACCACGATCGCCAGTAAATCTCTTTGGAATAAACTTTGGAATGCAAAGCTCCCTCCGAAGATTCGTATGTTCATCTGGAAAGGCTGCAACAATGGATTGCCCCTGGGGCAAAATCTACACAGACGAATACCCTCCTTCAATCCCAAGTGTCACCTTTGCCTGAAAGCAAACGAAACTTGGGATCATGTCATGTGGAACTGTCAGTTTGCAAAGAGAGTTTGGTCTAGTACGAGTCTAGGAGTAAACTCCAACTCACCGTTCTTAACGGTGAAGGGTTGGCTTTTTGAGTCACTTGATACGAGTCCGGCCCTACCTGCGATAAAGATCTTCACTCAGAAATGCCTGATCTTGTGGGGCATTGTTAGAGAGAAACTTAGTCATTTTTAGGAATAGAATTCCTTGTGCCGGTTATGAATTTCATCCGTTTAGCTTATTTAGATTGTCTTAGCTATGCTAATGTTATCCATACACCAGGAAGGCGACCCACATCCGTCCCAACCCCCATGAACCACAGAAGTACCACCCCGCCGCATATTCGACCCACAATAATGTGTGACGGGGCCGTCCGGAGCACTTCCAGCTCTATTTACGGGGCCGCAATTTTACTAAACGAGAGTGGGGATATCTCGACGGTCTCGGTAGTATCGACGTCAGGCGACTATCCTTTGTTGGCTGAAGGTTTGGCATGCAGGGCATGACTTTTGCTAGCAAGGTCATCCAGACAGGGATCCCATACTCTGTTCACGGATTCGACAAACTTGCTCAAGCAAATCTCTACCTCCTCCAAATCTCTACCTCCTCCGCGGGCTGTCTTCCTTCAATTTTTGGAGTCATCCAAGATATTAAGCATCTTTTAAGTATTTTATCTGTTGTTGTTGTTGTTTCTGTTCCTAGACTATGTGTACGTAAAGCACACAACTTGGTTACTTGGGCGGCCACGGACGGTGTAACAAGATGCTGGTTTGCCCCCAATCTCCCGGACTTTGTCGGGGGATTGTAGGCTTCCTTTTACGTTCTCACGCTTTTAATATATATAATCGGTACCTTTGAAGAAAAAAAACTAGTTATTTCTCTACGTGATTATACTTTGATGATAAATTATATGATAATAAAGTTATTGAATTATATTTTGTGCAGAAATTTGTTTTTAAAATTGATATGGCAAAAAAACTAATTTATTTTATTGTTGATTGATTTATTTTAATAGTGCGTGTAAGTTAGAAATATATAATATCACATATGTTTCGAAAGGTTTTCAATTATACTTGCACATTGAAAAAAAAAATGTTCACAAATTTGAGTGTTGTAGATGTGATGTGGGAGATTTTGAAGTGTCGGATTTTGGCGTGCGAATATAGGTTTTTATGCAGAAACGGCTATTTGAGCAAGACCCATAGCAAACTATATGGTACAACGTTTGGAGGCCAAATTCTTTAATTTAGAGGCTTAAAATCGCAATTTATGTTTCTTTAGGTCTTTTTTTGTCAATTTTCAGTTTTTGTTGGATTTAGTTGTTAATTTCGGATTTTTCATAGGGTTAGGGTTTTTTTTTTTCAGTATTAAAACTTCGTTAGCGGTCGTTTACATTCAGTGTAATTATTAATGGAAAAAAATCGAGGTTTTTCCTCAACCCTGCATCAATTCTTCGGCATTCTTCTAAATCAACGAATTCTTGCGCCTCTATCCAACAAATTCTCGGCATTCCCTTAGAATCAACGAGTTTTTGTCCAATCTATCCCCATCACGCTGCATCATATTGGTATCAGAGCCAAAAATCCCGCGTGATGCCGTTCCTTGATTAACTAGCACCAAATCGTACCAGAACTGCTGCTGTCCTTGATAATCCAATTTATGATGAGTACGCTGACGATGATGACGTCACAGCGATGATTGACCATCACCCCACCTTCCATGATCATGGATTCATCCTTTCCCAGACCGCCAGGAGCGACTTCGAAGGCCTCTTGATCTCCAATTTTGAGTACAAGTCACAAGGAAAATCGACACCAATGTCGGCAACCATACCACCCTCGAACACCGCTTTGAGTGATAAAATTATGATGTTGTAGCTAATTGTGTTCTTCTTCCTGCTTCCTATTACTGGACTTCGTTGCACAAGATTCGAGGACGAATCATCTCTTCCCCGGAGAGAATGAAGTGGGAGATTTTGAAGTGTTGTACTTTGGCGTGCGAATATAAGTTTTTATGCAGAAACGGCGATCTGAGCAAGCTCTATAGTAAATATAGAGTACAACATTTGGAGGCCAAATTCTTTCGTTTAGAGGCTTAAAATCGCAATTTATGTTTATTTAGGTCTTTTTTGTCAATTTTCGGTATTTGTTGGATTTAGTTGTTAATTTCATATTTTTCATAGGGTTAGGGTTTCGTTTTCATTATTAAATATCTGTCAGTCGTTGTTTACATTCAATTGAATTATTAATGAAAATAAGCGAGGTTCTCCTCAACTCTGCGTCAATTTTTCGGCATTCTTCAGAATCAACGAATTCTTACGCCTCTATCCAACAAATTCTCGGCATTCCCATAGAATCAATGAGTTTTTGTCCCATATATCCCCATGACGCTGCATCAAGAAGTTATGACTCTTTGATTACAATATCAAAAGTAGGTAATACGTATACTAAATAAAAAGAAAAAAAAATATATTTTTAGACATTCAGATTATTTGATATTATTTACTGATTAGAATCTCAAGTTGTCCATATGGCACAATAAAACGTAATTGTGGTTGAAAACTCTAAAATTGATTTAAAATTTCAAAATTGCATGTTTCAAAATTATATATTATTAAATTTGATATTTATGTAACATCCTAAAGTAAATTATGCTTTGGTAATTTAATTTTCTTCTGTAAAATTTGATGCAATTTAAAATTGGTATGTTCCGGTTAAAAAGTGAAAAAACAAAAAATCCGGTCCCGGTCAAAAAGATGAAGAGAAAGCTGTTGTCAGTCAATTAGCTAGTAGGAAGAATGTCCAAAGGGTCTCTCAAATTGTGGTCCTGAATTGATGGTCACTTTTCTTTTGAGTAACAATAATAATAATTGCCTCCTCTACATATTGGCCCATCCCTACCCCCCTCTTAATTTGTCTCCTATTTTCAGATTATGAATGATTCCATTTACTATGTCCATGATATGAATGATTCATACAATTTTCAATATATTTAATGACTTTATCTCTTACAAATCTTTATCTTATAGTCTAAGAAACTGTTTACTTTAGAATATATTTTTTTTCACAATTTGCTAATTTTTAATATACGATCCGACTAAATCTAACATGGTTGGTTACTAAAAGACGAATCAAGTTCTAATTCTATTGAAGACGTCGTTGTATGGAGAATTCTATTAGTAATGCTATTCCAACTTGAAAATACAAAAGTAATCTTGTATAAAATACAAACTAGTACACCAAATAAACCTTAAAAAAGGATTTGATCCAAACTTTGTACTGCATTCATCATAAACTCTAATTAATCCAACCAATCTACACATAAAGAAACATAAACACCAACATTGTTTTTTTTTTGTTGTTGCATGGGATGTATTGACGTATATATCTTCTTTCTTCTTCTTCTTAATTCCACCTAACTGACCTAACTCACCATCATCATCGATCAATCAATACTTTTTTTTTTCTTCTTCATTGACCCAAAATGAAACAATCATCAATTACAGGAGCTGGACACAGAGCTGGACCTCTGCAACGAAGAATAAGAGTGCAAGAACTCGATGCAGTCTTCGATGGCCTGCGCCCTATGCGACTCGCTCTGATCCACCAACGACCTCGACCGCATCAAATTATTATTATTATTCCCTGCAGTACTACTAGTTGTGGGAGAAAATGAAGAAACAACCTTGTTCTTCCTTGATGATCTCCCGATAAATCGTAGCATTCTCGCTGTCTTGTCTCCTAACCGACGTAAGAAGCGAAGAGGGCGAGAGTTACAGAGTTGATGTTGGTTGTTGTTGTCTCGAACATGACGGCAGAGATCCCAGTTGCTGTTTCGATTGTTGTAACTGGCCGGGTGGTGTTTGTGTTTGATGAGGATTGTAGGGCTTTCGTAGATGTCAGGGCTGAATTCGACTCGGTTATTGCTTGATTTTCTAGGCATCATCTTGATTGATTAGTTAAGGAGGAGAGTGAAGAGAAGATGGAGAATTGTATTGTATTGTATTGTAAAGGGGGAGGGAGAAGCTAAGAAGTATTTATGTTGGAGAAGAAGAAGAAGAGAAAAATAATTTAAGTGGTGTGGAGAAGATATATATAGAGAGAAGAAATGGTGCTTCTCTTATGATGTTTAAATGATGAGACACTCTTTCAAATTTATTTTTTTTTTTTAAAAAAAAAAATCAATATTATTAATACAAAATACAGAAAACCATAAGGACATAAAGTTCTAACTGACATAAATGGGCATAACTAGATTTTCGAAAAAAAAAAAAAGTGACTAACTTAAGAGTAAAAACTATATCCATTTATTTTTTAAACAGTAAAATTAAATAATTCATACAAATAACATAAAAAAATAACCAAATACCTAATAAACGTAGAGACAATATAGAAGTGACATGACTAAGAGAACAATAATAACTCTAAATGAGCTAATTTGCTTTCAGTAGAAAAAATATAATTCAGATCATCTGCATCATTTTTCCTACTTTAGATCATGTATTACCGTTGTGATATATATATATGGTATGATTAATTTTATGAATTTTTATTTTATAAAAACTAATTAAGATTGACAAACCTTAAACGTAAAATATTAATCAAATATAAATACATGTGTAAAGATTACAACTATAAGACGTGATCTAATATAAAAAGAGTGGGGTAGGTGATCGCATCTGAAAAAAACATGGCGGCCCAATAACCATGTGAAGACACGCTCACATATAAACATTGGTGGGATGGTAAAAGATGCAGTAAGTGAAGATATACCTCAACTAACAAAAAGTTACACTTGTTCTACATTATTTCACATTTTTTAAATTCTTTTTAAAACAAATTAAAAAACTTTAAATTATTATTAAAAATTACAGTTTAATGGGGAAAAGTATTAAATTACTACTCATTAATTCACATTTAAAAAATAAAATTATTATTTAAAAAATTAAATTAAAGTTGTGTTTGCTAAAAATAGATATCAGAAAAGACTAGTCAAGTTAATTATATATATATGTTAATTAGGAGATACGGTCAATTTTCCTAATTTCTAATTAAAAAAATGTGTATACTAACTAGTCAAGCCATTTGAGCAAAAGTATGACATAAGATTGAACATATATATATTATATATATATAACTAAGCGGCCGTTTAATAGTCTAAAGAGGGATCGATGCATATTATTATTATTATAAGGAGAAGGTGAAATACAAAATTAAGGGTATATAATATACTTTTGTGACGTCTCTAGCTAAAAATATTCATGCATAAACTTATTCTATTATTTATTTATGCTTGAATTTATGTATATACAGAAAAGGTCTCAATCATTATAAACCCTATATATATACTGGTTGGTTATTTACATATATATTAATTACTCCATTCATGGTTCAATTCTCACCATCCACACTTTTTAATCTAGTATAATTTTACTGTTTAATATATTTTTCTCTTTCTCTTCACACATCATTAAAAAAATCATTACTACAATTTTGTAACTTTTATAACAGCAAAAACATCATTAATTTTTATTTATCTCATTCTAATTGATTTTTTTGTTTGACCGGAAAATTTTTAATTTTTGTTACTAAATGATATTATTAATGTTTGAATTTTTCTTTTTTCTTTATGAGTATATATATAGTTGTACTTTACCAATTCCGTTATATAAAAATAGTTCAACCCAGATTTATATTAGAACCGACCGATTTTTTTAGCTATATATATAAAAATGATTGTGCACCCACTAATCATGGGTCTGGATTCGTCTATATATATATATATATATAATTAGGAATATTGACTCTTCAGTTAATCAGTGGCTTTACCTATTCTATTATTATTCTAAAACACGAGTGAAAGGTGGTGGTTTGATCCACGCACTTATAACATCAAACATCTCCCGTTACACATAAGACACTTGACCTATTATTATTATTAGGAAGAATTGAAGAATATAAATAATAATGATAATATATTTTTTAAATTTATATATATTTAAACAAAAGCACACGAAAAGCTAGAGCCAAATTGTGGGCTTATCTTTTAATATATCCATAATGGGCGTAAGAATCATATTTTTGTTACAATAATGCAATATTTAACAAAAAATAGAATAGTTAATCAATAATCATGATGCATGCAAAATATATAGTTTATCAGCTTCGGTTGTGGAGCAGGTGGCTCCAACTAATATTAATTAATCAACAAAATTGCGACTGTGTCATCATAATCATAATCATAATATATAAATTATAGTAAAAGCAAGCTGAGGTGATGGGGAGGGCAGTGCAATTATAGTTGAATTATATGGTCTTCCTATCTAATTAATATAGATCAATTACTCCAAAAACAATCTTTAAGCTATAATTTAGGGAAGGAAATTACTGTGATATGTTATATAAACCACACTAATATTTTATTATACTGATCCAAATGTAAGTGAAGATTAATCTAAATGTGGAATAATAAATAAATTAAAAATAATGTGTAATATAATTAAAATGATATATGATGTGAAGAGCAAGTTCATCTTTTAAGGTGCTCTCCTCTGACCTCTTTTTGTTGCCCACCTTGATTCCCTTCCGGAATCTAGCCGACAAGCTATGTCCCCACTGCATACATACATACATATATAATTAGCCCATGAAAATATATAAAAATTAAATAGGTTGATTATTATTTTTATCGCGATAAAAATTAAATAGGTTGATTATTATTTTTCTCGCGTAGTTTTAGGAGGAGTCTAATGATAATGAGAGCAGATACTATATATGTTTGTTTCACACTAATTCTATTCATATCAGGTCAATCAGTAAGAAGTACATCCGACTATAAATATCTTTACATTACTTATTAGAATTTTTAAAGTAGTTACCTTTCGAAACTAATTCCCGAACTAGGCTACACCATTCTATGTTACATTCACGTCATCGAAAATATTTCTTTTTTAATCATCTTTATTTTCTACTTTGATTCTAAAGTTTACATTATGTTACAAATGATCTAGAGTAACATAAATTCAAAAAAAGCTAATGTAAAACATTGAAAAATTAAAGAGAATAGATTTAAAATAAATATATAATAAATGAGAAAATAATATTTGAAAATAAAATATTCTAAAGATAAAGCGTAATAATAGTTATATAAAATTTAGAGGAATAAATACATTTAATTTTCTTTTTTAAAGTATAAAAGTATATAGATAAAATTATAAATAAATTATAAATAAAAATATAAAATTTATCAAACTATAGAAAAATACATTACAATCTAACATTTTTTACCAATCATAACAAACTAAAATTAAAATATGAAAAAATTAATAAAAATAAATATTACTCCATTTTTTCTTTCATACTTTTTAATGATAATTTTTTTAAATCATAAATCATATTTCTTATGATTTTTATTTTTAAACTTCAAAATAGTTTTTTTTTTAGAATTTAATTTATAAGCATGTTTCTCTTTTTATTTTTATTTGATGTGTGTTTTCATCACTTACATTGAGCTTTTTTTTTCTATCCAATTTTTTTTCGTTTTTGTATTATATTTTGTTTTAGGTTCATTTGTAACATAATTAGGGATGGCAACGGGCGGGTCGGGGCGGGTTTTCGCAGCCCCGGACCCGGGTAAGTTTACCTCCCGGGGCGGGTCAAAAATCACGCGGGTCGACCCGTGGGGCCCCGACCCGACCCGCCGTGAACATTTTTTTTATTTTTTTCACTTCTCAATATTAAATATATTTTTTTTCCCAAAATATTACATTATATATAAATTCAAACCATAAATCTCACATCAATCAAATACAAACACATCAAACTCATCACCAAATACAAATTCAAATCCAAACACCAAATACAAATTAACAAATCCTAATAATCTAAATATACATCTATTTATAATTTGGTCCATGTAATTTATATAGGTACTATATTAACCATCACTACAAGAAATACCCCATTTACCGGCGAAAAAATAAAAGTGGCCGGTAAAAGTTTTTTTCCCGGCAAAGTAAAAATTTAGCCGGTAAAAGATTATTAGCGGCGAGAATAATATCTTCGCCGGTAAAAGATCACAATTAGCGGCGACTAAAATAGAGTCGCCGGTAAAAATGTAAGGAAAAATAAATTAATTAATATTTTAATACAATATTCATTAGCGGCGAAATAGTTGGCCGGTAAAGGTTTACAATTAGCGGGGACGTCATTTTAGTCGCCGGGAAAAAATTAAATTATTAGCGGCGAGATAGTTGGCCGGTAAAAGTTTACAATTAGCGGGGACATCATTTTAGTCGCCGAGAAAAAATTAAATTATTAGCGGCGAGATAGTTGGCCGGTAAAAGTTTAGAATTAACAGCGACTTTATTAATTTCGCCGGTAAAGTCCAAGTTTTTGGGACGACATCATTATACTCGCCGGGAAAAAAATTAAATTATTACCGGCGAGATAACTAACCGGTAAAAGTTTAGCATTAACGGCGACTTTATTAGTTTCGCCGGTAAAGTCCAAGTTTTAGCGGCGACAACATTATACTTGCCGGGGAAATTTTTTTTATTACTGGCGAGACAAATAGCTGGTAAAATTGTACAATTAACGGCGACTACATTAGTTTCGCCAGTAAGGTTAAAATTTTAGTGGCAACAATATTTTAGTCGCCGGGAAATAAATTTGAACTATTATAAAAGTGAATATGTACTCACTTAATTAATTAACTTATAAGATAAATATAGTTTAGTTATGATTATTTAAGTAACTTATTGACCAATAAAAATATATATTGAATGATACAAATAGAAAAAATAGAAGAGAGGTTCATAGAATTACCATAAACTCAGTACACTAACATATATTGATAGTGGTTTAGGTATTTCTTTCTACGAATGCCTTTTCGTTTTTAAGAAAAATACTATTAAACTAAAAGTAAAAGAAACTACAAACAATTTAGTTATCTTTACTTAATTTTAGATAATAATAATAATAATAATATAGATCATTTAACATTTCCTTTCGACAGAGAGTTACCAAAAATATAAAAGAGTGGTGATATATATAAAGAGGTAAAACTTATACGAGAGGTAAAACATTTACTGGCTTTTTACTTATTGAATATATATAGAGAAAGAGGTAAAAGAGAGACATTTACGAAAGAGACGCATAAAAAAAAAAAAGAGTGAAAGAGAGAAAGAGGGGTTCTGCAGCTCCGGAAGAAGACGCAGCTCCGGAAGAAGACGATCGGCTTTGACAGGTGCAGCTCCAGCCCCAGTCACACACGGTCTTCTGGCTTAGACAAGTAAAGTCGTCATGCAACTCCAGCACCGACCAGCAGACTCCGACCGCACCTCCACCGCCTGACAAGCGACTTCGACAGCTAGGAGTCTTCTCTTCGACTGCGACCTCTAATCGGTCGACCACTCAATTTCTTGGGCTCAGGTTAGCTTGTTTTTGGTTGGGTTACTTGAATTGTAAAACAACTATCAATTTGATGTTTAGTTTGGATAAGTGAAATTGATTTCTAATGGTTAACCCTAAATTAGACAAATTTTGACTGAAGTAAGTTGTGTTTAGTTGCTCTACGGAAAATTGTTCCAATCTAGCTGACTTAAATGGGTCTACAGTGAATTAGTTAGCAATATGTAACAGATTTCCTGCTATTATCAATGGTGGGTGTTTCATCTGCTCCATTCGCATGTATGTAACCAAAAGGTAAGCATGATATGCTGCCACCATGATCTGGAACTCGTAAAAAAAAAAAAAAAATGTATCCAACTTGATACATGAAACGGGAAATTGTGAGAAAGAGCATGAACCGCCATGTAGATGATTGGATCAGCATGAAAGAGTTGTTCCGGTCAATATTTGGTGCATTTGTGTGCATTAATCAGTGGCTTTTGAGGTCGTGAATATCTCAGCCAAAAAAATAACAGTGCAAACAGTTAATAAAATCCTAATTGAGATTGACATGTTGAAGATCTTCCAAAGGTATATGGGTTCATCAATACATTTTGTGAAGTTATGATAGTTTTTTTGAGGGTCTTCCAAAGATCTGAACTGATAAAGGACTACAAAAATATATCACGATACTGTCACGTGGAGATGCAGAGGCGTCGGTGGAGCAGAAATTTGCCTACTCCTAACGGTAATAAACTACATAGTTTTGGAGTTGCATGAAGGTAACTTGAAGTTCCTTTCTACTGTAAACTATACAGTTTCCTTTTTCAACAATTTGTATATATTATATTGGTGGTTTATCCCTGACTATTACATTTCTAGAGTTATCATAGCATTCAAAGAATCTCTTTGGACATAGACATTTGATCAAAGTTGTCTAAAATCCTCCTAGTCCCCAATAGTTGAGAAGTTCATCGGTCATATTTCACCATTTAGTGTACTTTTTACTGAAAAATGTATAAGAGCTTGTAATCCACTTCAGCACTCTTTCCTAATGTTCTTTTCTTGTTCTGGTTTCTCAATATCTATATAAAGTTTGTGGCCAATGGCCTTTAAATATATATATATATATATATATATATATATATATATATATATATATATATATATATATATATATCACCCTTCTCCAGTAAGATGTGTTTAGTCTTAACCATGGAAATTGGCTAGAGGAGGTTTCAACCAGTACACATTGTCAAACTAATAGATGGAAATTGCCTAGAGAATGAGTGTGTTCTCGTTATTACTACTAGATACAAATCCAATTGTAATATGTCCAATTCTGATTGATAAATTTCGCATGCAGTTGAGACGTCTTGGAGGATGACTTCTATTGGCACAACATGCTAATGAGCCAAGTTTGTTTTTGAGACGTCTTGGAGGATGACTTCTATTGGCACAACATGCTAATGAGCCAATTTTGTTTTTACTTCTACTATTGAACTTTTAGCAACTAATCTATTTTAGAGATGCATCATTTAATTATTTGACTCATTTACACTAACTGCTGCAGAAGGACAGGAGATACTGAAAGCCACAATGCAAATTAACTTCAAGTTGAACTCTGAGTGAGTGGAGGGGATGGGATATACAGTGTAATGACGTTTTCTTCAAATCTGCCAAGCATGACTTGGAAAGGTGGCGACATTCTTCCGTTGTATTCTTCGGGTGCAAGGTTTTAAGGTGAAGGTAACTTTTGGTGTTCTTGGGCAATCAATCAAGTTTTGGTATGGTGAAAAACTATAGCATGTTGCTTATTTGTGGATGTTTATGGTTAGTTTTTTGAGATGCTACTCAAAGTCATGCAACTAAATTTACATATGTTATATCTATTAGTTAATTGTGGAGACTTGATGTATTTTGTATTCCTCTTCTTGGGTTATGACTATTATTATGAATGAGGAGTAAACTGTTGGCTTCAAAGTAATATAGTTGTTGGATAATTATGGTTTGGGATTTCAATTATACAGTAATTATGACCAAAAAAGTCGCAGATATTAATTTGGGGATTATTTTCGACCAAGAAACTCGCCAGTAAAATTCATATATTTAACGGGGAATTGTCTCGCCGTTAAATCATATTTTGCCCGGCCATATAACTCGCCGGTAAAAACTCTCTTTTTTACCGGCGAAATAACTCGTCGAAAAAATTATTTTTATTGGCGAACTTTTTCGCCGGTAAAAGTCATGTATTTCACCGGTGAAATGTCTCGCCGGTAAAGCAGATTATTTCTGGCAACTTAACTCGCCGGTAAAAAAACTATTTTTTACCGGCAAAATAACTCGCCAATAAAACCGTATATTCACCGGCGCCCAATCTCGCCGGTAAATTCTCATATTTTTACCGGCGAGCTATCTCGTCGGGAATAACTAATATTTTATTGTCTTTTAATAAGACTTTTTCGGCAAGATATCTCGCCGGTAAAAGGTCATTAGTTTTACCGGCCACCTCTAACTCGCCGGTAAAACATTTACCGGCGGCGCTTTACCGGCGAAGGTGATCGGCGAAATACTTCGCCGGCATGACTTTTACCGGCGAAAATAAGCATTTTACCGGCCACTAACCCTTGCGGTAAATGAGGTATTTCTTGTAGTGCATATTGTTTAGTAAATGTTACATTATATTAACATTTAAAAAAAAGTAAAATATATATATAGGCATTTCGAGGCGGGTCAACGGGGCCCCGTGCCCCTAGACCCGACCCGTCCCGTCCCGGGTCCGCCCCGCCCCGAACCCGACCCGTGACCCGCGGGTCGGCGGGTCCTCGGGTCAAAACCGGGTCGGGGCACCGCGGGTCAGCGGGCCCCAGACCCGTTGCCATCCCTAAACATAATGTTGATTTTAGGATGTAAAGTAAAAACATAGATAATTAAAAATAATACTTTCGATGATGTGGATGTCACGTATGATGAATAAGTCTAGTTTGAAAGAATTAGTTTCTGAACGAGACTAATTTTGAAATTAATTTAGCAAGTCAGCCTATTTTGAGAATTCATCATACTTCTTAGATAAACTTCGAGAACTAATAGTGTTAGGTGAGCTGCTAGAGTTTATGTGGGTAAAAGTTCAAGATCATCATTTAACTAATGGTTTTGGATTTAAACTTTGCTTAAGTTTTGAGAATTAAAAAAAAAAAAAAAAAATATATATATATATATATATATATATATATATATATATATAATCAACCTTTTATCTTTTATAGGTTGACCTAGTATGAGTGTAGATTACTAGATTTTGACATTTAAAACACTCCGTGAGAAGAAACAACTATGAGAACTAATTAATAAAATTTGCTAGTTGAGTTTTTTTAATATAAATTGTTAGTTGAAATTGTGTAAAGTTACAGTTTATTAATTCTCTCATTTGCGGTTAAATAGTGTCCACAACGTTACAACCAAACTAAGAAGATAGACTACTACTTTATATAGCCTCTTTTAGCTTAGAAAAAAATGGAAATATATAGACTCTAATTCTAAAATGTTTTCAAAGCCATATATATAGCCTCTAAAAAATAGGGGGTGTATAATATTTTTTTCTATGAGGTGGTCCTAGGAAGACTTACAGGTCAGCCCATAATGCTTATGAATATTTTTTCCTATCATTAAAATTGCAGCATTTATAGTATGTTTGCTCACACTTAAATAAATACACGCTCGAATACACTTATAGTATGTTTGCTCACACTTAAACAAATAGACACTCGAATCGGGTAAACCTATAAGGAGTAAAGTTCTGATCAATAATATTTTTTTCATTCACGGAGTTTTAATGAGGTTTGAATTCACGACCTATTAGTTAAGGGTGACGTCTTGAACCAATATACATATTATATAGTTTATATATAGTATCTTATTTTTGTCTACAATAAACCAATAGTAGTTCAGGACCTGAAAAAGAAAAAAGAAAAGGAATTTATGGTCAGAGTGAAAGGTTTAGTATGGGAGGAAGGAAGCTATGTGGTTTGGCGTGCAAATTAGGGCAACCCCACCCCTTTTAATTAACCTCTTATTATTTTACTTTGAATCTTTTTCAGAGGAGATAAGTTGATGATGATTTTCCCTTTTACTTATTTATTTATTTTGGTAGTTTCATATTTTTAGTAAGGGAAAATGATCATCAACTTAGTATATATGAAAAACGTACATTTTTAGAAAAAGAAAAATGACTGAGTGAAATGAATTTAATAATAGTAAAATAATCGAATCTTCATGTTGAGCTTCCTTTCATATACACTTTGGAGTATTAATGAATTGTTCTGTATAAAATGATGGTGTACCTCTTTTTATAGAGACATGTGATGTTGTATAGAAAATGACTTGAGGGTAAAAGTTTGAACCACAAAAGAATGAAAGGTTCTTGAGAGTACCAAATTTTGGTATTACTATTGACTGGACTAGTCTTTTAAAACAAGTAACATTTTGAATGTTGAGAAGAAGAGATCAGGACATGGCAAAGCCCACATTGACCAAGTCCTTTTGCTCCATTCAAACTTATAACTTTTTAGCAAAATATTTACACAAAACTCATGAACATTTATCTAAAATGCTTCATATATATAGATAGGAAAAACAGTTCAGGAGACTCAACTAACATGCTGTAACTTTTAGGACTCTCTGGGATTTTTTTAAAATTATTTAAATATTTAATTATTCAAAATGTTATTTATCAATCAGTCATAACTCTTCACCTAGTTAGGAAGCTCATTTTGACCTGAACTTATATCTGTCCCCGGTTAGCTATCTAAGAAACCATGTTTGGGACGAGCTCAGGCTAGTTAAGCCCATCCCATGACTCAATTTAATCGAGTCAAGGGGTTCAGGTTTAGCTCATACTAAACTTGGTCTCCTATACCAGGTGACTACGTGTAACATAGACTCGAGTTATAACAATCTCCCTAACTAGATGAACTGAGTCATGGTTGACGGATAAGTGACATTTCAAATAATTAAGACTCTAAATAATAATAATAAATTCTAATATTCCTAAAATTTATAACTGATAGTTGAAACTCTTAAAATGTTATTTCTCTTATATTAAACCAAGACTTGCAATCCTATTGTACATTGTTCAAAAATTACTTTGAATTATGCTTAGATCTTCTTTTAATCTGTTACTGCACTCGATCTCTTCTAATAATTTTAGCTTCATGGCTGGGAAAAAGGGATTCCTATTAAATTGGGTTTATTGGTCTTTTAATACCATATGTCTGCCCACTTTTGATTTTTGGTACCACATGTTTGGTTTTGCTTATTTTTGGTACCATATGTTTGCTAATTGTATACTTTTGGTCCGACCGTTAGTTGACCGTCAGTTTAACCGTTAAATAGTCACGTGACTTGCACATGCCTAGCCCCAAATTTTTATTTTGTTCAGTTTAGTCATCAACTTTATCGTCGTAACTTTTTAATATTGCAATTTAGCCGTTAAAACATTTTCAACCGCACCCTAGGACTAAATTGACCTAGCCATGTTTAGGATCACCCGGGTCCGACGACTTTAGCCATGGTCCGACCATGGCTAGGTCAATTTAGTCATAGGGTGCGGTTGAAAATGTTTAATGGCTAAATTGCAAAATTAAAAAATTAGGACAATCAATTTGAGAACTAAACTGAGCAAAATAAAAATTTGGGTAGGCATGTGCAAGTCACGTGACTATTAAACGGTCAAACTGACGGTCAGACCAAAAGTATACAATTAGCAAATGTATGGTAACCAATGCTATCAAAACCGGACCAGACTGCGGTCCGACCGGTTCGAACCGGTGCCTCCAACGGTCCGGTTCGAGCAAATTCGAAGGATGTATGCGAACTTGGTTCAATAACCGATTTTTTAGCGAACCGACTGGTTTTTAGCAGACCAGCCGGTCAGCTGGTTCAGTGCCTAAAAAAATATATTGATTTACCAAATTCAGTTAAAAGCTTGAAGAAGACGAAGAACCATAAATTTCACACCGGAAACCGATCCCTGAATGTTCTATATAGCTTCCCAATCGATCTATGCCGAAGGAAACTTGTCCAATCCAAAATTACTGCTCCAATCCCACTCTGATTCCGGCAAACTGAAGAAAATCACGTCCATTTTCAGTGACTCGCTCGATGCCTTATCAGACAAATTGTTTCCCGAAGCCACAGACCGAAGCCACTGGAATCCATTGATGTTGTACCTTCTATTGTAAAGAGTTTGAACTTTGATGAACTTGTCACTCCCAGTCTCAGTGTCATAGCCAATCCGATGAAAAGTTCAGCCTACAAGCGAACCCGGTTTTATTAGCCGATTTTCTATGAACCGACCAATTTTTGGTGAACCGGCCGGTTCACCGGTCTTCCGGTTTATGAGAAGTTAGGAAGCTGCTTAGTTGTAGCCGAGATTTTCTTCAATGGTAATCAACAATGGCGAGGCTCACATGGAAGCCCGTGTTGTATAGGTTTCCCAACAAAGCTTTCTCCCATTCAAATCCAGCAGTGCTCCTAAATTAGAGGAGGTTGTGCGAGCTTTTCCGAGGTGTTCTGAGCTCATATCTGCAACAAATCTGCTCCAGGAAGCTCTACATCGGCCGGGAGAGATTTGGCGAGCAAGCTTTGGCCTCAGGCGTGTGAAATTGAGAGATGGGGACTCTAAGAGTTTCAGATCCGTGGGAGCTGTGCTTCGTGAATCCACATTGGATGGTGGCCTCCTATATCTTCTATGTCATCGCTGCTCTTCTCCTCCGATGGCCAGTTGGCCACCCAAGCTCAGATAGTCAGTCATTCGATTAGGGCCAGATCTGGAGTACTGATGATCAAGTCTCAACATCTTATGACTGGATAAGCAAAGCACGACCGGAGTTCTGTCGCCAACGGGGGTAATTAACCACACCGCACTGCGCTGCCCACTCCATAGTCAGGAAACCGTTTTCAGTTTTCTTCTACCCCGCTCAGTGTTAGACAAATTTGGCTTGTTTTAGTTAAATTATTTTTAAGCTAACAATTTTTTGGGCTAGTTTGATTGTTTTTTCTCAAGTCCATTTAAGCCCAATTTTTGTGAATGAAATTGGTGAAAACTTTGTACCACATTGAGTAGATCACCTCTCCCCCCCTCCCCCCTACTCATCTCCTATAAATATACACATCATTCTCCTCTTTAAGTACAATGCAAAATGTGATTTCTTCCTTTTGGTTGAGTATCCAATATTTTTCGGAATCCATATTTTTGGAATCCAAGTTATATTTTTCTCCTCCTCTGTTCTTCGTGTTGACGAATTGTAGAGTTCTTCCTAGGTTAATCTCGACTTATGCCGTGTTCAACCTTTCTAGTTATTATTTAGCCGTTGTCGTCGGCTATCACGTTCTTTGTTTGAGTTCAGGTATGGGTTCGGTTCGGTCGAACGTGTTGCATGCATAACACGATACGATGACACCGTTGAATCCTGGGAGGTGATCGCCCCTTGTATAAACCCCTTTGCATAACCCGAGGGTGGGGAGGGGCGAAATTGCATTAAGGAGACCGTGATCAGCACGGGTCTCAGTATAAAAATACATATTCGTTTTCATGTCGATTTTACGTATAATTTCGGTGTTGTCTATATATTGCATGTTAATTGGTATAATTACTTGTAAGTAACCGAAATTTTGCTAGTTGTTCTTAGTCCTTAATTTTAGAATATTGCATTTTAGGTCCTCGGACTTTGTAAAATTGCATATTTACCCTCAATATTTCCAACAATCTTAAGGCAATTTTATTTATTGGTTTTATAAGAGGATGCGTAATTGAATTTTGAGATTCAATTTTTTGGAGAAAATTATTTATTCTCTAAAGTTCACAAATAATGTCGAACAACGACATTGAGAATGTGAACGTGCTTGAGAAGAGAGCACATGCGACTGATAAAATCGCTAAAGGCCATTTAAGTCGTGAGACTACTATGACTGATCGAGATGATCAAGGTTGTTGAGCCTGTTAAGGCATCCGATATTGATATATTCACTAAGGTGACTTTGATGACCAGACCCATTTTAGCCGTTGAGACTTATGGGGTCGTTGAATCCATTGTTGAAAAATTGGATTATGAAGTCAGTTGAATCCGATTTAGTGTGTATGACAATTGTTATGGAAATTTTATCTCCTTGTCTAAAACAGTGATTATTACATCTGACATGTATGTAAGTGCGAATCAACGAATCGATTACACAAACCCTTAACCTTGGCACGTACGTACGTCGTGACGTGTGTACACGAACATTAGCCCCGTGTGGGTCTGGTTTTGTTAAAACCAAAATTAACTGTGCCCAAGTTTATTTTCTGTCCAACAAAAAAAAATTATATTTGATTTTTGTAACTGGAGTGATTAAACTTAGTTATGAAATCAGAAATTCAAATCGATTTTTGTCATGGTTTGACTACTATTGTGGGGTCGAGTACCAAATACTCGGAATAAAAAAAAAAAAATCTCGAGGAGTTGGTCATAAATCCAATATTTGAACGCTACTCAATGAGAATGTAGCTAACACTTGGCAGACAACTCTAAAATTGGGAAATACTACGATCTTCTCGATGTGGTCTATAAATGCTATCATTCTGCGAGTTATGCAATCGCAAATGCCGACGCATTGATTACCGGGGATGGACACTCGTCTAGGCCGCCGTCTATGATGCCGAGAAAGTCGCCGAGACTTACTTCAGAAGTTGAAGTCAAAAGATGGAATTCTTTTTGACAAAATCTGAGGAAAAAAAAAAGAAGAGGAGGAAGCGTCATTGTTGGGAGGACTCGAAATCGTCAAAAGAACTGTACGTTAAATACATATAGACGACAAATTTGATTGAGATGAAGTTGAATTACTTTAAATGTAATGGCCGTAGTGCCTAAAGTAAACATGATTAAAAATGTTTTTGCATTGGTCGTTGTGCCTAAAAGGAACATGTTATAAGAATATACCTTCTTGTGCTGAATTTGTGGCACAATACTTTAGAACATGTTAAATACGATACCTTGCAGAGGTTATCTAACATGGTTCATATTCCTAAATCAAAATAGATCAAGAACTTAAATGTGAAGTTTGCGTTGAAACGAAACTTATTCGGTCGAAATGATTAGCGAACTTCTTGGTCTAAATACATAGCGATGTTTGCGACTTAATATATGTCCAAACGCGAGGCGAAAAATAAGTACTTCATTACTTTCGTAGATGATAGTACGAAATATTGTTATGTATACTTGGTGAAGGAAAAGATGAAACAATAAACAAATTCATGGTTTACAAATAAAAACTTGAGTTTCAACTAAATGTTTTCGCAGTGAGATAAGCGGCCATGATGATTCTCTGTTTAGAGAATGTTTGCTTAAACACGATTTAATTCGTGGTAATTTTGCACTGCATAAAACCCTGATTGAGTTGGGTCACGATTTTCGATTCCACCAAGCAACGTTTTACATAATAGTTTTAGTATTAATAACGTTGTCAGTTAAGGTTTTGGCTTAGTGGGTGAAAGGGTTATCATTAGATAAAAAATGATCGAATCCAACCACAGCCCTTCCTTCCTAAAATTTCGGGTAGTTTTGGCACTTGCGGTGCAACGAGCAGAGACCGTTTATTGGTCTCAGGATCATACCGTTTTGAGAAACGCGGCGGTCTAATGGCCAAATTTGATCTCATATTGTTTAAAGAGGATGTTGATGTTTTGACGGTATGAAGACCTACACTGATTAAATGATGATCTGAGGATCAATGATGATGTGGTTGAGAATTAGTAATAACTTCATATCCAACTCATGTGTTAACACCTTAAATTTTTTTTGGAAGAAGAAAAAAAAATGTGGTTGAGACCATGTTTATTTTAGAGTTATGATTAATATGGGGCAGCAATTTTAACTAGTAATTACCTTTTGAATAAGGTAACCCATAAGAAGGAAGATACACTCTGTTTGATTTGTGCCTTCAAATGTGGGGGTGTCTTACTAAAAGGCGCATACATACCCTGAACTGTTGATTGCATTTTCATAGGGTATGCTCAGAACAGTAACGCGTATCGGTTTCTTCTGTTTGAATCAAAAGTGTCGGTTATATACAAAGATACGTTAATGTAATCAAGAAACGCATATTTCTTTGGAAAATGTATTTTTGGCTAAGTCTAGAGGAGAGACAAGCATATGAGACTATAGAGGAAAAATAGTCAAAACCGAGAACATGGAGGGCATGTTGAGTTCGAGACCGAGGTTGAAACCGAGGTCGAGCCCATGATGAGTAAAAGGGCAAGGATTGAAAAATCCTATGGTCCAGTTTTTCTGACGTATATGCTTAAAGTCGAACCATAGACTTACCGCGAAGCTGTAAACTCTTCTGAGAGACCTCTATGAAAAGAGGCAATCAATAGTGAAATTGAATCCATCTTGCAGAACCACACTTGGGAGCTGGCGGATCTTCCGCCCGGAAGCAAACCACTAGGCTACAAGTGGATATTTAAAAGGAAAATGACAGCAGATGGTTCAATTGATAATTACAAAGCCCGGCTTGTCATAAAAAATTATAGACAAAAGGAAGGACTGGATTATTTGATACATATTCTCCAGTAACTAGAATCACATCCATAAGGATGTTACTTGCTATTACAGCTTTGCGAAATCTAGAAGTACTTCAAATGAATATGAAAACAGCTTTCTTAAATGGAGATTTAGAGAAAGAAATCTACATGGAACAACCTAAGGGTTTCACTGCGTGAGGGCAGGAAAAGAAAGTCTGTAAACTCTGTATGATTTAAAACAGGCGCCTAGACAATGGCTACCGTGTTTTACTAGAGAAATGTTTAAAAATAAATAAGTATGACAAACATTTTACGTTGATGACATGCTTATCGTTTGGTAATAACGATGAGGTAGTCCGGCCCACTGGACATATGTTGAATTTGAATATTGACATGAAAGACATGGATCTTGTCGATGTGATCTTTGGATTAAAACTCATTAGATCATCAGAAGGTCTTATTCTAAGTCAAACTCATTATATTGCCAAGATTTTGGATAAATTCAACAAAGATGACAAGAACGAGGTCATTACTTCAATAGACACGAGTAAATATTTTTCAAAGAACAAAGGAGAATGTTTTCTCCAAATTGAGTACACTCGGATTATTGGAAGTGTCATGTACTTAAAGTCGTGCACTAGACCAGATATCCCTCACGTTGTAAGTGTATTGAGTCGATATACGAGTAACCCTAGTGTTGACCACTGGAATGGGGTAATCATGTTACTTAGGTATCCGAGACATATTCGTAATCATGGTCTACACAATGAGATATCCTTATGTGATAGAATGCTATAGTGATGCAAACTGGATATCCAATTCAAGAACAATGAGAATGTTTTCTCAAAAATCGACACTACCACATTGAGTATGAGTGGTTACGTTTTCACCTTACGATGTGCAACAGTGTCGTAGAAAATCCTCAAAACAAACAGTTATAGCCAGGTTGACTATCAAGTCTGAGTTATTGCACTGGAGAAATGTGCCGAAGAGGCAGAATGGCTATGCCATTTTCTAGAGAATTTTACTAATTGACCAAAACCTGTGTTAGTGCAAAGATTGATGAGTTTGTTTTGGTTTAATCCAATTAAAGCCAATCTAATGAATAGTTGAAGATTTTGTTTAGGAGACAAGGTTAAAGAAAATAAGTGGTGCACCCCACCCCCATTCGGCTTGAAAACTTTTGTTAAAGGTTGGGAAATGGGACACTTTGCGGACCTGTTGTCACACAAGAATCAATCTAAATTTAGTTGTTGGATTAACAAAATTATTCCTACAGGAAATGATAGTCTGAGGACTGTGATGATTTGAGAACATTGATGCAACGTAATCAATCTGTATAACACAGTATAACCTGTCTAATGAAATTTTTAAACATATACGTCATAGACGTTATATGTCCATTAGACAGTTGCTCTCAAATATATTTATTGTGCCCTATAGAGTAAATTCGGCAGATAAATAGCGGATCCGCTGCCCGAAAGGGTTAAACGGAGATTTATTTGGTCAAGCGTCGAAGGGAATGGGGCTAAAACCCGTGTAGGAAACGCTATTGAGAAGGAAAACCCAACCATGATGACTGGAGATCCCAAGAACTTGGTTCAATGGGACAACCAAATCACAAGAGTGAGTGTTGTCACTGTGGGGGGTCAAACCCCGAGCCCATTCCTATGATGCATGCAGTGATGGAAATGAGGTTAAATTTTTGCTTGTGTTGATCTTTAATCATCGGTTAAATCGAGCATAGTAAATGCAAATTACTTAATTGAAATCACACTTTACATAAAGCTTTTAATGATTCGTAAGGAGAATTCAGAGTCGTGATGATGCTCTTGAGACATAGAATCACATATGCGAGTGAGAAGTGGGGCCGCTTCGAAAGGAATTGTTGATGGCGCAATTCTTAGAAACGCTTGCAGAACCAGGCGAGTGATCCAGGGCCTAGGGATCACAGGGCGTGAACCGTACCATACTAGGAAGGTACCTGTGTGGGTTATGTCGTCATCTACACCAACGACAGTCGGTTCAAGGACATCGCGTCTATCGACCAGTCAGTAGAGAAGGAATGATCTCACAAGGGATAGGTTTAAAGGGGTTACCCCTACCTATACTTTGCAGGTATTGACCGTTGAACTCAAATTTCGTGTCTTATTTCCAAATTCCATTCATGTGGGGGATTGTTAGACAAATTAGGTTTATTTTAGTTAAATTATTTTTAAGCTAACTTTTTTTTGGGCTAGTTTGATTGTTTTTTCTCAAGCCCATTTAAGCCCAATTTTTGTGAATGAAATCCCCCCCCCCCCCCCACTCATCTCCTATAAATATACACATCATTCTCCTCTTTAAGTACAATGCAAAATGTGATTTCTTCCTTTTGGTTGAGTATCCAATATTTTTCGGAATCCATATTTTTGGAATCCAAGTTATATTTTTCTCCTCCTCTGTTCTTCGTGTTGACGAATTGTAGAGTTCTTCCTAGGTTAATCTCGACTTATGTCGTTTTCAACCTTTCTAGTTATTATTTAGCCGTTATCGTCGGCTATCATGTTCTTTGTTTGAGTTCAGGTATGGGTTCGGTTCGGTCGAACTTGCTGCATGCATAACACGATTCGATGACACTGTTGAATCCTGGGAGGTGATCGCCCCTTGTATAAACCCCTTTGCATAACCGAGGGTGGGGAGGGGCGAAATTACCTTAAGGAGACCGTGATCAGCACGGGCCTCAGTATAAAAATACGTATTCGTTTTCGTGTCGATTTTACGTATAATTTCGGTGTTGTCTATATCTTGCATGTTAATTGGTATAATTACTTGTAAGTAACCGAAATTTGACTAATTGTTTTTAGTCCTTAATTTTAGAATATTGCATTTTGGTCCTTGTACTTTGTAAAATTGCATATTTACCTTCAATATTTCGAACACTCAGTTGGTCGGAGAGGTCACCGCGTCTCTGTCCAAACTTGCTTGAAGCTTCCGTCTTCCAGCGTCCTCTGATCACCATTCGACCGCAGGTCCATAATCACTATTTCTTCATAAATCCAACTTCACATGTAATATTTTTTTACCCAAATATTGCTTCCAAAACAAGTGAGATCTGGTCTGATCGTATTTAAGCTAGGTGATCTTAAAGTATCAATTGGTACCAAGCTACCATCTTTGCACTCTGCCGCCTCTGAACTTGACTCACTCCACTTGGTGCCCAACAACGATGAAACCCATGTCTTACCTCACGCAATGGTGATGTTATTCTCTTATGGGAGTCTCCGGGTTCAAACCGGACAAATCGGGAACTGGAACTCTAGTCGGTTCGGTGTCCGATCCGATTTTGATAACACTGGTTCGAAGGGCCCAAAACGAATAGTAACTACAATGCAGAAACCATATCCCTAAAATTTATATCAAAAGCCCATAAATTTAAGGATGAATAATTACCACCTTGCGTGTTTAAATTTAAGGGTTTTGACAATTTTCATGGTAAATTTATACACAGTTGCAATATGGTAGGTGTTATAAGGCAATATATAAACCCCCTAGCTAGTCCCGTTATTAGTTAGCATAGTCCCTTGTTAAGCTTCCCATTAGTAAAATTGAAAACTTTAGCGGGAAGCTAAACATTGGCCCGTGTTACGCGCGTATTAAGAGTTCAGCGATTTCAAAGATGATACAATAGCCTGATCAGACCAACTCCGAGAATGAATAATATTCTAGCATTTTACTTTAATTTTTTTAGAACTTTTTAAATTTGATATAATATTAAGTTACGTTTTTTTTTAATAAGGCTTTCTCTAATATTATCCTCAGTTTTGGGCCTGAAATAAGGCTAACTCTTGTATCATCCTCGAAATCGATGATCTCTTAATGCGCGCGGTCAACGTGGTCTAATGTCTAATATAAACATATAGGAGACCCGTTCCGATCCATAGAGTGACATAACTGAAGCTGACAAAATTTAAATACCGCTTAAAATTTCGGTACTATATATATATATAAAATCTCCTAGAAAATAATTTCACGTATATTTTTCTAAATAGATTAATTATCAAATTAATGGGACTAGTAAAATTGACAATTCACTATCTTTGGCAACTGAATAGCAACAGAGTATAAAATAAACTAACCCTGCACCAGAAATACCAACCGCGGAGAAGAGTATGGTAAACTATTACAACTGTAATGAAAGTTACCCTCATTCAAAAAATTTCCAACTAACCAAAATATATGCTTATTCATAAATGCTTAATGAACTCGGGTTTTAACGGGTATACCTCAAATGCTCCTTAATTTCGCCAAGAAGAAAGCATATATATAGGTAAAGGTTTTTGTCAAAGCCTTCTCTGCAGGTAAACCATTTGCAGCCTGTTCAGCAAACTGCAAAGTTTTAAAGCTATTGAGGATGGTGTTGAAGGGAAGTGTAAGCTAAATCCCGTCTTCGATATAACTATCATTATAGTATATTGCAATGATTAATAGGCCAGAGATAAGTCTTTACATCTCGAATCTGATACATCAAGCTAAATTTGATTTTGCATTAGTATATCTTTGTTCTTGGTGATATAACTTGAATCACCAAGATATAACTCTCTGATGCGATGAGTAGACCAGATATGTGACATCAAATTCACTAACAATGCTTTGAAAACCATAATTGAAGTAGACATGTTAATAAAGAGGCAACCCAATCAAGACTACTCTCTATGCTTAATAACTTCAGTAAGCACTACAAATTTCTCCATTTTGAGGAATCACCACCACTTTGTTGGTAGGTACGTTTGAACATGACCCTCTTTTGGTTTGTTACATCCAAAAAGTGCAAACTACAAAGTTGCTAGATTGCCTGAGAGCACAACCTTTATCATGTGAGAATTATAAACGATGGGTGAAGTACCAAATTGTTAGCTGAGCTTGAGATTGTAGCCGGTGTGTTAGCTAAACTAATATGTCAGTGCAACTTGCTAGATTCATCTTTTTTTTGTTGAAAATTCACAAGTTGCTTTTCAATCAGGATGCTTTCAGTATTGCAAAGAAAAAGGTTCAGCTACCTACTAGCTCATCAATCACATGTTCAGCAAGCAATTTGCTATTTAACCCTGTAATGACAGAGGCAAAAGTCATAAACATCAAGCAATACCTTAAGACCACTTCACTCTCCATATTATTTTCAATACCTTATCATTAGAGATGAAGTTTCCCATTGTAAGCCAAGTCTAAGCAATATCATGCTGAGCCATACATCTATCTTGATTGCAGTGATTCTGGCTATATGCCTCAACCATGACTAGCAGCTAAAATATGTAAATTGAAAGCTTGTGTTAGATAAATAGATACACATAGTAAAGTTAACTGCAGGACTAGAGTTATAAATATAGTGATAAAAAGAATTAAACAAAATTAGAAAGAAAAAAAAATGGACTTTCAAAGCTTACTTCATCTGACTCACTTTTTTTTTTTTTTTTTTGCCACATGGTTCACTGATTAACATTATTTTTCAAGGTTAAGAACCTATGAAAGGTCTGAACAATCACCCATGTTAACGGGAGAGGCCTGAAATTTAAAAAGTTAATAACAGAGGTCTGAAATTTCAATTTTGTTGATTTGAGATTTTCCGTCCATTTTTAGGGTTAAATTTAACAGAATTGTGTGAAATGACATTTTTGCCCCTTTAATATTTTGTTAATATATTATTTAAGGAAATGTGAAATGACAATTTTACCCCTAAAGTCAAATTAAAACCACCCAACCCCGGCCACCGCCACCCGACTCCGGCCACCACCACCCGACTCCGGCGACCACCACCTCGACTCCGACGACCACCACCTCGGCTCCGGCGACCCAACTCCGGCCACCACCTCGGCAAAAAAGCTCCGATCGGAGCTTTGTGGCTCCGACAGAGCCACAGAGCTCCAGATCGGAGCTTTGTGGCTCTGGTCGGAGCCACAGAGCTCCAGATCGGAGCTCTGTGGCTCCGGTCGGGGCCATGGAGCTCTGTGGCTCCGGTCGGGGCCATAGAGTTTCGATCTGGAGCTCTGTGGCCCCGACCGGAGCCACAGAGCTCCGATCTGGAGCTCTGTGGCTCTGGTCGGGGCCACAGAGCTCCAGATCGGAGCTCTGTGGCTCCGACCAGAGCCACACAGCTCCGATCGGAGCTTTTTCGGCTCCGATCAGAGCTTTTTTTGGCTCCGATCGGAGCCCAATCGGGGCCGGTGGCTCCGATTTTGGCCCAATCGGAGCCTTGGTGGTGGTCGCCGGAGTACGATTGGTGGTCGCCGAAGTACCGTGGTGGCTTCAAGGGCATTTTGTTCTTTTCACTCCAAGCATGTGAGGGGCACACTTGATAGAATGGCATTTTTGGAAATTTATTTTATTTCCGGTCACATGCCAAGCATGTGACCAACTTCCGTTAGTTTTAACGGACAAAACTAACGGAGACCGCTGTTATCAACAAAACTGAAATTTCAGACCTCCGTTATTAACTTTTTAAATTTCAGACCTCTCCCGTTAACATGGGTGATAGTTCAGATCTTTCATAGGTTCTTAACCCTATTTTTCATGATCATCAACCAAACTATAGTTTCCATAGCTTAGAACTGCACGGACAAGTAAATTACACGTATTAGTAGATGGAACAATTCCACTAGCCAAAGCATGGTGCAAGAACCTAACTGCCTCAGATACTCTACTGCAAGTACAAAGCCCATTGAGCGTAATATTGTACGAAATTATGTCCGTCTTTAGACCCTTCTTGAATATATGAAAGACCGAAGCTCCAAGGCCTATTCACAATCCCTCACCTTGTAAATACCCTTCATCAAGGTGTTAAATGTCACTAGATTTGGTCGGTCCATCTTTGCGTAAAGCTGCAAAGCATCTTCGAATCTTCCAACCGAGCAAAGGCCGTTAATGATAATGTTATACATGATGACATCGGGCTTAAACTCCTTTGACATAAGAAGGTACCACAATGCAAGGCACATGTCGATCTTATTGCCCTTGCAGAGTCCATCCATCAATGAGTTGTATGTAATTTTGTCTGGCTTGGACCATTTCTCGATCATTTCTTTAACAATCATATACACTTCATTGAACTTCTGTGCCTTGGACAAACCCTTTACTAGGATGTTCCAACTGACCACTCGGGAGCAATCTCCACCGTCCATTACTTTGAAAAGTTTGATGGCATCCTCAAACATGGAATTTCTGACAAAGGCATCCATCAAAGGGTTGAAGACATAAGGGTTGAGAATTACACCACGTTTATACATCCAACCGAGCAAACAGACTTGTTCATCCAATCTTCCATATTTAGACAAGCCATTGACCATTGATGAATAAGCATAAGCATCTAAGTCAAGCCCCTCCTGCAGTAATTTCATGGCTTTGTTCAAGTACCCATTTTTGCATAGTCCATGGATCGAAACTCCGTAAGTCGTGGAATCAGCATTACAACCATTCGATCTCATGATCCTGACAACATAAATTACTTTATCGACATGTTCATTGTCCAGAAAAGCTATAATAAGAATGTTGTAACTAACTGAGCTGCAGCAGCCCTCCTCCATCACATTCCATAGCTCGAGGCATTTGTTAAGCTTCCGGGCCCTACAAAAACCACCGAGCATGGAATTTTACATGACAACATCAGGAGATGACCCATTTTGAAGCATTGCTTTGAACAAGCTCTCAGCCATCTCTATGTTTCCAGCCTCACAAAATGCATGCACTACACACTACTGTAAGTAAAAAAATCATTATCTCTTTCATTTTGCTTCATTCGATCTCATATATGAAACAATCATCAAATCTACCGCATTTTGACAGTCCAATAATCATGACGTTATAGGTTTCGACACTTGGGTACGCCGTTGGAGCTTCTACCAACCTCTCCCATACCTCACCAACTTTCAAAAAGTCACTTTCCTTGAAAAACCCATCAATCAAGATGTTGTAACACATAACATCAGGCGTTACTCTCCTCTCAAGCATTTCGTCAAACACCTTAAGTGCACCCACCATGTCTCCACTTTGTTCCAGGCCATCAATCATCGTTCCATAGCTGATGATGTTAGGCTGTAAACATTTGTCCCACATACAACCAAGAAACCTCATAGCCTTATCATATTGTCGTTTCTTCATGAAATCTTGTTTAGAACGTTATACGTCTACAGGTTCGGTGATAAGCCTACTGTCTCAAAATATGCAGCGAACTCTAAAACGCTGTCCCATTGTTCTGATTCTACAAAAGCATTAAGCATTGAATTGAAAGACCTTATTTCTGGTTGATACCCAAATAACGTCTCCATGTTCTGGAAGACATAAAGGGCTTATTTTGATCCTCTACCTTTAGCATAGGCCTTCGTCACAATGAGTGCCACATCTTCGAGGCATTTACACTGCTGATTCTTAATGAGCTCGACGACTTGCCCGACCTCTGCGGCCAGTCTGGGCTCCTGAACAAGCCGCCGGAGGATGAGGTGGAAAACGTCTGGCGAGTGTGTGTATCCAGGGTGGCGGGTCGCGGCGTTGAAGAGGGCGAAAGCTGAATGGTGGTTTCGCTGTGACTTGAGGAGCTTGAGGACTCGTTTTGGAGAGAAATTCTTGGGGAATTGAGACATGGTACGAGGAATCTGCTCCGAGGATTTCTCCTTTCATCCTTCACCGCATTATACGAGTAATCTGCGTCTTCTTCTATCTCCGGCTTGAATCGAATCGGAGAAGAAAGACGAGGCAGAAGCTTTGAGGAAGTCGGAAGGGTTTTAGAGTTTTTTTTTTTTGGTAGAAATGAAGGGTTTTATAGTTTGTGTTTAGGGCTTAACTTTTAAGAATATGCAATTTGGAGGGGGGGCTCCAGCTTTAATATTTCCACTATTTACAAAACAGCAATATGTGTTACTGAATATTATCTTTTGTATTCTTTAATTACATTTTTTGTACCTAAAAAATAGAACTCTGCCCTAATTTGTAAGGTTGGATCTTAATCTTAGGCTCCGCCGCGACAACACTTACAAGAGGGAATTGTGGGGTTTTGCCTCATATTCCACTCTGTCGCTCGAGTTAGTATAGAGTTTGTAAATAATACGAATTTTAATAAATGAATGTGCATTACTATTTTAGGAGATGTCAACCGTCTTTGTAGAGATTGTTCCTTCCTATGTATGTTTTTCTTAATGACTGTGTTGGCTAAGGCATAGCTTGTCAGCTGGTGATAAACAGGTCCCCACCTAAGGAATGTGACAAACAAGTCGCCACCTAAGAAAGATGACAAGTAGGTCGTCACCTTAAGAAGTTGACAAACATGTTGTCACATTAGGAAAGTGATAAGCAGGTCGTCACCTTAAGAATGTGACAAGCAGGTCGTCACATTAAGAAGGTGACAAGCAGATAGTCACCTTAGGAAAGTGATAAGCAGGTTGCCACCTAAAGAAGGTGACAGGTATGCCGTCATCTGAGGAATGTGACAAGTAGGTTACCACATGTTCTATTGGTACTAGCGATGGTGGTTCTCGAGTTGTTCGCACATGTTAATTCTGGAAGTAAATATCTTGACTTTTGAAAATGGTGTCGCGTTGGTCTTCTGTTGAGTAGGGGATTTTTGGCAGTCGTCAAAACGACATTGTCGTTGAGTCTTTTATTTGTAGGGGTCCAACACTTGCCCCCGAGACATTTGTTGTCGACTATGTTTGAAATGCGGCAGCATGTATCGAGTTTCTTCTCTTTGTTGTTTATGTTTGGAGAGGTGTCAATCCTGGTTGATTGTTGAGGTTTCTAAGCAAGTTTCTTTTTTATTTCTCTTTCGTCGTCGTTTTCCTCTTCTAAAGTTTCTCAGACAAGTTTTACATTCTCTAAAGTGTTTTTTCATTGATGCAGTAAATGATAGAGATGGTAATCATTGTTGGTGACGATTGAGTTCCTTAATTCTCTCTATAAATACATTATTTTTCAATTTTCACCACTTCATTCTTACCCGAACGCTCTCTCTCTCTTTCTAAACATATATTCATTCATGTCTCTATCTAGAATCCACTCCAGCTAATCAAGATGCACAATTCATCAACCTTCTTCTCACAAGTCGGCTTCTCCCATCAAAATAATATTGGTCAGTGTCACTTCCCCTAGTTCATATAACCCTGAACAAGAAGCCTATTTTGTAAAGGCCATTTCCAAATCATATGACTTTCGGTGACGCCCCTTCCTCAGGTGCCACTTCTTTCCTTAATGGTATCTACTTTCAAAAGAAAAAATATATTATTAAATTAGAGTATCATAGGAAAACTTATAATTTTTTTATTACGATATTCAATAATAAATAAAATTATAATAAATTAAACAAAACAAATATATATTTGTCTAGAGATTATACTTATAAAATATTATTTAATGACATAGAAGTTGATGTGACACTCTCATTGATTATGGTCTGTTTAAACTGATTTCATCACTTATTATACTTAATTGAGCAGAATCAATAGAATATCTAGAAATATATATTTATATATTATTATATAATAAAAGTGTCATGTTTTACTTAGCATTCTAAAAACTTCTCAATAAACTATTGTACTTGTTCTAATTCAGAATTTCGAGGAGTGAATTTAGGGATAGCAACTAAATTACAACTTGAATTCGGACGATTTACAAATCGTTATACAAATTTTATTTTATTTTAAATTTGCTATCTTAAATTAGTTACAAACTAAATTGGTATATCTGATAAAAATTTCGTTTAAGTGAATGAAAAATGTGTATATATTAATCACTTGAGATCTTTTGACGTACTTAAGATACATTTGACAAAAAAATTTAAGAATTGTGACGAAGTACATTTGTTTCCCAATTTAAAGACATGACTTGAATATATGTTCAATTAAGTATTCAGTCAAAGGTATTTTGCTACAATGCTTTAAATATTTACCAAAATCATCTTGAATGTTCGTTAAAAGACTTCACTTGCACTCTTTTTCTATCTAATTAAAGAAAATTGTAACATAAATAACAATTTAATAGGCAATTGAACGCTCATATAGCAAATTTTTTTTAAAAATTACAAACAGAGATTTATAAATCGGTCAATTTAAACCCTAAACTTTTGATCCTTTTGCTTATTCATCATTCCTTGCCACTGATCAGTTTTTCCATGCACGTTAGCCAAAAAAAACAATTTACCATTCATCCTCCTTTGGATGTTTAGTAAGTAGTAACCTCGTCAACCTGATCTCAGTTAATGAAAACAAACCCGACATCAAATACATCAATCGGTCTCGATTTAATTTAATAAATAACAAAGAAATGGTTCCTCACAGATGATTCTATTTATTATATATGAGCAGAGCAGATTATTCTGAACAGCAGAAAAAAAAAAAAAAAAAAAAACACAACTTTGACATGAGATACAATAGTGAGTGGAAGCATGGTTCAAGCTAGCTACTCCACAACAGTAAAAAAAGCCCATCCGCCCAGTAAATAAATACTTTGCTGGATAAATTACTATCATCTACTAAGACAAATAAAAATGCTCACACCATCCATCCAATTAATAAGTTCTGCAGTAAATATTCCACATCCCCATAGTCTGTCTTCATGACAAAACTGTAACATCATCATATCATGAAAATGCAGCAACTGCAAATCTGCAAGAAAGAAAAATAATCATCTTCATATATATTCTCATCCGTAAAAATGTCTATCCATAGTCAATTCACACCAGATGAGCCAACTAAAATCAACATGGATGAATAATTTATGCCAAAATTGCTAGGTGGCCTTTTTTCAACATTTTGCTATCTAAACTAATACATTAGTGCAAATGTAGGTCTGCAACAAAGAAAAAATAACCATCTTCATATATATTCTCATCCGTAATCAATCAATTCACACCAGATGACCCAACTAAAATCATCATGGATAAATAATTTATGCCAAATTGCTAAGTGGCCTTTTTTCAACATTTTGCTATCTATACTAATACATCAGGGCAAACGTATGTCTCCATTTTTCTGTTAAGTTACTCATGGAAAAATCCACTGTGCCATGTTGTTGGAAAAATAGACAGAGCTAGCAAGTTGTACTTCTGCATCAGTTCACCTTGTGCAAAGTCGCAAAAAAAGTTCATCTAGAAGCAGCTCATCAATCACAAGTTAAACCAATACATTATGCAATTTACTAGCTTTGTCCATTTTTCTGGTAAATCATGGCTAGAAAATTCACAGTGCGCATGTATTGCACAGTCAAGGAGCCACGTATACAATTTATGTCCAAGGATAACAAAAAAATAGATTGAGCTAGCAAATGCAATTTGGTATTGGTTCAGCTAGTGCAAAGTACCCCCACCAAAAGAGAAGTTCACCAAGCGACCAGATCATCAGCAACAAGTTCATCTAGCAACTAGCAATATGGTATTTAACCCTAGAAGATTTGAAGAACGATTACCTTATGAGGAGAAGCCACTGACGCTAACTTCGGGTCTCGATTCTTCACTGCTAGTAGCATTTTCAGCTCCTCTGACACTTCCATTCCCAGATCCAGGTCCCTTCAGAATCTCAGTAAGTTCTTCCTTCTCTACCGAAGAACTAATAGCCGCCGATACCTTAGCCCTAATCTGCTCCCCTAATGCACTAATCCTCTTTTTAGTAGCCAAATCAGGGTTAGGTCCTGCATTGGCCACCTCCTCTTTAAGAGCTGCCACCATGTCCTTGATCTCACTGTTACTCATAACATCTTCGATCTTCTTGCTGATTTTCTCATTCAGATTCTCAATTTTCGTTTTGATTTCTGGGACTGGGACCGATCCAGCAAGTTCCTTATCTGGTTTCACAGCCTGGAGTCCAATAACATTCTTCAGTTCAGCTTCGATCTCCTTCTTAGTCCTCACGATCTTCTCCTTTAGTTCTTGATCAAGATCCTCAGCAGAGGCAGCTCCAGATTTGGCTATCTCAGCCCTCAAAGATTCAATCTTTTCCACCATGTCGGGACGGCTCAACACCTCTTTGAACTTTTTGTTGACCTGCTGCTGTTCACCAGATGCAGCTTGCACTTCCTTTTCTCTAGCACTGGATAAATACTTCAACATCTCGAGCTTTTCCTGCAACTTCGCGTAGTTAGGTGCTTTCGACAAATTCTGGTTGAATTCATCCTTGATCTTCTCAACCTTCGACAAAACAGCCCGTTGCTGATCTAGATCCCCGAATTTTACTTCAGAGAATTCTTGCCTTAAACCTTCGAGACTATCGGCGAAACCCATAGCCTCTGCTGCCTGGGCATATTCATAATCCACCCATTTCTTCAGACTCCTGATTGTCTTGTTTAAAGCGGGTACAAAACCAGACACCTCTGTTGTTGATGATGATGATTGCTTGGATTTCAAGATGTGATTCTTCAGCTTCTTAAATTGAAGTTTCAATTTTTCCTCTGCCTGCTGATTTTGTAGCTTTTTATTTTTGATATGGAGCTGTTTCTTTATCTTGAGCTGCTTCTGTTGTTCAGCTTTGTCAGTTAATTGTTTGTCTGATGTTTGGCCAACAAGGGCCTGTTTTTTCTTTTTGGCATCAAGCTGTTTCTTTTTCAATTCTGGAGGGACAGGCATATCTTCCCCGCACCCGATCTTTCTGAACTTCGACATTCGGTCCCTTAGTAATTCTTCAGTGTTCATCTTCTTAAGCTCCTACAATAATGAAATATATAATTACATGGTTATTTATTAATGTATATATATATATACACACACATTATATAAAGAGAACTGCAAGACTCACATTCATTGTTTCAACGATTTTAAGTTTGATCTGTTGAGACGTCCACTCTGGATCTGCATGGGCACCCCCAAGAGGCTCCTGTTTAAAACCAGTGTTATTCTTTTATTATATATATATATATATATGAGAACGTTAAAAAGTATTAAACTCAGAGCAAAATTTAGCATGGAAAACGGGATCTGTTCCATTTCCCGAAACAGGTGACTATCTTAATAAATCACAATTTTCCAAAGAAGGTAGCTTTTTTCACATTCTCGATAAATTTCATTCTAAGTTTTGCAGAATCTTCCACAAATATATGGGTATGGGCTTTTGTCTATAAAGTGAGTACTGATTTAGAAACAAAATATATACGTAAAAAAGGCAACGAAATGTGAAGAAGCAACTGTAAACCCCAAAAGGCTCCTGTTAAAAACCAAAGTGTTATTCTTTAATATATATATATTATGAGCGATGTTAAAAAGTTTAAACTTAGAGCGAAATTTAGCATGGAAATGGGATCTATTCCATTTCCCGAAACTGGTGACTATCTTAATCAATCACAATTTTCCTAAGAAGGTAACTTCTTTTACTTTCTCAATAAATTTCACTCCAAGTTTTGCAGAATCTTCCACAAATACATGAGCTTTTGTCTATCAAGTGAGATTTAGAAACAAGATATAAGGTAACTGTAAAACCTAAGAAAGGTAAACAAAGTAGAGAAGAGTAATTACAGGGATGATGCCATCTGCGATTTGTAGCTTGCACAGCTCCGTAGCAGTAATTTTCAGCTTTTCAGCAGCCTGATTAAAGGAAACTGCTAATGTTAACAACTTTTCTTTAAAAAGGAACTGAAAATTTACAGCAGTAGAAAATCAAATAGAGAAGACGGACTAACCATTGAAGAAGCTTTGGCACTCTTCCACAAGATTGCAGCACAAGCTTCAGGACTAAAGTGATGACAACACAGATATTAGAAAGAAACAAAATTATGCAGGAAATAAAGGAAATCAATATAATAAGGTCAAAATGTGAACCATGCATATATCTAAATAACTTAGAAAAACAAAAGTTGTCCATCATATTCTTTTTAATATAATTTCATCAAAATGTATGACTAGCAGTTAGCACAAGAAGAGGTACAATTCAAAATTTTCATATTGGAGAAATTCAGCATACATAATAAAAAAATTAAAATTACCTGGCAACATAGAAAACAGCATTTTCAAGCATTAACAACTTATTTGCACAGCCAATGGCCAAGGCACCTCCAGAGCCACCCTCCCCTATGACAATCGAGACAATAGGGACCTTTAAGCCGAACATGGCCCTTAAGTTGAAAGCAATGGATTCACCCTTCAAGCACATTTAAAAAAAATGTCAGTCTAACTAATCAGAAACTATGTCATTGCCAGTGAAAAGAAAAAAAATTAGAGGTGCAAATAAAAAATACCTGCCCTAGTTCTTCTGACTTAAGGTCTGCAAATGCCCCAGGTGTGTCGATGAATGTAACGATGGGGAACCCATGGTGATCTGCATAGTTCATCATGCGTAGAGCCTTTCGGTAACTGCAGAGACAACAATAAAACGCTTGGTTAAAATGCAAAAAAAAATTATCTTCCAAAATTGATTTTATTTCCAACTATGCATACCCATGAGGAGTAGGCATCCCAAAGTTGCGCTTAATGCTCTCTTTTGTATTTCTTCCCTTTTGTTGACCTATGAACATGTATTTTTGTCCATCTATACTTCCTAAACCAGTAACGATAGCTGGATCATCATACCCTGCTCTATCTCCATGAAGTTCCACAAACTGGAAATATTGAAAGCCGAAACACGATTATTAAAAGAAATTTTCAGTAGCAGTAGGCCAATTTTCACAATTATTAAAAGAAACCTTTTTGAAGAATAGACCATTAAAAATAAACATGTAGTCATGTACCAAAGGACTTAGTATCAGACCTTCTCGGTTATGTTAAAGACGTGGTCAAGGAAAGTTGGCCTGTTGGGGTGGCGTGCAATATTCACACGTTGAATAGGAGTCAGATGGGTGTATAAATCCCGCAGAGCCTGAAGTGCGTAAAAAAAGGAAAAGATGTTATAATGTGTAGTCACTATTGGTATTCCAAATAATAGACAACCAGTATATTTCAGAGTAAAGCTATTTTAAATTTTCATCTAATCTTCAAAACTTACCGGTGAATAAAATTTATACATACGCCTAAAGATTGGATTTTCAGTATCTAAATAAACCATAAAGTGAATGTTTTACTTTGAGGAAAATGAAAAATTGTCTAGACTGCAAAAAATCATCAGAGCAGAATTCGTGAGCAAATTTAATTGACAGAGCTAAAGGCTGTAAGATACGACAAATCAACAATTCATAAGCAAAGTAGAAACCTGACAACAGATTATGCATTTCCTTAGGCAAGCAGAAATTTACTGGTTATATTTGTAAAGAAAAATAATTGTAGGATGAAGAAAACGAGATTCATCTATTGTATGATTGAACCTGATTATACTTATTCTCCAATTGAGTAATCTGATCAGTAAAGTCCAAGCCAGTTTCTGCTGCCATCTTGCGCACCTACACTCCAGAAAGAAAAAAGGCATTGGTACACAAGCAAATTGCAAAAAAAATCCATCAGACAAGTAGCAAATGCTTCAGAGGTAGGGAAGAAAAGTCTCACATCGTTTATCTTCTTCTCCAAAGCAACAAGCGGCTTCTCGAAATCCAGTGTCACTGGCTTCGGCTTCTCCTTCTTTGGCTTGAAAGGTGAAAGGTGGATAAGGATTCCACCTTTAACATTGGGATCTGGATCGCTCGGCCATGGATATTCCCGCTTCTTTACCTTCCTAAGCTTTGCAGAAACTGCAAATTCCCTTCTCTTCATACCAAACCGAGAGCCTCCTAAAGATTTCAGCGGAATCCCGCTGAGACCATTACTGGAGCTTCGTAGAAGATCAGATGTAGCATTACCAGAAAATGTCACTGATGCATGTGTTATGGAAGCCATTCTCTTTGATCCTAACTCAATTTAGTTGGCATCAACACACTGCTGGCTGAAAAATATAATTCAAGAATCAATCTGAGTTTTGGGTTAACAAGATCTTCAACCTAAATAACGAAATAAGATGACTAGCAAACCATCTGACTTAAAAAAATAAAGCATGAAGTACTAAATTTCAGAAAAACGTTTCAAAGAGTGCACAAAGAACTCAGAACCCACACACTTCAAATCCAAGTACATATTAGTGAATTTCAAGCCGAGCAACTCTCATTGACTAAGGCAGCAGAAGGATAACAACCAACTCAAGATTAGGATAACATCAATTGAACAGAGATAGAAATAATATAGGAGATTCCTAAAATTCAGCAAGTAGTTAGCAAAAATGCAATCTATATTGTCTAACTAACCAAATCGATCTCTATTTGGCCACCTAGAGCAGTAGTGTTTGGAATTAACAAATTCAAAAGAACATGCAGGGATACTAAACAAGTAAAGCAGTTACACCAATCAAAGCAGCCTCAGTAAAATCCAAGCATCGGAACAACATATCATCAGAAGCAGTAATCAGAAAAACAAAACGAATCGCGCAAGTAAAAGTAACACTAACTGGTTAGTGGAATCGATCTCCACGACTCGATTACACATAAACAAACAGAGCAGCAGAAGGAATTGCATAGCTAATCACTAAAATTGCTCAGGACGAATCGGAGAGATGAAGGGAAAATGCGGTAACAGTGAATCAAGCGACAGCAGAAATGTTGAGAGAGTATAGAGTAGTAGTTGAGAGAGGAATTACCGGAGAGAATGGAGGGGGAGATCCCTCGACGGAGAGAAGAGTGGCAGAGACAATAGAGAGGAGAGATTAATAAGGGAGGGAGAGGGAGCGGAGCTTCGTGGAGATCGTCAAGTACAAGAAGACTACAAGGGGAGGAGAGAGAGAGAGAGAGAGAGAAATGGATGGATGGTTTTGTTGTGTCGATACTTCTTATGCTGCTGCAATGCAATGTCGTTTGTGAAGATGATATTGATGAGTGACAGCCTTTTTCCGGTTTGGCCGTTGTATGGAAGAAATGGAGGCGGCTCCGTTGGGTTGGTTGAGCGGCTCTTTGCTTTGTCACGTGCTAATCTCGTGCTGTCCATAACCCCCCTTTGTCACCACCTAAGGTTAAGAACCTATAAATTCTCTAATCTAAGGTTTGCCCAATGTTGAATTTGGTATCTGGAGTTTAAAATAGAGAATTTCATGTTTTATTTTTGTTAAAATTTGGTATCTCGGTGTGATTACTTTAAAGAAGTCAATACTGACGAAATCGAATGTTAAATTCGACCTCTCATGCAAGCTCTCTTCTCGTCACCTTGCCGGGATCGTTACCTAATAAGTTTGCCACATCCGCGTAAGTAAATCCCGCTTCGTTGTCGCTGGAACTCGCTCCACACCACTTTACTGGAAACCTTTTCTTTTGAATGTACAAGTTTTTTGGGAAATTTGGCGATTTTGTGAAAAGTAAAGACTGATAGATTATAAGTGGGTGAGTGGATTGATGAAAATGATTAAAGGGAGAGGAAAAGACACATAGAGACACCAAATTTCAACAAAATGAAAACTGAGACAGTCCATTTTAACATTTCAAATTTCAGACACCAAATTTCAACATTAGGCAAACATTGGATAATTTATAGGTTATTAACCCTAAAACCTAATATCTCATTCGCGTACAGACCCATACACGATTACCATTCGCGTAAAAATAACTTTGTTGAGTACATGACCTTTTTTTTTTTTTATTTTAGGTGGATTAAAGGGTTGTTTTTTTCTTCTAAAAACCTATCAAGTTTGCATAAAACTACATAAACCCTAAACTATAAATTATAAACCCTATTGGGGTCAATGAATAGTTTGGTCGGGTGAACGCTTAAAGACAAATTGGTTTAAATAGTTTTATTATCTATAGTTAACTAAGTCAAACCGTTCACCCACTCCAATGGGATTTTAGAAATAAAAAATTGCTTATAAAACTACATAAACCTTAAATTATAAAACTCTAACGTTTTGGATGAACAACTTGGTGTGGTTAACATCAGATGATAAAACTATTTAAACAAAATTGCATTAAGAAAACCCTTAAAACTACCTAAAATAAAAAATAAAATTTAAAAAAAAAACAACAAATAAAGGGATACGCGAATGTACCCAACAAAGTTAGTTTTTTTTATGCGTATGGCACTGTACGCGAATAAGAGTCGAATACATAGGTATTTTCGTCAACAAATTTACAAATTCGATGTTTTTCAGTTTTTGACTATTACACAATGGTTATATATGGCTGCAAAAGTTCCTTACTATATATATTGATTAGCAATGAATACTTACTCGGCAATCGGCATATCAATCTAACAACAAAACAGAAAAATTATAAAAAAATAAAAATAAATATGAAGGTTTGTATATTTTAATTTTGCTCGATTAATCTAATCTAAAGAAATATAACTCTGTTTGATAAATTAGTTAATAATACGTGGTAAAACTGATAATTTTTAGGTATAAAATCAATTATAGAGCTCTTGGGTCCAAATGCGTATTATTGTGCCACGTGATATAACATGCGATTCTGAGCTTTAAAATACACCATATTAATATACATTGTTAAATAAAATATTTATAATTTTATGTCTAATTTTTTTTCACGCAATTTTCAATCATTTATTCGAACATGCAAACTATATTAGAGTAAATCATTAAAATAGAAACTAGAGGAGATTGAGGTAATAACACCTGATCCACATGCCACATCTCCTTTCTAGATTACACAACAACCCAGTTGGCGCATCTATATGTGTTACTACAGACAAACTTCTAATATTTTCGAGGTATAATTTGAGCAAGGTGCTTGATGTAATTGACGATGTTCGCGATGCTCAAATCAACTTGATATATTGGACCTCGAACATGTGCACCATCCATCATCTTCTTCGCCATCCTCATAGATTATGTCGGTTCAACCGATATTCATGCGGTCCAACCATCCAAACAACCTAAAACAACCATGGAAGTGATGGATTTAGGGGATACATATACCTATTAAAACACGTGTACATGCTCGGTAACTAATTACGCAGCGGAAATGGAGAACATACCAGTTTTGCTTTCCGTAGCCCAAGAACGTCATGAGGGAGTTCATGATATGCAGGACGGTCTCCTGTGGGAACCCTTGTTGAAGAGAAATCCACAGGTTATGGTCTCCCCTAACACCTCCTATTTATAAGAGGAGGTGAGCAAAGCCCACCTAGGGCTTTCCCTATAGTTCGGCCGAAATACCAAGTAAAAGGGTTGGCCCAATTTTGGGCCACACATGACCCATGAGAATTTTGGCATGACCCAAAATTCCTTATGTGCGATATCCCAATTTAGACTTAACTTGTTAGGCTTATACTAATGGGCTTCTATTACGGCGGTCCATTTACACCAAATGCCAACAGCTCCCACTCGCTAGAATGGGAGGGTGTCAATTAATATGTTGTTGACCAACACATCAATATCCATTCAATGATCCAATCCAGTTTCCATATTATTCATACGAGGTTTGCCGTGCGACCGGCAGACACAACGGACATCGTGCTACTCATCGGTTAAGAGTGTTGTAGCGTCCGCGGAACGTTGATTCTCAACATGTTATCAACATGTTACTTCTCTGTGTCGCGTTGTACCCCTGGTCAATTGTTATTCTCCAATTACCTAGTTTCCACAAATGAATACTTCTCCAAGGCATCCGCACAAGTATTCACAACCTTCAACTAATATCTAGTTAGTGTCCACATAGTAAATACAAGAGTCGGAGAATGATATATGTGCATGACCATTCTTATCGCTCTTATCCTTAGTCAAACTCAACTGGTGCCCAAAACATGGTCACTTGCCCTCTTTGTTCGGGCGCTACGCTCGTACGCCTGTGAGCGAACATTGAGCCCAACCTTGGATATGAGTTCCGAATGGTAAGGGTACTTCAGGTTCTCCTATAGGATTATCGGGGATAAATACTACTGAAACAAAACAAGATACGTGCATGGTAACTAATTACGCAGCAGAATATGGTGAGGGGAGTTCTCGATCCGCCAGACGGTTCCCGTAGAGGTTCTGGTTAGCCTTACGTGGATTGGTCTCCACAGCAAAGCCTCTATCGATTCTTTAGCGGGGATGGATCACCAGAGTAAATTGCTCAACGCAATTTGGCACCTCCTTGGGCAGGCAGTGGTTCGGCCGAAACTACTAGGTTTAGGGAGGATGGATTTCTTTTTATCTAACCACAAAGGGAGAAGAGATTAGCAACTAATAAATCCCATAACACTCCCTATTTATTGGAGGAGCAAAGTGGAAAAAAGTCCTCTTTGCCATGGCATCAAGTTCGGCCGACCTTAGAGTGCGGGATGCCCAATTTTGGGCATCTCATGTCAATTGGGATTTTAGGCCTAGACAAAAATCCATAATGTGACATTACCCAATTTCCTTAGGTACCGGACTCATATTAATTGGCTCCTAATTATGGCGGCTCAATCTCCAAATGCCAACAGCTCCCACTCGCCGAAATGGGAGGGTGCCTGTTAATATGTTGTCGATCAACACATAAACATTAGCCTTCGATCCAGCCCTGCTTCAGAATAATTCATACAAGGTTTGTCGTGCGACCGCCGGACACGACTGACATCATGCTACTCATCCATTAGGAGTGTTGTAGCGCTCGTGGAACGTTGATTCCCCATTTCTAATCAACCTGTTAAAACAATATTGTGTCGCGTTGTATCCTAGGTCAATTTTGATTCTCCAATTGCCTAGTTTCCACATAGGAATATTTCTTCAAGACATCCGTACAAGTATTCAAAACCTTTCAACTAATGTCAGGCCGGTGGCCACCTAGTGAATACAAGAGTCGGAGAATTACAGGTGTACATGACCATCCCCATTGCTCATACCCTTAGTCAAACTCAACCGGTTTCCAAAGACGTGGTCACTTGGCCTTTTTGTTCAGCACTCACTCGTACGCCGGGAAGCAAACATTGAGCTTGACTTTAGGTATGAGTTTTGAGTCTGTGAGAATACTTTAGATGCTTCTTCATAAAGCATCCAGGATCAGTCACACGCTCAAGGTGAAGAAGTTTGTGTCCGTCCGTATCGCGTGGATTCTATCTAGCACAACCGAGCCTAACCCCGTGGTCGAACATGGCACACGCAGTATGAAGCGCACGTCGATAGCATAACCTGAATTTAGTCAGGAGTGGGAAATGTCATATGCTATCGCAGACTTATCATCTGGCCCAAAATGTGGTTCTTTGACGAACAAAGTTCGTCACGATGATCTACAAAACTTAGATCATGTCGTGTTACCCCGAAACCAAATGATCGTTTTGCTTAACCAGGTTAGCCACCATGGTTCTTAGCCGCTGTTGACCTGGCAGAGGACCCCCTCTCCATCAAGACGACTGAGCCTGCATGACGAGGCTTGGCCCGCATTCGACATTATTTTACATGGGAGGTTATTCCTCCCACGACTAGTTTATAGACCGTAAAAATCCGATGTATTTTAAACATTATGACGTCGTTAGATCACAAACTCAATTGCAATTCAATCTATTCATGACTCAAAATGTTATCATCACAGCACAAGCCACTTTAAACCCTACGCAGTCTTAGCAGTCTAACATGCTTTTCGAAAACATCCATGCGTAAGGGTTTGGTTAATGGATCTGCCATCATACTATCAGTGGACAAGTATTCTAGTGTGATTAATTTGTCTTCAACCATATTCCTAGCATAATTGTGTTTCACACAATGTGTTTCGTCATGTTATGGTACTTAGGATTCTTAACTGCTGCAATTGTTGCTTGCCTGTCAGAGTACACCTTCACAGGCTTACTCCCGTCGTCAATGCCAAGCAACGCAGTTAAGAGCCTTCTAAACCAAACTGCTTCATGTGAATTCTTAGAGAGGGCCACGAATTCGAATTCTATTGTTGACAGCGCGAAACAGGTTTGCTTCTTGCTCATCCATGAAATGGAGACATTAGCAAGGAGGAACACTCCTCCTGAGGTGGACTTACAATCATCCGGATCTCCACCATGGTCGGCGTCGCTGATTCCCGTCAATTCTAGTTTTCCACCCTCATAGCACAGTCCGTAGTCGACAGTACCTTTCAGGTATCAAATAATTCATTTCACGTCCTTTAAATGTTGATAGTCGGGGTCTGATTGGAATCGTGCTACTAAACCCACAACTTAACAGATGTCTGGTCGAGTGCATTGCATGGCATACATCAAGCTGCCAACCATACTAAGGTATTCTGCATTTTTCATCTGTTCACGCTCAGCCTGGTTGTTCGGGCCGTCACGCTTCGACAACGCGCACCCATACACAACTGGCGCATCCACGGGCTTGGCATCTTGCAGTCTAAACCTTTTCAACAGTTTGTGGATATAGGATTCTTGAGAGAGACACAACTTCCGAGCAGCCATATCCCTAGCAATCTCAATGCCTAGGATGTACGTGGCTTATCCCATGTCTTTCATCTCGAATATAGATGCCAGCCAGGACTTTGATTCATTCATGATACTTACATCGTTCGCGACAATAAATATTTCATCCACATATAATTTCAGGATGACGTAGCTAGACCCATAGGTCTTGGTGTACACGCATGGATCCTCGTGAAGTCACGAATCCGTTTCCAACGATTTCCTCGTGGAACCTGCGGTACCATTGCCGTGATGATTGTTTAAGACTGTATATCGATCTTTGGAGTTTACAAACTTTACGTTTGTTACCAGGAGTAATGAAACTATCTGGTTGCTCCATATAGATCTCTTCATCCAGGTTTCCATGGAGGAATGCTGTCTTAACATCCATTTGGTTCAGCTCCAGATCGAGGCTTGCAACCAAAGCCAAAATGGCCCGTACTATATATGGTGTATCGCACAGTCAGTGAGTATGTTTCATCAAAGTCCACTACGTGAAGTTGGGTATATCCATTCGCAACGAGTCGAGCTTTATATCGTTCGACAGATCCATCAACAGTGAGTTTCAACTTCAGAACCCACTTTTCCTCTATTGGTCTACGATTAGCAGGCAAATCAACCAAAGACCACACCGAATTAGCTTTCATAGAGGCAATCTAATCCTCTGTTGCTTTCCTTCATTCCTTCGCTTGAGATCCATCCATAGCTTGTTTAATTGTTACCTGTTCATCAACCAAAGTCATAGTGAACAATTCACCTCTTTCTATGGGATACTTCTTAGGATAAGTCTGACACCTTTGACTGCGTCTAGGTTCGTTAGTCCCATCTTGAACTTGAACAATGCTCCAACTAGGAATAATGCTCGTTATCGGTGCAATACTCCCACTGGGAACAAGAGCGTTACTTGAACCTTCACCAATAAATTTTCTTGGACGACCTCTTGGTCTCGGGATTCTATCTCCGAGATTAATTCAACGCTTACTAGGACCAGGAACCAAGTTGGTTGCACCACTCCCACTTTTCCCAGTAGGTAGTTGAGGTAATATAGGATTTTCATCCAACGGTTCAATAACATGATTATCAGGTTCGACTTGATTCGCACCTGCAGCAACAGTGATCTGTGTGGTTGGATTGACTCCTCCCACTGGATTTATTATGAAAATGTCTTCATTCTCATTTACCATGTCGTTCACTTGTGTTGCTGCCTCAAATCTCCCACTCGAAGTAAGTGGGACCTGATAATCATCATCATGCTCTAGTTCTATTAAGACTTCATTCGTTTTGATGTTACCAAGCAATGGAAAATTGTCATCAAGCAATGTAATGTCTCATGTTTGACCACGCCACTGTTCTCCCGAGCTACCACACACATGTATGCAGTAAAGATACTTCTCAGTAATCTTCCACTACAATGTGTGTTTTGCTTTGCAACCATAATGTTGCATTCTGGTAAGATTCACTCATTACCAATCTATAGCTCACATGGTGTCGTGACAATCGATATTGTAGGAACAAAGTTCTACATGATTGATAGCCAACATCATATCATCCTAGAAGGAGATCAAAAGTTGAGTTAAAGACATCATGTCTTAGACTATGTCCTAGAAGTGTATGATTTTGAAAGGATGCTTTGCCAATCTTGTCGTTAAAGGCGTATAATCAGATAGTCACTTGGCAGACAATATCCCTTTTCATTGCATACTCATTTTCAAAGGTTTTGTCCACCTTTATTGTGCATTAGTTTTTCACCTTGTGCAACAATTGATTCTTTGCGAGATCGTGGCAGCCTCAGTGGCATACTCATTCTCGTTTTAAATCAATGAGTAAAACCCGAAATGGGTCTTAAGTGCAATTGAAAATTTATACTAAGAAATAAATCATTAACACTTCATATTAAATTTGTACTTTGAATTGATATGTCCCATCTATCGAGGAACTAGCGCGTGCCGCGCAAATCACCAGCTATCGCCCATGGTCAAATCGTTTCATTTCCAAAATTTAATTTAATCGGTTCGCACATGTTCATCATTACAATTTTAATTTTCATATGGAGTACTAACAAACAAGGAATATTCTAAATCTACTCGCGTTCATACTATACTATCGGTGGATTTACAGCAATTAAGATAGATTATGTCGATTGTTTTATTTCATCCGACCATTTGTCCTGGTCGAAAAGTTTTGGTTCCTAAACCATAGTTTCAGATTTTCATTTCGGATCGGTCCCTTTAACTGGGCCGATAACCGATAAGTAAATTGCATTTCGAGTCGAATGTCAATTACTTTAATCAATAACTCTGAATCTTAAATTAACCAAAATTCAACAATCTAAGCGAACAAGTAAACACTTCACAACTAAACAGTATGGTTCCAGAAAATAAAGAAGCAGAAAGCGATAAAATAGACGAGCAGTCCCTTGCCATATTGAGCACGACACCTGAAAAGAATTCACAAGTGAATTTCATCAGACATTGTGTTTCTTATTAAGTGTTTTACGGCTTTATATGGCGAACGAAACGTACCTAGGACACACTTTTATCTACGGTGTTTGATGCACCGGATTTCGTTTAGATCTTTTGTTGTTGGTTTTACCCATCAACCTTCGATGATTGTCATACAAATCTTCCGATTTCTCGGATTCGTTGGAGGAACATTCATCCTTAGGTCGCTTTTCGAATAGCTCAGTCGTAGTCTGGATTGATCTAATCAGACATGAGTGCCCATCATAATTTGCAAACCACGGGAGGGGAAACATCATCAGCACCTTTTGAATCATATGTGATGTGTCTATTTCATCTTCGGGATCATCAACGGTGAGTACACCTTCATCTGCGCAAAGAATACCATAATAATTAAGCATCATGTTTCTTGCTTGTGCGGCCATTCCTTTGCCGTAGCAAAGGCGTATAGCGCACCAGAGGTGTAACGCACTAACGTTCACAAAGCCTTCTTCCACTTCTTCTGTCAGGGTTGAACTGATTAAATCACGTGCTATGTGATCTTTCCGTGACCTTCCACTACAGTTGTACCTTGGACTACCAAATTCGTCCGTGTTTAGTCAGATAGCCTCTTGTGCATTCTTTGAGAGAGTTACGAATTAGGATTCCATAGTAGACAGAGACACATGATTGCTTTTTGGTCATCCATGAGATGGCGGCATTAGAAAGGAGAAACACTCCTCCTGAGTTGGACTTACGATCACCTATATCACCACCATGGTCGGTGTCACTATATCCTATTAATTCTATACATCCCTCATAGCACAGTCTGTAGTCTTCCGTACCTTTCAGATATCTCATAATTCGTTTGACGGCTTTTAAATGTTGATAACCGGGGTTCGACTGGAAACACGCTACTAAAACCATATCGTAACAGATATCCAGATGAGTGCATTGAATCGCATACATCATACTTCCTACCATACTGAGGTACTCTACACTTTTCATCTGTTCACGCTCTGTCAGGTTCTTTTGACCATCACGCTTTGACAACGCACACCCATATACAACCGGTGTATCCATGGGTATATCATCATAGAGATTGAACCTTCTCAACAACTTGTTGATAAAGGCTTCTTGAGAAAGACATAATCTCCGAGCACAATGATCTCTAGCAATCTTAGTGCCTGGGATGTAAGTGGCACCACCCATGTCCTTCATCTAAATACAGATGCTAACCAGGACTTTGACTTCTTTAAATAACTTACCATTGTCGGGACGATTTTTTAAGACCATAGATAGACCTTTAAGCTTACAAACTTTACGTTCATTCCTAGGTGATAAGAAACCCTCTGGTTGCTCCATGTAGATATCTTCATCCAAGTTTCCATGAAGAAAGGCAGTCTTAACATCCATCTGGCGCAGCTCGAGATCAAGGCTAGGAACCAAGGCAAAAATGGTCCGGACTGTGGTGTTACGCACAGTCGAAAGGTAAGTCTCATCAAAGTCCACTTCGTGGAGTTGGGTATATCCTTTCACGACAAATCAAGCTTTATATCGCTCAACGTTTCCATCAGCAATGAGTTTCAATTTCAGAACCCACTTAGCCCTTATTGCTCTGCGATTAGAAAGCAAATCAACTAGCATCCAAACAGAATTAGTAGAGGCGATCTCATCCTCCATTGCTTTCCTACATTCATTTTCTTCAGGACCTTCAAAAGCTTGTTTAACCGTTACCGGTTCATCAACCGAAGTAAGGGTGAATAACTCACCCTTCTCGATGGGATACTTATTATGAGAAGTTCTTTACCTTTGACTACGTCTAGGCTCATTATTCCCATCTTGAACTACGCTACCACTAGGAACAATGCTCCCACTAGGAACCAGGGCGTTACTGGAACCTTCTCCAACAACTTTTCTTAGACGACCTCATGGTCTCGGGTTTCTACATCTGAGATGAATTCCACGGTCACTTGGACCAGAAACCAAGTTGGTTGTCTCACTCCCACTGTTACCAACAGGTAGTTGAGGAATCAGGTTCAGCAACTGGATGATCAGGTTCTACTTGATTCGCACCAGGAGCAACTATGATTTATGTGGTTGGATTGACTCCTCCAATTGGATTTTTTCTGAATATGTCTCCATTCTCATTTACCATATCATTCACAGTTGTTGCTTCCTCAAATCTCCCACTCGAAGTAAGTGGGACCTGAACATACTCGTCATGTTCAAGTTCTACTAAGACTTCATTCGTTTTGATGTCACTAAGCTTAGGAAATTCATCCTCAATAAACGTAACATCTCTGGACTCATGTTCGACCACGCCACCATTTTCTTGAGCCGCCACAAACACGTATCCCTCATAGTTTTCCGAGTATCTTATAAAGATACTCTTTAATCCTCTAGGTCCCAGCTTGACGTATCGGCTGTCATTTTGATGCGTGTATGTTGTGTAACCCCAAGGTCGCAGCTTGGTAAGATCCATCTCTTTACTAGTCCACAACTCATATGTTTTCGTGCCCACCAATTTTGTTAGGACACGGTTACTACATGTGTATCAGTCAACAACGCATCAACCCAAGAGGAGATCGGAAGTTGAGTTTGCGACATCATGGTTCTAACAATGTCTAAGAGTGTACGATTACGTCACTCCGCCACACCATTCTGTTTTGGCGTATAGGGGATCGTCGTCTGAAGGACAATACCCCTTTCATTGCATAGCTTGTCAAACTCATTCGAGAGGTATTCTCCACATCTGTCAGTGTGCAAGGTTTTCACCTTACGCTCAAGATGATTCTCTACGAGATTGAGATAGATTTTAAAGCACTCAATTACCTCGAATTTACGAGTAATCAGATGACTATCCCCATATCGGGTAAAGTCATCAATGAAAGTTATGAAGTAACGTTTACCACCCCTAGCGGCGACATTCATGGGTCCACATGTTAGCATATGTATATGTTACCTAAGCCAATTGGGTAAATGTCACATTAGGGAAATTGGTCTTGACCCTAATCCCAATTGACATGAGAGGCCCAAAATTGGGCCTCCTTTATACACCAAGGCCGGCCGAATATTAGGAGCGGGCAAAGTGGACTTTTGTCCACTTTGATCCTCTTATAAATAGGGAGTGTTAGAGATTTTATTAAGGTAATTCACAATTCCTCCTTTGTTGTGATTTAAGAGAAAACCCTCCTCCCTAACACACACCATATTCGGCCGAACCTCACCAACACCAAGGGTGTGCAAATTTGCTTTGAGCAAATCACTCCGGAGATCCGTCCCTGCCAAGAATCGATCAGAGGCTTTAATGGGGAGACTATACCGTGTAGGGATTCCTTAACAAGAACCTCTACGGGTTCCGTCCGGTGGATCGAGAACTCCCTCAGCAAGATCTTGGGACTACGGAAAGCGATTAAGGTATGTGCGCATCTTCCGCTGCGTAATAGTGATGTTAGCATATGGTGACGTGGCGCCCCAATAGGAGCCCGTTAATTAAGGGAATTACCTAAGTTAATTAGGTAATTGTCAATCTGGGCTAAATGGGCCAAATCCAATTAGTAATTGACAAGGGAGGCCCAAAATGGGCCTCCCCCTTTTTATGCATGGTTCGGCCGAAACCCTAGTACCACATTGGTTGGAGTTGCCTTTTGGCAACTCCACCCAAACTATATATAAGGGTGTCTCCTAAGGGTTTAAACACACAATTAAGAACAATGATCTCCATTGAGAAAACTTGTCACCCTAGTCTAAATATTTCGGCACCTTCAACATCAAGTCTGAGGTTCCATCTCAGATGAAGAATCGATCAGAGGTCTTGTTGTGGATTTACATCGCGTGGGACTTCTTCTGACGAAGAACTTGCACGTGGTTCCGACCGGAGGATCAGAACTCCCTCCACATCATTCCTGGGCAGGAAAGCTAAAAGGTATGTGTACTAATTCCGCTGCGTAGATTATACTTCTTACTAGTACACGTTTAGCATTCCGTAGTATTACGTCCCCGTAGTCCAACAGTGGTATCAGAGCCTAAGTTAGGAGTTCTTAAAATTTTGATAAACTGATGTTCTTGAATCTATGAAAAATCCGAAATTTTTAGGTTGATGAACATCAATATGTGTTCCGAAATTTTCAACATGAAATCATGTATTTGATCTTTAAAAACATAAAATTTTCGAAATTTATGTGTTTTTGAGGATCAAAACCGAAAATTTTGTTATGAATTTGAGTTTGATGTTCATAATCTTCAAGAACACCATGAGTTTTATCAAGAACACAATTTGGATTCTTGATCAAGGTAGTATTTGATCTTAAAATTTGACAACATTTTCCAATTTCATGTTTGTTGGCCGAAACCCTAGGGGCAATTTGGGTAAAATTTTTAATTTTCTTAACCCCTAAATAATTAAAAATTTCGGCCACCCTATTAGAGATATAGGTTGCCATTTTTAAATTTTAATTAATAGGTAACTATATCTAGAAGTTGGAAAATAAGGATAGGTTCTAATATAATATTGTAAAGGATATTAACTATCAATATATGTGGATTAAAATAAGGATAATATATATATTGATAGATTTAGTTACTATTAAACAATTAAGAAGATATATTGTCTACATATTTTAATCCCTAAAATATATATTTGACAATAATATATATATATATAGTTTGGCCGAATTTTATATATATATTATATATTGTTAATTGATTTACATCTTAGTGATAAAATCTTGACAATATTTATTTATATATATATATAGCCGAATTATATATATATATATTAGCAATATTGGAAAATTTTTAAATAATTAATATTTCTTGGTGGCTAAGTTAAGTTTTTAGTGGACTTTAAAACCCTACTTAGCCCACAAGACATATTTCGGCCGAACCCTAGGGTTTATGGGCCGGTCCAATTGCTAAACAGGAACGGATAAAACCAATCCGGGTTTTCTTAAGCGGGTCGACCTAGTCGGGTCGGGTTGGACCGTAGTAACTAAATTGAACCTAACCTAACCGGTATTGAGTGATAAATCGAACCATAATCTTATTTTATTGAACCGTTTCGGACCAAACCGGAATTTTTAAAATCAGACCGGGTTGAACCGGATTTTAAAATTTGGACCGAACCACTTTAAAATTTTTGGAAATTTTAAATTGTTCAATAAAATAGGATGTCAAATTTTAAATCCAAAATTTTTTCGAACTTTAAAATTAGCATAAACAGTGCTCTTAGGGTTTGTGTTTTAATACATGGTTTCAGTCAAAACCCTAATGCCTGGTTTCGATTATGGGGATGGATCTCGGACTTGCATGTTTTTGGGACTGGATTAAATTATTGGGCTGATTTGCAATTGTTTGCTTTTTGCATCATATATTTTGATATAATTAGAATTGTCGTCTTGACTTAGTCAATCTAGCTGGATATTATATTGCGAGCATTGAGCTCTGGGATTTAAATATATGGTTTGCGCAATAGGATAGACATGCTATGCTGATTGAAAGTGCCTAGAATCCATGTCTAGAAATTCGCATGAATGATTGTAAGCATGAATTGCAAAACAACCCCTAATATTTCAAAGCATTTTATAAAACCGAAAATTCTAGTCGCCAATTATGCATGATGTGTGCGGATATTGCATGTTTTGACGCGTATGCTAGGATGTTCATAATAGAACGCATGTGATAATTTACTTTACGTAGAATAATGTATGCTAGGAACATTAGACGCATGACGCGTAAGCATGTCGTGTTCGATATTTATGGCATGGTATGATGATTTGCTAGATGTAGTATAATTATGAATATGCATGCGTAAATTATCGGACAATTTTACAAAATCATATGGGCCTTGGGAAAGTCAAGATCGGGTATGCTTATTTGAAAATTCCCGTTCCGGTAATTTGCAATAGAATAACTGTTTTCAAAAGACTGATCTATTAGATTGAAAACGACAATAGTGTGAATTCTTTCACGACACCCCATTCCTCGGTTTACTGAAGGTTAGTTTGGTTTAGTGACTGAAGAATCACTATTCGTCGTATTCCATCATAATAGATAATCCGATGTATGCAATTCTATCAAAATGTTGTTGTCTTCCTAACTTGCATAAAACATATGTGTTAGTTTTGATGGCTGGGTCGGTACGCTTTTATAAACCATGCAATTTGGATAGTATGGATTACGAGGCATGGAGTGAGATGGTGAGAGAACGTCTTATAGCATGTGACACACATATGTGTATCATGCCAATACGAAACGAGATGTTGATACAGCCGGACAACAACCTAATTCCCAGAATTGGGAATATAGGTTTGGGAGATAAGAAAGCATGCGAGGTGATATTGGCAGCCTTGGATAAAGAGGTTGCAGAGGACTTCACACTCAATTATTCAGCTGCTCAGCTTTGGGCTGCCCTTAAACTCCGTTTCGGAAGTGGAAAGGCAGCCGAAGCAAGACAGGTAATAATGAAGTATGATGACTTACTTTCAAACGACACCAGCGTGAAACCTGGGTCTAACCAAAGGATTGAAAGGTCCAATTGGAGAAAGATAATCAATATCGCACAGGGATATCCTATGTCATGGTTTGCTGATGAATTTGGACTAGGATACTTAATAACGGCAATTAAGTACTCTATGTACTTATTCACGGAAAGCAATCAAAAGAGATTGACATATTCCCCGTTACACTATCGCAAGAGAATAAAAGATATAGCAAAGGAAACAGGATCAACTTGGTCCTCAAACGAGATCCGTAGTATGACAAATGCTACTGATTTCGTACCGTAAAAGGTACACCTCGTTTGCCAAACATATGAAACCGTTAAAACGTTTTATATCACTAAGGCTACTGATATGATTCACTTGTGAATTCTTTTCAGGGACGCTTTGTGAAGATGGCTGGAGTTTTCCTTTTCAACTTTATTTTCCTTTACCTCTAAAAGGCTTTATTCTGTATCTCATTAACGTACCAATATCTATAAATTCTCTTACTATCAATAAATGTTTGATATTAGTTAATTATGATTCAGAATTATTGAATAAAGTAGTAACCATTCGCTCCATGATATGGTCTACTTATCAAAATTAATTGGGCCAGTTAAACAAACTCGATCATAAACGAACAACTAATCTGAGATTCTTCCAATAAAACGGTTGAACCAGAAAGCATTCACTCACCTAATCAATCATCCATCGATTGCATAGTTCCAAATAAGACCGACCAGAAAATTACATCCTTATTTATTAAGTACTCCATTAAAATGATAAAGCTCCCGAAATAATATGCATGATAAATCCGATTTTAAATTTGGAGACTAAAACGATTCTCAAAACCACGGTTTTTAACCGGGTATACGCGTGGCGCATGTCACCTCGAAAGACGGGACACATCGTTTTAGAAAACGAATTTAAGTATTTTTATGAATGCGAAACTTTCGTTTGTAATTCTTCAGATATAACTCACTTATAACTACTTAGATTTTATGTAAGCCTTCCAGCTACTAGAATCTAATTAGAATATGAACCATGGCGTTAAAAGCAACAGCTTAAATACATGGTCCATAAAATAGATAAATCTATGGATGAGTTAAATAAACGAAAAGAAGTAGTCGGTAAAACGACTCTCCCACCCTCAGCCTTGAACGAAGAGTTTGGCTAAAAGGCATTCATTAAAACACTTCAATAAACATAGCTTAGAATTATATAATGTTAGAGTTACACATTAATTGTTCCTGCGGGATGAGATTAATATAACTCACATTAATGTAAAACACTATGTTCTGACTAAATCGGTTAACACGTTACCATAAAAGCTAATGAATGATTCAGGTAAAACCTTATCACAAAGACACATTAATTTGCACATCAAAATGAGTATTCATTAAGAGTACGCATTACTCGCGAAGAATACGAGTTTTAAAATTAGCTTGGAACAATGGTTTCGTGGATAAACATGACACATTATAAAGGTTTGAGGATGAATTTCCAGCGCTTTGCAGAACGAAACAAGCTAGTACTGATTGAGGTAACAGATGGTTGATGGAGATTCTCAGGTCCCACTTACTTCGAGTGGGAGAATTGATATAGCATAAGTGATAGATTTGGTAAATGATGATGGAAACGTCTTCATAATAAATCCAGTGAGAGGGCTCACTCCCCCTCACACATAATCATCACTAAATTTCGAAATGCGAATCAAGTCGGACCTGATAATCATGATAATGAACTATTTCAACTACCCATTTTTCCTAGTGGGAGTGGAATAACCAACTTGGTTCCAGATCCTAGTGATCGAGGAATAGATCTCGGAGGTAAAAACCCGAGACCGAGAGGATATTCCAAGTAAGTTCAACCGCCACCATTGTTCCCAGTGGGAGTAATGCCTCGATAAGAAGAATTATTCCGAGTGGGAGTAACAATCAGACTAAAACATGGGACTAACGTGCCAAGACATAATCAAAGGCAACGAACTTCTTTCAAGAAGTATCCCATCAAACGAGATGTGTTAAACATCTTAATGTTCGTTCTTGAACCAGTGATGGTTCATCAAGCAAAGGAAGGACCTCAAAACGAGGGAATGCAAGAAAAACAATGGAGGATGAAATTGCCTAAATACGAACTAACTCGTTTTTAGTCTTTAGTTGATTTATCTGTTAACCACAGAACTAGAAAGTGAAATCTTAGAATTCACTTCGGGTGGAAATTTCGAGTGATACAAAACTCGAATAATTGCGAAAGGATATACCCGGAGTGAACTTTGATAAAGACGGACTCACCGACTATGCGTTACACCATAGTCAGGGCCGTCCTTGCCCATGACTGCAAGTCTCGAACTCGAGCATGCATCAAATAGACATTAAGACCAAACCTCTCCAAGTAAAACTGGAGAAAGAGATCTATATGGAGCAGCCGGAGAGTTTCATTACTCCTGGAAAAGAACATAAAGTTTGCAAACTCCAAAGATCTATATACGGTCTTAAACGATCGTCTCGGCAATGGTATCGCAGATTCCACGAGGAAATTGTCGGATACGGATTCACGAGGATCCCTGCGTATACACCAAGACCTCCAGGTCTAAGTATATCATCATAACACTATACGTGGATGACATACTCATTGCTGCGAACGACGTGAGTTTTATGAATAAATCAAAGTCCTGGTTAGCATCAGCATTCGAGATGAAAGACATGGGAGAGGCTACGTACATCTTAGGCATCAAAATTGCCCAAGATCGTGCCACTCGGAGATTATGTCTATCTCAGGAATCATATCAACAAACTGTTGAAAAGATTTAGAATGCTGGATGCTAAACCCGTGGATACGCCGGTTGTGTTCGGGTGCGCGCTATCGAAGCGTGTGACCCGAGAAACCAGCAGGAGCGTGAACAGACGAAGAATGCAGAGTATCTGAGCATGGTAGGGAGTCTAATGTACGCCATGCTCTGTACTTGGCCATACATCTGTTACGCTGTGGGTCTAGTAGCAAGATTCCAATCAGATCCTAGTTATCAACATCTAAAGGCCGTAAAACGAATTGTCAGATATCTGAAAGGTACTGCCAACTACGTTCTGTGCTATGAGGGCGATCGGCTCGAATTGACCGTTATAGTGACGCCGACCACGGTGGCGATCCGGATGATCGTAAGTCCACCACATGAGGAGTTTTCCTCCTTGCTAATGCTGCCATATCATGGGTTAGCAAGAAGCAATCTTGTGTCGCGCTTTCCACTATGGAATCGGAATTCGTTGCCCTCTCCAAAAACGCACAAGAAGCGGTCTGGCTGAAAAGGCTTTTTACTGCATTAATTGGCATAGACAAGAAGAGTAAACCTGTGAAGGTGTACTCCGACAGTCAGGCGGCCATTGCGGCAGTTAAGAATCTAAAGTACCATAGTAGGACAAAGCACATTGATGTGAAATACAATTATGCTAAATCTGTTCTGGAAGACAACATAATCACTTTAGAATACTTGCCTACAGACAATATGGTCGCAGACCCTTTAACTAAGCCGTTACGTAAGGAGATTTTTGAAAAGGACGTAAAACTGCTTGGATTACTTAGGGCTTAAACTGTGTGGCCTTTAAAAGTGATAACATTTTTATGTTTCAATTTGAATAAAAGAATTGCAATTTGAGTTTATGATTTATCGACGTCATAATGATTAACAACATCGGATTTTACGGTCTATAAACTAAGTCGTAGGAAGAAGTAAAATTCTTCCACCAAAATTATGTCGAATGTGAACCTTGCCTCGTCACACAGGCACGGTCATCTTGTAAGGAGAGAGGGACCTCTACCATAACAAGATTGGCTAAGAATCAGGGGGATAAACCTGACTAAACAAAACGATAACATTGTCACGCTTAACAGCATGACTTAATTTTCATTTTGTAAATCGCCGAGTTGGACTTTGTCCATCACTATATATCACATTCAAGGCCAGATGAGAGATTCTGCGATAGCATTATTGACATATCCCATCCCTGGCTTTACCAGGTGTGCTATCGACGCGTGCTTCATATTGCACGTGCCACGTTCGACCACGGGGTCATGCTCGGTTGTGCTAGCTAGAATACTTGTGATTCAAAGGGCGCATACTTCTTCACCTTGAGCGTGTGATTGATCCCGTATGCCTTATGAAGAGGCATCCAAAGTATCCTCACGGACTCAGAACTTATACCTAAGGTCTGGCTCAATGCTCGCTTCTCGGCGTACGAGCGTAGTGCCAAAGAAAACAGCCAAGTGACCACGTCTTGGAAACCGGTTGAGTCAGACTAAGGGTATAAGCGATGGGGATGGTCAAGTTCACCTTTAATTCAACGACTCTCGTGTTAACTAGGTGGCCGCCAACCGATGTTAGTTGAAGGTTGTGAACACTTGTACGGATGCCCTGGAGAAGTATTCCTTTGTGGAAAACTGGGCAATTGGAGAATTAACAGTTGACCAAGGATACAGTGCGGTACATAGTTTTATTTCAAACAGGTTTGGTTCATGAAAGGGAATCAACGTTCTGCGGGCGCTACAATACTCCTAACAGATGAGTAGCACGATGCCCGTCGTATCCGCCGGTCGCACGGCAAGCCTCATATGAACTATTCGGAGATGGAGATGAAGACTGAAGACTGAGATGTTGATACTATTGCGTAATCGTATAGATTAAAGAGCACCCTCTCATTCCGGCGATTGGGAGCTGTTAGCATATGGTGACGTGACACCGTAATAGGAGCCCGTTAATTAAGGGAATTACCTAAGTTAATTAGGTAATTGTCAATCTGGGCTAATTGGGCCAAATCCAATTAGTAATTGACAAGGGAGGCCCAAAATGGGCCTCCCCCCTTTTATGCATGGTTCGGCCGAAACCCTAGTACCACATTGGTTGGAGTTGCCTTATGGCAACTTCACCCAATACTATATATAGGGGTGACTCCTAAGGGTTTAAACACACAATTAAGAACAATGATCTCCATTGAGAAAACTTGTCACCCTAGTCTAAATATTTCGACACCGTCAACATCAAGTCCGAGGTTCCATCTCCGTTGAAGAATCAATCAGAGGTCTTGTTGTGGATCTACATCGCGTGGAACTTGCACGTGGTTCCGACCGGAGGATCACCTCCACATCGTTCCTGGGCAGGAAAGCTAAAAGGTATGCGTACTAATTCCGCTGCGTAGATTCTACTTCTTGCTAGTACACGTTTAGTATTCCGTAGTATTACGTCCCAGTAATCTAACAAGTGATTACTAGCATGTACCATGTTTATGTTTCCGTAGTATTTAGCCCCGTAATCCAACAGTGGTATCAGAGCCTGTGTTAGAAGTTCATGATTTTGATAAATTGATGTTCTTGATTTTAAACATGTTGGCTGAAATTTTGAATAGTGAAAATTTAAGATTTCCGATTTTTATAATTGTTAGTGCCGAAATTTTCATGTTGTTCTTAGTAAAAATTTGATGTTCATGAAATTCAAGAAAAACGTGACTTTTATCAAAATCATACATTTGATTGTAGATCGTAGTAAAATTTGATCTTGAAATTTGACCACTTGTTTCCAATTGTTAGTTTCGGCCGAACCCTAGGGAATTTACAAAGTAAAATTTTTAATTTCTTAGGCTCCAAGTTTACTAGATTCGGCCGAATATGCATGTAATATTTTTACCATATTTTAATTTTTATTAAAAGTAACAGTATATCTATTATTGGAAACATATGGATAGATTCACATTAATATATAGAAATATATATAACTATCAATATATCTAGCTAACTTACAGGAATAAAGATATTCTTGATAGATTTAGTTACCTAAAAGATTAAAGAAATATATTGTCACTATATTTGTTTTCCTATTAAAGATATTGACAATAAATATATATATATATATATATATATTTGTTGATTGATTTACATCTTATAGATATAATCTTGACAATAAATATATATATAGATGTGACCGGAATTTTATATATATATATATAGGCAATATTGGAAATTATTTTACATAATTAATATTTCTTGGTGGCTAAGTTAAGTTTTTAGTGGACTTTAAAACCCTACTTAGCCCACAAGATTTATTTCGACCGAACCCTATGGGTTTAGTGGGTCGGTCCAATTCGCAAAACCGGAGCGGATTAAACCAAACCGGGTTTTCTAAATCAGTTCGACCTAGTCGGGTCGGGTCGAACCGGGGTAACTAAGCGGATCTAACCAAACAGGTTTTGAGTGTTGAACCGAAACGAACAGAAATCATATTTTATTGAACCGGTTCGAACCGAACCAGATTTTAAATAAAACCGGCCCAAAGCCGAACCAAATTTATGGAACCGAACCGAATCAGATTGAACCGAAATTGACTAAACCGAACCGGTTTCAAAATCAAATTCAAGTCAATTAATAAAATGGGATGGTAAAGTTTTAAAATCCAAATGTTTTCGAAATTTAAATAATCTACACAGTTCTCGAAGGTTTAAAATTTTCACGTTTTAATTAAACCTTAATGCCTAGTTTCGATTATGAGGATGGATCTCGGAAATGCATGTTTTAGGGACTGGATTAATTAGAGGACTGAATTGAAATTGTTTACTTTTCGTCACATATATTTATTAGAAATGTTGTCTTGACCATGTCAAGCTAGCTGGATGTTGGGGGCAGAGCCCTGGTTAAATATATGGTTTGCGCACTAGGATAGACATGTTGTGGTGGTTGAGATTCCCTAGGATTCATGTCTAGAAACACGCATGATTAATTGTAAGCATGAATTGCAAGCCAGCCCCTAATATTTTAAAAATATTTAAAAACAAAAGCAAGTCGCCAAATATGCATGTTTGATGTGGAAGTTTCATGTATGACACGTATGCTTGAATGTTGAGGATGCAGTCGCATGTAATAGTTTACTTAGAAAGTAGAATTATTTATGTGCTAGCATGAGTTCCTCGGAACATTAGACGCATGACGCGTTTGCATGATATGTGGTTTGGATGATGAATCTGGCTTGCTATGATAATTTTCTTGTGAAGTAGAATTGTATATGCATGCGTAAGTTCATCGGAATATTTTTCAAAAACAAAAAAGGGCCTTGGGAAAGCCAAGATCGGGTATGCTTGTTTTAAAATTCCGGTTTCGGTAATTTGCGAACAAAACCGCTTTAAAAGACTGATCTATTGGATTGAAGACGACGGTAATGTGAACTCTTTCGCGAACCTCCTTCCCTCGGTTTACTGGCGATCGGTTAGTTTAGATGGCTGAGGAATCATTATTTGACGTATTTTATCTTAATAGATATCCGATGTATGCAATTCTTTCTCAAAATTTTATTGTCTCCCTGATTATGCATGACTATCAATGTGTTCGTATGAGTTGCTTGAATGAGTGCGATTCGACATTCCTCGCAATCTTGATGGTGTGAATTATGATATAAAAAGAGTATGTGTTGAACTCTCTACTACGATTCTGAAAGGCGGAGAGGACAACTATAGATGAATATAGTAGTCTGTATTATTTTGACAATGAGAGATGAATGTGATAATTTGTTTCCCCAAGAATGGGAGTAGGTTCTTTGATGATCTGAACGCGTATGTGGTGATACATTCAACTTTGGACAAAGGGGTTGAAGAAGACTTCAATTGCAACCCGACAATGTTACAGCTTGGTATCTCTTTGCATCCGCCTCGGTGGAAGCAAGGATGCTAAAGCTAGAAATGATTTGGTTGAATGTGATGGTCTTCTCTTTTTCCATGGATGCTGGTGTAAAAGCTGCTCGAGACCTTCGCTATGAAAGGTCAACATTGAAAAGATGTATATGGTTGTCTGACGTTGACGGGACTCGCTTACCATGAGTCTAATCAAGTACAGTAACCACAGCAGTGAAGGGACAACCTTCTCTGCTCACCATAGTGGGTCGAAATAAGCCAAACATGATCTGCATGTCAAGAAGAGAACTAGACCGAATAGGTCCATTACGATAATCTGGTGGGTTAAACCCCGTTGATAAATTGCGCCCCAAGTAGGCCTCGTATGTCATGAGTATAAAGCTATAAAATATTTTATACGGACACAAAATCGTTTGATGTGATTCACTCGTGAATTTACTCAGGTGTGATGTTCAACATGACTCAAAGTTCTCGACTATGTGTGCGACAAACATGGATCAAATACGCGACTTTCAGATCAAGAACCATACTATTGTCATTTATCGTTCGTTGTTCGTTTCAGTTACTAAAATTTTGGTTATTTCAAAATTCGAAGTTATTGAATGAAGTATTGTTGCTCGATTCGAAGCACGATTTGCTTATCAATTTAACGGTCCCGTCAAATGGAACGATACGAAACGAAAATACAAACCCATGGATTAGAACCAAAATTTCGGCCAGGTAAAAGTGGTCGAATAAAACGAAGCGATTCACATACTCCATCTCAGTTGGGACAACTGAACTGAATAAACCCGTCGATTGCGTGGATAGATCGAACGATTTAGCATTCCTTATTTGTTAGTACTCCATTGTATGATAAATTAAGCAATGATAAACATGTGCGAAACCGATTGGAGTAAATTAAATTGAATTTAGGAAACGAAACGATTGATACTGTTGGATCACGGTGGAACTCGGGTACGGTCTTGACGGTGATCCGAGCTCCTTTGCTCCACGTAATCCTGCAAGAGGGGATAGACCGGGCGGTGACCCAGAATCCCTCTCCGATGCTTAAATGAGTATCTCGTATGAATTGGCAAGCAGTAAGCTCAAAGGGTGTATCTCAAAACGTAACGTGATCTGAGGTAGCCTCTGCCCTTTTTATAGGCGGAGAGGTACCTCAGTTACCTGGTGAACCGTTGGGGTGGTTAGCCCATATTCCGCGTATCTCGGGCACGATCCCGCCTATCTAGGCCATGATCTCGCTTATCTCGGCCACGCCCCGCGTATCTCGGCCACGCTCCACGTATCTCAGCCACGCTCCGCGTATCTCGGCCACGCCCCGCGTATCTCAGCCTCAACCTCTGATAGCAAGTCCCGACCAATATCGGGGACTCTAGAGTTATCTCATTGTGTCACCGCTCGGGGCCCCTCGTCATCGTGACAGGGCCAATCATTCTCAGGGATTCATCATCAAGGCCTACTTAAAGGCATCTCATCGGGAGCGTCCAGCTCACCTATCGGGACCGACTCTGTCGGGACCTTTCATCATCGGGACTCCCTCTGTCGGGACCCTTCGCCTTGGTCTTCTTGACCTCCTTTTAGGGCCCAGTGGGATTGTTGACCGTTTCCTCGCCGTTAAAGGGCCTAACGGCCATAGCGAAACCCATCATTTGCCCCCAAGACATGAGGGACTTACAGTTCGTCGTGTCTTTCAACTCCCGACCTCCCGACATCGGAGTCGGGGACCTTTCCCTTGGTACAGTCACCTGATACCAATCTTTTCGTTCACGTTTCCTCGATGCCTTGAGGATAACCACCAAATTCGAGAGGACTCCTCGGTTCCCCTGCCATTAAATGCAGCAGATAACGAAGCGACGTCTTTGGCACCCGTGCCTGATTTTTCGCGCCTGCTTTTTCTGAAAAAGTGCTTTTCATGCCGTTTCATCATTACACCCGTTGCCATTCTGCACGTTTCATCTCAACGGCTCAGATCAAAACGCTTCGATACCGATTTTCCATTGCACTTCTCAAAGCGACTTAACTATACTTACTTAAGGCGAAACCTCGACACTTAAGATATTTTCACACATCACTTAAGACGATTTAACAACTTGCACCACCTAAGGCGACATCGCAGCACTTAGAATAAATCCAAGGATCATGCATCACTTAACCTCGTGCATCACTTAAGACGACTTAATCTCGTGCATCACTTAAGACGACTTAATCTCGTGCATCACTTAAGACGACTTTATCTCGTGCACCACTTAAGGCGACTTTATCTCGTGCACCACTTAATGCGACTTTATCTCGTGCACCACTTAAGGCGACTTTATCTCGTGCACCACTTATGGCGACTTTTAAACAACACTTAGAATAAATCTAAGAATAATCTGATCGGAAGCAACCTCTTTATTCATTGATGGCACAAAACTTGCTTACATCGAATCAAACTATAAATAGCATACACCACTTAAGGCGATTTTACATCGGGCACCACTTAAGGCGACTTTTCATCGGGCACCACTTAAGGCGACTTTTCATCAAGCATGACATTTCTTCAAGTGTTCGCCACTAAAAGAATGCTTCAATACTCTGCCATCGAGGTCTTCCAACTTGTACGCATTCGGAGCTGGCATCCCCACGACCTTGTAAGGTCCTTCCCATTTTGGTGACATCTTGTTGATTCGATCCAAAAGGGTAAACTCGTTGCGACGCCAAAACAGATCCCCGACGAAAATTGTCGGGACTTAACTCGCCGATTGTAATACCTGGCCGTCGCCAAACGCATTCGAGCCTGGACTTCATCGGCTCCCCGCCTCTTCTCTTCGAGCAACTCCAAATCCAGACGTCTCATTTCATCATTCGTCAAAGGCTCGTAATATCTCATCCGATGGGATGCCACAGCTACCTCCACGGGAGCAACAGCCTCCGTGACATAAACAAGGCCAAACAGAGTCTCCCCAGTTGATCGTTTGGGTGTCGTTCTAACAGCCCAAAACACGTTTTCCAGCTCGTTCAGCCATTTGCCCTTCAAGGCATAGACCCTTTTCTTCAGGCTATCCATCACGATTTTGTTGTCTGATTCCACCTGGCCATTAGTCTGAGCATGGTGGACAGAGGCTGTCCAATGCTCGATATTAAACTCCTCCAGATACTCCTTCACTTGAGCCCCGTTAAACGGTGGACCATTGTCGCTGATCACCACCTTGGGAATCCCGTATCTTGAAACAATATGAGTTTGGAGAAACTTGACGATCTGGTTCCCCGTCGTCTTGGCCAACGCCTTAGCTTCTATCCATTTCGAAAAATAATTGATAGCCACAAGCAGATACTTACACTGACCTTGTGCTTGCGGGAGAGGTCCCACCAAGTCGATGCCCCACTGCACGAAGGGCCAAGCACTCTTGATGGACATCAGATTAGCAGTCGGAGCTGTGATATTCGGGGCATACCTCTGGCATGCGTCACATGATCAGACCAATGTCGTCGCCTCCTTGCTCATCGTAGGCCAATAATAGCCCAGATTCAACACTTTCCTCATAATGGATCGGGCCCCTTCATGACAAGCCGCGACCCCTTCATGCACCTCCCTCAGGATTCGACTTTTGTCGGGCTCAGCCACACACTTCAAGTACGGAGTCGAGAACCAGCCCTTCTTGTATAGCTGATTGTCCAGCATCACGTAGTTAACCGCGATCCGACGTATCCTGTCAGCTACCACTTCATTATCAGGGACTGCCCCCGTAGTTAGGTACGCGACTATCGGGGTCATCCAAGTGGGCTCCTCCTCCGATCCTGCTTCAATAGCACACACCTGCGTCGGGTCGGTGGTCGACAAGATCACCTTCTCCAAGAAGTGCACCTTCCGATTTTCCTCCAAGGGTGCCCCCAGGGCAAATTTGCTCAAAGCATCCGCTTCTACATTTTCTTCCCTCGGGATCGCCTCAATATCAAAGCTTTTGAAGCTCTCCTTCAAGACTTGCACCTCACAAAGGTACCTTCTCATCATCGGGCTCTTCGCTTCGTATCGCCCTTGGACTTGATTCACGATCAGGCCCGCGTCGCACTTCACTCTCAAGTGAGAAACTCCCGTACCTTTAGCAATTTTTCAGGCCCGTGATAAGAGCTTCATACTCAGCTTCGTTGTTCGTGGCCCTAAACGTTAAGGCCAAAGCATATCGAAGGGGCTCACCCCCGCCTGGTGGTATCAACACAAACCCTGCTCCTGATCCGTCTGAACTTGAGGAGCCATCCGTGTACATCTCCCAGGTATTTTCCTCGTTTGGCTGTTCTGATTGCTCTGCCATATCTGGTTGTTCTGCTATCGGGACCTCCATGGTTGCCCCCTACAGGGCCCGCTTCTTTCAGATCGGGGGCTGTAGATTCTGCTATGAAATCCGCCAACGCCTGGCCCTTAATAGCCGTTCTCGGGAAGTGTATGCAAAATTCACTAAGCTCGACTGCCCATTTCACTAATCTCCCCGACGCATCAGGTCGGTTCAAAAAATACTTCAGAGGCTGATTCGTCAACACAGTAATCTCATGCGCGTGGAAGTAAGGCCTCAGCTTCCGAGCAGTAATAATCAACGCAAAGAGATACTTCTCAACGACGGGATAATTCATTTCAGATTTGGAAAACGCCTGGGACCGGTTCGCCAACGGCGGGAGGGTGCGAAGGTGCTGCTTGAGTGCCTGGAACGCCTCTTCACACTTGGCAGTCCACTCAAACTTACGACATTGATCGGTCACTTGCCTTGGACGGGAAGCGATTCATTGCAGCCAGTCGGCCATTCAGCACTTGCACCTCCCGATGATTTATCGGAGACCACATCTCCTCGATTGCCCTCAGCTTCTCGGGGTTCACCTCAATTCCTCTTTGACTCACCATAAAGCCCAGAAACTTCCCCGAGTGGACTCCGAAGGCACACTTTGTCGGGTTCAAGCGAACCTGATGAAGCCTCATCCGCTCAAACGCCGTAGCTAGGTTGTGCACATGATCCTCAGCTTGTCGGGACTTCACCAGCATATCGTCCACGTAAGCCTCCATGATTTTCCCCAGCATATCTCCAAACAACTTGTTCACCATCCGCTGGTAGGTTGCCCCGGCGTTGATCAATCTGAAAGGCATGACATCGTAATGATAGATGTCACTATCGGCATAAAAGGCAGTGTGGGGGGCATCTTCCTTAGCCATCTTGATCTGATTATAGCCCGAGTACGCATCCATGAAGCTTAACAACTCATGTCCCGACGTGGCATCCACCAACTGATCGATTCTCGGGAGCGGGTAACAGTCCTTCGGGCAAGCCTTATTTAGATCGCGAAAATCAACACACATCCGCCACTTCCCATTGTTCTTCTTCACCAGCACCGGGTTAGCGACCCAAGTCTGGAATCGGAGCTCCTTGATAAACCCAGCATCGAGCAACCTGCCCACCTCCTGCTGGATCGCAATCCTCTTGTCTGCGCCCATCGGGCGCCTTTTCTGCGCGATAGGCTTGATTGCGGGATCAATCTTCAACTCATGCACGATCACATCGGGGCTGATTCCTGGCATGTCACTCGGGGACCAGGCAAACAGCTCCTTGAACTCCTTAAGTAGATCGATCAATTCTCGGGATGTCTCCTCGGTCAGAGCAGACCCGATTTTCACCTTCCTCCGAGGTCCGTCAATCTCGACCTCCTTCAAATCCTCCACGGTGGCGGGACGCCCAAACTCCTCTCTAGGATCAGCATCAGTCTGGAGGATGGTCATGGCCTCCCATCTTTTCCTTCGGGTGGCATTAACATAGCACCTCCTGGAAGCCACCTGGTCGCCCTTGACCTCTCCAACTCCGTGGTCAGTCGGGAACTTCATCTTCTGGTGCACAGTCGAGGCAACTGCCATCAGGGGGTTGATGGTGGTTCTCCCGATAATCGCGTTGTAAGTCCCCGCGGACTCAACCACCATGAAGTTCACGTTTCTCCTCTCCGCCTTCCACCCGCTACCAAACTCCACTGGTAAGGTGATCATTCCCAGCGGATAGGAGGTAATACCAGAGAACCCGACCATCGGGAAGTTCACCTCCTTGAGATCCTTCTTCGTCTTCCCCATGGGTTCCAGTGCATCCATAAACAGAATGTCGGAGGAGCTCCCTCCGTCGATCAGAATTCGTTTCATCTCGTACCCATCTACGTCCAGGGTCACGACCAAAGCGTCATCATGTGGAGTCTCCACTCCTATCAGGTCCTCCGCGGAGAAGGAAATCACCATCTCTTCCTTCGCGGTCCAGGATCGGGACCTCTTGCCCAGCACCACAGCAGCAGAAATCCTAGAGGCATAAACCTCCCGAGAGGCCGAGGTATCACCTCCCGCAGCAAATTCTCCGTGAATCACATTGATAGTACCCCGCTTCTCCTTACGGGCACCAGAAGACTCCGGCTCGGACCTCTTCTTCTTTGGGGACCGATCGCGGGATCGAGAACGGGACCGCGATCGGGATCGAGAACGGGATCGACACCGCTTCTCGCCGACAAACTCCTTAAGCTTCCCCTTCTGGATCAGCTTTTCGATCTCCTTCTTCAGCTCCCGACAATGATTAGTTTTGTGACCATTTGCGCGGTGAAATCGACAGTAACGATCGGTGCGGGATCCCAAAAATTCTCCTTCCTTCTTCGGGGGGTACCTGGAGATACCCTGTCGCTCCATGACCGTTAACACCTCCGCCGTAGAGCTGTTGAGAGGAATGTTATGATCCTCCCGCCTGTCCTTCCTCGAGGAACGCCTATCCTCCCTTCGATCAGAGCGGCCTCGACTCCGACTGCTCTCGGATTTATCCTTCGACTTACGGTCGTCCAAGGGTTTGAGCGACTACTTTCCCTTATCTGACTTCGGGGGCTCAAGCTCTCCAGCGGCTATTTTCGACTTCTGGACGTCGATTTGCCGCTTCACCCTTTTCTGCAATGCTTCCATATTCCACACAGCCTTCTCAGCCACGCTGTACATCAAGTCGGAACCATAGGGATCTGTTAGGTTCCGAATGAAGGTACAGATGGTCTCACCCTCCGAAATCTCCTCGTCAATCTCCGCCACACTGGCAGTGTATCGCTGGTAATAGTGTGCCAGCGACTCATCGGGCCTCTGTACCACCTGGGCCAGGGACCTCACACTCTTCAACAGACGTCGGCGACCCTGGTACTGTAAGTGTGTTCGGGAACAATGTACACATGATATCTTCATTCGGGGCTCTGCCCAAACACGCCATGAGGTGCTTCTGGACATGACGAACCGGATCTCCCTCGCCATCATACTTCTTAATTGTGGGGATACCCAGCCCTGGCGGGGCGAGGGTGTCTATTAGTCGGGGAACAAAGGGATGGGTGGATCGATCCCTCAGTTCCGACAGCAGCGGCTTCTGCTCTCCCATGCAGATGTTCACGATCTTCACCACCTGATCGGGGGTAATAGGACCATTAAGGGGAATGGTCCTATGCTGTACGGGTCCTGGCCCATCGACCACAGATCGCTCTGATTGAGCGGGCTCCTTACCCTTGTCCTGGCTCCGAGGTTGGGCCTCTTGCACATTTTGAACCTCTGCTGGTGGAGGCACTTCCTCCCTTGGTGGGGGCACCTCCTCTTGTCTCCTCGCAGCCTCTCTCCGATCCAAGAGAGCCTCCACGGCCGCCAAAAACATCGGCATGGCTTCCGCCACAGCCTTCGTCAGGTCCGCATTTGGAGGAGCCTCCTGCTTCCTATTCTCTTGGTGCTGAGCAGCATCTTCGGGGACTTCGTTGTGCCCCCCTGTCTGGGAGACCTCATCAGGGAGATTCTGGTCCTCAGCACGCTCCGGTGGTGAATTCAGAGTCGTCCCAGCAGGATGACGGGAACCACCAGATTGTCCTTGTCTTCTTTGCTTGCCAGCCGCCATTGAACGAGTAGAAGTCATATTAGCTTTTTGTCACGTACCCACAGACGGCGCCAATGTTGGATCACGGTGGAACTCCGGTACGGTCTTGACGGCGATCCGAGCTCCTTTGCTCCACGTAATCCTGCAAGAGGGGATAGACCGGGCGGTGACCCAAAATCCCTCTCCGATTCTTAAATGAGTATCTCGTATGAACTGGCAAGCAGTAAGCTCAAAGGGTGTATCTCAAAACGTAACGTGATCTGAGGTAACCTCTGCCCTTTTATAGGCGGAGAGGTACCTCAGTTACCTGGTGAACCGTTGGGGTGGTTAGCCCATATTCCGCGTATCTCGGGCACGATCCCGCCTATCTAGGCCATGATCTCGCTTATCTCGGCCACGCCCCGCGTATCTCGGCCACGCTCCGCGTATCTCAGCCACGCTCCGCGTATCTCGGCCACGCTCCGCGTATCTCGGCCACGCCCCGCGTATCTCGGCCTCAACCTCTGATAGCAAGTCCCGACCAATATCGGGGACTCCAGAGTTATCTCATTGTGTCACCTCTCGGGGCCCCTCGTCATCGTGATAGGGCCAATCATTCTCAGGGATTCATCATCGGGGCCTACTTAAAGGCATCTCATCGGGAGCGTCCAGCTCACCTATCGGGACCGACTCTGTCGGGACCTTTCATCATCGGGACTCCCTCTGTCGGGACCCTTCGCCTTGGTATTCTTGACCTCCTTTTAGGGCCCAGTGGTCCTGTTCACCGTTTCCTCGCCGTTAAAGGGCCTAACATCCATAACGAAACCCATCAGATACCATGGAATAATCCTGGAATAGGCGCCACGAGCGTGTGTACCTCGAAAGACGGAACACATCGTTTTCAGAGTACGAATTTAATGATGAAGTGTTTTAATGAATGAATGCCGAAATTTTCATTTGCCTCCCTTTGGGAATAATTCATTCTATACTTATATGAAGAAAATAGGTATGCTTCACATGCTACCACGAACTCGTAAAAGTATCAACTGAAGCATAAGGCGAAAGCCCATTGCATAGTATGGATAAGTCTTTGAGATGAATTAGCAAATGAAAAGGATGATGTCGATAAAATGACTCTCCCACTAAATGCCTTGAATGAGTAGTTTGGCAAGACTTTCATATCGATAACACACTTCAACTAGCATGGTTTGAAAACATAATGCTAGAGTTCAACAACCAACGTTCCCTATGGGATGAAAAGCAGTTGACTCACATCTATGTAGAACTATATTCCAATAAAATCGGTCAAACACGAAGCCATAAAAGCTAAAAGGAATGACAACGAGGTGAAACTTATCATCATGCGACATTAATTTGCGCATCAAACGAGTAGTCAAACCGAGAGTACGATAACTACTCTAAGAGGATACATGTTTAAATTAGATTGGGATAATGGTGTCGTGGTCGAACATGAGACGTTACATTCCTTGAGGACGATTTTTCAACGCTTGGTGAAATGAAAACAGACAAAGTCTTGATCGAATTGAAGCAGAATGACGATGACAATTAGGTCCCACTTATTTCGAGTGGGAGATTTGAGGCAGCAACGCAAGTGAGTTCTGAAACTGCAGGGCCATAGGGGCGAAGTGGGTTCTGAAACTGAAACTCACTCCTGATGGAAATGTCGAGCGATACAAAGCCCGACTAGTTGCGAAAGGGTACACCCAGCCTCACGGAGTGGACTTTGATGAAACTTACTCACCGACTGTGCGGTACACCACAGTCAGGGAAATCCTAGCCCTGGTCGCAAGCCTCGATCTAGAGCTGCACCAAATGGATGTTAAGACCGCATTCCTCAATGGAAACTTGGAGGAAGAGATCTATATGGAGAAACCAGAGGGTTTCATTACTCTTGGTAACGAACGTAAAGTTTGTAAACTCCAAAGATCCATTTACGGTCTTAAACAACCATCTCGGCAATGGTACCGCAGATTCCACGAGGAAATCGTTGGAAATGGATTCGTGAATCTCCACGAGGATCCATGCTTGTATACAAAGACCTCTGAGTCTAAGTACGTCATCTTAACTTTATACATGGATGACATACTCATTGCTGCGAATGATGTGAGTTTCATGTATGAATCAAAGTCCTAGTTGGCATTTGTTTTTGAGATGAAAGACATGGGAGAGGCTACCTACATCTGCTCGTCACTAACCACATTCTGGGCCAGATAAAAATCTGCGATAGAATTATTGACATATCCCACACCTGACGATGTTCGGGTATGTTATCGACGCGTGCTTCATACTACGCGTGCCATGTTCGACCACCGGGTCATGCTCGGTTGTGCTAGGTAGAATCCTAGAGATTCGGCTGGGCGCAAAATTCTTCACCTCGAGCGTGTGATTGATCCCTGGAGCCTTATGAAGAGGCACCCGAAGTATCCTCATGGACTTAGAACTCATATCTAAGGTCAAGCTCAATGTTTTCTTCTCGGCGTATGAGCGTAGTGCTGAAGAAAAAGGCCAAGTGACCACGTCTCTGGAAACTGGTTGGGTTTGACTAAGGATATAGAAGTGTATATGATGCCATGGTGCATTACATCTTGTAACATTATGTTTAGATGGTGCATACACGAATGTCATGGTGTATGCACCATATTATGCACCCTTCTTGGTACTTAGTTTCTAATCCTAGTTGGTAGGCCTTGTTTTGTGTCTATATATATTGTATCTCCTGCATTGTAATACCTATTTAATCCATGAAGTTTTATCCATTAATATGGTATCAGAGCATGGGAATGACGGCGTATTCTTGTGGATGAAGAAACCTAACTTTCTTCACCATTTGCTTGGATTTCCAGCTTGATTCAGTGTGGTTTTGCTTGGATATGCTATTTGGTTGCTCAATTCAGCTTGGATTTACCATTTCTTGTTCAGGAATGGATGTTTTGTAAGTCACATTTTCAGATCTCAATCACGTAAGTAGAGCTGAGCATAGTCTAAGGATTGTTACTAGGCCTTAGTACTAGATTGACTAGTTCTACTTGTTTTGAGCTTTGAGCTGCCATTTGCGTGATTCTTCTTGGTGGTTTCTGGGATTTGCGTTGTTTTCCTGAATTTGTGGTGGATATTCTGCTTGTTTTAGCTGAGCCTGATACTTGGTTCATCTGGAATCATTGCGTGTTAAGGATTTGAGACTCCTTGCTCGGCTGAGGAGTTCTTGCTTGTTCTTGAAGAATTGTGCTTTGAAATTGAAGATTTCTGATCCTTCAATCATGGAGGCTTGATTTTTCTTCATTCTTGGTGGCTTGCAAGGCTTGGTTCTTGAAAAATTTATTGCGGATTTGTACGGATAGTACGATTTGTGAGTTGGATTTTGTCCTACTCATAACAAGAATTGTGTGCTAGTTTTGTCTCTTGTGCTAGCTGGTTTCTTCGAATTGCTTGAGGATTTTTTCAGCTGATTTCTTCAAGATTTCCCCTGTATTCAATTTGCAAGCTCATTTGTGTTATTAACTTGCAAAATGGCTCAAGAGTTCAATGTTGATGACCCACTCTACATTCACCCCTCTGATACAACTGGCCATATGCTCATTCCTTTTCAATTGTAAGGTACCTCCAACTATCATGTTTGGAGTACCTCCATCAAAGAAGGCTTGTTAGTGAAGAACAAGTTGGGGTTCATTGATGGCTCCTTTACAAGGATGAATGTGGCAATCACAGACAGGGTGAAGTGGGATAGGGCCAATGCTATTGTCAAAGCTTGGCTAAGGAACACTGTAGCCAAAGATTTGGTCAATGGATTGATATACAACCCCACTGCTGCTTCCATTTGGAATGACTTGAAGGAGATGTTTGGCAAGGTGGATGGAACACAAATCTTTCAATTGACAAGAGAGATTTATCAAACATCCCAAGGTGTGCTTTCCATCACTGAGTACTTTGCCAAGATGAAGCAGCTATGGGATGCTCTTGCTTCTATTGATGATTTGAATCTTCAATGTGCTGGTGATATTGCCATTGTGAATGAGCACAAGGAGAAGCAGAAGCTAATGGCATTCCTTTTGGGGCCGAATGACTCCTATGGACACATTAGAAGTAGCTTGTTGATGAGGCAACCACTTCCATCCCTTAGCATTGCCTTCTCTGTTTTGGTTCAAGAAGAGAGCCAAAGGTCCATTTCTGGTTCCATTGGAGATGTTGGTGAGGCAACTGCCTTAGACACAGGGAGGAACCAATCTTTTGGTGTTGGCAGGGGTAATGGAAAAGGCAATGGTGCTGGCAGGGGCAATGGAAGGAACATTGGTGTTGGCAGGGGCAATGGAAAACCTTGGAATGCTTCTAATGCTTCCAATGACAAATCCACTTGGGTTTGTACCTTTTGTGGCAAGATAGGTCACAAGAAAGATCATTGCTACTCCAAACATGGTTATCCACAAGGAGCTCAAGCTTCTAAGAGGAATTGTTACTCAGCCAATATTTTTATGAAGAAGCCAATTCAAGTGTTGTTGAACATGTGGCAGCTAGGGACAAGAGAATTATGCATGGCACAGCTGAGAAGAGGATCCAACATGTTGCTTCCCATGATGATCACTTTGATCATTTGCCTTTGAGCTTTGAGGACGTGGATCAAGCTCATGTCAACATGGCAGGTACATTAAGTGATTCTATGGTTTGGATAGTTGACTCAGGTGCAACTAACCGCAATACTCATCAAATTGATTGGCTACATGATTTGAGGAGAAGTGATTCTAATCATCAATTTTTTCATTTGCCAAATGGCCACAAGTGCAAAGTGACTCATATTGGTTCTTGATCTTTCTCAAGTGGATTCACATTGACCAACATTCTTTTGGTCTCTGATTTCAAATTCAACTTGATCTCAGTTTCTAGGCTTCCTAGTCAATTGAATTGCAAAGTGATCTTTACTTGTGATCATGTGTTGCTCCAGGGCTAGAGTGGCAAGTCCATGGTGATTGGGGAATGGAATAAAGGCCTCTACACCTTGAAGGATGTGGTGCCTTCAAGTTCAAGGAAGATGGCTGCTTCTTGCATTGGGAATAAGGAGGATGTCTTGAAATGGCACAAATGTTTGGGTCATGTGTCAGAAACTTATTTGAATCATTTGGATGTCTTAGGTTTGAATAAGACTTATGGTTGTATCAAACAATGCACTATTTTCCCTCTTGCAAAGCACTCTAGATTTTGATTTCCAATCAGTGATTCAATTGCTTCTAGACATTTTGATTTGATTCACATGGACTTATAGGGTCCTTACAAGGTGCCTACATTCAAGAACAATCAATACTTCTTGACAATTGTTGATGATTACTCAAGAGCAACTTGGTTCTATTTGATGAAGCACAAAAGTGACACTTTCTTGCACATCAAGAATTTCTTGATCATGGTGAAGAATCAGTTTGCAACTATGGTAAAGACCTTGAGAAGTGATAATGGGACTTAATTCATCAACTCAGTATGCAAGGATTTGCTTCACCAATTTTGCATACACCATCAAAAAGTTGTGTGCATACACCACAACAAAATGGAAGAGTGAAATGCAAGCATAGGGATATCCTAAACATTGCTAGAGCCATAAGGTTTCAAGCTTCTATTTCACTGAGGCATTGGGGTTATTGCATACTCAATGCTTGTTACTTGCTCAACAGGCTACCCTCTTCTATCTTGAAGTTCAAGTCACGCATGGAGGTGTTGTATGGTGAGGTTCCATCTCTCCAACATTTAAGGGACATTGGTTGTTTATGCTTTGCAACAAAATTGAACAATCATGACAAGTTTAGTCCAATGGCCGAACCATGTGTCCTTATGGGATATTCTACTTCTCAAAAAGGATACCTTGTGATGAACATATCCAACTCAGTCTTTCATGTATCCAGAGATGTTCTTTTCCATGAAGACATATTCCCATTTAGCATGTCAAAGGAGGCTTTGAAGGCACTAATCCCTTCTTGCTTGGGAGCCAAGCAATCCATTGATGAGTTCTCAACTGAGAATTCCAACTTCTTTGAGGAAGACATTCAAGTACATCACCCTGCAATTGAGGTTCCAATCCCACAACCTCCTATTGTTGATGATACTCCACAGCCACAAACTTTAAGGAGGAGTTCTAGAATTGCACAACTTCATCCACCACCTCTTAGGAGGAGTGCCAGGATTGCTGAGCTACAAGACAGGGCAACTTCCAATGCTACATTTGGCATGGAAAAGTATGTGTCATATGACACTTTGGGTCCTGAATACAAGTGCTTCTTGACTGCCATTGACAAGATCAAGGAACCTAGCACTTATAAGCAAGCAATCAAAGATCCTAACTGGATTGTGGCAATGAAGGAGGAGATACAAGCCCTTCAAGACAACAACACATGGGAGTTGGTGGAACTTCCACAAGGTAAATCATCAATTGGTTGCAAATGGGTTTTCAAAATCAAATACAACTCTGATGGATCCATCGAAAGATACAAGGCAAGATTGGTTGCCAAGGGATTCACTCAAGTTGAAGGGACTGATTTCAATGAGACATTCTCACATGTGTCAAGATGGACACAGTGAGGATTGTCCTAGCCTTGGCAGCTGCCAAATCATGGGGATTATATCACATGGATGTGAACAATGCTTTTCTTCAAGGTGATCTAACTGAAGAGGTGTATATGGACATTCCCCAAGGCTTTGATCCTTACAAGCCTATTGATGGGTCTCCCAAACGTGTGTGCAAGTTTGTCAAGTCCTTATATGGTCTCAAACAAGCATCAAGACAATTGAATATCAAACTCACCCAAACCTTGATGAAGAATGGGTACAAGAAATGTGCATCTGATCATTCCTTGTTCAACAAGATATAAGGTGATGACAAAGTTTTTTTGCTCATCTATGTTGATGACTTATTAATCACAGGTTCCAATGCCAAGATGATCAATCAATTGAAGTGTACTCTACAAACACATTTAAAATTGAAGGACTTGGGAGACTTGAGATATTTTTTAGGTTTGGAAATTGCAAGGTCTAACCAGGGAGTTGTGATTAATCAAAGGAAGTATGCCATGGAGTTGATTGAAGATGCTGGCCTTGGGGCTGCTAGGCCTACTAAAAATCGAATGGAATTCAATGTCAAACTCACTACATATGAGTATGACAAGGCAACCAACTCCAACACTGATGATATTCTTTTGGAGGATGCCACTTCTTATAGAAGGTTGATTGGTAAGCTACTATATCTTACCATGACAAGGCCTGATATTAGCTTCTCAGTTCAAAGACTTAGTCAATTTGTTGACAAGCCCAAGAAGTCACATTATGATGCTGCCATAAGAGTGATCAAGTACATCAAGGGCACCCCAGGGCAAGGTTTGATATATCCCTCAAACAACAACCTCAAGTTGAGTTTGTTTTGTGATTCTGATTGGGCTGCTTGTCCTTTTAGTAGAAAGTCAGTGAGTGCCTATTGTGTTAAGCTTGGGGCAGCTATGATAGGTTGGAAGGTCAAGAAACAAGACGCCATTTCACTATCAAGTGCTAAAGCTGAATATAGGTGCCTAAGAGTTGCAATTCAAGAGGCACTTTGGGTAAGCAGAATCCTTAAGGAACTTGGTTTGCAAGTAAGCTTTCTAATTCATATACACACAGATAGTGAAGCAGCTGTCAAGATTGCAAAGAATCCAATGTTTCATGAGCGTACAAAGCACATTGAATTGGATTGCCACTTTACAAGACACCACATCAATTCAGGGATGATTGGTGTTCACTATATTTCGTCCAAGGATCAAGTGGCTGGTTTGTTGACTAAGGCTTTGGTGAAGAAGCAACACTTAGCCTTGTTAAGGCTATATGGAATCAAAGATGTCTTCCAAGAAAGGAAAGAAGAAGAAGAAAAGGATGAGAGAATATAGAAGTGTATATGATGCCATGGTGCATTACATATTGTAACATTATGTTTAGATGGTGCATACACGAATGTCATGGTGTATGCACCATATTATGCACCCTTCTTGGTACTTAGTTTCTAATCCTAGTTGGTAGGCCTTGTTTTGTGTCTATATATATATTGTATCTCTTGCATTGTAATACCTAGTTAATCAATGAAATTTTATCCAGTAATAAAGGATATGAGCGATGGGGATGGTCAAGTTCACCTGCAATTCACCGACTCTTGTATTCACTAGGTGGCCACCAACCGGATATTAGTTGAAGGTTGTGAATACTTGTACGGATGCCTTGGAGAAGTATTCCTATGTGGAAACTAGGCAATTGGAGAATTAACAATTGACCTAGGATACACCGCGATACAATTTGATGTTACATGTTGATTTGAGATAGGCAATCAACGTTCCGCGGACGATACAACACTCCTAAGAGATGAGTAGCACGATGTCGTCGTATCCACCGGTCGCACGGCAAACCTTGTATGAACTATTCGGAAGCAGGGGCAAGATTAGAAGAGTGAAATGTTGATGTGATTTGGACAACAATACATTAACAGACTCCCTCCCATTCCGGCGAGTGGGAGCTGTTAGCATATGGTGATTGGGCACCGTAAATGGAAGCCCATTAATATGTATATATTACCTAAGACAATTGGGTAAATGTCACATAAGGGAAATTGGGCTTGACCCAAATCCCAATTGACATGAGAGGCCCAGAATTGGGCCTCCCTTATGCTTATTTTTTTGGCCGAAGGTCTCCCTTATACACCAAGGCCGGCCGAATATTAGAAGTGGGCAAAGTGGACTTTTTGTCCACTTTGCTCCTCCTATAAATAAGGAGTGTTAGGTATTTTATTAAGGTAATTCAAAATTCCTCCTTTGTTGTGATTTGAGAGAAAACCCTCTTCCCTAACACACACCATATTCGCCTGAACCTCACCAACACCAAGGGTGTGCCAATTTGATTTGAGCAAATCACTCCAGAGATCCGTCCCTGCCAAGAATCAATCAGAGGCTTTGCTTTGGAGACTATACCGCGTAGGGATTCCTTAACAAGAACCTCTACGGGTTCCGTCTGGTTGATCGAGAACTCCATCAGCAAGATCTTGGGACTACGGAAAGCGATTAAGGTATGTGCGCATCTTCCGCTGCGTAATAGTGATTACTAGCAGGTACCATGTTTATGTTTCCGTAGTATTTAGCCCCTTAATCCAACACCACATACGTCAGAATGAACTGAATGCAATGGATATTCAGATCGAAGTGCGCTGCCGAATGGTTTGTGGGTGGGCTTTCCGTTTAGACAGTCCTCACAAGTGGTTTTCACCGCATGAGTTGCACCAGCCAAAAGCCCTCTCTGAGTTAGTGTCTAAACTCTGTCATAGCCTATATGTCCCAACCGGGCATGCCATCTGGCCGCATCAGTCTATGCTTCCTTATATGATATTGAAACATTTTATTTGAATTCTCGATACCAATCAAATCCATAACAATGAGAACATGGGAATAATTTGCATGACCATAAAAGACATCGCCTTTATTGATTTTAACCAAAGAGTTCTCAAATGATAAAGTGAAACCAATATTCATAAGAGAAGTAACAGAAACAACATTTCTACGAATTCTATGTGCAAAAATGACATAGATCATGGAGTTGCGTATTGGCAACTTGCAATTCCCTATTCCCTCATATTCAACTTGAGAGTTGTCGCCTATATATATCCTTTTCGAACCCTTCGGCATACGTTTGAACATGGTATAACCCTCTGTCATTGGTTATGTGGTCTGTTGCACCTGAGTCAAGAATCCATGAAGGAATTCAGTCAGCCAACATGACACTAGAGGAAACAAAAGTTTCAATATCATATACAATGGTGTGTACCTTGGTACACGACTTGCTAAAACTTCCGCCCTCACCTAAGTGGTGAGGACTAGAGTTCTTGCCAACTATCTCTGATTTTACCCGAAAATTGCCTTGTTCAGACTTGGTCGACGTTTTACGGTCAACAACCTGTTGTTTCTTACTCCTGTTCCTCCACTTCCTCTTCTTTCCAGCAAGTGGTCCTGGAAATTTAACCACATGTTTGGCAATTGGTAATCGAGCTTATTCCAACTCAACTATTTTCAAGACAGATGCAAGATCCAGCAGAGGAATACTGACGGTCAATAAAGTCCTGGTTTCTCTCCAAGTCTTCGGGAGGATCCCGATTATGGCCAGAATTTTGTCCCATTGTGTCATTTGACCTCCAGCCTAAGAGGTTTGACCATATTGAGGAGGTGCTATACTTTCTCAAGTACATTAATGCTATCACTCTTCAAATTTCATCCATTGAGGCCATCAGTGGGTGCAGCTGAGCTGCAATGCAGTTTCCGTATTTCAGGAATAAAGCATCCCAGATATCCTTTGTTACCAGAATATCCTTGTACTGATGTTCAATGTCCGGAGACATTTTTGATAGCAAAATTTATCTTACTCTCTTGTCATCATGATCCCACTTGAAGTGAGTGTATGCTAGCCCTTTGGTCAGGTCTGCATCTGGACAGCTCATTCCGAATGTATTCAATCAAACCCTTATCATCTAGCAGGACATTGATGTGTTTGCACTACGAGTCATAGTTCATCTCATTCAAAATATCTTTAGCATTGGATGAATCAATTGATGACAATTGAAACTAACACATCGACAAACCACGAGACAATCAGGGTGACAATTTAAAATATTTTGAAAAGAATTGCCTACATCGGATATCTATGAGATAGGTGTTGGCATTTGGTGAATGGGCCGCCATAATAGGAGCCCTTTAAAATAAGCCCAACGCCTAAGTAATTAGGTAATGTCACATTGGGGATTTTGGGCTAGGCCTAAAATCCCAATGGACATGAGAGGCCCAAAATTGGACCTCCCCTTACTACTAGGCCGGCCAAACTTCACATAGTGGTCGATGTGGGTTTTGCCCACCTCCTCTTATAAATAGGGAGTGTCAGAGATTTATTCAAGGCTAATCACTTTACCTCCTGTGTGTTCAGACAAAAGAAATCCCTCCTCTCTTTCTTCCTAGTTTCGGCCTAACCCTATCCATTGGAGGTGTCAAATTGCTTTGAGGAATTATCCCAGAGATCCATCCCTGCGAGGAATCGACAAGAGGCTTTGTTGTGGAGACTATTCCGTATAGGCGATTCCTTAACAAGAATCCTTACAGGATCCGTCTGACGGACCGCGAACTCCCCTCAATATCTTGGGTATACGGAAAGCAAGAACTGGTATGTGTCTCTATTCCGCTGCGTAATTAGTTTAACTGACATGTACACGTGTTTTTGTCCGTAGTAACTACCCCCTTTATCAAACAGTGGTATCAGAGCCTGTGTTAGGGAGTTCTTGATTTTGATAAAATTGGTGTTCTTGAAGTTTTTGATAAAACTGATATTCATGAAATCTAGTGTTTTTTATAAAACCGATGTTCATGATTTTCAAGAAAAACGTGACATTTATCAAAATTAAACATTGGATTATTAATCTTAGTAAAATTTGATCTTGAAAATTGACCACTAGCCCTAATTGCATGTTTCAGCCGAACCACATAGGAATTATATATTGTGCAAATATTGGAAATTATATCTATAGTTATTCTAACTTGAAGGCTAAGTTAAGTTTTTAGTGGATTTTAAAACCATACTTAGCCATGAAGTAAGAAATTCGTCCGCACCCTATAGGGTATTGGGCCGGTCCAATTTTGCACATTTGGATCGGGTCAGCTGACCCGGAAGACCATGGGAACCCGAACCGGATCGGGTTCGATGGGTCTAACCGGAGGGGGTCAACCAATATGGGTTTTCTCAATCAGTTCGACCCACGCGGGTCAGGTCGGACTGGGTAACAAATGGGTCGAACCAAACCGACCCGGTTTGAGTGAAGAACCGAACTGAATTCCTATTTTACCGAACCAGACTGGTCGGACCGGTTTCACCGGACCGGTCGAACCGAATTGACATGAACCAGACCGTTTTGGTCGGACTGACCCGAGTCAACTGAAAATAGGATGGTCAAATTTTAAAATCCAAATGTTTTCAAACTTTAAAATTACCGACACGGCGCTAATTGGTTTGAAATTTTTACGTTTTATTCAAACCTAATGCCTAGTTTCGATTATGGGGGTGGATCTCGAATATGCATGATTCTGGGAGTGAGTCATTTAGCGGGTTGAATTGCAATTGCTATATTAATTGATATTTTTTCATGATTAGAATTGCGTCTTGACTATGTCAAGCTAGCTAGATATTGCATGTTATGGGCAGAGCCCTGGATTTCAATTAATGGGTTGCGCACTAGGATAGACATGCTGTGATGGTTGTAATTGCCTAGAATCCATGTCTAGAAGTTCGCATGATTGATTATTTGCATGAATTTCAAGTCAAACCCAAATTTTTAAAATCGAAAATCAGTCGCCAAATATGCATGTTTGTTATGGAGTGATCACGCAAGATGCGTATGCATGAATGTGGAGGATTTAGCCGCATGTGATAATTTACTTGAGTAGTAGAATTCTATGTGCTTGCATGAGTTCCTCGGAACATTAGACGCATGATGCGTATGCATGATGGTTGGATTGTTTCTTGGATGTGGTTGTGTTTGTTAATTTATTTGTGTAGTAGAATTGTGTATGCTTGCATGAAATCCTCGAAACGTTTTAAAAGGGCATTGGGAAAGCCAAGATCGGGTGTGTTGGGTTACGATTAAAAGGATAGAATAGTATGAAGGCGAGTACGTTTAAAGGCGAGACTAAAGAAAAGTCGTCGACCATTTCTGTTCAGAATGACAAGGCAAAGACAAATGGTCGACGACCATATATGAAGAAGTCGACTTCTGAAGAACGACTAGCAAAAGAAGGAGACTAAATCACTCAAGGCTCTCCTATTAAGGTACGAGTCGAGTCGATAGCCAAAACACCACTGAAGAAACCTTCCTCTTAAGGAAAGGGACGGGTTGCGACCTGCTCTAGCCGCCATGAAGAAACCCTCCTCTTAAGGAAAGGGACATGTGGCGACCTGCTCTAGTCGCCATGAAGAAACCTTCCTCTTAAGGAAAGGGACAGGTGGCGACCTGCTCTAGCCGCCATGAAGAAACCCTCCTCTTAAGGAAAGGACAGGTGGCGACCTGCTCTAGCCGCCATGAAGAAACCCTCATCTTAAGGAAATGGATAGGTGGCGCCCTGCTTTCAACAGCCAAAGGGAAACCTTCCCAACTATGGAAAGATGAGGTGGCGACCTACTTGTCACCTACTTAAACCGACTCTGGACAGAAACCCTCCCAAGAGGGTAGCCGCCACTTGAAGTCGATAATCTCTCCCTATAAATAGGTGAACATTATATGTATTTTACAATCTTGATTCTCATACTTTACAATACTCTTTCTAAATCCATTACTGACTTAAGCTTCGGAGTGGAATCAGGGGACATCCCCACCCCTTTTCAAGTCCTCGCCTAGCACAAATCTCCTAAACGAAACTAAGTACCCAAGAGGTCGAGAAAGATACCTAAAAGAGTTAGCTCCCGGTGAGACCTCGAAGTCCACTACTAGAAGTTCAAGGCCATTTCATTTTGATCCCAACATTTGGCGCTGTCTGTGGGAACGGTGATCAAAAAGTCATGGCTCCTGAGAAGAACAAAATGCCAAATTCTGTGGTTGAAGAGATGGGAGAAACCCCAGAAAATCCCACCACTTCAAAACCAACACCGGAAGAAGATCCATCAGTGCCTCAAACTAATGGCACTGGTGGTGAGGAAATCCTAGTCACTCTAAGTCATTACCAAATCCGAGAACTGTCCCCCCAGTTGTCCCTCAGGAGGTAATGACGGCTTTCATAGCCTTTTGGAACCAAGCCCAGGCGGGAGCTGTCCCCGACAAAAAGGAACCAACCCGAGAAGTCTCCCAGAAGGAAGAAGTAGCCTCCAGTGTTAAGATTGCGGAGGAAAATCTCTTGGAAAAAGAGATCCCCAAGGATCCCGAAATTGAGACGGCAAGCAAAGGTCCTATCATATTCACTATAAGACAGGTAGAAGAACTATTGAAGAAGAAGAGAAGAGGGGTAAACGATCTGTTGATTGTTCGTGACCACACCTCACACCCTTTCTCCAAAAGGCTGTTCAATACTCGAGTTCCTCCGCAAGTTTTCGCAAGGAACATCGATGACTACACAGGCGAGGGAGATCCTGTTCGCCATATCAACGCCCACAACTCTTCCCTCCTAGGGAGAGGGGCGACGCCAGATCATTATGCAGCTCTCTTCCCAACAACTCTAAAAGAATAAGCCTCCACTTGGTTCTATGGTCTTCCTAACAGCTCGATAGACTCATGTGAAGAGTTGAAGACCAAGTTCATAGAGGGTTACATAGGCCAAAGACAACGCCTCAAGAGCATGGAGTTTCTAGATAAAATTGAACAAGGTCCTGATTAGACCTTAGCCAATTATTATACTAGATACCACAAGATACTTCAGCAGCTGAATGAGGACGCCACTGATGGCGAGCTGATCAGGACCTTCTGGAGAGGCCTCACAGTTCAGAGCCAAGCTTTGAAGGATAGCATGGTGATGAAGCCCGTGCGAAAGATTGATTCCCTCGCCATCAGAATCAAGAAGTACATTGACCTAGAAAGGTCACACGAGAAATCGCCCATGGAGGCCAGGAAGCGGGTGATTCCTGCTAAAATCGAGGAAGGTTCCGCTTCTCGACCCCCGAAGAGAGATGAAAGCTCTCGACCCAAAAACTTTCAAAATCAGAAAAGAGACATCAACTCTTATCCAGCAAGACACACCCCTCTCACACACAACGTGGCGGTAGTACTTCAAGAGATGGAGAAACTCCGTTTAAACAACCCACCTCCAGCAAGGAAGAACATGATGGGTCATCAGATAAATGTCATTTGTCGGTATCACCACGCTAGGGGGCACGATATAAATGAATGCGCTATCTTGAAGCAGGACATCGGGACTCTCATTCAAAGAGGTAAACTGTTAAAATTTGTGGAGAAATCTGCCAATACCCCCAAGAAACGAAATCGCAGCCCATGAGGGAACTCCCGATCCCCTCCTCATGACCATCCCGCCCCAATCCAGAGAGGGACAGTGAACATCATCGCGGGAGGATTTGCTTCAGGAGGAGGAACGAATTCAGCTCGAGAAGTATATGCTGCCCAAATATCTACAACGGCTGTGATGGGAAAAAGACCTGGAGAACTCGAGCTCGAAACTATTAGCTTCACTACCGGTGATTTTCTAAAAATGGATCAACCTCATCAAGAAGCCCTGGTTGTTATTCTCCTTATATCCACCTATAAGGTTAAAAGATTCCTTATCGATAGCGGAAGCTCAACTGACATTCTCTTCTACCGAGCATTCCTACAATTGGGTCTGACGATAAGAGATTTGAAGAAAGTCGACTTCCCTTTGGTAGGCTTCACAGGAGAAACCATCTATCCCATGGGAGCTATTCGACTAACCACCATTTTGGGAGAATGTGGGAAAATTCTACAAATCGATATACTTTTTGTAGTCGTCGACGCCGCCTCGGCATACAATGCTATCATCGGAAGAACTACTCTCAATCCTTATCAGATCGTCCCGTCGACTGCTCATCAAGAAACGATGAATAAATATGGCCCCTCGAGGTCCCTTTCTTTCTTACAAGAAATCGTCCAGATATTACCATCAAAGATCGACGTCAACAATCTCGATTATCGACATTATGTGCCCAAGATGGCAATAAAGCCTAGGTACGTCGACAACTCGATAGAAGAATGGCGTCTACAAATCGATTGTCGACACTATGTGCCCAAGATGGCAATAAAGCCTAGGTAAGTCAACAACTCAATAGAAGATCGACATCAACAATCTCGATTGTCGACACTATGTACCCAAGATGGCAATAAAGCCTAGGTATGTCGACAACTCGATAGAAGAATAGTCTACAAATCGATTGTCGACACTATGTGCCCAAAATGGCAATAAACCCTAGGTACCTTGACAACTCGATAGAAGATCAAGGAAATGGTAAGCGCAAGAGGAAAGGCAAAGGCCTTCAGAACGAGGCTGACAAGTCTATGGCTCCAAACGAACACATAGAGAGTAATCTCGTACGTGTTTCAGGTGTGGTGTGAAAGGGCACCTGACTGCTGCCTATATCAGTCCTCCCAAGGTAAATAATAATGAAAGTCATAAATTCTCCTCGGATTCTTCTTACTCGAGAGTAATTCAATTTACCGTTTTGGATTACAGAACCGAGAAGCAGAACAAACGCGGACCTGAAGGAGGATGCCCAAGAACAATAAAGAATTAGACAATAGTCTTTATCTTTACTTGCCAGAACGTTTCGAATTTTCAATTTAAGATACTCATCGATAATAAGTTCCTTGAAACAAGGGAACCATTTCTTTAAGCATGTGAAAAATGCTTGGATCGAGTATTGATTATCCATCTTCACCGAGCTATTTGATCACAATATTGTTATTCGATGCATTGCTTTAAATTCAAATTTATTTCTTTCTTATTTGTTAGTACTCTGTTATATGATAAATTTCGTAATGATGAACATGTTTAACACTGATTAGATTAAATTAATTGAATTTTGGAAACGAAACGATTTAAACCATGGGTTAAACCTGGAATAGGCGCCACAGGCGCGTGTACCTCGAAAGATGGGACACATCGTTTTCAAAGTACGAATTTAATGATGAAGTGTAAATGAATCCTGATTTTTTTTTTCATTAGCCTCCCTCTTTTTGGGAATAATTCATTCAATGCTTACACGATGGAAAGAGGTATGCTTCACAAGCTACAACGAACTCGTAAAGTATAAACTGCGCATAAGGCAAAAGCCCATTGCAGAGTTCAAAGATGTCCAAATCTTTGGTATGAGTTAGCCAATCTAAAGGATGATGTCGATAAAATGACTCTCCCACTAAATGTCATGAGCGAGACGTTTGGCAAGACATTCACATCGATTACACACTTCATCGACAAAATCGGTCAAACACGACGCCATAAAAACTAAAAGGAATGATAATGAGTTAATTCTTATCATCATGTGACATTAACATGTGCATAAAACAAGTATTTGGACCGAGAGTATGGTAACTACTCTTAGAGGATACATGTTTAAATTAGCTTGTGATAATGGTACCGTGTTCGTGGTCGAACATGAGACGTTACACGCCTTGAGGACGATTTTTTTCAACGCTTGATATAACAGACGAAGTCTTGATCGAATTGGAGCATGATAACGATGATAGTCAGGTCCCACTTACTTCGAGTGGTTTGAGGCAGCAACGCAAGTGAATGAAATGGTAAATGAGAATGAGGACATTTTCATAATAAATCCAGCGGGAGGTCACAATCATACCACACAAATCACTGTTGCTGCAGGTGCAAATCAAGTTGAAACTGATAATCACGTTGCAGGACCGCTGGATGAAAATCCAATAATGCCACAACTACCCATTGTTCCCAGTGGGAGTGGGTTAACAAACTTGGTTCCGAGGCCAAAAGGTCGTCCAAGAAAAGTTGTAGGTCAAGGTTCCAGCACTGCCCTTGTTCCCAATGGGAGTGATGCTCCGATAGAAAGCATTATTTCGAGTAGGAGAAATTTTCAGACTCAAGATGGGATTAACGAGCCTAGACGAAGTCAAAGGCATCGAACTTCTCCCAAGAAGTATCCCATCGAGAAGGGTGAAATCTTTACCCTAACTTTTGTTGACGAACCAATGACGGTTCAACAAGCGTTGAAAGGACCTCCAGCGAAGGAATTGAGGAAAGCAATGGAGGAAGAGATCGCCTCAATGAAAACCAATTATGTATGGTATTTAGTTGATTTACCTGCTAACCGCAGGGCCATAGGGGCGAAGCGGGTTCTGAAACTGAAACTCACTGCTGATGGAAATGTCGAGCGATACAAAGCTCGACTGGTTGCGAAAGGATACACCCAGCTTCACGGAGTGGACTTTGATGAGACTTACTCACCGACTGTGAGGTATACCACAGTCAGGGCAATCCTAGCCCTGGTCGCAAGCCTCGATTTAGAGCTGCACCAAATGGATATTAAGACCGCATTCCTCCACGGAAAACTGAAGGAAGAGGTCTATATGGAGCAACCAGAGGGTTTCATTACTCCTGGTAACGAACGTAAAGTTTGTAAACTCCAAAGATCCATTTACGGTCTCAAACAATCGTCTCAGCAATGGTACCGCGGGTTCCACGAGGAAATCGATGGAAACGGATTAGTGAATCTCCACGAGGATCCATGCGTGTATACAAAGACTTCCGGTCTAAGTACGTCATCTTAACTTTATACGTGGATGACATACTCATTGTTGTGAACGATGTGAGTTTTATGCATGAATCAAAGTCATGGTTAGCATCTGTATTTGAGATGAAAGACATGGGAGAGGCTACGTACATCTTGGGCATTAAAATTGCTAGAGATCGTGCCATCCGGAGATTATGTCTATCTAATGAAGCCTACATAAAAAAAACTGTTGAAAATGTTTAAATTGCAGGATGCCAAACCCGTGGAAACGCCGGTAGTACTCGGGTACGCGTTGTCGAAGCGCAACGGCCCGAAGAACCAGCAAGAGCGTGAACAGATGAGGAGTGCAGAGTATTTAAGCATGGTTGGTGTAAACACTCGATTTTGACTCGGACGTAACGACTTTACACATGATACGTCAAATTCCGGACGCGTCAAGCCACAAAGTCTCCAAAAATGCTCAAGGGCACATTAGGGAAATTATTATAAAATATATTTTAAATTATTTCGAATAAATTTAATATTTTCGGAATTTTTAAAAATATATATATAATAATTAATTTTTTTTTATTTTAGAAAATTATCTGTAAGATATTTATCTCCAGATATTATTTTTTTATTAAAAAAAAATAATTATCTGTAAAGATAAATATCCTTAGGAATATTCTCTAGAATAATTATCTGTTAGCATTTTTTATTTAAATTTTATCTGTAATCTAGACTAGGTTTTTAGTATAAATAGGGGTCTAGGTTACATTGTAAAGGAAAAAAAAACACATAAGAAAATAATAGAACTACTTTCCTTGGGATCCGTGCGAATTTTGTCCTTTTGTGCTTTATTTAAAAAAAAAAAAAATCTCTGTTCAGCCGGCCACATCCTCCCCCGACGGTGACCAGGCCACCGCCGTCCCAAGACGTCGCCCACTCCACCAATCTGAAAGCTCCGGCCGCCCCTGAGCCCTCCGAGCCACCACCACGACGCCACGCCGCTCCTGCCGTGTAGTACTCCGATCACCCGCTGCCGGAGCTCCCAGATCTATCACCGGTCTGTTCGGCTGCCGCCCTCCGCTGCTGCTGCCGGTGCCCGCTGCTGCTGCTGACCGCCGCGCCCCGCCGCCGTCCTGCCGTGACACCTCCTGCCGGCCAGACCTCCACCGTAGGTAAGGTCATCCCCCGCTGCTGTTTTTCTCTTTATTTTATTTTATTTTATTTTATTTTATTTTATTTATTTATTTATTTATTTTATTTATTTAATTAATAGTTTATTATTAATATTTTGATTATTATATTTTCTGTTTTATATTATTATTATTATATTACAGTTAATTAATAATTTAAATGTAATTAGTTAGGTTTAATTAATAGCTTAAATGTAGTTGGTAAAATTTAATTAGTAGTTTAATTTAAAGTGATTGAGTTTAATTTGATAGCATATTAAAAGTTTTTTTTTAGTATTTTAGACTTCATTTTTAATAGGAGTTATGGGTTATAATTTTTAGATTTGGGATTATATTTGGTAATATCTTTTCGTATGATGAAATTTGATTAATTTTGACTAATTTAGTGAAATGTATGTATAAGCAATAAAATTGGCAAATTTGTGAATTGAGTACCGAAAGGACGTGTTTAATTCCATGAGTTTTAATTCGTAATAGAACCCCCGAACTCGTATTTCTGATCGTAGACTGATTTATTACCTAGGTGTTTAATTAGTTATTCGCTTAGGTAATTTAGGATTCTAGTTAGCCTAATAATTAACTAGTGGCGACTCTTCTCAAAATTCGCACGTTTTCAAACGTAATTCGCCGGATGTCAGATTTAGGTCCGACAATTTGGCGACTCTGCTGGGGACAATCAAGGGTTCGGGCTCTTTATGTTTGCTTATTTGCCATGTTTTATTTTTTATTCATATTTGACTTTGTTATTCTAACTTGATTGTTTTTGTGTAATTTCAGGTGTGGAGTTAATTTTTTATGACTGACTATTTTTCTTTGTTGGATTATGCATTATTTGTATTTGCACACACCACTTTAGTATAATGTCCAAAACGCCTAAAACCCAGGGCGACTAGGAACCCGGAGGTTTAGTAGGGTACGACCGGAGCGGCTGGGCCGCCGGTACGGCTCGGAAAAACTCTACTCGCATGTGAAGGTCTTATGATCCCTATAATGGGGTGAGGAAACCACCCTGTCGGGAACCTATCAGTGGAACCTACCTTGTAAAGTAAAGCCACACATTTTTTTTAACCCCCCTAAAATGATCTGTTTTTTGTTGTAAATGTTATCATGCGACTGTTTGTATAGCTTTTATTTCTCATGCATTCATCTCATTGCATTTAAAAATAAAAAATAAAAAAATCAGCTAAGTAGTTAGTCATTTAGTTATAAAAAATTCTTTTCAAACATGCATTTTGTATGCATTGTTTTTTTTCAATTAAAAAAACAAAAAAACCTTTGGCCTGGATTTTTTATTTAAACATGTATTTCATGTGCATTATTTAAAAAAAAAAACCAGGTAAGTTGTAATACATAATTAACGCATCATTCGCGTTTTAATTTCAAAAAATATTTTCATGAGAAATTAACTCCCTTTTAGCTATTAGAGCTTCTAATTTTAAAATGCGTTTTGTATACGTTATTTTCAGAAAAAACCAAAAAAACATTTTTCGCTAAGTAGTTAATCCCTTAGTTGTAGATTTTTAAACATGTGTTTTAGATGCATTATTTTTTTTTAAAAAAAACCCTTACCTAAATTTTTAATATACGTCTCATGCACATTATTTAAAAAAAAAAAAAAATCACAGGTAAATTGTAATTTTGTTAGCGTGTTACGTATGCATTACTTAAAAAAAAAACATTTCAGAAAATTTAATTTTTTAGCTATTAGAGCTTCCTTTCGAACATGCATTTCATATGCATTTTTTTTCTCTAAAAAAAACCTCTTACCTGAATTTTTATTTTTAACATGTGTTTTGTACGCATTATTTTTGAAAAAAACTTTTCAGGTAAGTTGTAATTTTGGTTAGTGTATTGTATATGCATTGCTTAAAAAAAAAAAAATATATATATATTTTTAGGAAAATTTGTAATTCCGCTTTAAACGTTAGAGTTTCTAATTACGAACGTGCATTCCATATGCATCATTAAAAAAAAAAACTTTTTAACTGAATTGTTTTATTTTTAATGATGCATCCAATATGCATTAATTTAAAAAAAAAAAAAAAAAAAAAACTTTTTAGATAAACCATAAGCTCTCTTAGTCTTAGGACTCATTGTTTAAAAAATATTTTATCTGAATTTTTAATAAAAAAACATGCATATCATATGCATTATTTTCGAAAAAAACTTTCAGGTAAATTGTAATTTTTCTCAGTTGTAGAACTTTTATTTTTAAGTTTGCATCTTGTGTTTATTTTTGTGCATCTCATATGCATCCTTTAAAAAAAAAAAAAAAAAAAAACTTTTCGCCTGATTCTTAATTTGAGCAACCTAGATGCATTGTTTTTTTTTCTCTCATTAAAAAAACAAAAACAAAAAAAAACCTTTCCAGATAACTTGTAAATTATCTTGACTGTAGAACTTTCATCTCAAGTATGCATCTCATGTGTATCGCATGTGCATTGTTTTAGGAGAAATAATATGTTGATAGATTGTACACATTCTTAGTCGTAGAACCTTTAATTTCAAACATGTATTCCATGTGTTGTTTTCGAAACTACTTACCAGAATGTTTTATTTCAAGCATGTGTTTCATACAAGTTGTAAAATTCTGTTAGTGCATTCAATGTGCATCATTTTTCAAAACAGAAAAAAAAGGAAAATTTGTAATTCCTTTTTGGCCCTTAGAGTTTTTTTTAAATTCAAACATGAATTGCATATGCATCATTTTCAAAAAAACATTTTTACCTGATTTTTTTTTAAAGCATGCATTCAATATGCATTATTTTTTCTATAAAAAACATTTCAGGTAAATTTGATTTTTTTTTTTTAGTTATAGAGCTTTCAAATACACGCATGCATCTCAATTGCATTATTTAAAAAAAAAAATCCACCTGAAATTTTCATTTCAAAATATTCATTATTCAGGTGAACTGTTGTAAGTTGTGAATTTCTTAGAATAGAATTTTAACTTTCAAAAATGCATTTCGTATGCGTCATTCAGGTAATATGTTGTAAGTTGCAACTTTCTTAACAGTAGAATTTTAACTTTCGAGCATGCATGAGCATTTTAAAAAGAAACCCAAAGTGTCATCCAAGGTGTATTGCATTTTTTGGCAAGATCGTCATTTCAACATTCGCATGAGCGAGCATTTAAAATATGGGAGTTTTGATTCTTTTTTGAAAATAGTTTACTGTACAGTTGCAGAAAGTATTTTGTGTGACGCTTATACCACGTCATCAATGCCACGTGGAGTGAAGAATTAATAGAAGTGTGATATTTGGAAAAAATTTCCAAATTATCAAACTTTAAATTAATTAAAAAAAAATTCATTAATTACTAGCAAATCATATTGAATAGCTTTAGTTTTTTTTTCTAAAATACTATTAGATTGAATGAACAGTTTGGCTATATAAACCCTAGATGGCTAAATTGGACGTACAGTTTGGCCGGGTGAACCCTAGATGGCTAAAATTGGTGGTTGGGTGAACCCAGTTTCAGCCGTTCACCCGAGGTTCGTCCAAATTTAGCCCTCTAGGGTTCACCCAGCCAAACTGTTCACCCAATCTAATAGGGTTTTAGAAAGGAAAAAAAAATACATAATCCGTTAATTACTCAAATTCTAAAAAAACTAAACCATAAAATTATTCAAAATCTAAACTCTAAAAAAAATTCATGAAGAAATAAAACTCATAGAAAAAAAAATTGCATTAATAATTTGTATTTATCTTTTTCCTAAAAAGTTGCATGTAATTATATTAACAATTATTTTTCATTAATTAAAAGTTTGCTGGTGTGGATTTTTTTCCTAATGTCATGTTTTTATTAGTTTGTCACTCCACGTGGAATTGATGACGTGGTATAAGAGTCCCACAAAATACTTTCTCGTACAGTTGAGTGCTACTATTCGAGTTTAAACAAAGGACGAGAAAACCTTTTTGAGAAAAACTTTGTTTTGAGTATTTGTCCTGCGTTCAAGTCAGATAATGCACTCAGCAAACTCAACTCCATGATGGTGCAGAACACATTTGATCATAAATTTTGATTCTTTTTCAAAAAAAAGTAATCAAAATTATGAAATGAATGGCATTAGAGTTTTCAAAAAATCATGCATGATTTCTCATACTCTCTACACTGATTTTTCATTCACCATTTTCAGGTACCCTTGGTTAAGGTATCATGTATACATAAGTTATGCCGGCTAAATGGGGCAACAAAAAAGAACATGCAGTCATCCAGTTGCACAAGGAGCAAATTGCACACTCGAGATATCTAACGCTGAGGTGCGTTAAATTGTACATAATTTTATCCTTGAGATTTGAGTGTCCCTACTCTTTTGTAGGTCGGATGACCACTTCAACCAATGCCGCAACCGTGTGAAACGTGAGCGCTTCGAAGAGTTTCTACGAAAAATTTCACCCACCATGTGTGAAATTCATACGCTTTCCAAGACGAGGTATACAACCGTTATGTGGCCAGGTTTAAACCATTCAGCGGCAACCATGGGGCATCTCCCATTGAGATCGGATATGTCAGGAGATGAGAAAATTTCAAGAGATCATCGAGAATCCCATGAAGATTCAATGTGTCGATCAATGTAGCTTGACTCGATCAACCGAATCCTTTTCCGAAAAAAGTTCTGAAATTTTCAGTCTGCCTCTAGGGGCATATACTTTTCAGCATATGTACATACACAAGTTGTGGAGCAAGAGAATCAGGACATGCAGCAGGTCCAGTCGCATAGCGAGCACATTGCCCACTGAAAAATCCAACTCCCAGGTAAGAGAAGTTGTGATCATTTTTATCCCTGAAATTTGAGTTTTTCCTTATTCATTGTGCAGCTTGGATAATCATCCAAATCAAAACTCCTGAAGAGCACATCTCGTGTACGGACCTTCGCTCGCGATCATTCTTATGCCAGCTATCGAATTTATCCCAGATACCTCGGACGATATCTATGCCTAAGTTTACCATTTGCGGACTACTGTGCCAAACTCAACACCATCCATGTGTGTTCGTTAATCAGGTCATTCGTCCAGCATGCGACGAATTATGAACCAGTCAGATGTAGCCGTGGGACATTCTTTTTAAGATCAAGCATGGTGGAAGATAGAAGACACCAGAGATCTTCCTATTAAAAAAGATCGAGATTACATGAAGATCGACCGTGCTAATGAAAGAGCATTTGAAGAGGAAGAAGAAGAAGAAGAAATTATTGTCGGTGTCGTCCGCCCATTGAAAAGATCATCCATTCAAGACATCGACATAATCAACATATTTGACAAGTTTTCCTCCGGAGAAGTTCCGAGAAATTTTAATCTGCTATTAGGGGCATGTAACATAGTTTTTGTTGATTAGTTTCTGTAGATTTTCTTTCCATTTGAAAAAAGAAAAAAGAGAGAAAAAAATAAATTCCCGCTAGGTTGAAAACCTAGGCAAAAGTCAGGGAGAGGGGCATGATTGAAAACCCGCAGGGGCAATCATGGCAAAATGTGAGATGAAAAAAGCAAAAAAAAAGGAGCAAAAAAAGAAAGTAAAAAAAAAGAGCAAAAAAAAAAACTCAGTTTTCTTAAGGGTCACAGCCGCCCTTTAATCGGCTACAGAAAAATAAAGAAAGCGTTCGTACAAATCTTGTGAGAACAATGAAGCAATAAAAGGGTCAAACTTATTCCTAAATCAACTACAAATAAAAGGGTCACAGTCATCCCTAAAATGACTATAAAAAAACAGGGCCACGGCCACCCTTCAAATGGCTACAGATAAAGAGCACTCCCGCAACATCAAAAGCGAAGAATAAGTGAAAGGGCCACAGCCACCCTCCAAACGGCTAAAGATAAAAGAGTGACCCCGCAAATCTTGAAAGGGAGAGAAAATAAAAAAGGGCCACAGTCGTCCCTAAAACGACTACAAAATAAAGGGTCACAACCACCCTTCAAATGGTTACAGATAAAGAGCGCTCCCGCAACATCAAAAGCGTAGAATAAGTGGAAGGGCCACAGCCACCCTCCAAATGGCTATAGATAAAAGAGTGACCCCGCGAATCTTGTAAGAGCGCGAAAATAAAAAAGGGCCACAGTCGTCCCTAAAACGACTACAAAATAAAGGGCCACAGCCACCCTCCAAATGGCTACAGATAAAAGAGTGACTCCGCGAATCTTGTAAGAGCGGAAAAATAAAAAAGGGCCACAGTCGTCCCTAAAACGACTACAAAATAAAGGGCCACAACCACCCTTCAAACGGCTACAGATATAGAACACTCTCGCAACATTAAAGGCGGGAAATGAGTGAAAGGGCCACAGCCACCCCTAAAATGGCTACCAACAAAGAGTGTTCCTCGAATCCTGAGAGGATGGGAGATTATTGAAAGGGCAATAGCCACCCTCAAAACGGCTACATATAAAGAGTATTCTCGTGAATCGTGTGAGGCCGGGAAATTATTTGAAAGGGCCACAGCAGCCCTTAAAACGGCTACAAATCGAAATAGCACTCCCGGAACATCGACGGAGGAAATAAATGAAAGGGCCACAACCACCCTCCAAATGGCTACAAATCAAAAGAGCTCTCGCGACATTGAAGACAATGAGGAAAAGGTCACAGCCACCCTCCAAATGGCTACAAATACTCTCGCATCGAGACGGGAAATAAAGTACGGGTCACATCCACCCTCCAAATGGCTACAAATCAAAAGAGCTCTCGCGACATTGAAGACAGTGAGGAAAGGGTCACAACCACCCTCCAAATGGCTACAAATACTCTCGCATCGAGACGGGAAATAAAGTACGGGTCACAGCCACCGTTTAATCGGCTACCAAAAAAAAGAGCGCTTCCGTTAGGTTGAAAACCCGAAAGGGCAGCCTAGGCAAAATTAGGAAATGAGGGGCATGATAGCAAATTTAGAAATTGCAATCATGGCAAAAGGAGAGAAAATAAAATCCCGATGGAATGAAAACCCCAAGGGGCAATCCATGCAAAAATTAGGAAAACCGAGGGGCACGGTCTAAAATTTTGACCGTGGCAAAAGGAGAGAATATGAGAGATTAAAAAAAAAAAAAAGAGATCCCGCTAAGTTGTCGCGTCATGCGCAGTTTAGGCAAAAATTAGGGACATGCATTCAAGTCGTCAAGTCACTCGAGACCCTTATCCAACGGAAGCCACTAGAGGCATTTCTCCGACATATGCCACTAGAGGCTCTTCTCCGACGGACGCCACTAGAGGCTCTTCTCCAACGAACGCCAATAGAGGCTCTTCTCCAAACGGACGCCACTAGAGGCTTTTCCTTGTCGCACGCCACTGGAGGCATCGTCGATCGAGGTTTTTCTTTTCTGCACGCCACTGGAGGCTTTACTTTTCCGCACGCCACTGGAGGCTTTTACTTTTCCGCACGCCACTGGAGGCTTTACTTTTCTGCACGCCACTGGAGGCTTTACTTTTCCGCACGCCACTGGAGGCTTTACTTTTCTGCATGCCACTGGAGGCTTTACTTTCCCGCACGCCACTAGAGGCTTTACTTTTCTACACGCCACTGGAGGCTTTACTTTCCTGCACGCCACTGGAGGCTTTACTTTTCTGCACGCCACTGGAGGCTTTACTTTCCCGCACGCCACTGGAGGCTTTACTTTTCCGCACGCCACTGGAGGCTTTACTTTTCCGCACGCCACTGGAGGCATTACTTTCCCGCACGCCACTGGAGGCTTTACTTTTCTGCACGCCACTGGAGGCTTTACTTTCCGCACCACCACTGGAGGCTCTTTACTTTTCCGCACCGCCACTGGAGGCTCTTTACTTTTCCGCACCGCCAGTGGAGGCTTTACTTTCTGCATCACTAATGGAGGCACCACCAACAGGCCCGCCGACAGAAGTTTTACCGTTTCCGCACCAGAATAAGCGCATGAGCCGCCTTGAAGACTTCGAAGAATTGGAAGAGAATATTCTTTCTGGTCAAAATCAGTGTTTCTTCGTCTTTGGACAAACCCCTTCGAACACGTTCTACGGGAGTTCGTCCAAAGAGGGGCAAACTGTAAACACTCGATTTTGACTCGGACGTAACGACGTTACACATGATACGTCAAATTCCGGACGCGTCAAGCCACAAAGTCTCCAAAAATGCTCAAGGGCACATTAGGGAAATTATTATAAAATATATTTTAAACTATTTCCAATATATTTAATATTTTCGGAATTTTTAAAAATATATATAATAATTAGTTGTTTTTTTATTTTAGAAAATTATCTGTAAGATATTTATCTCCAGATATTATTTTTTTATTAAAAAAAAATAATTATCTGTAAAGATAAATATCCTTATGAATATTCTCTAGAATAATTATCTGTTAGCATTTTTTATTTAAATTTTATCTGTAATCTAGACTAGGTTTTAGTATAAATAGGGGTCTAGGTTACATTGTAAAGGAAAAAAAAACACATCAGAAAATAATAGAACTACTTTCCTTGGGATCCGTGCGAATTTTGTCCTTTTGTGCTTTATTTCAAAAATAAAAATAAAATTCCCTGTTCAGCCGGCCACATCCTCCCCCGACGGTGACCAGGCCACCGCCGTCGCCGTGCCGCCGTCCCAAGACGTCGCCCACTCCACCAATTCGAAAGCTCCGGCCGCCCCTGAGCCCTCCGAGCCACCACCACGACGCCACGCCGCTCCTGCCGTGTAGTACTCCGACCACCCGCTGCCGGAGCTCCCAGATCTATCACCGGTCTGTTCGGCTGCCGCCGTCCGCTCCTGCTGCCGGTGCCCGCTGCTGCTGCTGACCGTCGCGCCCGTCCGTCGCGCCCCGCCGCCGTCCTGCCGTGACACCTCCTGCCGGCCCGACCTCCACCGTAGGTAAGGTCATCCCCCGCTGCTGTTTTTCTCTTTTTTTTTATTTATTTTTTTATTTTATTATTTATTTATTTAATTAATAGTTTATTATTAATATTTTGATTATTATATTTTCTGTTTTATATTATTATTATTATATTACAATTAATTAATAATTTAAATGTAATTAGTTAGGTTTAATTAATAGCTTAAATGTAGTTGGTAAAATTTAATTAGTAGTTTAATTTAAAGTGATTAAGTTTAATTTGATAGCATATTAAAAGTTTTTTTTTTTTTTAGTATTTTAGACTTCATTTTTAATAGGAATTATGGGTTATAATTTTTAGATTTGGGATTATATTTGGTAATATCTTTTCGTATGATGAAATTTGATTAATTTTGACTAATTTAGTGAAATGTATGTATAAGCAATAAAACTGGCAAATTTGTGAATTGAGTACCGAAAGGCCGTGATTAATTCCATGAGTTTTAATTCGTAATAGAACCTCTGAACCCGTATTTCTGATCGTAGACTGATTTATTACCTAGGTGTTTAATTAGTTATTCGCTTAGGTAATTTAGGATTCTAGTTAGCCTAATAATTAACTAGTGGCGACTCTTCTCAAAATTCGCACGTTTTCAAACGTAATTCGCCGTAGGTCAGATTTAGGTCAGACAGTTGGGAGTCTCATGTACTCCATGCTTTGTACTCGGTCGGATATCTGTTACGCTGTGGGCCTAGTAGCAAGATTCCAATCAGACCTTGCCTATCAACATTTAAAAGCTGTAAAGCGGATCATACGGTATATGAAAGGTACTGCCGACTATGTACTGTGCTATCATGACAGGAACTTAGAATTGACCGGATTCGTGACGCCGACCATGGTGGCGATCCAGACGACCGTAAGTCCACCACAGGAGGATTTCCTTGCTGATATGGCCATTTCATGGACGAGCAAGAAGTAATCCTGTGTCGCGCTGTCTACAATGGAATCAGAATTCATTGCTCTCTCTTAAAATGCACAGGAAGCGGTATGGCTGATAAGGCTTCTTACTGCGCTGATTGATGGTGATGTTGGGAGTAAACCTGTGAAGGTGTTCTCCGACAGTAAAGCAGAGATTGCGGCAGTAAAGAATCCAAGGTACCATAGTAGGACTAAATACATTGATGTGAAATATAATTATGCTAAATCCATGGTAGAAGATAATATAATCACTTTAGAATACTCGCCCACTGATGATATGGTGGTAGACCCACTAACTAAACAATTACGCAAGGAGTCATTTGAAAAGCATGTTAAACTGCTTGGATTGCGTAGGGTTTAAAATTAGGCATGTATCTGTGATAACATTTTGATGAATTGAAAGTTACATTTCGATAAATGAAAGAATTGCAATTTGAGTTTATGATTCATCAACGTCATACTGTTTAATTACATCAGATTATACGTCTATAAACTAAGTCGTATGAGGACGCAATCCTGTGCATAAAGTATGTCGAATGTGGGCCTTGCCTTGTCACACGGGCACGGTCGTCTTGTAGGAGAGTGGGACCTCTTCCGAAGCAAGATTGTCTAAGGACCAGATGGGAAACTTGGTTATGCAAAATGATCATTTGGTTTCAGAGTAACACAACATGATTTTCGTTTTGCACTTCGCCGGTGATGAACTTTGTTCGTCATTAACCACATTTTGGGTCAGATGAAAATCTGCGATAGCATTATTGAAATATCCCAAACCGGACGATGTTCGGGTATGCTATCGACGCGTGCTTCATATTACGTGTGCCACGTTCGACCACGGGGTAATGCTCGGTTGTGCTAGATAGAATCCTCGCTATTCGGACAGGCACAAACTTCTTCACCTCGAGCGTGTGATTGATCCCGAGAGCCTTATGAAGAGTCACCCGAAGTATCCTCATGTACTCAGAACTCATACCTAAGGTCAGGCTCAATGTTTGCTTCCCTGCGTACGAGCGTAGCGCCGAAGAAAAAGGCCAAGTGACCACGTCTTTGGAAACCGGTTGGGTTTTACTAATGGTATGAGCGATGGGGATGGTCAAGTTCACCTGTAATTCACTGACTCTTGTATTTACTAGGTGGCCACCAACCGGATTTTAGTTGAAGGTTGTGAATACTTGTGCGGATGCCCTGGAGAAGTATTCCTATGTGGAAACTGGGCAATTGGAGAATTATCAGTTGACCTAGGATACAGCGGGATACAAATTGGTGTTTTTAATAAGTTGATTTGAGATAAGGGAACCAACGTTCCGCGGACGCTACAACACTCCTAATAGATGAGTAGCACGATGCCCGTCGTATCCACCGGTCGCACGAAAAACCTCGTATGAACTATTCGGAAGCAGGGGCAGGATCAGAAGAGTGAAAGTTGATGCGATTTGGAGAACAATACATTAACAGGCACCCTCCTATTCCTGCAAGTGGGATCTGTTAACATATGGTGACTGGGCGCCGTAATTGGTAGCCCATTAATATGTATACGTTACCTAAGAAATTGGGTAAATGTCACATTAGGGAAATTGGGCTTGACCCAAATCCCAATTGACATGAGAGGCCCAAAATATTGGGCCTCCCTTATACATGGCCGGCCGAAACTTAAGTGTAGGGGCAAAGTGGAATTTTGTCCACTTTGCTCCCCCTATAAATAAAGGGTGTTAAGGTTTTATTTGGGGTAATTCACAATTACTCCTAAGTGGTGATTTGAGAGAAAACCCTCCCCCTAGAACAAGTTTCGGTCGAACCATATAGCACCACAAAGGGTGTGCCAGTTTGCTTAGAGAAAATCACTCCTGATATCTGTCCCTGCCAAGAATTCAGAGGTTTTGCTGTGGAGACTATACCACGTAGGACTTCCTTAACAAGAACTTCTACGGGTTCCGTCCGGTGGGTCGTGAACTCCCTCAGCAGGATCCTTAGGGACTACAGAAAGGGTTTAACATATGTGCACATCTTCCGCTGCGTAATTCTGATTACTGGCATGTACCTATGTTTAAGTTTCCGTAGTAATATGCCCCGTAATCCAACAAGTTGGACAACTTCAGATCACGATTTGTCGTGAAGTTGACTTATAGGAACAGACTGTAACAGTCCTACTCGTCCTTGAAGGGTGACTCACGAGAGCAGACTGTTAACCGTCTCGTTTGCCATGAAATTGACTCGTACTAACAGATTTTAATAGTCCTACTAATCCTCGAAATATGACTTGCGAGAGAAGCGTGTAACCGTCTCGCTTACCGTGAAGTTGACTTGTAGGAACATATTGTAACAGTCCTACTCATCCTTGAAAGGTGACTCGTGAGAGCAGATTGTAACTGTCCCGCTTTTCGTGAAGTTGACACGTAGGAACAGACTGCAACTGTCCTACTCATCATTGAATGGTGACTCGCGAGAGTAGACTGTAACCGTCTCGCTTGTCGTGAAGTTGACTTCGGAAGACACTGTGTTGTAGACAATACACACGCGCATGAATGTTTGTCCTTAATTTTTGTCTAAATTGCGCATGGTGCGACAACTTAGCGGGATCTTTCTTTATTTTTCTTTTTTAATTTATCTCTTCTCTCTTTTTGCCACAGTCGGTTTTGTGAGATTTTCGACTGAGCCCCTCGGTTTCCCTAATTTTTGCATGGACTACCTTGTGAAGTTTTCAGTCCATCGGGATTTTATTTTCTCTCCTTATTCCATGATTGCAATTTCTGAATTTGCAATCATTCCCCTCATTTTCTGATTTTGCCTAGGCCGCCCTTTCGGGTTTTCAACCTAGCGGAAGCACTCTTTATTTGGTAGCCGATTAAACGATGGCTGTGTCCCGTACTTTATTTCCCGCCTCGATGCGGGAGTATTTGTAGCCGTTTGAAGGGTGGCCGAGACACTTTCTTCACTGTCTTCAATGTTGCGGGAGCTCTTTTGATTTGTAGCCGTTTGGAGGGTGGTTGTGGCCCTTTCAAATAATTTACCGTCTTCACAAGATTCACGAGAACACTCTGTATATGTAGCCATTTTGAGGGTGGCTGAGACCCCTTTTATTCTCCCACCCTCACAGGGTTCGCGGGATCACTCTTTTTGTGTAGTCATTTTAAGGGTGGTTGTGGCCCTTATTTATTCTCCCGCCCTCACAGGGTTCACGGGGTCACTCTTTTACTTGTAGTCGTTTGGAGGGTGGATGTGACCCTTTCAAATAATTTTCTGGTCTCACAAGACTCACGGGAACACTCTTTATACGTAGTCATTTGGAGGGTGGCTGTGGCTTTTCACTTATTTCCCGATTTTGATGTTGCGGGAGTGCCATTTATCTGTAGCCATTTGAAGGGTGGTTGTGGTTCTTTCTTTATAGTTGTTTTAGGGACGACTGTGACCCTTTAATTTATTCTCTGCTCTCATAAGATTCGCAGGAACACACTCTTTATTTTTTTTTTGTAGCCAATTATAGGGCGGTTGTAACCCTAAAACCTTTTGCCATGACTACCCCTGCGGGTTTTCAATCATGCCCCTCTCCTAACTTTTGCCTAGGTCGCCTTTACAGGTTTTCAACCTAGCGAGAATTTATTTTTTCTCTCTTTTTTTTGAAAATTTTTTTTTACCGAAAATAATCAACAACAATTATTTACATGCCCCTAGTGGCGGATTGGAAAAATATTCTAGAGAATGAATCAGTTGATGGAGTCAAAATACGTCGCCGTGTTGATGTCTTGGATGGAACCTACGACAAATGGATGACATCATTGTTAGATTACGTGGAGTAATCACTACGGAAACACAAAACATGGTACGTGCATGTAATCGAAATTACGCAGCTGAAGAGTTACACATACATCAACAGTTATCGTAGTCCAAGATCCTTTGTACGAAGGAGTTCTCGATCCACCGGACGGAACCCGTAGAGGTTCTTGTGAAAGAAGCCCTACGTGGTGTTATCTCCACAGAAAAGCCTCAGATTAATTCTTGACACGGGGACAGATCTTCGGAGAGTTACTCGAAAGCATTTTGGCACACCCTTGGTGAAAGTATGGTTCGGCCGAACTAGTGAGGTGTGGGAGGAGGGGTTTCTCTCTAAAACACTCTTGTGAGGGAATTATGATTAACCCAAAAATATTCCCTAACACCTCTTATTTATAAGAGTAAAGTGGACAAAAGCCCACTTTACCCCTCACTAATGTCTCGGCCGGCCTATGTATTGGGGAGGCCCAAATTTGGGCTTCCCATGTCAATTGGGATTTGGGTCTAGCCCAATTACCATAATGTGACATTTACCCAAGTTCATTAGGTAAACTATACATATTATGGGCTACCAATTATGGAGCCCATCACCATATGCTTACAATAATAATGTCTTATTCTCTCTTCTTCTCAAGTGCCCTGACCATTGCTCAATCTCAGCTGGGGATGCCCCATGGCTAGCACCTATCGGGTTAGGCTCATCGCATGCTGGATGAATGGCCTTATAGTGTTGAGTTTGGCACAATAGTTAGCATATGGTAAATTGGGGCATAGATATTGCCCGAGGTATCTGGGACAAATTCGGCAGCTGACGCAAGAATGGTCGGCGAGCAAAGGGCCATGCACGAGATGTGCTCTTCAGGGGCTTTAATTTGGATGATTATCCGAGCTGCTGCATGTTTCGACTTTTTTTCTCCGTCTGGCGGTTGTGCTCGATCTGAACAGGAGATTCCCTTTGGTTACCACTGACCGGTTTAAACCTCACCATAAAATGGATGTACGGCTTGGTTCAGAGACACATATGAATTCCACACATGGTAGGTGGAATTTTGGCATGGAAGTTCTTTGAAGCAATCACGTTTCACATGGTTGCAACCTCGTCGAAGTGGTCGTCTGATCTGCAAAAAGAGTAGGGACACTCAAATCTCAAGGAAAAAATCAAGTACAATTCATCGCACCTGAGCGTTGGATATCCCGAGTGCGCAATTTGTACTTCGTCCCAGTGTTATCAGAACCGGACCGGACCGGCGGTTCGACCGGGTTCGAACCGGAACCGGAGCCTCTAACGGTCCGGTTTGAGTAAATCCGGAGGATGTAGGCGAACCCGGTTCGAAATCCCGGTTTTCGGAGAACCGGCCGATTTTGAGCAGACCAGCCGGTTCTCCGGTTCGCCGGTTCGATATAAAAAAAATGAAAAAAAAATGAAAATCTTCAGATCTAAAATGAAGTCCTCTGAAGCGGCAGAAGATCTGGAAACAGATCTGAAACTGAAGTCCTCCTCCGCAATCCCATCCTCCTCTTTAATGAGATAGATATATAAAATGCGTGTCTGGTGAGATCGGTGGCTCTCTTCCGCCTATCCGTGTTGTTCCTCTTCTTTACAGATCCAAAAATCATCTTCTGTTTCTATCGAACACTCTCCTGAACGAGAAATGGAGGTCAGGGCTATGAGGAGTTAGAATCGGCGCGTTGGGGTGCGGTGGTTGCTCGTAACAGTGGCGATCAGATTCTAGGGTTTGGTGAATTTGAAGCAACGCGGAATCTGTCCAAGAGAAGGATTGTCTGCTGGTGGGAGAGTGATTATGACCACGCCATTGAGGAAGAGGAAGAAGAGTCATTACTTCATTTCCTTTTTTTCTCTTCTTTTGCTTATTTGGTTTATGACAGATTACTACCCTCTTTGAATGGTGAGTGGAGTTGAGTCACAATAAGAGGAGCACTAAGGACAGAGACTTTGAGCAAAAAAAGGGATCTTGATCTGCAAGCTATTCTTATTCTTCGGCTTCTCCTCTATCGGGATGGACTGTAAGTTTAGGAGAGAGGTGAAGATGGGGAAGAAGAGGGAGGGGAAGGGAGAGGAAAGGGTGGAGACGGTAAGTAAATGAAGGGGGTGTGACTGAGAGGAACTAGGAAGATTTAAGAGGGAAATAGAGTTAGCAGCAGTCGAACCGGGTTCAGACCGGGTTCGGACCGTTGAACCGGGAACCGGCACCTTCACCGGTTCGGTGTCCGGTTCGGTTCTGATAACACTGCTTCGTCCAACTAGATGACTGCATGTTATTTTTTTGCTACCCCATTTGGCCGACAGAACTTATATATACAGGATACCTAACCAAGGGTACCTGAAAAGAGTGAATGAAAAATCAGTGTAGAGAATATGAGAAATCATGCATGATGTTTTTTTTTTTAAACTCTAATGTCATTCATTTCATAATTTTGATTACATTTTAGAAAGAATCAAAATTTATGATCTAAGGTGTTTTGCACTATCATGGAGTTTACTGAGTTTGCTGAATGCACTATCTGGCTCGAACACGGGACAGATGCTCAAAACAAAGTTTTTTTTCAAAAATATTTTCTTGTCATTTGTTTAAACTCGAATTGTCGCACTCAACTTAACAGTTAAACTATTTTTTCAAAAATTATAATCAAATCTCCCATTTTTTAAACGCTTGCTCACACGAATGTTGAAATGACGATCTTGTCGAAAAAGTGTAGTACACCTTGGAAAAAAACGAATGACACTTTGAGTTTTTTTAAATGCTCATGCATGCTCGAAAGATAAAGCTCTACTGTTAAGAAACTTATAATCGGTTTACCTGAATAATGCATATGAAATGCATATTTTGAAATGAAAATTTCAGGTGGATTTAAAAAAAAAACAAACAATGCAAATGTGACGCATGCGTGAATTTAAAAGCCCTAAGAGCCAAAAATGAATTACAATTTTTCCTAAATTTTTTTTAAAAAAAATTATGCACATTGAATGCACTAACAAAATTTACAACTTATATGAAAAGTATTTTCAAAAAATAATTTGTATGAAACACATGCTTGAATAAAACATTCTGGTAAGAGGTTTTGAAAACAATGCATGGGGAATGCATGTTTGAAATTAAAAGCTCAACAACTAAGAGAAGGTTTACAAACTCGTTTTTCCAGAAACCATGTCTATGAGATGTACATGAGATGAAAGTTGTACAGTTAAGAAAACTTACAAGCAGTGTTATCAGAACCGAACCGGACCGGCGGTCCGACCGGGTTCGAACTGGAACTGGTGCCTCCAACGGTCCGGTTTGATTAAATCCGGAGGATGTAAGCGAACCCGGTTCGTAATCCGGTTTTTTGGCGAACCGGCCGGTTCTGAGCGGACCCGGCGGTCCACCGGTTCGATATAATCCTTAAAAAAAAACTGAAAGACAAGGACGGCCCTGCAGTGACCACCGCTCCAAACGCAACCCATTATATTTCTCTTTCCCAACCGATCTGACTTAATCTCAAGTAAATAACCCTAGTCGAGAGAGAAGGACGGTGGAGTTGAGAGACAAGGTATTTGAGGAGAGCTTCAGATCTGACAGCTTGTCTAGGTGCCGAGAGGGTAGAGAGAGACGGAGGAGGCATAGAGATAAGTTCCGGCGAGGTCGAGCTCGGACCTCGGTGAGGCATCCGCCGGAGCAAATGACGACGTACCATGTGCAGAGATCCCGATCGAGGTTCCAGTTGGAGAGGATGCCATGGGGGTCTCCTGGTATCATCTTGTTGAACAAAATTAGGGCTTCTGGGTTTGTCTTGATAGAAGAAAAGGCAGCAGTGGAAGTGAAGGTGTGGAAGGATAGCAAATGGGGAATTTGGCTGCTCGGGAGATGCACGAATTGGGAATTTGGGGAAGGGAAATTTGTGGGATCTAGGGTTGCATTCTTGGGCTTGGACTTCTTGTTAATTGGAAGTCCATTTAGACATTGGGCTTGGACTTTTTGTTAAGTGGAAGTCCATCTAGACTTACAACTAGAAATGGACATACAACTAGTAAGAAGTCTGCGAGATTTCTTGTCAGACCGGCCGGACCGGGTTCGAACCGGGTCCAACCGGACGAACCGGGAACCGGACGTTTCACCGGTTCGGTGACCGGTTCGGTTCAGATAACACTGCTTACAAGTTACTTGAAAAGTTTTTTTTTAAGTGGAAAAAAATTGCATCTTGGTTACTCAAAATAAAAAATTGAGGTGAAAAGTTTCTTTGAAAATAATGCATATGAGATGCACAAAAATAAGATGCAAACTTAAAAATAAAATTTCTACAACTATGAAAAATTACAATTTACCTGAATATTTTTTTTTTTCGAAAATAATGCATATGTGATGCATGTCTTTGATTAAAAATTTAGGTAAAATTTTTTTTAAAAGATAAGAGCCTTAAAACTAAGAGAGCTTACGATTTATCTAATTTTTTTTTAATTAATACATATTGGATGCATTATTAAAAATAAAACATTTCAGCTAAAAAGTTTTTTAAATGATGCATATGGAATGCATGTTCGATATTAGAAGCTCTAATAGCTAAAGAGGAATTACAATTTACAAGAGAAAAATCATTTTTGGAATTAATGCATATGATATGCACAAAAATAAATACAAGACGCAATCTTAAAAATAAAAGTTTACGACTAAGAAAATTACAATTTACCTTAAATTTTTTTTTCCCGAAAATAATGCATATGAGATGCATGTTTTTAATTAAAAATTCTGTTATTTTTAAAAAAAAAAAAAAAAGTAATGCATCTACGATGCAAGTTTGAACCTAAGAGCTTTAATAGCCAAAAAGAGATTACAATTTTTTCGAATTTTTTTCTTCTAAAGATAGCACATGTAGGATGCACTAACAGAATTTACAACTTATCTGAAGAGTTTTAAAAAAAACTAATGATTGTGAAACACAAGTTTGAAATAAAAAATTCAAGTAAGAGATTATTAAAAAAATAATAATAATAATGCATACGAAATGCATGCTTGGAGAGAAAATTTCTACAACTAAATGACTAACTATTTAGCTGATAAAGTTTTTATTTTATTTTAAATACAAACAGTACTATTTACAGGATAACCTTTACGACAAAAAAAACTGATATAACACGACATGCTAAGATGGTAAAAAAATGTGTGGCTTTGCTATATAAGGTAGGTTCCGCTGATAGGCTCCCGACAAAGTGGTTTCCTCTCCCCATCATAGGGATAACAGGACCTTCACAAGCGAGCGGAGTTTTTCGGAGTCATACCGGCGGCCCAGCCGCTCCGGTCGTACCGTATTAACCCTCCGGGGTTCCTAGTCGCCCTGGGTTTGAGGCGTTTTGGACATTACACTAAAGTGAGTGTGTGCGAATTCAAATAATACATGTACAACAAAGAAAAATAGTCGGTCATAATAAAAACTTAACACCACACCTGAAATCACAAAAAAAAAAAAATCAAGTTAGAATAAAAAAGTAAAAAAAAAAAAATGACAAATAAGCAAATATAAAGAACCCGAACCCTCTAAAACTTCCCAAGCGGAGACGCCAAATTGTCAGACCTAAATCTAACCTTAGGCGAATACGTTTTGAAAACGTGGATTTTGGAAAGAGTCGGCACTAGTTAATTAAGGCTAACTAGAATCCTAAATTTCCTAAGCGAACAACGAATTAAACACCTAGGTAAAAATCGGTCTACGATCAGAAATTCGAGTTCGGGGGTTCTATTACAAGTTTAAAACACATGGTAATAATCTCGCCCTCTCGGTACTATATGCACTTAATTTGCCACAAGTCTATGTTTAAGATTATTAAAAAGAATTTTAAAAAATATTAAATTCATTCGTTCTTAAAGAAATTATGTATATATATATATAACAATAAAACGAAGCCTATCTACACCAACCAATAAATAACCAAATTACCTTGAATCAAACATTACTATGTATAATAATATCATACAGAAAGCCAATTACCTTTACTCACCATAACCTACTGAATTGGGTTGAGTTGTTCAATTAAATAAGGGTTAATATTTGAATGCCACGATGGGAACTAGATGGTGTTGCAGTGAGGGACATGGTGACACGGAGACTAATTTGTAACATGATGGCTGGGTGATGGTTGGACGATGGCGAGATGAATTGGACAGGAAAGAAGCTCGGTGCGGGATGGTGGTAAAGCAGCAAAGACAATAATATTATAATAATAATGTTAAAACTAAAATTAAACCATCTCACCGTTACCATCAAAATATACTAATGGATATCTGCCCGATTCAGGTTCGCTTTACATTCGGGCCTCGTTAACACATCAGACCACTAACGGCTTACAAATACTTATTCACGAGTTAGAACGGTCCAAACACGTGACACGCACGTATTCGGGCCGTGTCCCGTTCGGATTGTTGTCCCGGGACGCGCGTTTCCTCACATGTTTTCACAACGTGCGAGTCTTCCCTTTGCCAATTTAGCTCAAATCCACGACCGGTTCATGTTTTCCTACTAAACCAGGGTCGGACCATTTAAAACCGGGTTTGAGTCCAAGGTTCTCTATATATAGGAATCTTGGTCACCCATTTCATAACTTAAGTTGGCAAGGAAACACTCACTTCTATCTAGCTTTCGCTCTAAAGATTTCTAATTTTAGAATCGGAGAGGGCTCATCTCACACCACCACCCCCCCCCCCCCTCTCGTAGTGTCGATACCGCCCCGTGTGCAAGTATCAGGAGGAGCACAAGTACGCAACTTACGCGACAGCCCGACATACATCCTAAGCAACCTTACCAGGACCCGACCCCCCGATCGAGTCAGGTCCCAACATTTTGGCGCCGTCTGCGAGATCCGAACAATACAAGTCATACACTACCGAGAGCAATGACGAACAACCCTCCACCTTCTGATAACTCAAACCTGGGAAAGGAAAAGGGGCCGAGACGCTCAAAGAGAAAGGCTTCCACGGAAGCACCCAAGTAGGCACCACCAAGGAAGAACCAGGCTGACCCTTCCTACATTCCTGAAGCCACATCCACAGCTTCCTCAGTGCCAACTCTGAATGCACAATCAGAGCCTACTACCCAAACCAACGGATCACCACCAGGGTTTGAGCGTAGGGCACACACAGATGAAGAGCACCATTATGGGATGCCAACTAAGGAGCAACAACCCCAAGGAGGAAATGCACAGCCCGCACCAACTGTCACCCCAACAACGATGGCAGTGTTAGAGGAATTGCTAGCTTTCAGGGAGACCCTGAAGAATCAAGGCTATGTGTGTTGGATTACGGGGATGTAATACTACGGAATGCTAAACGTGTACATGCAAGTAATCTAACTACGCAGCGGAATAATGTACACATACCTTTTAGCTTTCCTGCCCAAGAACGTCGTGGAGGGAGTTCTGATCCTCCGGTCGGAACCCATAAAAGTTCTTCGTAAGAAGAAGTCCTACGCGGTGTAAGCTCCACAACAAAGCCTCTGATCGATTCTTCAACGGGGACAGAACCTCGGACTAAGATGTGCCCCGAAAATCACTACTAAGGGGGTGAGAGGGTTTCTCTCAAGTTCCTCAATGGAGGTACTTGTTATTCTGAATGAATTGTGTAAACACCTTAGGTGAGTCCTCTATATATAGGATTGGTGGAGTGGACAAAAGTCCACTCCAACCAATGTGGGACTTATTTCGGCTGAACCATGCTAAAAAGGGGGAGGCCCAATTTTGGGCCTCACATGTCAATTAGGATTAGGGTTTGGCCCAATTACCCTAATGTGACTATTACCTAATTAACTTAGGTAATTTCATTAGCATTAACGGGCTACCAATTACGGCGCCACGTCACCATATGCTAACAATGCGCCACCACCACCACCACCTCCACCACTTGTATACAGGCAGACTGCAGTGAGAACAGAGTCATATACCACACCCAGGGGAGACGCCTCGCAGCATGAGGGAAGGCAACACCCAACTACCAACCCACATTACGCTAACACAGGACCTGAGGGATTCCGCTCGTTCACACCCTACGAGGAGAGGCCATACCCTGCGGACTCATGGAGACAACCAAGCCAACTGTATAAGGAGGACTCCCACTACCAACCAAGCCAGGGGCAGAACATGGGAAGGAACCCAAATACCAATTGGAGGATGCCTACAAGGGATGAAACAATAAAGGGTCAGGGCAATGCACGTCCTGTCCGAAAGTGCGACTCTTTCTTTCATGCAAGAGCTCTTACACAATCAGGTTCCGGGAATCCTGAATAATATAAGGATTGGGAAGTACTCCGACAAAGGAGAGCTTATTGAGCACGTGCAGCAGCATGAGGCTTCCCTGCTAGGGATAAAAACCAACCTGAATCATGTGGCTGTCACATTCCCGCAAACCCAGATGGGTTCTGTTGCACATTGGTTCTTCTCCCTCCCAAAAGAAAGTGTGGACTCATGGCCATACTTAAAGGCTAAGTTCATCCAACGATACATGGGAGAACGCACGTTGCTGAAAGGGTCGAATGTACTGGATGATGTACAACGGCAACATGACGAATCATTAGCGGATTAATACATTCGTTTCAATCAGAACATTGCGGACATACAGACAAATCTGTCTGAGGGTGAAATAATCAGAGCGTTCATTCATAACTTAGGCCGCCTAGATTTCGCGCTAGGTGAGAAAATGTCGAAACACCCGGTAGAGACTTTGGAAGAGTTAGCCTCGCGGGTAAAGGAGTATGTGGACCTCGAAAGGTTCAGGAAAAAAGCTAAGGCAAATATGAATGCCTTGCACAACAAGAACAACAATAACAAGGCTGGACAACCAAAACAATTCCAGGGGAACCAGCAGAACAGGCAATGGCAGCTACAGCCGAAACGTCCAAATCAGGTCAATTTTCAATGACCAAGGGAGGTAAATGCTTCAAACCTTATCCCGTTGAACGCACCGTTGATGCTAATCCTAAAGGAGATGAAGAAACCAATATCTGGAGAGAACCCAATAGCTGGCGAAAAGGCCCCTCGGGAAAGAAACAGAAAAGTGGTCTGAAAACCACGAGGTGTATGGTCATGACACCAATAGCTGCTTCAACCTGAAAATGCGAATCAACAATGTGATCCATAGAGGGGAGTTGAAGCATTTTGTTGACCAACGGGACAACAACCCGAAAAGAATCCAAGGAGAATCCTCAGCTAGAAACAAAGGAAAGGAGAAGGTGCATGATAACCCACATCCTCCCCCACATCCTCCCAAGCGAGGTGTGATCAACGTCATTCACGGAGGACAAGCTGTCGGGGGACAAGGCTCGCATGCAAGGAACGTTTATGCTTCGCAGGCAGAAACACATCCTAAGTATGGCAAGAGGCCAATGGGAGAACAAGAAGACCTTTTCATGATGTTCTCCAAAGAAGACATGAAACGTATAGTCTACCCCCACGACGATGCACTGGTAATCACTATATAATTGCGGACTACGACGTCAAGCGAATCCTAGTTGACGGAGGAAGTTCTGCAGATATCCTAACCATTAAGGTGTTGGAGCAGCTTGGACGAACCAAAGCAGATCTAAGTCCTGGAAACTACCCCCTGATAAGCTTCGCTGGTGCAGCGACATACCCCTTGGGGACAATCACACTCCCAGTAACACTGGGCGAAGGATGGAAAAGGATGGAAAAGGCTTGATATCAATGTCAACTTCATAGTGGTTGAGACCCTGGGGGCATACAACGGAATATTGGGGAGGACAACAATCAATCCGTACGAAATAGTGCCTTCAACTGCACATCAACAGATGAAGTTCCCAACCGGGAATGGAATTGGAGAAGTGTTGGGCGACCAAACAGCAACACATCAGTGCTATGTAAACGCTCTCAGACGAAAACAACAACTCTCCATCGCCATGATAAGGTTAGACACAGTTGAAGGAGAAAGCACTCGACAATTCGAGGAGGAGTGTTTCGAACAGGTTTTCGCGCCTCGATACATGGAAAATCACCAACTAGTCCCAACACTTCAAAGTTTCTAGGATGTCAAACAAGGAGATGGAGAGTCAACTTGGAACTACTTCAAGCGCTACGCGCTGAATGATGCCTTGGTGAAGGAAACTACGGAAGCAGTGATCATTGCATTTTTCATGAACATGAACGCTCGATCATTCCTCCTCTTCGGAAGAGCTTATGGCTGGAGGAAAACCCAGAAAATGGGTGACCTCAAAGACAAGCTTGAAAGGGAAATCGACTGTGAACAAGAAATGGGGTGGTGCAAACCACACACAAGCCAAGGGAAGGTATTCGCGCATACAAGCACAAGCAGGGTGGCAAGCAACAGCGCAAATTATTCTTTCACTCCTCTGAACATAGGATTTGAATAATTATACGACAGCATCCTGCAAGACAAGTTACCTCCCCCAGGCGAGACAATGCAAGCGTTCCTCGGAACAAATATAACTGATTGGTGCAGGTTCCACCGTACCTGGGGACACAACACCAACGACTGCCTCACTCTGAGGATCGAAATTGAAGAGATGATATCTATTGGAGCGCTGCAGGGTCGCGTGGCACGCAACCACCCCGGTGCGTGAACAGACCGACTTGGGAGGCGGCATACACATCTCTCCCCACTACTGCGTTACTCACAGCATTAATCATCTACTTTCAGTTTTTTTTTTTATCTAAGTTGTCTAATATAGCTGTAGGACATTTACACATGGGTGATCAGTTGACCCCATTCGCAAAACACTATAAATACTCTGCAGTACTAATGAAGTTAATATACTTTCGTAGGTACAACCTTACTTACACATCAACAACACTCCCTACTCTGGAATAACACCAAGTACCGGACTCTATGCATATAACCTGCATCAACAATACAAGCTATTACGCTAAACACAACAAACAGCCTATATTATACGCCACCAACACGTCAACTCTTGACGTCAACAACGAGCAATCAATACGCTCTCTATCTCGACATTATTATGTCTATTCTAAACAACAACAGCAACAACAACAACAACAACAACAACAACAACAACAACAACAACAACAACAACAACAACAACAACAAATTACATCCTGGAAATTTTTCCAAGGATTATTAATAACATGGCGCGACATCCCCAGCTCGGGGGCAACCCCATGATTACAACAGCCATTCCTTGGGATTTTAAAACAAGACGCGGTCATCTACAATGTGGTGCGACATCCTCTATACGAGGACAACCCCACACTACATGGTTCGACATCCTCTATGTGAGGGCAACCCCATGAAAACATGGCGCGACATCCTCTATACGAGGGCAACCCCATGTCATCTTACTACGGACTATGAAACCCAGTAGAGATTACTAAACACCCGGGCGTGAGTTCACCCCCACATTACATGGCGCAACATCCTCTATACGAGGGCAACTCCATGGGAACCTACTACTAAACAAAAGTAGCGTTCATTACTAAGCACCCCTCTACGCCGGCAGGAGCGGATCATCGCTATACGCAGTGCATCAAAAAACTCTCCAAACCTACAAGTCGAGACTTGTAAAACGTTATCTTGGATGTAAACAAATAACAGAAACAAAACACATGTCTTGCCACAACGTCGCCTTGGAATGGACCAATAGACGGTAAAAACTGCAAGACACACAATGCTAATTTTACAGTCCCTTGGAGTAACCAGGTAGAGGTGTAGTAGAATCACAAGGTAAGTACAGGAATAGCCAAGGAACATCTTTCCTCAACGCTACAACGGGGGTGCCCAAGTAGCGGACATAAAATACATCCAAATTAGCAAGCCGTTTACTGCCACAACGTCGCCTTGATATGTGTTTGCTCACGTGTGTTCGTCGTGGGCTTCTCCTTTGTAGATGTGCTTCTCCTTCGTAGATGGGATTCTCCTTATCGATCTTCTTCCTTGATGGGCTTCTCCTTCTTGATCCTCTCCGTGCTTCCCTGCAAAAGGGGCCCCGGGGGTTCCCGGTAAGCCCACTCCGAAGCTTAAGTTAGTGAGAGCTTCTAGAGAGGGGGTGAGCTTAGAGAGAGAGAGTGAATACATTCAAATGAGGGGATGCGCTCTCTATTTATAGAGTTTCTATTGGACCGCCCCGGTTCTAGTGGTTCTCTGGTCCGGCTGTGGCGGGTTCGTACTTATGATTGGTCTTGACCGTAAATAAGTTGTCTTTGACCTTGATTCGACCGTAGGCAAGTTCAATGTGGTTAAGTGTTGGAGTGTGACCCTTCAAGGGCAAGCCCCGGGCGAGATACCGTCCGGGGGTAGGGGTCCGGACGAGAGGGGCTCGTCCGGACGGACGGGGGTACCCGAAGGGGTATTCCTAGCACCTTGCTTGGGTGTCCGAGCAAGGAGCACCTTGATCGGGGCCCCAAGCAAGGTGGATCTTGCTCGGGTCCCGGGTGGTTTTTCTACCCGGGGTCTTTCCGAGTGGGCTTTTCACTCGGGATATTTTCCGGGCTCAAGTGATGGGCCTCGGGTGTCCGTGTCCTGAGTCTCGGGTTATATCCGGTTCCAGCCCACTTCTCGGGTCCGATTAGTGATGGCTTGGGCGTATATCCACCATTTTTCCCCGAGTAAAGGAATGGCTTCACCTTTTCTTAACTCTATTTTTAGGGGAATATCGCCCAAGCGGGTATAGTGGTGTACCTTGATGATGATTCCGGTCTCCATTAAGGACTCGGGATGCTTCGTGATTTTCAACGCTCAAGATATGTTATGCCCCCTGTTTTTTAGAGAAATAAAATGCTTTAATCGTATTTAAGGAAATTGACGCTATAATATTTTTTAGGGTAAGAATTACGAGTCTTAGTCTGTTTTACTTATCCTTCGGACTGTGTCCCTCCGTTCGTGTCTCCTTTTACGGAGTTTTTAGAGAAAATCCATAACATGTACTTTATAAAGCATATATTTGGATTTTCTCTCCTTATTCCTTCCTCCTTCATTTTTTCCAAGAGCAAGTTCTCTTCTTTTTCTAGACCACCTCCCTCCTTCTTCCACCTAGGTTTCTTTTTCTCCTCCATTTTCAATTTCTCCACCCAAACTTCCAATTAAGTCACCACACTTCTCATGGAGATTTTCTAGGTTTGATTTGGGGTGAGATTTGCATTTTAATTTGTGGGTTGGGCACTAGGGGTTGGTGCTCTCCGGTGACAGGCGGCGGGGCGGCGAGGCTGCGGGGTCGACGGGGGCTACGGGGTCGACTGGGCTGCGTGGTCGACGGGGCGGGTTGCGGGGTCGACCGAGGCTTCGGCGGTAGCCGGAGCTCCTTCTGGCGGTGGTTGGGTCTTCTCCGGTCGGTTCTTGACCGGGTGAATCGACTCGGTTAGGTTGATTTTGGCTTGGTTTTTTCCAGGTTTGCCTTTTTTGCCCCCCCTGATTATGTATCCTCCATTGATCATTATAAAAGCTAATGTATTTCCATAGATGCTTGAGTTGCTCCATTATTTGCTCTTGATTTGAAGTGGAAGATTGCCTTTGTTGTTGAGCTTGGGAATTTTGAGGTGAGTGTTGTATAGATGTTGCCCCCTTAGGAACTTGGTAGGTGTTTGGGTACCTTAGTACCATGCCTAGGTCCCCTCTTTACTTGTATAGATGATATATGCTCTTATGTTGGGGGTGTAGCTCCTTCCTTTCATTTTCTTAAGCAATGTCGGGGTGATGGTGTTTGTTCCCTTCTAGAGGTGTTTTTCATGTTTTGTCCATCGTCATACCTTCCTTTGTCAAGTAGTATCGTCCATGCATGTGTCTTTTTCCCCAGTAGTAGGCATTTGATCTTTGTGCACTTTGGGACGTACCCTTGGGTAGGTTGGTCTTGATGAATTTACATGGTGTCATGATGGACCGTTGTGTTTCTACGACGGACCGATGCTTTTTCCTGATGGATTTTTGTTTTTCCTTTCTTCTTGCCAGGTGTGTTTTTGGATTCTTCGTCGTGCTAAGGACTTTTGCCCGGTTCTAGCTTAAAAAATGAGTAAGCCTTCTCCTCCTAGATTTGTCCGTACTATTCTTGCTTCTAAAGCTCCTATAGTCCAGTACCCGCATGAAGAATATTTTATGGGAAAGCGGTTTCCATGACCTGATTTAGGCATTACTTATGTCCCGGAGGCGTCTGATTCCGAGTCGGATACGGAAGTCGAGCTGCGACCCATCCTTGAGGATGAATTGGCTGTCCTTCGTGACCCTGTTTTTCCCTTTGAAGTTTATTCGCCGAATTTGTTGAGTAGGGACTACTTCCTTGTGTATTCCAAGTTGGCGGGGTTGTTTAGCTCAGGGACTGGGTTTTTTCCTTTTTCCATTCCGTATCGTTGTCGTATCCGCTCCGTTACCCCCCCCCCTCTCCAGATGGGATGTCCGTTGGGTATATTCATCAAATTATGGTGGGGCTGCGCTTCCCTTTCTGTGCCGAGCTTCTAGAGCTCTGCAAGTATTATCACATTTCTCCCCTTAGCCTTGCGCCCTCTGCCATTCGTGCCTGGGTTGGGTTTCAGGTTTTGTGCCATCGTCAATCATGGGCTTACTCCCTCCATCTCTTTCGATGCTTTTATCGCATCCAAAATGGTGGTGAGTCGCGGTTCCATTCCCTTGTCATTCGGTATCCCCTATTGAATCAAAAGGGATTTTCGAACTTGGGCAAGGTTAAGTGGGACAACAAGTGTCGGTTCGTCCTTGCCTTTGAGAATGGTAGCGGCCACTGGGAGAAGTATTACTTCTTTGTTAAGGGCCATGATGTTCCTTGGTCTCTGGATTCTCCCCTCCTGAAGGACGAGCATCCTGAGTTTCTTTCTATTACCGAGAGGCAAGCTTTGAAGCTAATATACATTGGGAATACGACGGGGTCCTTTGAGTCCGTGCATCGTTTCTCGGATGAGGAGTTATGCGCCAGTGGAATTGAAACGACACCTCCCATTCCCCGTCCGGTATGCAATTTTGAATTCTTAATGTCACGGGAAGGGTGATTATTCCAAGCGGGTATGTTGTTGCTCCTGCGAAGCTGACCAAAGGGAAATTGACAAGCTTGAGGTCTCTTTCTGACTTTCCAATGGCTCTTATCACATCAACGTGGAGTATGTCTGTAGAGCTGCCGCCATCCACTAGCATTCTTCTTACATTGCAACATGAGATATCCATTGTGATGACCAAGGCGTCGTCGTGTGGGTAGACCACGTACTTCAAGTCCTCGTCAGAGAATACTATTTTCATGTTCTCAACCGGCCTTTGTCGCTTCCCAAATAGAGGCATCTCATTGATCTGAGTCATGTAGACCTCTCTTGAGTTGGAAGCCTCTCCTCCCGTTGCCAAGCCTCCATGTATGACATTGATCGTCAGTTTTTTGTTCTGGGGGGGAGGGAAGTCCTCCATTTTCTCCTTCCCCTTTCCTTTTCCATTGTACTTTAGCTAGGGGTTTATTTCTCTTTTCCGTTCATCCTTAACGAAGTTCTTTAACATTCCTTCTTGGATGAGGCTCTCGATGTCACGCTGTAGGTGAAAGTAGTTGTCTGTATGGTGCCCGTCGGCATTGTGGTATTCACACCACTGCTCGAAGTTGTTGGCCATCCTTGTCTTTCTCTTCTCCGTTGGCTGAGTCCACAAGTTTAGCCTTTTCGTCTCTTGGAGAATGACTGAGGCTTCCCTTGTGAGGGGGGTAAAGACAATGCTATGTATGCCTTGAGGCCTTGACTTCTCGGTTGCTCTTGTTCCACCATGCGGTGTCCATGGCTGTCTTCGTGGTGCTTGTTGTGGGATCCCCGTCGGCTGGGGTTTCCCCTTGGTTTGCTTGTTGTTCTCTTGTCGTTGTGCTTCGTACCCTTTTCTTCGATTCGAGTGTGCACGCTCCAAATCGATGTATGCCTCCACTCTCTCGGCCATCTCTTCTAGGGTATTGATTGGTAGGACTTCCACATTATCTGCTAGAGGTGCCCCCCAGTGTCCCAAATTCCTAACAAAGGCTCAGACTATTTCTCCTTCGGATAGCTCTGTTGCTATGTCCGCGATGATCTGGTTGAACCTCGTGTAATAGCTTGCTAAGCTTTCTTCATATCCTTGTTTCACGTCGTCTAGTGCTGAGTCGCCTTTTAATAGTTGTCTCTCCCCCAAGTATTGTTGAATGAACTTGTCCTTTAGGTCCGCCCAAGAGGCAATTGATCCTTGGGGAAGATTGAAGAACCAGTATGAGGCGTTTCCTGCCAAGGTTGAGGGGAACAACATTGCAAAGTGATCCTCCACGGCGGTCCTTCCTAGGAGCGACAACTCGTGCTTTTGGATATGTTGTATCGGGTCTCCTTTGCCAACATAGTCAGCAATCTGACGCGGCTGGACGTTCGGGGGTACCATTGTATAGATTAGCTCTTGAGTGAATGGGTGTGAAGCTGTATCTCTCAGCTTGTGCATTGCCCTCCCTTTTGAGTCCTTGATCTTTCGTGCTATCAGCTCCTCTACTTCTTCTCTTGTGAGTGCTACGTTTTAAAAGTTCTGATGCATTGCGGGTTGGGGTCCGACGTACCCCTGTCCATCTCGTGGTCTCGGCTGCCTCTGGTGGTTATGGGGCTGAGCATGTCCTTGGTTGTTCTGGGGTCCATAAAACCCTTGGTCGTTCAGAGGTGCGCCTTGTCCTTGGCTATTCTGGGATCTTGCATATACTTGGCCATTCTGAGGTGCCGCATACCTTTGGTCATTCTGAGGTCCTGCGTATCTTTGGCCATTCTGGGGTATTCCGTGGCCTTGGCTATTCTGAAGCCCAGCATATCCTTGTCCGCTATTTTCCTGATTGTTAGCCCCTCTTGGTTGGGGATACCCTCCTTCTTGGTACTGCTGGTTGTTGGAGCGGGTGTACGCCAGTTGGTTTCCTCCCATTGACCTTGGAGGTGATGCATGGTACCTTGGTTTTTCCTGCCTTAGATTTTCCCTTAGGCGCTCTCTTCTGTCCAGCATTTCCTCCATTGCTGCCATCATCTCTGGTGTGATGTTATATGTCCTTGGGTTTCCTTCTTGGGGCGGTTGTGGGCGTGGTTGGTTCACTGTTTGTCCCGGATGAGCATTGGTCGAGGAATTATGTTCCTCTGGGATTGGTTGTTCCCTGGTCCTTACTTCCTCCCGATGCTCTTCCACATTTGCATGTTGGCCTACCACTGGTGGTTGTCTGCTTCCTCCTGGTGGTGCTTGGTTGTTTCCCCCCATTGGTATTTGCCTACTCGACTCTCCAACCTGCCTTCTTGTTACCGCCATCGATCGCTAGTAGTAGCTATGTGCTTTCTTGTTCGAATCCGCAGACGACGCCAATGTTTGCTCACGTGTGTTCGTCGTGGGATTCTCCTTCGTAGATGGGCTTCTCCTTCGTAGATGGGCTTCTCCTTATTGATCTTCTTCCTTGATGGGCTTCTCCTTCTTGATCCTCTCCTTGCTTCCCTGCAAAAGGGCACCGGGGGTTCCCGGTAAGCCCACTCCGAAGCTTAAGTTAGTGAGAGCTTCTAGAGAGAGGGTGAGCTTAGAGAGAGAGAGTGAATACCTTCAAATGAGGGGATGAGCTCTCTATTATAGAGTTTCTATTGGACCGTCCCGGTTCCAGTGGTTCTCTGATCCGGATGTGGCAGGTTCGTAATTATGGGTTGGTCTTGACCATAAATAAGTTGCCTTTGACCTTGGTTCGACCGTAGGCAAGTTCAACGTGGTTAAGTGTTGGAGTGTGACCCTTCAAGGGCAAGCCCCGGGCGAGATACCGTCCGGGGGTAGGGGTCCGGACGAGAGGGGCTCGTCCGGACGGATGGGGGTACGCGAAGGGGTACCCCTAGGAACTTGCTCGGGTCCGGGTGGTTGTAGTGATGGCTTGGGCGTATATCCACCAATATGGACAAAGAGACGGTAAAAACTGCAAGTCGTATAACGCGATCTTGTACAACCCCTTGGAATAACCGATAAGAGGCGTAGTAGCATCGCAAAGTAAGTACATGGATTAGCCAGTGGAAAACCTTGCAACAACACTACACAGGGGGTGCCCAAAAAGCGGAAAATAAAGTTGTGTATTACACTCAAATTAGCAAGTTGTGTCTTGCCACAACATCGCTTTGGAATGGCCCAAAAGACGGTAAAAACTACAAGGCGTATTACACAACCTTTGTTCTGCCCTTTGGAATAACAAAGTGGAGGCACACTAGCATCGTAGGGTAAGTACTTCGATAGCCAGCGGAACGCCTTGCAACAACGTTACGAGGGGTGTTCCCAACTAACGGATGGAAAAACGAACCAAATTAACAAGTAGCGTCTTGTAACAACGTCGCCTTAGAGTGGACTAAGAGATGGTAAAAACTAAAGTCCCACCTCGTCGAGACAAAACTCCTATGTGTGAATAAAGGTCTTGCGCATTACTACTCATAAATTTCAAGTATCGGGGTAAAGGTCTTGCGCATTATTACTCATAAATGTTAAGTACCAGGATAAGGGTGTTGTGCATTACTACTCATAAATGTCAAGTACCAATATAAAAGTCTTGCGCGTTACTAACCACGAAATACGACAAGCATACTACTCACACCTATATATTACACCATGCCTTGGGACAACCAAGATGGGCGCGCAACGCAGGCACTTATGTTTCCTTACTACAACTACGGATACTACATCCAATCGGAGGACGAGTCTCAACCTTACTCTATAGTCCAAACCATATGGACAACTACGATAACAGAGGTACGAAAAACTACTAATAAGTTATCATGCATTACTAAAGCAACCACGACAAGCCTATATGAAAACGTCAAACAAATGCATAAAAATAGAAGGTTCAAGGGGACATCGCCCAAACATAACCTCAACCCGACACGGGGAGCAAAACTATATACAAAGTCTGAAATACCAAAGACAATCAAACTGTCGCCACGTCAGGCACATCAACACTCCCAGATGGGACACCCACAACTTCGTCCTGAACAATGGACTCCACAACAACGCTGACATCCCCGTCAGCATCAAACACCACATCAACACGGGGTGAAGCCGCGTCTCGAATGCGCAACACCGCCACATGACTAGTGGCAATCTCAGCATATATACACAGCTGATCAAAGGGAAAGTTGGGGGCAAGAGTATGTACCTTCTCGATGAAACCCTCTGAGAAGTCATACATCAAATCATCAGCACCTACCCGAATTTCATCGCGAAATGACTGCGAACCCTTGTACTCTGCAAGGGAAACCTCCTTCCCGTCATTGTATGCGCTCTCTTTCACAGCCTGCTGGGCAAGGGAGTGTGCTTCGCCATCCTCAGCAACCTTCTTCTGAATAGCAGTCATATCGGACTCAAGTGCAGCAACTCGAGCCTGGCGAACAGAGGCACCCGCCTCCAAATCAACAACCTTGGCGTCCAAAAAACGTGCCTTCTCCTTCACGCTTGCGAGCTCGCGACAGACCGTGTCGCACTTCTCCTGGAGAACCTTCTTCTCCTGAGTGAGTTCAATCACAAAGGAAGAAAGGTTCACCACGTCGACAGCAACCTAAAGCGCAATACAACATTCAACAATAAACAAGTTGTAACAACAATACATATATGCATACACACTATAAAAGAGTAAGGATGAACACTCGCAGGTGCAAGGCGTGTCAGCGCGCCCTCAGCATAGGCACGCGCGTCCTCAAACTCGCTGGGACGAACCCTCCGATCGCTAGGAAGAATAAACTGCTGCAACACGCGCACTCCCATCTCGGGAATGATCATACTGGTCTCCTTAACAAATCAGGGCCCAATAATAGCAAAGGGTGCCCACGCATCCCCAACGATAGCGTCCTCGACAGGACGAACCAAACCAGCACGGGTGAGCGCAGCAGGAGGCGCAAATCCTATGGACACACAAGCAGATAAATATAAAAGGCAAAATAGCACAAGTATAGCAGGAAAGTAAAAGTGAGTTACACACCTTCGCGAGGAGACTCCTCCTCTAATGTCTGGTCACTCGACCGAGGGGCACACATAGCAGGCGTGCGAGCCTGACCCTCAACCTCCTTCCCTTTTTCATGGGAAGGAGCCCTCAACGGCCCGCCACTGCCAGACTTTGATTGCTTGGGATCGCTCAAGGGACGCACCTCGGAGTCGGCCCTCTCTGTCTTGGGTCGAGGCCGAGTGTTTGCAACAGCGACAACACGATCTGTCACGTTGGTAGAACAACCTACAAAAAAGAGCAAAACAAGATAAGAACAATAATACTTAATATATTTAAGGAAGAACGAAGTAATAAGAAGAAGACTTACTCATAGATCCCTTCCCTCGCCCGGGCTTCAAGACTAGGGCTCTAGCTGGGGTAGCAGAACGAGCACCTCGCTCGGGGGCAACAGCGTTCACCTGAAGACTCGCCTGCAAGCGCGAGTTTCTGCCATCAAACCAACCTACATCACAACGTAATAGGAGTTATAGAGGTTCATAACATACCGAAGGACCTCCCGAAGGAGTTACATGAATCCCAGATTTGCGCAATTCCCGCTCCGACACGCGAGACAAGGCGCGATAGGTGCGCGCTTTGTGAGCCCGATATATAGCCTTCATGGCTACTTTGTCTGAATCAGAAAACTCAGCATATATCGGAACGGGTTCAGTCTCAACAACATGGGCGACTGGCCAAGTCACTCCAACATCATAGGCGAAGAAATAATGACCCTTCCAATGGCTACCCAAACGATCAGCGACAGTCACAAAGCGAAGGGCGGCATCCCACTTCACCACTCCCAAGCCGAGGCTTGCAAAGCCCTGCTCTCTCAAGGAAGGCCACTGAATAGATATGGAGGATAGTCCGGATGTGTCCTGATGATGAAGACGGAAAAAGCACCGGAAAAGCAGAGTCAAGTAGGGCCGTGACTGCTGATGGAATAACTCGCGAAAGCAGACCCAATACCGTATCCCGGTAGGCGCAAGATAAAGCGGTGAAATCCTATAATAGCGACACAATTTGACCAAGTCGCGACGGTAGGGGAAGCACAACCCTTCCCGTATCTGAGCAGTGTACACCGCCGCCATCTCAGTGGGGGGGGGGGGGGCACAGTAGGCTTATCCCGAATAACGTCAGGGAGTATATCAAAGGGAAAGACTGCTTCCATAAGTGGGCAAAGTCCGGACTACTCTACATAACGCTGCTACTCTTTGCGTTGCAACTGGTTACCAGAAAAGATCTGAAACATGTGCTCCAATCCCAAACCCGACTCCGGCTCAGAAGAAGAGTCTGTACCATCCTCAAATCCTGAATCGGGGGATGCCAAAGAATTCGACTCGGAATCAGAGTCAGAGTCCAAACAATACCTAACTCCAAGAGTGGGAATAAAGAACATACTCATTTTAGTATATCCTGCAAATCAGGATGGTAGTTCTAACGAGAGACGCGCCAGCAAGGATATACCTACTAGACAAGCTACCCTGTGACACTCGAACTACAAATCCTGCAATGACAAGGCAACAATCTACTCAGCAAGTATGCGCGTAACAGTCGCATTACTAACTACTATGTGGCAAACATCCTCTACACGGGGGCAAATCTACATCTACAAACCCATGGGTTCAATTACTACATAGCGAACATCCTCTATACGGGGGAACCTCTATGTCAGTAAGGGCCTCTTCCCGATACCCCTACAACCTATACAGCCCCACAAGCACTTGTCCGACTTAAAATGGCAACCCATGGTAATGGTGCGAACATAATTATGACACTAACACCTACATGTGTATATCGTTCAATGATGACAGGTTATACATGCTTATGCGCATATCCTTAACAAGTGGAATATGAGATGCGATTATAGCTACAAACACTATCGTGTTAACAAGCACGTACGTACAAGGTATAATACAACACAAATCATTACATGGGTTTCATTGATCAACAATTTCGATCAAAAGGTGGCTAAGTAAACGATTCAAAAACGAAAAGGTCTCGATCGGCCAACACATGCAATCAACAAGGGGAGTAACACTCTCTACTATACATACAACATTCCTAAACACTTAGCCATTTTTCATGCATTGTACACTATGTCAATGTGTGTTTAGGAATTTCATCAAACACTAGGTGTGCATGAAAGATCAAGTTTTATCCAAGCTAAATATTGACAAAATAGAGTTAGCCAAAGTCAGAATCATACCGAGAAGTGATGTGAAATGGAACGGACCCTCACAGTCTAAAAGGAGCCGCTGCCATCGCCGGAGAAGCTTCCGCCGCCGCGCACTGCCGTCCGCCGCCGCTGTCACCGCCGCGACGCCCGTCGCCTCGCCGTCTGCTGCTCTTGCCGGAGTAGATGTCGTCGGGAGTCGGGTCGCCTTGATTAGTGGTGGTCGGCCGGAATTCTTGGGGATCAAATAACATGGCCTCCAAGTAGCTTACTCTTCAAGAAAGAAGGAGGAGACTGATCTTGGTGTGGAGACTAAGTATGGGAGATGTATACACTCACTCTTCTATATAAGGTATAAGTAATGGTTTACCTCTCCTTACTTTTTTCTAACTCCTTTGTATGAGTTGTTAGCATACATACATGCTCACACACCCTTACATACACTTACATGCCTACATATAAATGACGTATATTTATTGTCATAACATTGTTAAATATATACTTGTATGCATATCATCGCATATTTATTTCCATGATTGCATCCCTGATTTCATGTCATCTCATGTCGCGCGTCTGCTTACATACATGCGTACACCATGTTTGCACACATGTCAATATTTACGTCTATGTTACTTACATACATATACAATGTTTCACATACATCTGTTGTACACGTATACTCGCTGCGCTAACTATGTCAGCAGTTACAATCCCCTTCATCAAATTAAGGAAGGAAAACGCGACGTCGAGGCCCATGCTTCGACGAACAGTAAGTCCACTATGAGGTAACTTCCAAACCTAAATCAGACGTCTATCGTATCGTAAAATAGAGTCAAGCAAGGGTTAGGCCATTACTTGACTCGGGGGGAAATGATGGATATCCGCCTGATTCGGGTTCGCTTTACATTCGGGCCTCGTTAACACGTCAACCCCACTAACGGCTTACAAACACTTATTCACGGGTTAGAACGGTCCAAACACGTGACACGCACGTATTCGAGTCGTGACCCATCCGGATTGTCGAGGAAAATCCGGACCTCCGGATTGTTGTCCCGGGACACACGTTTCCCCACATGTTTTCACTACGTGTGAGTCTTCCCTTTGCCAGTTTAGCTCAAATCCACGCCTGGTTCACGTTTTCCTACTAAACCGGGGTCTGACCATTTAAAACCGGTTTGAGTCCTAGGTTCCCTATAAATAGGAATCTTGGTCACCCATTTCATAACTTAAGTTGGCAAGGAAGCTCTCACTTCTCTCTTGCTTTCTCTCTCGAGATTTCTCATTTTAGCATCGAAGAGGGCTCATCGCACACCCCCCCCCCCCCTCGTGGTGTCGTTACCGCCCCGTGTGCAGGTATCAGGAGGAGCGCACGTACGCAACTCATGCGACAGTCCGACATACATCCTAAGCAACCTTACCAGGACCCGGCGCCCCGATCGAGTCATGTCCCAACATATAGTACCTTATATATAGTATTTAGGTCTAGTCTAATTTGAGCAACACATATTGCTGATTTATTTTGCTAATAAATGCTAAATATTCAGAAATTTAATATAAAATATTGGGTTTATAGGTCTTTTGGTACCCTATGTTTGTCCACTTTTGGCTTTTGGTACTACATGTTTGATTTTGCCTATTTTTGGTACCATACGTTTGCCAATTGTATACTTTTGGTCCGACCGTTAGTTGACCGTCAGTTTGACCGTTAAATAGTCACGTGACTTGCACATGCCTAGCCCCAAATTTTGATTTTGTTCAATTTAGTCCTCAAATTTTTTGTCGTAACTTTTTATTTTCGCAATTTAGCCCTTAAACATTTTCAACCGCACCCTAGGACTAAATTGACATAGCCATGGTTAGACCCATGGCTAGGTCGGACCATGGCTAGGGTCGCCGGACCCGGACAACCCTAACCATGGGTCGAACCATGGCTAGGTCAATTGGACCCAATTGCTAAATTGACCTAGCCATGGTCCGACCCATGGCTAGTTCGGACCATGGTTAGGGTCACTCGGATCCGGCAACCCTAGCCATGGTCCGACCTAGCCATGAGTCGAACCATTGCTAGGTCAATTTAGTCCTAGGGTGTGGTTGAAAATGTTTAAGGGCTAAATTGCAAAAATAAAAAGTTAGGATAAAAGATTTGAGGACTAAATTGAATAAAATCAAAATTTGGGGCTATGCAAGTGCAAGTCACGTGACTATTTAACGGTCAACTAACGGTCGGACCAAAAGTATACAATTGGCAAACGTATGGTACCAAAAATAGGCAAAATCAAACATGTGGTACCAAAAGCCAAAAGTGGGCAAACATAGGGTACCAAATAACCTATAACCCTTAAATATTCAACAAATATTTTCTGCAATAAATACATAAACTAGTCTAATATTTGCAGGAGTCATTCTTGGAAGCTTCATGACTTGCCATATTTGGACACTTCCTCATTTGTTGCGCCACATGCCATGCGTGTCGCGCGTGGTAAAAATTAGGTGTTTACACAATCAGAGGGTCACTACCCCTGGAAAAAAAACATAAAGTTTGTAAACTCCAAAGATCGATCTATGGTCTTAAACAATCGTCCCAGCAATGGTACCGCAGGTTCCACAAGGAAATCGTTGGCAACAGATTCGTGAATCTTCACGAGGATCCTTGCGTGTACACTAAGAACTCTGTGTTGAAGTACGTTATCTTGACGTTATACGTCGATGAAATACTCATTGCCGCGAACGACGTGAGTAATTTAAATGAATCAAAGTTCTAGCTGGCATCTGTTTTCGAGATGATGGACATGGGAGAAGCCACGTATATCCTAGGCATTAAGATTGCTAGGGATTGGGCTGCTCATAAACCATGTCTTTCCCAAGAAGCCTATAACAACAAATTGTTGAGAAGATTCAATCTCCAAGATATCAAACCTGTGGATACGTCGGTCGTGTATGGGTGCGCGTTGTCGAAGCGTGATGGCCCGTGAGACCAGGCAGAGCGTAAGCAGATGAAAAGTGCATAGTACCTCAGTATGGTTGGTAGTCTGATTTACGCCATGCAATCCACTCCTCTGGATATCTGTTACGTTGTGGGCTTAGTAGCACGGTTCCAATCAGACCCTCATATCAACATTTACGATCTGTTAAACGAATTATTCGATACATAAAAGGTACTGCCGACTACGGATTGTGCTATGAGGGTAGAAAGCTAGAATTATCTGGGTTCAGTGACGCCGACCATGGTGGCGATCTGGATGATTGTAAGTCCACCTCAGGTGGAGTATTTCTCATAGCTAATGTCGTCATTCCACGGATGAGCAAGAAGCAATCATGTGTCGCATTGTCCGCAATGAAATCCGAATTCGCGGCCTTCTCTAAGAATGCACAGGAAGCTGTCTGGCTAAAGAGACTTTTAACTGCTCTGCTTGACGTCGAGGACGGGAGTAAACCTGTGAGGATTTACTCTGACAGTCAAGAAGCGATAACAGTAGTTAAGAATCCAAAGTAGCATAATAAGATGAAACACATTGATGTTAAATATAATTACGTGAATAGTTTATTAGAAGAAAAATTGATCACGTTAGGTACTTATCCTCTGAGAGTATGGTGGCAGACCCATTGACCAAATCTTTACGCAGGGAAGTTTTCGAAAAGCATGTCAAAATGCTTGGACTGCGTAGGGTTTAGGAGAATTGTATTGTGTCAATAACATTTTGAGTTTTGAAGTAATATTCGAATGAAATAATTGCAATTTGAGTTTATGATCTTATGACGTCATAATGTTTGAATTACATCAGATTTTATGGTATATAAACTAGTTGTTGGAGTGTAAAACCTCCCAATAAAATATGTCGAATGTGGGTCAGCCTCGTCACACAGGCTCGGTCGTCTTGACGGTGGGGGGGACCTCTACCATGTCAACACCGTCTAAGAACCACGGTGTTTTCGAAAGATAAACTTGGTTAAGCAAAACGATTATTTGGTTTCAGGGTAACACGACGTGATCTTTGTTTTGCGTATCGCCGTGATGAACTCAGTTCATCAGAAACCACATTCTGTGCCAGATTAAAATCTGCGATATCGTATGACATTTCCCACTCATGACAATATGTAAGTTAAGGTTATGCGATCAACGTGCACTTCATACTGCGCGTGCCACGTTCGACCACAAGGTCATGATCGGTTGCGCTATATAGAATCCACGCGATTCGGATGTGCGCAAATTTCTTCACCTTGAGTGTGTGACTGATACCGGGTGCTTTATGAAGGAGCACTCGAAGTATCCTTACGGACTCAGAACTCATATCTAAGGTCAAACTCACTGGTCACTTCCAGGCGTATGAACGTAGTGCTGAAAAAAAAGACCCAATGACCACGTTTTGGAAACCGGATGAGTTTGACTAAGGGTATGAGCAATGGGGATGGTCAAGTTCACCTGTAATTATCTGACTCTTGTATCACTAGGTGGCCACCAACCGGATATTAGTTGACGGTTGTGAATACTTGTGCGGATGCCTTGGAGAAGTGTTCCTATGTGGAAACTAGGCAATTGGAGAATAACAGCTGACTAAGGATACAGAGCGGCACATATAAGTTTACAGGTTGATAACATGTTGGGAATCAACGTTCCGTGGACGCTACAACACTCTTAACCGATGAGTAGCACGATCTCTGTTGTGTCTGCCGGTCGCACGGCAAACCTCGTATGAACTATTCTGAAGCAAAGCTGGATCGAAGAACAAATGTTGATGTGTTAGTTGACAACATATTAACAGGCACCCTCCCATTCCGGCGAGTGGGAGCTGTTGGAATTTGGTGAATGGGCCGCCATAATAGGAGCCCTTTAATATAAGCCCAACACCTAAGTAATTGGGTAATGTCACATTAGGGATTTTGGGCTAGGCCTAAAATCCCAAAGGACATGAGAGGCCCAAAAATGGGCCTCCCCTTACTACTAGGCCGACCGAACTTCACATTAGGGTTAAGGTGGGTTTTTCCCACTTCCTCTAATAAATAGGAAGTGTTAGGTATTTATTCAGGGCTAATCACTTTACCTCCTGTGTTTGAGACAAAAGAAATCTCTCCTCTCTTTCTCCCTAGTTTCGGTTGAACCCTGTCCATTAGAAGTGCCAAATTGCTTCAGCATTTCGGTTGAATCCATCCCTGCGAAGAATCGACAAGAGACTTTGCTATGGGCGATTCCTTAACAAGAATCCGTCTGCGGACCGCGAACTCCACCTCAAGATCTTGGGTCTACAGAAAGCAAGAACCGGTATGTGTCTCTATTCTGCTGCGTAATTTATTTACCTAGCATGTACACGTGTTTTTGTCCGTAGTAACTATCCCTTTTATCCAACAATAGGAGGCGACAAATAATGATTCCTCAGTCATCTAACCAACCCGACCACTAATAAACCAATAGAAGGAGGCCGTGAAAAGAGTTCACACTGTCAACATCTCCTTTCTATAGATCATTCTCTTTGAAAACATTTTTAATCCCTTTTAACCAGAACGGGGAGTTATTACGTACACCTGATATTGGCTTTCCCAAGACCCTTTTAAAAAAAATTGAGGATTTCATGCAAGAATATATAATTCTACTTCACTAGCAAATCATCATATGCAGCCACATCCTGAAACTAGCATGCATACGAATCATGCGTAATCACTCCACATCAATCATGCATATTTGGCGACTACATATCATTTTAAAAAATTTGGGGCTGACTTGCAATTCATTTTATAACAGTCATGCGAACTTCTAGACACAGATCATAATCAAGATCACTTAGCACAACATGTCTATCCTAGTACGCAACTCATTAATTGAAAATAGGGCTCCGCCCCCAACATGCAATATCCATATAGCTTGACATAGTCAAGACACAATTCTAACATGCGTTCATATCAATATATAAAAATTGCAATTCATCCCGCAAAATGATTCAGTCCCATAATCATGCATTTTCCGAGATCCATCCCCATAACCGAAACTAGGCATCAAGTTTGATTAAAACGTGAAAATATCAAACCAATTCGCACTGTGTAGGTAATTTACATTTGGATTTTAAATTTGATCTGACCTAAATTCAGTTGACCCGAACCCGGTTCGGTCAGCCCGGTCCGACCGGTCTGGTCCAGTTAGGTAATTTCGGTTCGGTTTACTCGAATCACGTTAGTTGACCCGACCTATTAGCCCACCTTGTCCGACCCGACCCGTTCCGGGTCGGACCGATTGAGAAATCCGGGTTGGTGGAACCCGACCTGAGTGAACCGGTGGAACCCGACCCGAACCCGTTCGGATCCCACGTGTTATCCGAGTATTTGTACCAGGACTAAAAAGAACACTGATAAAAATCAAAGCCATATTTTCGCTGCTGCCCGGGTTTAGATGTCATTGCAGACTGCATATACTCAACAAAAATGCATATTAATATATGTAAATATTCATAATCCTTACCTTACCTTTAGCATACGAAAGTTAGCATATTGAAGTAATATATGCAAGATCAACAATAATTGATGAACACAAAAAAACAAAATTAGTCTCAAATAAAGTTGCAAAGGAAGTAAAATTGGAGTTGGGGAACTGAAGATTTCACGAATAGTGTAGCTAAAGAATATAACTGCCCGCCTATGGGAGAATGCAAGCAAGTTCTTTTCAATTATGAAAATCTCCAACCTAATCTCAGAAATAGTGTGAACCTAAGCAGTTCTTATTTGAATTATAATCAATCACCACGACAAATCAAAGCGAGAATACCTAAAAATGCTAAGACATACTTCAAAAACGGTCTCGAAACTGACAACGAACCACATAATAAAATTAATAGTGTGTGGTAGAATGCTGAGGATCAACTATTATGGGCGTAGGAAGTGAGGTTGTGCTCGTTCACCCACGGTGTAGCGGACGACCAACAAGTGGAGTCGGAACGGGCGCTAACAGACACTGCAATGACTTTATTTGTCTATGATTGCAACATATGAAGGTTGAGCGACTGACAGAAGGAGCGGGACGTGCGACTGGTGGGTGGGTGGCCAGAGAGAAGAGGCGCGTCCGAGGCTTGATAATCGTTTGGTGGTTCTCTGTTTTATTAACTATGCAGCGGACCCCTTTTTCTGTATTTGTCTAAATTTAGTGGTTTGAAGTAGTGTTACAGTTATCAGGAAAGCGTGGAAAAAGGAAGCGTTGCAGCTGTTGTTTCGACTGAAACCCTAAAACGGTGACTTGGTGGCGGTTGGTTGTGAGGCCACCACCAACGTTTAATATAGTAGTAGATAATAATATACATAAGCGTATAAAGTTATACTTGTAGGGAATATATTTAATACTTTATTATAAGTTATATGATTATTTACTAACTTTATTTATTTGTTAAAAAATATATATACCTATTAAATAAATATTATGTTTATGCATTAAAATGGAAGAGAATAATTTGACAAAATGTTTATGCAACAACCTTAAATGTATAGGTCTTGAATTAGTGTATAGTTATTATTAGATATTAGTAATGGACCGCCCTGAGTAGAAAGAAGTTTATTATCAGAACTTCAGAGTGAAGAGATTTAACTAAAGAGTTTTTTTTTTATAATTTGATTTCAGTGTAAGAGCTGTAATAAAGATAGTAATTTAGTCATTGCTTTATAATAAGTGATGAATGAGATTACCATATTTATGATATTTTAGTTATATGGAAACTGAAAAAAATATTAATTGCTTAGTTCTAATTTGTAGAAGTTTTTAGTAGTTTTTGTTTTATTTAATTAAGAAGCCCAATACTATATATTACTCTTACTCTTTACTATATATGAATAGCCCATTTTAAAAGTAAAATTCATATATATATATATATATATATATATATATATATATATATATATATATATATATATATATATATATATAGTAAAAGTAAGAGTAATATATAGTATTGGGCTTCTTAATTAAATATAACCTAGCCTGTTATTGACCATTATTTAGTAGGAGAATAGGGTTTTGCATCAGTGTGGAATTTGACAGTTTCGGCCGGCCGAACTCTTCTTATTCTTCTGTGCGGAAAATTATCCAGAAGATCCATCCTCTAGTAGGTCTAAGGGATAGTCGCAGAGACCAGGTTCCAACTCTTGCCTTCACAGTTGTTGGACCCATCAGGTTGGCATATCGTGATCCACCATCATCAAGATTCTCACGACTTCGTTTCTCTAATTGATCAGGTTAGTATTTTATATATATAATCAACTGTTCTTTTATGACCAATTCTCAAAAGTTACAAATAGGGAATATGCGCCGATTAAGAAATGAATTTAAACTTAACTCGATTTTAAAAACTAGTTGATGAAGTGAATTTTATGGGTAAATAATGGAGTTTGTATAAATCTAATAGATTTTAGGCTAACATAAAATGTTTAGTCAATTACATTCAGAGAATAACTCCAGGCATTATTTTGCATATATAGTTATTAGCCACAAAGTTTTTAACATCATCTGAATAACAAAAACTTTGTTGTTGGGAAGTTCATCTTCTAACTAGGTATCAATTACTGAATTTCCTTGTTTATCTGTTTTTACTTTCACATCTTTAAAAAGATACTAAGAGTTTCCTTCAATCAACAATATTAGGTCTTAGTTTAAGAACTTGTTCAGGATTCTCATTCACAATCATATCGGTAAGGGTTAGTGCATCCATCTCAAAGTGAATAGAATTAAGATTCAAATTTTGAGTCATAAGACCATCTCAAAGACCCTAAAATTTATCAAGGATGATATTGCTCAATCTCATCTTCTTACTAAAACATCAGATCTAAACATCATTCTCATCTCTTAGAACTCTACAAGCTCCTGCTCTAACAGGATTACCCTCAGATGTGCCATTAACGTTTAATTGTATCCATCCCTCATCAGGTGCTACTACCATCATATATGGATCATACTGTGAGTGCTCTTGTCTGAGATTTCATTTAAGACTTCCATAAAGTGTTGAACCTACAACTGAATGAAATTCATTAGATTAACAGACATAGCGTTGGGCCAAGAAAAACCAGTGAGTTCTATCTTTCTAGGTAAACCAAATTCCATAAGAAAATGTGGTTTTCCAGGGAACTCCGTTTGTGCTAGATAGATCACTCTTTGCATTCTCTTCTGGTCATTCAGTGAGAAATTTTGAAAAAATAATAATGTTAGAGAGGCATAAATAGAGAGAGGTCTAAACTCTCACAACTCTAGAGCAATCCTTCAGAACATGCAAGGTATCCTTCTTCTCTTTCTGGAAGATCTCAAATATGAGACTTAAATTGCTATTATGTGGCTTAACAACTTTTTTGAAGTTATCCTATCATGAGTACACAACCACATAAATTGAATGAATTTTGAAATATTTATTTTTTCCATATCCAAGTGTAATTATTCATTTGAAGATTATTGTCCATTTCCTTAGCTATCAACAATACATAGGAAGATGTCACTGAGTAATACCCAATGCCCGAATATCTCCATATAAGAGAGTATTTTTCAAAGCCTAAGATTATGCAAGAACACTAGAAATTAAGTTAATAACATTTACAAGAAGATCAATGGATTTTTTTTTTTAAGGTTTCAACCTTCAAGATTATTCAAAACATCACAAATATGTAATTTTCCTTCACTTTTATTAATAGGGAAAACACTACGATCTCTAACCGAAATATTTTTCGTACATGTTTACTTAGGTATTGAATGAATGCATAATTACCGCTATCTATCAGTGTTTAATCGCTCTAAGTAGAAGCTTATTACATAAGTTAATGGTGGAAATATTTAATTAAGGGAAAATTCCCTAAAATGATGATGTTATAGGAGCTAGAATAGAAATAGCAATTGAGTCGATGATTTCTAAAAAGTGGTGAATGAGATTATCATATCTGAGATAATTCAAGAGATGCGAAATTGAAAAATATACATAGTTATGTCCCACGTGGGGCGGTCGCGGGTCGACCTGCTCCGCGAGATGTATACGACGGGTACGGGTCGACCCGCGGGGTGGGTCCGGGACTGGCGATACTCACACTGCCCCATTGACACCCCTACTACATAAACTTTCAATTGTAAATTAACTTCTACCTGCATTATAATTTCGGTCAAATTGGATATACATGTTGTTGGGATCAAAATGACGTGGCATGAAGCTTCTGGTAATGGACTTCGAGGTTTCACCTTCAACTTGCTCTTCTATGTATCTTTCTTGACCTCGAGGGGTGTTTAGTCTCCTTTTGAGCGTCTGGCATGCGAGAACCTAAAAAGGGGTTGAGCGTTTGCCCCTGATTCCACTCCGAAGCATAAATTAGTAATGCAATTTGAGAGAATACAATAAAAGTATATGAATGTAACTTAGATAAATAATGAAAGTGCTCCCCTATTTATAGGGAGAAAGTACCGACTTTAATATAGTGGCAAGATTTATGCCTTGATTAGCTGCTCAGTGGCGGCGGCTGCCTTTCTTTGATTGGTGGAGATGGACGGTGATGTGTCAGTAGGTGACAAGCAGGTCGTCACCTCATCATTCATTAACGTCGAAGGTTTCTTTAACCAGGCGTGACAAGCAGGTTGCCACATCAGTTTTACCATGAGATGAAGGTTTCCTTGGGTCAGAAAGTCGGCAAGCAGGTTGCCAGCTGGTACCTCTTCCTTAAAGGGAAGGGTTTCCTTGAGTCAGGAGGCGGTGAGCAGGTTGCCACCCGTCCCTTTCCTTAGGAGGAAGGATTTTCTGATAGTACTTAGCTGCCGACTCAATTCATACATTTAAGAGGAAGAATCTTAGAGTGGCTTTGTCGTCATTCTTCTGGTGTTGTCTTAAAAGTCGACATCCTTTTATATTGGCGTCGACTATTTGCTTCCGTCTTCTCGTTCTGAACGTAAGTGGTCGTCGACTTGTCATCAAGGTTTTCGACTCAGACGTTCCCGACTTACTAATAGCTTATCTTTAATAGTGGAAATCCAACAAATGTTTTCGACCCTTGTAAGGTTGCCTCTGATCATATCCAACACTTTCCCCCGAGACATAAGTCGTTAGTCTTTAAAATAAAGGGAAAGGGGTTATGTCGAGTACCTTTAATGATGAGAAGAAACTTCATCCTTTTGTTCTTTTAGCCTATATTCTTGTTTTCCCTTGGCTTTTATAAAATCGAGGAGTCAGTTATGACTGATCTCCTTTGTAGAGGTGACTTTCGGAAGTCGGGAGAGTCAGTATTATGACTGATCTCCTTTGTAGAGGCGACTTTCGGAAGTCGTGGAAGTCAGTATTATGACTGATCTCCTGGATCATCGCCGACTATATGGAGTCGATGAGTATTATGACTGATCTCTTTTGTAGAGGCGACTCTCAGAATTCGTTGGAGTCAGTATTATGACTGATCTCCTGGATCGTCGCTGACTATATGGAGTCGAGGAGTCAGTATTATGACTGATCTCCTTTGTAGAGGCGACTTTCGGAAATCGTGGGAGTCAGTATTATGACTGATCTCCTGGATTGTCGCCGACTAAATGGAGTCGAAGAGTCAGTATTATGACTGATCTCCTTTGTAGAGGCGACTTTCGGAAGTCGTGGGAGTCAGTATTATGACTGATCTCCTGGATCGTCGCCGACTATATGGAGTCGACGAGTCAATATTATGACTGATCTCTTTTGTAAAGCAGACTTTCGGAAGTCGTGGGAGTCAGTATTATGATTGATCTCCTGGATCGTCACCGACTATATGGAGTCGAGGAGTCAGTATTATGACTGATCTCCTTTGTAGAGGCGACTTTCGGAAGTCGTGGGAGTCAGTATTATGACTGATCTTCTGGATCGTCGCCGACTATAAGGAGTCGAGGAGTCAGTATTATGACTGGTCTCCTTTGTAGAGGCGACTTTCGGAAGTCATGGGAGTCAGTATTATGACTGATCTCTTGGATCGTCGCCGACTACATGGAGTCGAGAAGTTAGTATTATGACTGATCTCCTTTGTAGAGGCGACTTTCGGAAGTCGTGGGAGTCAGTATTATGATGGATCTCCTGGATCGTCGCCGATTATATGGAGTCGAGGAGTCTTGTAGACATATCAAGGAGAAAGAAATCACCTATTTATTCATCACTTTATTGTAATGGAAATACATGAAATGACATTTAGACGTAGAATTTCTTCAGGTGCTCTGCACTAAAAGTCTTGTTGAGGCGTTGCCCCTGTGGATCTTCTAATTTGTAGGCGTTGGGACATGGTATGTCGATGATGACGTAAGGACCTTCCCATTTTGGCACCATTTTTCCTCTTTGATCGACAACTAGAAACCCATTTCTTCGTAGGACCTTCTCACCCAGGAAGAACTGGCGTCGCCCTACTTTTCGGTTAAAATACCTAGCAGTGGCGACCTTCATTCTTCCTTGAGTTTCTTCGGAGGCCCACCTCCTTTCGTCGACTAGATCCAAGTCGATCTTTCTTTGTTCGTCGTTCTGGTCGGCTCGATATGTGGCGACCCTTTGAGAGATATTAGCTACCTTTATGGGCGAAACGACTTCGGACCCGTAGACCATACTGAAGGGGGTTTCCCCAATGACTCTTTTGGGTGTGGTTCTGAGCGCCCAAAGTACTTGGTCCAGCTCCTCGACCCAATTTCCCTTGAGAGTGGACACCCTCTTCTTTAGTCCATTCATGATCGTTTTGTTTGCCGCCTCGACTTGTCCATTAGTTTGCGCATGATGGACGGAGCCGAAGCGATGATTGATTAACATCTTTCACATAAATCAGCAAATTCGTCGCTGGCAAATTGGGGGCCGTTATCGCTGATGAGGATTTTCGGCACTCCATATCGGCATATGATTTGTTAACGAATGAACTTTATCATTTGGAAAGTAGTTGTTGACGCCAAAGCTCTTGCTTCTATCCATTTAGAGAAGTAGTCGACGTCAACCACGATATGTGTTCGCTGACCTGTGGATTTGGGTAGAGGCTCTATGAGGTCGATTCCCCATTGTGCGAAGGGCCAGGCGCTCATCATATGCGTGAGTTCCGCAGGTGGTCTTGTTATTTTGGGAGCGTAAACTTGGCAGACAGGGCAGGCTTGCACGAGCATTATTGCTTCTTTATGCATTGTTGGCCAGTAGAATCCCTATCGCAAAGCCTTCAATACCAGAGTTTTGGCTCCTTCGTGACACCCAACGTCGCCCTTATGCAAATCTTCCATTATCTTTTCTGTTTGAGGGGCCGCTACACATCGGAGATATGGTATGGAGTATCCTCTTTTGTAGAGGTATCCATATAAGATTATAAATTGTCCCGCCATTCTCTGAATTTTGATTGCCTCGAGCGAGTCTTCTGAGAGGTTTCCCTGTTCCAGGTAATTCTGGATGGGAGTAATCCATGAGTCGGGGGCTTGGATATTGAGAATTTCTGCCCTTGCTTCCACAGCTGAATAGAGAGAATTTTTTATGTTGTACCGGTGTAGACGGGGTATTTCCTAAAGCGAACTTACTAAGGGCGTCAGCCTCTTGATTGTTTTCTCGAGGGATACCTTTATTTGGAAATGAGGCATATCTCGCACAAGTCGTCGGACCTCTTTCGCATACTTCTTCATATTCTCTCCTTTGGCGATATAGGTTCTATTTGTCTGATTAACAATTAATTCGGAATCACATTGTCTCTTATTAATTTACGATGTGTTGGATGCTACTTCACATTATGATGTAAGTTAGATCCACATCTGCAAAGGAAAGCTAACTTGGGGGGCTTCCAATAAAGTGCTTTAAATTGAAAATTAGGAGACCAAAAAATGTCCCCCATACAAAAAAAAAAAAAAAAAAAAAAAAAAAAAATGAATCGCCCTCTCCTCTCCCTGTCCGAACGAACCGCGGGATCCCTGTCCTAAAAAATTCAGTTTCATTTCATCCATTCTTCCCGCCATCGCGGAGAAGAAGAGGGAACTGAAAATCCAACATAGTCAGATCCCCCCAAAAATTCAAACTTTCTCCTCCTCTACCCATCTATCTAAAAGGATTTCCAAAGTACAAAATAAGCAGTCCCTTCGTCTTCACCCAGATCAATCTACATCCATTTCCAGATAATTAAGCAGCAACTCATCAGTCCCAGATCTCCAAGCTTCTGCTATGGCTGTTCCCTCAGGCTCTCCTCTGTCTAAAACTAAAGCCTCTTCTCGTAAGGAGACGGGGAAACATGAGGAGCATCAACCAAAGCGGAACAGTAACCCAGGCGTCCGTGTTGTCGGAGGAAGGGTTTACTGCCCCGTGAATGGCAAGACTTGCCATCAGGTGACCTTTTTTTTGTTGGTAACTTGAAGTTACGTGACAGTCAGTATTGATCCGTTTGAGGAAAATTATGGTTTCATGTTTAATAAGTGATCTGGTGTGTCGATTTAGGGTTTTCTGCTTCATTCTGTGCTTTTTGCTCAAGAGATTACATTGCTGATCTGAATTAGTTTTATGCCTTTAGAATTAGATATTATTAGATCTTCTACATAAGTTCTACCGGAGTCCGAGGGAATACTTCAGTTCAAAGGCTGTAAGGGTTTAGTAGATGAATTATCATGTATGATGAACATTGATAGTTCTTCATTTGACTAACAAAATTTGTATGTGGTATTTAATTTGTTGGGGATGATATATATCATTGGCATGTATAGTATACATTTTATTTTGGACAATTTGTACTAATATTGGTGGTTTTGTTGGATTGAATGTATCAGTGTCGTCAAAAGACAATGGATATTACAGCATCCTGCACAAACATGAAAGGCCCTAAGCAGTGCACCATTAACTTCTGCCAGAAATGCCTGTGGAATAGGTTGGTTTTTCTTTTGGGGATGTGCCTGTTTTTATAATTGGCATATTCAAATGTTGAACTTGTTTTACTTTGTGTTGACTTTAAACTAGGTATGGAGAGAAGGCTGAAGTGGTGGCTGAATCTGATAACTGGAGTTGTCCGAAATGTCGGGATATCTGCAACTGCAGTGTTTGCATGTACGTTTCTGCTGCTCTACTTTATGCTTTTAGGCGATGATTTAAGCTGCTTCAGCTAATGATAATAATGTGATCTATCATGACGTTTGTGCTTATATAGGAAGAAAAAAGGTCACCAACCAACTGGGATTTTGACACACACTGCAAAGAAAACCGGGTTTTCTTCGGTCTCTGAACTGCTCTGCTCTGGAAAATTGGATGATGGCAAGATTGTGGAAGATATCAAACCATCACCAATGAGGCCAATTGCTCCAAAAGAGGTGGCTTTATACCTTAGTTTTTTATTCTTTTTTTTCTATATATTTTTATGGAAAGTGTTAGGGAATATGGAACTTAGTGAGAAAATAGACAAAATATTACTTTGAAGGGAAAAATGATTGAATAAGATAGTCAACAACTTCCAGATATGAAAAAGATTGTATATTTTACACAGTATCACGTGCATTTATCTATTTATTATTATGGTTTGATAAGTGGAAATATGGATACAGGAGATGATTGCCTTCACTCCAACTAAACCGGGGAAGGAGAACACGTCAGGCAAAACGATTCTGTTGGCATTTGGTCAAGAAGTTGATGCAAAGAGTCCCCAAAGAACTCCTAAAAAGAGAAAATCTGAATTTTTAGAGGACTGTAATGGAAAAAAGGTTGACAATTCTCTGTTGAACAGCCTTGAGAACTTGGAGCCAAAGCTGGATACCAAAACTGACCCACAAGAAAAAGTTAAATGCTGCCCTAAGGAAAGGAAAAATAGGAAGTTAAATAAATCACCTGTTCCTGCTAAAGAAGAGGTTTCGGTTCAAGAAGTTCCGGTTAAGGAAGTTGCATTGCCACAAGGCAGCCCCTTGACAGCAGTGGGCGATGTAGAATTACCTGGAGAAGCTATTGGAGAGGCATTGCAATTCTTAGAATTTTGTGCTACTTTTGCGAAGGTGTGTTCTATCTTCTTTTACTTACTAAAGAATCACACTTTGTAGCATTATGCTTTTCTTACTGCTGCACTTTAAGCATGTCCAATTTGGCTTCCATTGTTTCGAGGTGGATATATTTTTGCTATGCGAACTTCAGTAGATATTTGCTCACTTTAAGTGTACTTAAGAGTGAAAAGTAAAACAAGTTACCTCTTTGAAGAAAACATTGCCCGGGTTAGATAGTTAATATTTTCCAATAAATAAATTAAAAAGATTCCACTACCACACTTTGTAGCATTATGCTTTAGTTATGCTGCACTTTTGAGCACGGCCAATTTTGGCTTCAATTGATTTTGTTAGAAATGTTTTAATTAGTTTTACCAAACATTAACTTTGTAATATAGACACTTGTTCCGTGAAAATTTAAAATAACCATTGTTTTAAAGTTCCAATCAGTTTTGCATCTCAATTTTTGTTATCTGATCATAATTTATTGTTAGGTTCTTGATCTGAGGAAAGGACAAGCTGAACTGGTACTCAGGGAACTACTTTCCAGCAGAAGAAGACGCCATGGACAACCCGCTTCTCTGGTCATTCGACTTCATATTCAATTGATGTCGTTTATACTAGAGGAGCTAGAAGAAGAGTATGATCCTTAACTCATCTATAAATGTACAACTATCATATTATTCATCTGAGTATTACTAATTTATGTTCATTTCTTCTTTTCCAGAACTCCATCAGAAGCTAAAGATGCATGGCTGAAAGCTTTGGGAAAGCTTGTTTTGGAATCTGAAATTGCATCAAAGGAATTTCCACCTGACTGTTTTAGAGATGGCTATGAGGATTTAGACATCTTGAGAAAGCTCAGGCTTTTGAATTTTCTTTGCGATGAAGCACTTAGTACAGAGTAAGTAACAAACTCTTCATTTCTGAAAGAAAAATATACCATAAGAGTGAAATTTATATGTAAAGTGAAAAAAAAAGTGACTGAACTAAAGTTGTCAGAATTGGAAAAGATTCCATTTTTTAAGTGACTTTCACTTTTCGTAGTTCTTTTAAAGAAAATAGACTCAATTTTTGGTCGATTAAGAAACTAGTTGATTATTATTTTTTGAACTTTCCTACCAGACATTTTAGAGATTGGATAGAAGAGCAGAGGTTGAAGCAAGTTGAGAATGGTAAAGAAGCCAAGGAAAAACTGGCAGCAGCAAGGAGCAAGGTACTAAATGTTAGAAGGCAAAAGAAAACATGTTTTTTTCCTTTTTTGTTTGAGGACCATGCTATCTGAAATGCTAGTTTGTTTAATTGATGATTATCTTATGCAGGAGAAACTGTTGAAACAAAAGATGCAGGATATGATAGCTGAAGCTCTACTTGCCAAAAGAGCCCTCTCACAATATCTGAGCATGATGCTATTGTTTCCCAAGTGAAACAGGAGATAGATCAAGCTCGTGCTGAAGTGCGTCAGTTAAGTGACGATGCTTCCAAGAGTATGTCCTCATTCTTATATCTTTCAACATCAAATACTAGATATTCCCTTTCCCTGAAAATATTCACTGGGGTGAAGAATTCTAAGAAGTTAAATTTCATAAAGATATTAAAAAAAAAGGGACAATAATTTTAGATTGTAGAATAGTCAGCTGAGCTTTAGATGTGATTATGCAGAGTCATTGAGGTGTGATGCAGTTAGAATTGAGCCTGTATTCTTGGATGCCAATGGCCATGCATTTTGGAAGTTGAAGTCTTGCAATGGTGAAACAGATTTGGTTTGTCAAGGTTTGTTTTGTTTTTTAGGAAGAAAGATGTATGTTGTATATGATACATACTATGTGGATAACAGCAGCTTATTTCCCCGATTAAACACAGATTTCGGGGTGGATTGTGAGTCGGGAAAGTCAGAGAAATGGTTGAGCTATGATGCTGAAAAGAAAGGAGAGGTTGATGCATATATCTGGTCCTTGAGGTCAGTAAGTTTTCTCAGTTACCTTGTTTATTATGTCTTGATCTGCAAATTGCATTACTGTTGTGTAAATTGATTCCTCTCTGTGTGTTGTTTGCAGAACAAGAAACCCTAAGAGAAGAGCATCTCACATTGTTCTAGAGCAGCAACAAGGCAACCTTGAAGGATGATTGGTACATATATATATATATATAGTATGCGACATTTGGAATATACTCTTTCATGCTGTTGCCAAGATTGGGATTGTTTTGGTTGAACCTTGTGCATTGATCGGGTCTTGGCGATTAGGAAATTATTTAGTTTGTATGGTCTATTATTATTCTGGGTTGAAGATTGTAACTTTATGTCCAGCAATCTGGAAATATGTTGAACCTTCTTCCTTTTGCTTGGTTGCTTAACATTGACATTCTTCATATGAAATGCACTCAGACATTGAATCTTGCTCTAGTAATGACCAAGCGAGTTAAATTTAGGTCAGATTGAAATCCAAGTCTTAGCGGGTCCAAGTGCTCTCGTTTGTCTTTTTCATTTCTCATAGGGTGTTTTAGCCACTTTTATAGAGCCTAGAATAATTCATGGATTAGTTTGAGCTAGATAGGTAATCATCAATACTTTCCATTTTTAAAAAGGAAAAGTACTTATTTAGTGTCTCAGATTTACCTCATGTTTCAGTTTGGTGTCTCAGGATTAAAGTGGTGATATGGACTATCCCAGGTTTCATTTTTATTAAAATTTGGTGTCTCCGCCCGTCTTTTCCTCTTATTTCAACCATTTCCATCAACCGAATCACCCACTTATAATCCATCACTTTTTGCTTTTCACAAAATCGTCAAATTTCACCCAAAAGTTGAACATAAAAAAAAAAAAAAAAGGTTTCAAGCAGAGCGATTTCGAGTGACAACAAAGCATGATTTACTTGGGCAAATGTGGCCATCTTCTTAGGTGATGGTCCCGACAAAGTTACGAGAAGGGAGCATGCTTGGGAGCTCGGATATGACAGTCGGTTTCGTCGGGATTGACTTTTCTAAAGGAATCACCCTGAGACACCAAATTTCAACCAAAATGAAACCTGGGACACTCAATTTAAACGTCAGATACCAAACTGAAACATGAGGCAAACTTGAGACAGTAAATATGTTGTTTTCCCTTTTTAAAATTTAGGTAGGAAGAGATAAAACGCTGAATTACTACTCCATATTATACATTTCTTGGCACATTCAAGCAATTACGCTGAACTACCCCATATTATACATTTCTTGGCACATTTAAGCAATTTTCCGATTTAGTTTGTGATAGATTATCTACTTATCATGATTATTTTTTATTTTCAAAGTTCGGACGAATAAGAATGGATGATAAAATTTCCTGACAATTTTCAACTAAATAATAAAATAAAGGGTTAATAACTAAAAAAAACTGTACAAGCTTTACCTTATCTTAAAATTAAGTGTTTGACGTTTGAAATGTTAAAATGGACCGTTCCAAGTTTCATTTTTGTTGAAATTTTGTGTCTCTGCGTGTCTTTTCATTTCCATTCAATCATTTTCATCAACCCACTCACCCACTCATAATCCATCACTCTTTACTTTTTACAAAATCGTCAAATTTCATCCAAAAATTGAACATTAAAAAAAAAAAGCTTTTAGAAGAGTGGTGTGGAGCCATTTTCCAAGGACACAACAGAGCGAGATTTACTTGCGCGAATGTGGTCAACTTCTTAGGTAACGGTCCCGGCAAGATGACGAGAATGGAGTGTGTAAGGGAGCTCGAATTTAACAGACAGTTTCGTCGGAATTGACTTCTCTAAAGTAATCACACTGAGACACCACATTTTAACAAATTTGAAACATTGGACACTACAGCTTAACATTTAAAAATGGGTTTATAGGTCTTTTGGTACCACATGTTTGGTTTTGTCTATTTTTAGTACTATATGTTTGCCAATTGTATACTTTTGGTCCGACCGTTAGTTGACCGTTAGAGTTGACCGTTAAGTAGTCACGTGACTTGCACATGCCTAGCCCCAAATTTTGATTTTGTTAAGTTTAGTCCTCAAATTTTTTGTCCTAACTTTTTATTTTTGTAATTTGACCCTTAAACATTTTCAACCGTACCCTAGGACTAAATTGACCTAGCCATGGTCTAACCCATGCCTAGATCGGACCATGGCTAGGGTCACCGGACCCGGATGACCCTAACCATGGTCCGACCTAGTCATGGGTCGGACCATGGCTATGTCAATTTAACATAGGGTTCAATTGGGTCAATTGAACCCAATTGCTAAATTGACCTAGCCATGGTCCGACCCATGGCTAGGTCGGACCATGGTTAGGGTTGCCCGGGTCCGGCGACCCTAGCCATGGTTCTACTAGCCATGGTCGGACCATGGCTAGGTCAATTTAGTCCTAGGGTGCGGTTGAAAATGTTTAAGGGCTAAATTGCAAGAATAAAAAGTTAGGACAAACAATTTGAGGACTAAATTGAACAAAATCAAAATTTGGGGCTAGGCATGTGCAAGTCACGTGACTACTTAACGGTCAACTCTAACGGTCAACTAACGGTCGGACCAAAAGTATACAATTGGCAAACATATAGTACCAAAAATAGGCAAAACCAAACATGTGGGACCAAAAGCCAAAAGTGAGCAAACATAGGTACCAAAAGACCTATAAACCCTTTAAAAATTCAGACAACTAATTTTAATATAAGGTAAACATTGGACAGTTTTTTAGTTATCGGATAGAGTAGGTTTACTTAGACATATAATATTGGATGCACACGACAGACGACGCCAACTTGTGATTCTTTCTATTGGTAAGTACAGAAGGTTATTGCTATTATGTTGTGAAAGTGAAACCACCCTATAAAGGTAAGGCAAACAAAGCATCGGGGGTTACAAGCTCGTCGTTGGTGTCCAGGATCTTGGAGAGGCAGTACCTCCGACGGCCATGAGGAGTTGAGTGACAATATGGTGAGTCCTTACGGGTGGGTGGGGCTGGAGCTTGGAGGCAGGCCGGCCGGGTTGGCTGGCAAATTAGAGTTGCAGCTAGGAAACACCCAACCGGCCGGTTCTAAAAAACCGACTATCGAGCTGGATTCGTTTATATTTCAGGATTTTATCGAGCCGAACCGATGGAGGCACCGGTTGGAATCCGGTCGGACCACCGGTTCGGCTCTGATAACACTGATCGAGAGTAATGCAAGTCCAACTAAGTGAGATCATGCCCCCACGTGCTAAGTTTAATGCATACGTGATACGTCTGAACTCTGATGGCAGGCAGGTAGATCTACCACTTGTAATAAACAATCTTAAACCGGTAGTCACACGCGCAATTGACATCTTCGCTTACCCTAATAATAAACCAAATTAAGTTGACAACGCAGCCTAGGCTGGCTATACATGACAGCTAGCTAGCTGATAATATATCTTTTATCTTAAAGTTAAATCATATTTCGGACCACATATTTAATTGGTTTTAGTACGAGATGTTTCTTTTGAAAACTTTTAGTGCAATGCAATACATATGTACTTTGTAGACTTTAGATTTATTCTTTAGTTGTCCGTTAATTTTTGCCTTAAATGGTATATGTAAATCAAGTTATTTGTCATATACTTTTAATTTTGTTCACTTTAGTTCCTTCCTAATTTTTTTGTTCAATTTAATCCTAAAAAACATAAATCGAACCTAGACTCGATGTACCTAGTCCGAACCTAGGTCCAGCCCAGGGGAACCCGACCCTGTCAGACCTAGTCCGGTTGACCTAGCCACAGGCTATGTTCATCGAGTCTAGTGGTTCGATTTGGGTTTTTTAGGATTAAATTGAACAAAAAAAAGGTTAAGGATGTGTTAGAGAGACTTAAGTGAACAAATTAAAAGTATAGGACAAGTCAGTTAACTTGCACGTGCCATTTAACAACAAAAAATAACGGCCTACTAACGAATAGACCAATAGTATACAAAGTGCAAATGTATAGCACTAAAAATCTACAAAAGGAAACATCTTGTAGCTTAGGGGGTGTTTGGACGAATGTAATGTGAAATGTAATCTCACATTAGGTCTCACTTACATCCACATTACGTTGTTTATTTTGTCAAACCGTGTAATGTGCATTGTAATCACACAGAAATACCAAATTTCAACACCGAAATTTGACAGTCGGTTTCGTCGAGATTGACTTCTCTAAAGTAATCACACCGAAATACCAAATTTCAACAAAACTGAAATCTACGACATCAAGCACTAAATTTCAACATGGTAAAATTTAAGAAACTTTATAGTTTCTTTAACCTGTGTTGAAAACCCAAAATATACATACAAATAACGTGATTCATAGATAACTGACATTTGTTTTCAATGTTCGACATCATCTTTATCGTGTTATTATATTTATTGAGTTTATTAGGTTCTTTATTATTAATTTAAAAAAATATATTAAACCTTTAAAGTACAACCGCTAGATTTGAATCAAACAGTTCGAACCAGAAACAACTCCTATGTTTGATTTTTTTTTTTTTTTTTTTGAGTTTAGGGTTAATTGAGTAGGTCATATTTATCTTGATAAAACTATAGTTATCTGAAAAAGCTGCCGGTAACGTCATAATTTGACCCGCTCTGGGCCGAAATTGAAGCTTTCCAGCCCCAATTGGAGCTCCAGACTCCAGTTGGGATCAAAAGGCATCAAAGATTTCTAGCATTAATTGGAGCCACAAGGGGTCGGTCAGTGTTAGGATGGTGGTCTGTCGGACTAGACTTATGTGGGTAACCATGGTTGGTCCACATTATTTTGTGGCGTGAATATGAATTTTTCACTTTAAGATTAGCATGCATATGAAACTTACATGGAAAGAGAAAGAATATTTGACACTTTAAAAAGAATATTTTTCACTTTTGATAGCACGTATTTTTTTTAGCTCAACTCGGTCGAACTAGATGAGTTCTTGCTAATAGCCCCGCCAGAACTCAGCTAGTTAACAACAAAAACCGATTAACAGTACATAGATAACCAAAAACAGAAACCGAAAGACAACTTTAAAAACTGATTGAAACAAAAGGGTAAACACCAACTGACAAATAGGATGCCTCAAGGTAAATATTAACAGTATAGAGCTAAAAAAATGATTTTAAGCTGTAATCAACCAATTCAGCAATTTGGTCTCATTTGCAAGCAGCGATCAATTAGGTCCTCACTAATTAACAAAAAGAAAGGTAGGCTTGCAATTCACTATATCTTATTATTATTTGATTGATGGTCAATAGAATAGTATCAACCCAAAGAGGTCAGCCTTTTTATTTGTGAGACTTTTCAGCTTCTTCCTTATATTGCAGCTCAATCAAGGCGATTCTATACTCTTGACAAATTTCTTTGCCTACAATTGAAGATAAAAAAAAAGTTCTATAAGTATGACTTACAGTAACCAAAAAAAAAAAAGGATAACTTCAGATTTATAATAATCTGGAAATGTAAGAGAATTGTGATGATTATGGATTAATGTTCGATTAAGTTTTAATAGTCATTACCTGTTCTAAGGTCAAGAACATGATGACATTCCAGGATCCAAGCCTTCCAAAATTAGGGATGAAGCCCTTGTAGAATGCCAATGGCCCCTGTATACATCACATACAAATTTTATATCAGATTATGTAAGAGCATAAATGATGTTGTGTATAAGCACATGTATAACCGTTAAGAAGCTTAATGGACAAATTGCCAAAAAAGGATGAAACTGAATTTAGATTCCAAGTGAGGACTTAAGGATCATACATCGTTCTTCAATGTCTTGACAAAACAGTCAACGAAGCTTGTGTAAGCTGCATCTCCCATCATTCTTGATTTCATCTGGGATAAAGAAAATGAAGAAGAAAATTAATGTGTATTCTATAATGTAGATATAGATGTGAGAAATCGAACATTTAAAAACCAAACATAATGTACATATAGATGTGAGAAACCGAACATTTAAAAACCAAACATTACCTACATCTTTCATGGTAGCAGTCTTAAAAACCAAACATAACCTAACTAGTGAAAATAATCCGAGGCTGCTAATAAACCATTAAAGAAAGAGCTTTTGGTTGAATCATGGATGCATAGACTGAGGAAATTCATCTATAACTATTAAGTCAAACTGTTTGCATTGCAAATAAAGGGGGAACAAGCATATTTGAAATGGCGAAAGCTAAAATATGGTAGATCTTATATGAGGTTGAGGTGTTAGAGTCATTGGATATACAAAAAAAATAGAAGTCATATCTTTCTATAATAAAAATATATATCACATCCTGAATGGTCCTGATTCCAAGTCGAATCTTCAAATCCTCAACCTTAGATAAGCTCTACATTTTTTCAGCATTAAAAAAAAATGAATTCATGAACTACGTTAGCTATGACAGACAACACCTTCAGAAACTAGTGCAGCATTAAATTGAACTAAACGGAATTAAGATGTTATAGTACATTACCACATCAACAGGAGAGCCAACACAAACAGCCACAAAACCTGCCCCCAGACCAGACAGCAGATGAGTGAAGACATTATCTGAGAACCCCGGAATTTTCAAAATTGTCTGCAACCAAAAGCACAGTTAGAAATAGAACCTAAGAATATAGTATAAATTGAATGTTTATAAAGTATTCTAAAACCAGTAAGGTTGTAACTGCACCTGCTTCACTTGATCATAGCTAGCTAATTCAGCGGCATTTATGATAGCATTTCGGGCAACGTTAGGCCCAACTCCAGTCCAAAGAGCCCTTACTCCTTCCTGAGAATTTTGAAAATAACATAAAACAAAAACTTGTTTAACAAAGCTAAAAAATTGATATAGTGAATGTCTCCTATTGGAGTTTAGGTGCACAACCTGCCTAACGATAGTTGAGTAAGCACTAAGTGCTCCAGAGTAGCGTCTGGGCACACCAGGTGCTAGCTTTCCCTCTGACTGAAGCCTAACTTTGACAAGATCAGTTGGGTTTGCCACCATGATACCTAGAGCACCTGTTCAGGGAGAAAAGAAAATGCTTAGGAGTTAATACAGACATTTACCCATAACTTAGTTAGGCAACCTAAGGCATACGATCTGTCGGTTTTTTAAACACCTCATTTATCAAAGCACTCGGTGCCCCACCCTTGATAGTTGCTTACGCAAAGTAAGGCATTAATGAAAACTTAAATATATATTAATTACCAAGAGTACTAGCAAAAACATATACTTTCAAAAAAGGAGAAGATATTTTTTGTTGATGATCATTGAGGTAGCACAGTAGATTCTGATTATAATAAATGCTGAAGACGTTATTAAATGGTGGTTATAGTTTCCTGTAAGCTTACTACTAAAGTGTTTCATCTTTGGGTTTAAGTAGTTATTCTGATTTCAGGAAAATAAAAATTAAGTTTGTGTAACCTAAGTTTGATGAAGCCAGATTGAATTTAATAATTTACAGCTCTTTGACATAAATATGAAATCCTCAATTGTGGATCTTGACCCTTCCAATCTGAAGTAACTCAAAAACAGGATGATCTCAGCCATTTTCTAAACTTTAAGATAGCTACCGATTCTAGACTCGACATAGATAACTGTGACATAGGGTGTCTGAAACATAAACTCACCAGTTGTAAGACCAGCAAGGATTTTCTTAGATAGCGGAACATCTCCAACGAAATTCTCACCCACATACAGATTTTTCACCTAACAAAAAATCACAAATTCAGAGAACAATGGCTAAAGTAAATGCTACATAGCAAACTTAGATTTAATTAAAGTATTGTCAAATGAATCAGATGAACAAAAAAATGATGAACAGAGGAGGAAAACCTACAGGCTCGTAGAGCCCAATTCTGAGCCCTCCAAACAAACACTGTCGATGCAAACCAGGAACAATGCCTTTCCATAAGGCTGCAACACCTTCTTCCCGAGCAATGGTGCCAACCGTCCCAAGCATGCCCCTATACTTCGGCAAGGCCATTCCATCGCCAGCAACGGCCTTCTTCTGCAGCTGAAGCCTCACTTTCGCAGTGTCCAAGGGGATGGTGCAAATCTAGATCACATGCAGCAAGCACCAGTCATCAGAATTCAGATGCTCATCTAATCCAAACACAGTCGAAATATTACTGCTGACCGCAAATGCTAATCCAATTCAATGCATCCAAACGGCGTTGACAGAACGAGAGAAAATATTGTTCGAAACAGCAAAATAAGTAGAAACAACGCAGAAACTACTGAGCTAAGAGCTGAGTCTGACGAAGCAGCAAATGAGGCTAGTTCGGTGATAGATCAAGAGATTACCTCGGCGACACAAGCGGCGAAGGCGCTGCTGGCGAAAGTTCCGGCGAGAGAAATGTCAGACTTCTTCCCGTCCGCCACCATATTTCCAACACCACTACAGAAACGCTACGCCTTCAAATTCTGCAAAGGAATGATCACAACAGCGAATTTAAGGCTCCGATCAACGGAATGTCAAGCAAAACCATAAAGAGAAATCCATCAGACTGGAGAAGAAGAAGAAGAAGAAGCTAACCAAGACGTAAGTGGAGAGCGGAATCTCGGGAAGAGGAATCAAAGAGGGAAAGAGAGAGAAGACGATTGGAGGAATTTGGGAATGGGACTACTCTGCTGCGTCACCTGCCACTGCCATTTGTATTCGACGATTGTGCGTGCGCTGTGGTTGCTTCCTTCTTACCATATTTTTCAACGAGGGTTTTAAAATTTTTAACAATAAATTTTCTATTTTCTTATTTATTATTATTATATTATATTTATTTATATTTTCGCTGTTTCATTTCGCCGCCTACAGTTAGTTTCACTTTCCTTCCAAATAATGTCTTACCAAAACTACCATATTTCTTTCCTAAAAAAAACTACCAAGGAAGATTAAATTAATTTGGAAAGGAGTACAATAAACTACATTCTAGTTGATATTTTGTCAATGCTTTGTTTCTATAATCATTGGTCACAGTGTTTGACAAAGTAAGAAAGTTTATCGAAATAATACAAAAATACCTCTTAAATAACTCATCTTCTATCAACTACATATGTTATTGAATTTTCTTATCTAAATGCATCTATAATCTTGTATCTTCTGTCAATTCTTAATAAATTTATGCAATCGTCAATTATAAAATTTAGTCGAAAAAATGCATAATTTTCATTTACAATCATGTTAATTACAACAAGCGCATCCATCTCAATATGTAAAGAGTCAATATTCAAATTTCGAGCCATAACGAACCCCTCCGGGACAAGTTCATCAAATATATTGTTAGCACATCCACTTCTTTTGCTAAACCTTTTAATCCAAACACCATTTTGACCTCTCCTACATGTTAGGATTGCTTTAGGAAGAACCATTAGTGTTAGTTTAAGCCAATACTTTTCATGTGGTTTCCAAGAAATGTAAATATCTCGGCGAGCCTCTCGTGGTTGTTGGATCTTCGTGTTCCAAATCCGAGTTTAAGCTTGTGTTAGCTTATCAATCTTGATAATTTTGAGATATAATTTTAATATGTGTAGTTATAGCAATTTATTCTCTGTAAAAGTGTGACTTAGACAATCAATAAAACCAGTAGCCGCCATTGCCCGTGGGCGTAGGTCGAATTGACCGAACCACGTAAAATTATTTCTTCTTTATTGCTTTCTTTATTAATCGTTTGTGAGTGTTGAGAGACTCGATTCTTACAAAATTGATCTAGAAAAGAAAGATTGTTAAGTGTACATGTGAGTGAATAGTACCACATCAGATGGTTTAAGAATTGGAACACTATATAAGTTTGATGGGCTACTCTCACTATCACAAATTGGTTTTAATAAGGAACCCCAGTGAGCTTATGTAGTGGGTCTTGGCCCGCTCACTAGATTTTATCTCCTAAAAGCTTGACTATCTGCGCCCGATACCTGCATAAAGGATGAGCCGAGGTTAGTCTGGTGATCCCTTTTTAAAGATTAATTCAGAAATTGACAAAGAAAACTAGAACTAAATTGTAGAATAAATGTAATTGTGTGTAGGAGAGAACATGGAGATGAGTACTTATAGGCTTCTGGATTAATGGACATAAAACGACATGTTTACCTCGAACCACCCCATTAAGGGTCATTAAAACAGTGGGTTTACCTGCGGTTAATACTAGCCTTAACTGGATTTATAAGACTAACTATGATTAGTAGGTCATGAGATAGGTGACCATCACTACGACAAATCATAGAATTAATGACAAAAAAATTATATAGAAATATGTCACATATAATATAGTGACAAAATTTTGGATCGTCATAGAGCGTCACTAATTCCGCCGTCAGTAAAAATCGATTTTATTTGATTGTCACGATGAAATTACTTCTGTCACGACTTTTTTCGTCACAAATTATCATGATATTAGTGATGAATAAAGCAGTCGTCTCTATGATATTTCGTCACTAGTAGGGGTTAATAACCTGTGAGAGGTCTGAAGTTTGACCCTTGTTAATTTGAGAGGTCTGAAGATTGAAATGGTGATAACAAAGGTCTGAAGTTTCGACTTGTAGATAATAGAGGTCTCCGTTAGTTTTTTCCGTTAAAACTGACGGAAGTTGGTCATGTGCATTGCATGTTACCAGAAATAAAATAAAATTCCAAAAATACCCTTCTTGCCATCTCACATGATTGAATGAAAAGACAAAAATGCTCTTAAGGCCACAACCCAACTCCAGCCACCACCACGGCTCCGGCCGGCCACCACCCAACTCCGGCGACCACCACTCACAACTCCGACGACCGCCACCCAACTCCGACGACCGCCACCACGGCCCAAATCGGAGCCACCGGCCCTGATTGGGCCCAAATCGGAGCCACAGAGCTCCGATTCAGAGCTCTGTGGCTCCGATCTGGGGCCACAGAGCTCCAAATCGGAGCTCTGTGGCTCCGATCTGGGGCCATAGAGCTCCGATCGGAGCCACCGAGCTCCGATCGGAGCTTTGTGGCTCCGATTTGGGCCCAATCGGGGCCGGTGGCTCCGATTTGGGCCAAATTGGGGTCGTGGCGGCGGTCGTCGGAGATGGGTGGCGGTCGTCGGAATTGTGAGTGGTGGTCGCCGGAGTGGGTGGTGGCCGGCCGGAGCCGTGATGGTGGCCGGAGTTGGGTTAGGTTTAAATTATGGACAGGGGCATTTTTGTCATTTCATCTTTATATTAATTAAACTTTTTATTAATTCAAATATTACAAAAGGGTATTTTTGACATTTCACACGGTTCTGTTAAATTTGACAGAAAATTTGGACGGAAAACCTAAAAATCACAAAGTCCAAACTTCAGACCTCAGTTATCACCATTTCAATCTTCAGACCTCTCAAATTAACAAGGGCCAAACTTCAGACCTCTCCCAGGTTATTGACCCCACTAGTAGCCATGATATTTGTGTCAAAATCAGACGTCTCTATAACATTTGTGATGATAAAAAATGTCACTCAAAAATTAGTTTAGAATAATATATATTTATATTTATTATCAAAATAAACATCATTTTAGTATTTTACATCATTAATTGCCACACAAAAAGACATTTATAGAATATCATAATTAATATATTCATATATAATGCAATTATTTCATAGTTTAGAACTACTCTCAAGATACGCTCTTGGGGGTGAGAAACTGTTCACAGGACTGGCTCCCGGAGGGCGCAGAATTTGGTCGTATTTTAAAACTACTCTCAAGATATGCTCTTGGGGGCATCAAAACTGTTTGCAGGATAGGCTCCTTGAGGGAACATAATGTGGCTTTTACCTGGTGGTATTTTCTATGTAGGTTGTGTCCTTGGTAAGTCGTCTGAATCTTTACTTGAGTTTTCTTTCTATGATATTTCCTGTTACCTAGGTTTTCTTGAGTGTGGAAGATCACCTTTCGAGGCGATGCTTGTATGGTGCCAACTTAAGACGAGTTCGTACAGGGAGTTGATGCTGTTTTTCCTCTTATGTGACCTCTTCTAGGAGAAGTGGTGCTGCATGTTCTTGTGACCTTCTGCTTCTAATCTCTTCTTTTACACTTAGGTGGACTACCAAGCACTTGTTCGTTTGGTGCCCCCCAAGTTGCTTAGTGGTCACACCGCCTTTCATATTTGGCCGTTAAAGGCCCCTCGTTCATTTTCTTTGTTGGGTACCCCTTATGCTTGGGGCTCCCTAATCTTGTGTTGTATTTGATATGTCTGCTTGTTTGGGTGCGATGGGTGTCCCTTGTAGGACTTACTATTTCTCATGCTTGCTTGTTTCAGTCATAACCATGGTTTGGACAGTGCATTTTGCCTGATGTATCTCTTAGGGTTGGGAGGGAGCGTTTGCTTTGGGTGGGGGTGATTTCTGTTCTATTGGTAACTAGAATGTGGCAGTGTCTGTATCCTAGGGGTTCTTGTAAATTCTTACCCCCATTCCTTGTGTTTTTGAGAAAAAAAACGTTTTTGCGGTGATAATCGAGTAGGAGTAACGTAACTTAGATGGGGGTTGCATTTGGGTTTAATAGCTTTCTCATAGCATGGTGTCTCCAGTTGTTTAACTTGAAGATGTGTTTTAGAATAGTGAATCTGATCCCTGCTCCTTGCTCGGGCATGGGGGGGTCCGATCGGCTGTAAAAAACTTCTTGAAGTGTAGTGGTACTTAGTGTGCTTCATCTTTGCCTTTACATTGGAGTATTTTCCATGCTCATGGGAAGTGTCACATTGGTCATGCTCCTCCCACCTCGAATCTTGATTATGGGCTCCATTTGAGTTAGGACTTGAACTTAAAAAGGATATTTTACTTTAGGTTTGCAGGTGTTGTTCCATGATTTTCCATGGGTTTGCCCCCGTACTGGCTATGCCTTGTTGGATAACTTCATTGGAAGTTGCGTTTGTGTTTCAAGCGCATACATGTCTGAGGTGTTTCGAGCTGACGAGTCCCTCCTTTTTTATTTTGTTGTAACCTTCATTCATCATGTGTTCTGTGTATGACCTTAAAGGCAGGATCTTCCCCTAGTGCCCCCTCTATCGAGGTTTTCCCCTTGATGGGATGTCAGAGGCAAATGTCTTACCATTTCCAGACAAGGTGTTTGATCAGGATGTGCATCTAGTGTAAGGGTTGATTTCGAAACCTTACTTCCCAAGCTTTTGAGTTGTGGATTTGTTTTCCTTAGATCTGAGCCTGAGTTTGGTGTTGATTCCTTGCTCAAATAATGACGCTGATGATTTTGAGTTAGGAGTTACCTCTTCCTTGGTTGATCTTGTAGAACTGTTATCCTGCCCTAAGGCCCCTGATGGGAGGTGTATCTCATTTTTCATATTCTGGTTCTATCTCTTTTGCTAATTTTGTATCTTTAGGGTTTCTTGTTTGGTGTATGACATCAATGGCAGGATTTTCTACCGGTGCCTGTTATGTTAGGACTTGTATTCTTGGTTGCACTCCTTTCTTATGAGATGGTGAAGGAGTGTCCATGACCACTCAAATGCATCGCACTTGGTAGAGGTATGCGCCTAATCTTGAGGGCGCTATCTAAAATCTTCATGTACCTATCTTTGATAAACATGTCATTCATTACATATATAATACAGAGTCCAAAGATCTCCGGTTTAGGATCATATTTTGAGAACAGAAACATGGTCATCTTTTAGATAACCTATCTATCTAGGGAGTTAATTTTTGCAAGGATAATTGCAAGGATACTTGTAAGGATATGTCTTCCATCCTTTATTTCAGCCTCCTTTGTAATGCTGTGTCCCTAATGGGTATGTTGATGTTCTGACCACCCTTACTATTAGGGGTCCCTTGGTATTAGGTATGCAGGACTCTTCCCTAGTATCATCAATAGCTGGGCATGGGGGATGTCTGGCGAATTCCCTTCATGTACTATGATTCTCTTCATGTAAAAACTAGTGATTTCCCCTGTTATGACCAATATATCGCTGTGTGGAACCACTATTTTTTCCATATCTCTCTTTGAAAGCTGGATGATGGTTAGTCATTCTTCCCTTGCTAGGCTTGGGGCCCTTGAAAAGTCCTTAGTGGAAGTGTATTACATTACCTCTGAGGGTGGGCGTTGTCCATGTGATATGGTTTCCCCAATTTTTTGGAGGTATGTGCTCGCGGATGCCCCCTCTTATGCTAATAGGAATGTTTTTGCGAGGAAGGCATGTTGTGACTTGGATTCTGCCCCCCTTGCATATCAACGCCCGATGGTGTCTTCCGACGAACGTAGCACTAAAATTCTTGTTGGAAGGTTGTAGTAGGGGTAGTCCTTTGTGATTCTCATGGTAATTCTTCTATAGGATGTTGGGAGTGCTCAACTTATTTTTGGAAGTGAGCCTTCCATCTTAGTGATATTTTCCTAGAGTCTTGACCTTATAGGTATTCTTTGAGAATGATCAATCTGTTCCTCATGCATTCCTTTGAGGAGCTTAAGCGAACGGTAGTGCCGATCTAACATGTACGAACAAGACAGTTTTTCGGTGGTGGTGTTTTGATCGGTGACGACGCTTTTGTTCGTCAGTGACTTTTAGCCTTGGCGACGTCTCTCTAGGTCGGCAGCGGCGTTTTATGGACTCTTCTAGTAGTCAACCTGTGTATTTATATATTACGGAGCCTGAAGGCATCCGGAAGGATCATTCTTGGAAAACATGATAATTTCAAGTATCAAATATCTACCCCTTTCAGGGAGTTGAATTGTTATACAACTTAATTAAATAAGAGGATATGGGTGTAGGGGTGTTGATGCCCCCTGCCTCCTTGGTAATGTAACTAGCTTCCTCCATTTGTTTGTGTTCATTCCTTCCACTTGAGTAATATAAGGTCACATCCTTGCAAGGCGGACTAGGTAGAGGTGTATCCTCCGTGCACGCTATGTGTGATCTCACCCCGCTGCGTCTGTCCATGAGACTCCCCGTTGTAGTGGCGATGTAGTAACATAATGTGGTACTCTATGAGTCCCATGTTCAAATCCTTATCTTTCCGACTGCTCCTCTATCCCTGGGAGAGGTGTACCGAGGGTTGTCTTGCACGAGGGGTTGGAACTTGTCGCGCTGTATCCTGAGTAGGCGGTTGCCTTGTCGGATTGTCGGGACGATGTCCCTCATTTTGATCTCTTCTTGGAATGTCTCTTGGTGGGGCTTGGTCAGTCGGAGCCACTGATGGTGGTCCGTATCTTCTAAATCTCCTCGCCTCCTAGTATACTATCAATTCATCTATGGCTGACATGATTCCTTCTTTGATTTTCACGATACCCTGTTGGAGGGCGCGAGTGTTGCTCTTTCTCTGGAAACTGCTCTACTTGTTGGTACTGCTCTGCCTGTGGATGTTGCTCCACTTGCGGGTATTGCCTTCCTTTCCTGTTTCTCAAACTTCCCTATAGGCTAATAATTCTTCTAAGGTATTCATGAACCCTGGAGTTACTGTCTGTGCTCCTTGTGAATATATAGGCCTTGGGTTGGTAGTATGAGCGCGGTTTTTGTTTCCTTGTGTTGTTATTCCATATGGATACCCCTGAGAATGTGTTTCATAGATGTACCCTTATGGAGGTGCCGTGTATTGGTATCCCTGGGATGGTACTCTCTGTTGCCCCCCTTGCCCCTGTGGTCTCTAAGCCATGGGGGTCGTGGCAGTGGAGGACTCAGCCCCAGCTGGGCGTGATGATCCTCCCTGGTTGTTTGCCTGAGGTGCTCGTGGGGTTGTCTGTCGCGCAGGGGGTACATGTTACTCCTGTTGGGTATGTTGTCCTGCCGGGGGTACAGGCTGTCTTGGTGGATGGTTAGGCTGCCCTGCTTGATTGTTTGGCTGCCTATTGTCCCCCGGTGGACGGTTGTCCCTAAATGGTATGCTATTCTTCATAGATCTCGTGATAGCTAGGCTTTTTGTTCAAAACCCACGGACGGCGCCAAGTGTTAGATCGTGTCCCTCGGGTCGTCGGGTCTCTGATCCGAGTGGCACTTCTCATGGGTTATTTGCTCTCTTTCTTGATCCGTCTAGCTTGTCTGTCTAATCCGTTCCTTCGCTTCCTGTTGACCTTTACAAACGGCAGTGCCGAGCACGGAGAGGGGGGTGGTGCTCGGTGAACCCTCTCCGATGCTTAAGTAAGTCTGAGTTCTCTAGAGAGATAAAATCCTAGAGAGAAGGTAGAGCTAGGTATGCAAAGATGTAAACTTGTTGGAATGAATGGAACTTGTGGAGTATATATAGGCAACGGTGTCATTAAGGTGGCTTAATGACATTGTTAATCCCTAAATGTACTCAGTTAACACATAATAACAGGATTAAACCCTTAAAGCATGGAGATGTGGGCAAAATTGGCTAAGTGTAGGACGGGTGAAAGGGAGGTCGAGGCCCTTGGGGCCGGGTGGAAAATCCGACCCCCAAGGCCTAAAATCGGGTTAGCTGGCCCAACCCCTCCTAGGAGAGGTTGGGCGAGCCAACCCGGTCTCCCCTAGGGGAGATAGGGTCAAGCCACCCGATATCCCCTAGAGATTGGCTCGTCCGGACCGTTAGCGTTGCGGGTGAAATGTTCGGGTCAAAGTTTCGATTTGCAATCGTAAGTGGGGTGATCAAAATAAGACAATCCGAAGAGAGACGGGTTCGAGTTAGGCGTATATCCATCATATATTATGGCCACTATTAGAACATATATTCTCAATCATTTAGGTAACTAAAATCTATCAATAATATCTTTAACCTATTTAAATATTTAGATATATTTCTATATATTAATGTGAATCTATCATAATGTTCCCAATTATAGATATATTGTTACCTAGAATAAAAATTAAAATATGGTAAACAATATACCTACATGTTTCGGCCGAAATATTGAAATTTGGTGCCTAAGAAATTAAAATATTTACCTTGTAAATCACTTAGGGTTTCGGCATAAACACTAATTTGGGAACAAGTGGTCAAATTTTAAGATCAAATTTTAATAAGATCTACAATCCAATGTTTGATTTTGATAAATATTACATTTTTCTTGAATATCATGAACATCATAATTCCTAAGAACATCATGAAAATTTTGGACCTCCTTAACCATAAAAATTCGAAAATTTAAAATTCCCTTTTTAAAAATTCGGTCAAATGTTTAATTTTCAAGAACACCAATTTATCAAAATCATGAACTCCTAACACAGGCTCTGATACCACTGTTAGATTACAGGGAGTAATCACTACGGAAACTAAAACCATGGTACATGCAAGTAATCGAAATTACACAGTGGAAGATTCACACATACCTCTACAGTAGTCTATAGTCCCAAGATCTTTGCAGGAGGGAGTTCACGATCCTCCGGTCGGCACCAGTAGGGTTTCTTGTGAAGGAAGCCCTACGTGGTATATTCTTCACCGCAAAGCCTCTGATCGATTCTTGGCAAGGGACAGATCTCTGGAGTGTTTGATTGAAAGCAAATTGGCACACCCTTGGTGGATGCTAGGTTCGGCCGAATATGGTGTTCTTGGGGGGGAATGGTTTTCTCTCAAAACACCACTTAAATGGAATTGTGATTAACCCTAATAAAACCCCTAACTCCCTATATATATAGGAGGAGTGAAGTGGACAAAAGTCCACTTTACCCCCACCCATAATTCGGCCGTCCATGCTAGTATAGGGAGGCCCAATTTTGGGCCTCTCATGTCATTTGGGATTTGGGTCTGGCCCAATGTCCTAAAGTGACATGTACCCAATTAACTTAGGTAACATATACATATAATGGGCTTCCATTTACAGCGCCCATCACCATATGCTTACACTTCAGCCCTTGCTTCAACGGCTGAGTAGAGAGACTTCTCGATGAAGTGTACTGGCACTGGTGGGGAATTTCCCAAAGCAAATTTCCTAAGGGCGTCAGCCTCTTGATTGCTTTCTCGAGGGATAGACTCTATTTAGAAATGAGGCATGTCCCGTATGAGTCTTCGTACCTCTTCCGCGTATTTCTTCATGTTTTCTCCTTTGGCGACGTAGGTTCCATTTGTCTCATTGACAATTAATTTAGAGTCGCATCGCACCTTTAAGTTTGTGATTCCCATGCCTTTGGCTATACGAATGCCTGTTAACAGAGCCTCATATTCCGCTTCATTATTGCTAGCTCGAAAGGTCAAGGCCAACACGTACCGGAGTGGCTCTCCATCAGGTGGCGTCAATGCTAATCCCACCCCACATCCCAAGGAGGTGGATGAACCGTTAGTATACAGTAACCACAGCATATTGTCGTTGGCAGTGTTCTCTGGCGTGGCTTTTACATGTTCTTCTTGTGGTAGAACGACAAGTTTTGCATTTGGTGTCCCCGTATTTTCCGCTATAAAGTCGGCCAGCGCTTGGCCCTTAATAGCCTTTCGTGGCTCAAAATGAATGTGAAATTCACATAGTTCCACCGCCCATTTGACCATTCTTCCCGAAATGTCGGACTTCTGTAATACTTGCTTCAGAGGTTGATTGGTAAGTACCGTGGTCTCATGGGCGTGGAAATAAGGTCGTAGCTTTCTTGCCGCTATTAGTAGAGCATATATATACTTCTCGACCATGTAGTTGGCTTCGGCCACGCCAAAAAGCTTGCTAACATAATAGACTGGGATTTGAATGTTGCACGTTTATTTGATGAGTAATGAGCTCACTGCCGCCGAGCTTACACTTAGGTAGAGGAATAAGGGATCCTCGGGTAAAGGTTTTGCCAAGGCGGGAAGTGAGTGGAGGTGCTTCTTCAGCTGTTGGAAGGCTTCTTCACATTCATGCGTCCACTCGAAATTCTTGTTTGCTCTCAAGATTTTAAAGAAAGGGAGGGATTTATCCTCTGATCTTGCCAGGAATCTTCCCAGGGAGGCTAACCTTCCATTGAGACTCTGTACCTCTCTATGGCATGTAGGCGAGGACATTTCTTCTATGGCGGTGAATTTCTCCGGGTTGGCCTCAATCCCTCTCTGGTTGACCATAAAACCCAGAAATTTCCCAGATTGAACATCAAAGCACACTTGGTTAGATTCAATCTTACTTGATGGCGTCTCATGCATGCAAATGCTTCTTCTAGATCTTGGACATGGTCTTGGCCCCTCTTTGTTTTGACCAACATGTCGTCGACATAGGCCTCCATTTTTCTTCCTATCATGGATTTGAAGAACTTGTTGAACATTCGTTGATAAGTGGCCCCAGCGTTAATCAAACCAAAATGCATGACCTTATAGTGGTAGATGTCGCTTTCCGCATAAAAGGCGGTATGGGCCTCATCGTTGGGATGCATTTGTATCTGGTTGTACCCTGAGTATGTGTCCATAAAGCTTAGAAGATCATGCCCTGAAGTGGCGTCTACAAGTTGGTCGATCCTTGGTAAGGGTAGGAATCTTTAGGACATGCTTTGTTGAGATCTCAAAAATACACGCAAATCCTCCATTTTTTTATTGGATTTTCTCACCAAGACTGGGTTGGCGACCCAAGTTTGGAATCCTATTTCTTTTACAAAACCGGCATCGACCAGCTTCCCCACTTCTTAGCGTATCGCCGCCTTTTTCTCTGCTCCCATAGATCTTCTTTTTTGAGTTATAGGTTTCACAACTGGATCTATTCTTAGCTCGTGGGAGATAATATCAGGACTTATTCCTGGAATGTCGCTGGGCTCCCAAGCAAATAGCTCCTTATATTCCCTAAGGAGGGCAGTTATTCTTTTGGCTAATTCTGGCTGTAGAGCAGCTCCAATCTGAACCTTTTTATCGCCCTCCTCCAGGGCGACTTCTACTAACTCCTCCATTGGGGCTGGTCGTCCACCTTCTTCCTGGGGATCTTTGTTTGTCACGATGGACAGGGCTTCCCTTTGATTACATCTTCGGAGGAGATTGACGTAACATTGTCGAGATGCCTTTTGGTCGCCCCACACCTCTCCCATTCCGTGATGAGCGGGGAATCTCATGACTTGATGGGCAGTGGAGGGGACAATGTAATTGGAATTGAGGGCCATCCTTCCCAATATGGCGTTTTAGGCGTTTATTCGGTCGACGACCACGAAACGCACTTTTAACTGCAAGTCCTTCCATCCCTGGCTCAAGATCACAGGGAGTTGTATTGCTCCCAAGGGGTAAGTTGTTCTCTCTGCAAATCCTACCAATGGGGAAGTCATCTTTTGAAGATCTTCCTTTCTGTATCCCATTGCGGTGATAGCCTCGAAGGTGATTACGTCGGCAGAGCTTCCTCCGTCGATAAGTATTCTTTTAACCTCGAAATTTTCTATATGATTTGTGATCACGAGGGCGTCTTCATGGAGCTGTGTCGATCTTGACAAGTCTTCCGAGGAGAAGGTGACTGCCATAGGCTCCAGCGCCCCTGGTCTCTTGAGAGTACCTGCCGTGGAGATGTCTTGAGCCACATAGGCGTCTTGAGCCATGCTCGATTCTCCTTCAGTTGCAAATCCTCCTGACAAGACATTGATGCTGTTTTCTAGGGGTGTTCTCCATCTTCTTCGCTCATTAGAACGATGGCGACGGTGACGTTGGATTTCTTCTTGCATAAATTCTAGTTCTCTCCTGGCGAGGAGGTAGTCTTCGGCGTCATGTCCCTCTTCTCGATGATATTCGCAATAAGGGGCGGAACGATGAACTCTTTTGGCTAAAGAAATTCTTTTAACCTTTGTTGGGTTTGTCGGAATTCCCTCGAAGAAGCTCCTCGTGTAGATGAGCTTTCGCCTCGACTCCGTAGAGGTTCCTGCTGTAGGAGAAGATTTGTTCGTGTTTGCTCTACTCTCACATGGAGACGTGCTCTTTGGATCAGTTCTTCCCAACTTCCACCGGCTCAGTGTACTGAGTAATGGCCAAGGATTGGGATTGGGGTGCCAAACCTCTGAAGAATGCACATATAGCTTCTCCTCCTGAGAGTTCGCCTCCGCTATACGCTCCCTGGAATCGCCTAAGGTAATTTTCCAAGGATTCATTTAACCCCTGGAATATACCTTCGGCTCTCCGTGTTTGGTTTTGCCTTACTCGACTCCTTGGTGGTTCCATTTGATCACCGTTCCCACAGACGGCGCCAAATGTTGGGATCAAAATGACGTGGCCTGAAACTTCTGGTAATGGATTTCGAGATCTCGTCGGTAACTAGCTTCTTTAGGTGTCTATGTCGAGCTCAGGGGTGCTTAGTTTCATTTAGAATGCTTTTGGTAGGAGAGGACCTAAAAAGGGGTGGGGATGACCCCTGATTCCACTCCGAAGCTTTAGTCAGTAATGGAATTTAAGAGAATACTATAAAAGTATGTGAATGTAAGTCTCTAAATAATGAAAGTGCTCCCCTATTTATAGGGGAGAAGTACCAACTTTTTCTATGGCGGCAGCTTGCTTGTGATTGGCTGCTCAGTGGCTGTGGCCGCCTTTCTCTGCTTGCCTATTCAGTGGCGGTGGAATGTCAGTAGGTGACAAGTAGGTCGCCACCTCACCATTCCTTAGGAGGAAGGTTTCCTTGCGGCGGGTGAAGCAGGTGGCTAGTTTCCAGCTGGTGCTCCTTTCTTAAGAGGAAATGTTTCTTCTTAGTGACGGCAAGCAGGTTGCCAGCTGGTACCCTACCTTAAGGGGAAAGGTTTCTTCTTAGTGCCTGAATGTCGACTCGACTTTTTCCTTAAGAGGGAGGGTCTTTATGTGAGCAACATGTCGTCACTTGTTCAGAAGTCGCGATGCTTGTCGACTTCTTTTTATGTTGGTATCGATTATTTGACTTTATGTTCTTAATTCAAATATGACTAGTCGTTGACTTGCCTTTTGAGGGTTTCGACTTCAATGTCGTCGACTCTTGTAAGGTTGCCTCGAATCATATCCAATACACCTCTTCTATGAAAATGTGTATAGTGGTCAGGCTGGACCACTCCTTCAATGAGATGAGTATGGTGGTCGGACTAGACCACTTCTTCAATGAGGGCGGATATTTTCTAATGCGTAGGTGAAATGGTGATCCTCCCATAATGAGGAGAAGGCTAGCCTCATTTTTTTCACACGAGGGGACTCGACTTCATTACTAGTAGATGAGTGGATGCGGCCACTCCTTGTGCGCATCCACTTCTTGTGTGGGGGTGTGGCTCCTCCCCCTAATGAGGGGGAAGAGTGATGCCTAAGTATATTTATGAAATATTTTCTCAGGTGATGTCAATTTACCGCCAAGCCCCTTTTGATGAAGTTACACTTCATTTTCGTGTTAAGTGGGTGCACCCTTTATAATATTCTCGGGTAGGTACACATCAATTGTCATCTCCAGACCAGCTTCTTAATATTGGACATGCAATACGATATGCTCAATTAAATTTGGAACTAATGCTTTGCCCGATAAAATACGGTAATTTCTATCTTTCCAAATATACCAATGTCCATAAGAAATGTTGTTTTTCAAAGGGACTCTTGTAACAGTTCTAGGATCAGTTTTGACATTTTCTTCGAGCTAAAAATTAAGTCTCTTTTAAAAGAACTCAGTAATAGAGGTAGGAATAAATGGAGATGTCAATTATTCAAAAAAATTAAAAATTCTATAAAGCATAAAATTGTAAAAATTATTTAATGCTAATTTTTTAACTTTGGGGGTTTATATGCTTTATATAATATATGTATCATTTTGAATTTTTTAATTGTTTTATTTATATAAACATTGATGTTATTTTAGAATTATACTAGTATAAGGGAATAAGATATATTATAGATAAATATATTTTTGTAATTTTGAAGAAAAAAACTAGATTCCATTCATAGTTTAATGATAAAATTGAAAGAGCTAACAAACTATATATATTAGTAAAAGTTCGTTAGCAATTTACTAAAAAAAATTGTTAGCAAATTGCACGTAAAGTTTGTAATTAACCCAAAATAATAGTTGCCATAAAATGGAGAAGATATGTTTATTTATTAGTTCAATGATTATCATGACAACTAATTGAATAAATGAAATAATAATTTAATAATTGAGTAAAAAATGGAAACCTCTTAAATGGATTAGCGTTACAGCTTGGATGTTCTTACGTCTTGTTTAGCCAGCCAGAAGAGAGATTTAAATATATGCAATTACGTTAAGGATAGGTGCTCCTTTGCCACGTTCTGATTTTAATTATCATTTGAGCTAACACCGAACTGAATTTTGTTTAAATAATGATATATATAATATATTAAATATCCACGTCGACCAAAATTTTCGGTCTAGTGTAGGTAAAGTACACACGTCAAAGGAGATTTGAAAGCTACGTGAATTTCTTGGAAACAACAATAGCGTTAAATCTTTTTGGTTGGGATTACAATTAGAAAAATTTATCAATTCACCATTCTACGAAATTGTAATTTGAAAGCCTACTGAAAATAGACAATTATAAAAATGCCACGTATCACATTTATTGATTGCGGGACGGGACATATAAATCTTTCATCTGTCCCAAGGCGACGCATGTCTGCGTCGTCTAGGGGAACCCGTTTTTTCGAATTCCCCATCCCGCTGCTATTAGCAGAGGGACAAAAGTCATGGACATGAGACAGTTTTGTCTCCTGTCCCAGGCACAGTTACTTTAATTTAAAGTGTCACGCAGTTAATAACTGTGGGATTGAAAGTCTATATATCTGATCACTATGCTCACACTTTCAAACAGAAATATCAAAAATTATATCTGCATTTCTTATCTCAGATTGCAATTAGAAAGTTCGTATACTTGTTCGTCGTCTCAGACTAAGGTAATGTATTAATTATTTACATTATTTATAATCAATATATGCTATAATGCTAAAATATAAGGATTTTGAAAAAATTCCAGGAATACTTAGTTGTTCGAGTACGTACCGACATATCCAAAGTTGTCCTTTGAAACTAAGTAACAAACTGTTCTTTTTGTATAAAGTTTTCATATATTATATAAGAGTCGAAAGTACCGTGCGTATATAAATTATAATGATATATATAGTACGGCTATTATATTAAATATTACTACAAGAGAATATGTACTGTTTTGATGTAATGTTGAAATTCTTAGGAAAGTATAGTTTTTTTAATCTATATTAAGAAATTTGAAAATTAGGATTTTCAACACCGAATAGCCTTCGAGCCCCCTAAAATGCACTATTTGGTAAAAATATCGATTTTTGAAATAGTTTTAATAAATTAGGAAATATTAATACGAATTCTTATCTATTAGGGAAATTATACGCCGCAAACGGACCCGAATTTGGAGTCCGGTAGAATTTATACGATCTTGTCAAACTTTTAAAAAAAATTGATTAATGTTTGAACTTTGAGTTACGATTACCGTTTATTTACAACTTCAAATGAAATGAAACTTTAAATTTATTGCATTTATTATGTAACTAGTTGTTGACTCGCGCGTTGCGTGATATGTATATTTTTAATTAATTGCATATTGTTAAAATTTAAATTTAACATAGATAACTAATTTTACTGATTATTATTATTTGAAATATTGTAGCCATTAGAAAATAAAAATATGAAACACTGCTACACAAATTTAAGGTTTATATAATGTTTAAAATTATACAGTTCTATCTTAATCAAACATCGTACATGCGTAAAGATTTCATGTTCATCTGTTATTTATTTTAGAAAAATAAAATATTTTTTAATAGTTGATTTCATATTTATCGTACACCGTTTAATTTTAGAAGTTACAAATGTTCATATGTAAGTCATGACTTTATTTTAGTTTTGGGATTGAGATATATCTATTTAAAGGATTTATGATTTAATAACTCTCATTAGTTAAATACGTTTATTTATAGAATTATTTTTTTTGCCAATAAATTTAGAACTAAATATAAGTTTTTTGTCATCCAACTAAATATAAATTAGCAAACAGTCATAGTAAATTAAAAAAGAATATATATTATTAAATTAATGTTAACTAATATAATTTAATTATTATTAAGGATCTATATTTTTTTTATTATGATGATAATTTTTTCTGTATGCCTTAATAATTTTGCTATAGAAAATTCATTAGTAAAATTATTTATTTACTTATTGTCTATATTGCAAGTATATTACAACTGATATATTTTTTCTATACATCATAGTTAAGTACATAAAAATAAATTTAAATTCAAATGCAATCTATAAAATGCATACCGCTATTGAGTTTTTGTAGTTAAAAAATTGTTATATGTATGTCATAGCATTTGACATATACTTATTAATAAAATATCATTTTATTGCAAAAATATGTTTCTATATAAATAGTTTATAAGTAAAAAAAAACATGTACAAATATTAGTTGATCAAAAATGAAATATTATAACAAACATATTAGGTTTGAAATTATATTTTTCTTCTTATATTCTATACATATATTTAACTTTAACTAAAATCCATATGTAATGCTATTACAAAAATGATTTTTAGGTAATAAATTATTTTGTTTTAGAGGATAATTAATAATTATTTTAGTAGTAATTATAACGAAACGTACGTACAAAATTGAAACAGTTTCAACTTGCATTTTAGTCACTTGGAGCTATTCTAAGTGCATTGACTTGCCTATATGTCATTGCCATGTTACTAAGAAAAAAAATGTTAATTTATGTGGACAAATAGAATAATTTCATTTAACTATTTAATTGATCTGTTTTAGTACTTGTAAACATTCTATGAATTTCATCAAAATTATATTATATATAGACATATATAATATAGATACAAATATAGACTTTGCATAAAAATGAATATTTTCTTCTTATAATCTATACATATATTTAACTTTAACTTAAATCCATATGTAATGCTATTACAAAAATGATTTTTAGGTAATAAATTATTTTGTTTTAGAGGATAATTATTAATTATTTTAGTAGTAATTATAACGAAACGTACGTACAAAATTGAAACAGTTTCAACTTGCATTTTAGTCGCTTGGAGCTATTCTAAGTAGGGATGGCAACGGGGCGGGTCGGGGCGGGTTTTCGCAGCCCCGGACCCGCCCCGCGGGTCGGCCTGGCTGACCCGGCCCCGGCCAAATGGGCCTTCCGGGTCGGTCGGGTCGGGTCAACAATCCCGCGAGTCGACCCGCGGGGCCCCGACCCGCCCCGTCATATGAACTTTTTTTTTTTTTTTTTTTTTTAGCTTTTCAATATGAAATTTAATTTTTTTTTTGTCAAAATATTACATTATATATAAATTCAAAACATAAATCTAACATCAATCAAATATAAACAACAAACACATCAAATTCATTACAAATACAAATTCAAATCCAAACACCAAATTAACAAATCCTAATAATCTAAATATAAATCTATTTGTAATTTGGTCCATGTTATTTATATAGGTACTATATTAACCATATTTTTTTATTAAATGTTAGATCATTTTAACATAAAAAAATAAAAAAAAAATATTATATATATATGGATTTCGGGGCGGGTCTACGGGGCCCCGGGTCTCTAGACCCGGACCCGCCCCGGACCCGACCCGTGACCCGCGGGTCGGCGGGTCAAAACCGGGTCGGGGCCCCGCGGGTCAGCGGGGCCCCGAGACCCGTTGCCATCCCTAATTCTAAGTGCATTGACTTGCCTACATGTCATTGCCATGTTACTAAGAAAAAAAATGTAAATTTATGTGGACAAATAGAATAATTTCATTTAACTATTTAATTGATCTGTTTTAGTACTTGTAAACATTCTATGAATTTCATCAAAATTATATTATATATAGACATATATAATATAGATACAAATATAGACTTTGCATAAAAATGAATAGTTATATATATGAATAATATATTTTACTTTTAAATTCAATTTTTATGTTTCTAAAATTTTAAAATAAACCAAATATTATATAGGAGTAACACAAAATTATTATTATATATATACAAATATATTCGACGATTCATAAAATATTTAGTACAATCTTTTTCTTTTATTAAATTACTTAATATCATTTAATTGTTTTTATAATGCATTTTAACATTGGGAATTTTTTTTTAGTTGTTCTTTCTTATCTTTATTTATTTATTTATCAAATTTATGGAAGTAATTTTTATTGATTATGTAAGCTAAAATATAAACCAAAATTTAGTGCACTTCTCCAAATTAATTTGTTAGGGTGAAAGTTTTCATTTTTTATTTTGTATGGAGTTCAAAACTCAAATTTACTAACTTGAAAATAAAATGGTTCTTGAAATACAATATGGAGATTTGCTTAATTTCTAGAGTTACATGTGGAGGTGAGATGATGATGTAATTTATCTGAATTTAATATGAACCAATCAAATGTCATGATTTTAACATATATGAAAGATAGAGTTGTGTTAAAAGCTTACTTGTCAAGATTGTATAAGATTTTTCAGAATTATAATATAAAAATAAATATAAATTAAAAAAAATATTAAATTAAATTTAAAATGAATATAAAAATTTATTAATTTATTGCTAACTAATACACTCTAGCTAATTTACTTTTAAGGATTTGTATTGTTTATTGTGATGATAAATTTGTTTCGTATGTGTTAATATTCCTTAAATTTGTTATAAAAATCATTATTAAACTAATTTATTTACCCATTGTCTTAATTGTAAATATATTATAATTGATATAATTTTCTCTTTACATAGTTGAATAAAAAAAAATGTAAAAAGTGAAGTGAAATCTATAAAGTGTACATATGTAATATTATAATATATGTTCATATACTTATTTTTATGAAATATTTTTTTTATTTTTTTTAAACAAATATATACATTAATGAGTTTATATGAAAGAATTGTACAAATATGATATTTTTAATTTTTACTAAAACCAAGGATAATCTTAATAATAACATAGTATTACTACAATGAATTATGAGTAGTAAAATGTTGTATTGTTTTATAGATTATTATTAATTATATAAGTGTTATTGTAATGAAACTTATGAAAAAATCGAAACGGCTTTCAACTTGCATTGTGGTTGCTTGGAGAAATTTGAAGTACATTGATTTGCCTACATGTCATTGACATGTCATTAATGATAGATGTAAGTTTATGTGGACCAATGAAATTACTTCATTTTTCCACGTAACCGGTCAATTTTAGTACTTGTCAAGGTTATGTGAGTCTCATCCAAATTATTTATTATATATAGATTAACAATTTGTAATTTTTTTTTTAATTTCGAAAATTAGGATTTTCAACACTGAATGGCCTTCGAGCCCCCTAAAACGCACTCTTTGCTGGTTGTTCTTCAACTTCTTCTTCCGCTTGTACTTCAACTTCGTCTCCTTCCGGGCGATTTTGTTGGCATTTGGAGAATGGGCCGCGGTAATTGGAAGCCCATTAAATAAGAGTATGATACCTAATGAAATTGGTAACGTCATATTAGGGATTTTGGGATAGGCATAAAATCCCAATTGACATGAGAGGCCCGAAATTGGGCCTCCCACACTCTATAGGTCGGCCGAAATACTTGGGAGGCAAAGTGGAATTTTGTCCACTTTGCTCCTCTTATAAATAGGGAGTGCTAGGGAATTTATTAGAAGCTAATCTCTTCTTCCTTTGTGGTGAGATAGAACGAAATCCCTCCTCCCTAAATACTAGTTTCGGCCGAACCACTTGTGTGTCAAGGAGGTGTCAAATTGTGATCAAGCAATTTACTCTGGAGATCCTGTTAGATTACGGGGAGTAATTACTACGGAAACTTAAACATGGTATGTGCTAGTAATATCAATTACGCAGCGGAAAGTTTACACATACCTCAAGAGTAACCGTAGTCCAAGATCCTTGCTCAAGAGAGTTCGCGATCCTCCGGTCGGGACCCGTAGGGGTTCTTGTTAGAGAAGCTCTACGTGGTGCAGCTCCACAACAAAGCCTCTGATCGATTCTTGGCACGGGGACAGATCTCCGGAGAGTTTGCTCAAAAGAAATTTGGCACACACTAGGTGTTATATGTTTCGGCCGAACCTTGTGGTGTGGGAGGAGGGTTTTTCTCTCTAACACACTCTTGTGAGGGAATTCTGATTAACCCTAAAATTTCCCTAACACCTCTTATTTATAGGAGGAGTAAAGTGGACAAAAGTCCACTTTACCCCACCACAAATATTCGGTCGGCCTATGTATTTGGGGAGGCCCAAGTTTGGGCCTCCCATGTCAATTAGGATTTGGGTCTAGCTCAATTACCCTAATGTGACATTTACCCAAGCTCATAAGGTAAACTGTACATATTATGGCTACCAATTAAGGCGCCCATCACCATATGCTTACAGCTCCCACTCGCCGGAATGGGAGGGTGCCTGTTAATGTATTGTTGTCCAAATCCACATCAACAATTATCCCCTTTGATCTTCTCCATGCTTTAGAATAGTTCATACGAGGTTTGCCGTGCGACCGGCGGATACAACGGGCATCGTGCTACTCATCTGTTAGGAGTATTGTAGCGCCCGCGGAACGTTGATTCCCTTTTCTCTAATAAACATGTTATAAACAACATTTATATATAGTATTGCGCTGTATCCTAGGTCAATTGATAATTCTCCATTTGCCTAGTTTCCACATAGGAACACTTCTCCAAGGCATCCGTACAAGTATTCACAACCTTAAACTAATATCCGGCTGGTGGCCACCTAGTGAATACAAGAATCGGTGAATTACAGGTGAACTTGACCATCCTCATCGCTCATACCCTTAGTCAAACCCAACCGGTTTCCAAGACGTGGTTACTGGGCCTTTTTGTTCAGCACTACGCTCGTACACCGGGAAGCGAGCATTGAGCTTGACCTTAGGTATGAGTTCTGAGTCCATGAGGATACTTCGGGTGCCTCTTCATAAGGCTCCCGGGATCAATCAAACGCTCAAGGTGAAGAATTTTGCGCCTTCCAGAATCACGAGGAATCCTTCCTAGCACAACCGAGCTGTGACCCCGTGGTCGGACGTGGCACGCGTAGTATGAAGCACGCGTTGATAGCATACCTGAACGTGGTTGATAGGAAAGGGATATGTCAATCATGCTATCACAGATTCTCATCTGTCCCAGAATGTGGTTAAATGATGAACGAAGTTCATCACGGCGATATGCGAAACGAAGATCACGTCGAGTTACTTTGAAATTAGATAATAGTCTCGCTTAATCAGGTTTATCCCCCTGACTCTTAGCTATTCTTGTTTGGTTAGAGGCCTCCCTCCACCATAAGACGACCATACCTGTGTGAATAGGTAAGGCCCACATTCGACATAGTTTGTCAGATGATTGCGTCCTCCTACGACTTAGTTTATAGACCGTAAATCTGATGTAATCAAAACATTATGACGTCGAATGATCATAAAATTGGTTTCAATTCTTTCTCTTACAAAATGTAACTTTCTAATATCAAAATGTTATCACAGATACATGTCATTTCTAAAACCTACGCAATCCAAACAGTTTTACATGCTTTTCGAATACCTCCCTGCGTAGTGGTAGTTAATGGGTCCGCAATCATATTATCAGTGGACAAGTATTCCATAGTGATTATATTGTCTTCTACCATAGATTTAGCATAAAAATATTTCACATCGATGTGTTTGGTCCTACTATGGTACTTCAGATTCTTGACTGCCGCAATGGATGCCTGACTGTCAGAGAACACCTTTACAGGTTTACTCTTGACGTCACCATTAAGTAGTGCAGTAAGAAGCCTTTTCAGGCAGACTACTTCCTGTGCGTTCTTAGGAGAGCTACGAATTCTGATTCCATCGTTGACAGTGCGACACAGGTTTGCTTCTTGCTCGTTCATCAATAGCGTCTTTAGAAAGGAGGAACACTCCCCCTTTGGTGGACTTACGATCCGGATCGCCACCATGGTCGACGTCACTGTAACCGGTCAATTCTAACTTCCCGCCCTCATAGCACAGAGCATAGTCGGCAGTACCTTTCAGATAACGAATTATTCGTTTTACAGCCTTTAAATGTTGATAGCCAGGATCTGATTGGAAACGTGTTACTAGGCCCTCGACATAACAGATATCCGGACGGGTGCATTGCATGGCATACATCAAACTACCAACCATGCTTAAAAATTATTCACCCTTCATTTGTTCGCTCTATGCCAGGTTCTGGGGGTCATCACGTTTTGACAGTGCGCACCCAAATACCACCGGCGTATCCATGGGTTTGGCATCCTGTAATTTTAACCTTTTTAACAGCTTGTTAAAATAGGCTTCTTGAGACAGACACATTTCCGGGTAGCCCGATCTCTAGAATTTTAATGCCTAAGATATACATGGCCTCTCCCATGTCTTTCATCTCAAATACAGATGCTAACCAGAACTTTGACTTATTCATGAAACTCATGTCGTTTGCAGCAATGAGTATGTCGTCCACGTATAAGGTTAACATGACATACTTTGACCCGGAGGTCTTATAATACACACATGGATCCTCGTGAAGATTTACGAATCCGTTTCCTACGATTTCCTCGTGGAATCTGCGGTACCATTGCCGAGACGACTGTTTAAGACCGTAGATGGACCTTTGGAGTTCACAAACTTTACGTTCGTTACCAGAAGTAATGAAACCCTCCGGTTGCTCCATGTAGATCTCTTCCTCCAGGTTACCGTGGAGGAATGCGGTCGTAACATCCATTTGGTGCATTTCGGGATAGAGTCTTGCGACCAGGACCATTAGTGGCCCTAACCGTGGTTTTACGCACAGTCAGTGAGTTTCTCTTATCAAAGTCCACTCCGTGAATTGGATAAGTCCTTTCGCAATAAGTCGGGTTGTTCGACCTTTTTCCATCAGTGTTGAGTCTTACTTGAGGGCTCACCTTATCCTTGCGCTCCTGTGGTTAGCAGGTAAATCAACTATATACTATAATGGCTTTCATTTAGGCGATCTCTCTCATTTATTATTTTCCTCCATTTCTCCACTTGAGGTCTTTTCAATGCTTGTCAACAGTTTTTCACCTTACTTAATAGGATACTTGCCTTTGAATCTCGTTAAGGCATTGCGAGTCCCATTTATTAGTCTGATCTTTTCTCCCACTCAGAATAATGCTTCTTATCGTAGCATCATTTCTATTGAGAATGATCCTCCCAATCGGAACAATGCTTCTTATCGGAGCATTGTCTCTATTGGGAACATGAGCAGTGCTAAGACCTTGACTTGCAACATTCCTATGATAAACTCTTGGTCTCGGGGTTTTACTTCCGAGATGCATTCCTTGATCACTAGGATCTGGAACCAAGTATGGTTGGTTCACTCCCACTGGAAACAATGGGTATTTTAGGTAGTTGTGTCATTCCTGGTTTAGCTATATGACCATCAGGTTCAATTTGATTCGTCTCAACAGCAGCAGTGTTTACGTGTGGTAGGGTTTATTCCTCCCACTGGATTTACTATGAAAATGTTCCCATTCTCATTTACCATGTCATTCACTTGTGTTGCTGGTTCAAATCTCTCCCATTCGAATTAAGTGGGACCTGATTGTCATTGTTATTCTGCTCCGTTTTGATCATGACTTTGTTGATTGAAACTGTTCATGCATTTGGAAAATTCACCCTCTTAGTGATGTAACGTATCATGTTTGACCTCGTCACCATTTTATAATTAAGCTGTAAACATGTTTTTTTCTAAGAGTAACAGACGCACTTTTGTCCTAAATACGTGTTTATTGCGCAAATTAATGTCGCATGGTGATATGATTTAACTCATTATCACCTTTTAGCTATAATGGCGACGTACCTAACCGATATTAATGGAACACGGTTTTAAATTTATGTGAATCATCTTTCATCATCCCATAGGGAACCTTTGATAGAATGACTCTAACATTATGTAAATGCAAATTGTGCTTCTTTAAGTGTGTCTTTTAACTTGAATGCCTAGCCTGACTTATCTTTCAAGGCTTACGAAAGGAAAATCATTCAACCGACTTCATCCTTCTTCGTTTGCTAACTTATGTCAGAGATTTATCCCATATCTGAACTGAGCGTTTTAGGTTTTCACCTTATGCGTCAGCTGATACTTTTACAAGGTCGTGGTAGCTTCCGAAGCCTACTTATTACCGATGTAAATGTTACCAATATGTTGTTTCCGAAGGAATACAAAAGCAAATTCAGCACATCATTATTCAAACACTTCATTGTTAAATTCATTTTATGAAAACGATGTGTTCCGTCTATCTAGGTCCACTTGCGCAAGGCGCAATTTACTATGGGGTTTAAACCCTTGGTTAAATCGTTTCATTTCTGAATTTAATTCAATTTAATCCAATCGGTTTCAAACATGATCATCATTACAATTTATTTCATTCAACGGAGTAATAATAAATAAAAAAAGATTTATAACCAATGCGTCGAACAACTAATTAAAAAGATCGAATAGCTTGATGAATGATAATCGATACTATGATCGAGCATTTGTCATATGCTCATAACAAACGTTTCCTTTATTTCAAGGAAGATTATTATTATCATGTATCTTATTCTGAAAATCAAGAAGATGTTCAATCAGCAAAGAAAATAAAGATAAAGTCTTTCATTCAATCTTTAGATCTTCAGGGCAAGTTCCTCAGGTTTGTGCTTGTTCTACTTCTCGGTTCTGTAATCAATAAAGATAAATTGAATTACTCTCGAGTAAGAGGATTCCTAGAAGAACTTATGAGGTTATCATTATTCTTCAGCACGTACCTTGGGAGGGTTTGGTGCAGGCAATGGCAAGGTTTCCTTTCACGCCACACCTAAAACACGTTCGAGTTTCCTCTTTACGTGTCTGTCTTGCCTGCCTTTTCTTGCCTCCGAGTTGCTTTCGCTTGAACTTCTTCTGAGGTTTTGGAGCTAAAGGTTTATTATCCTTAAACTGAAGTCCCTTGCCTTTATTCATGCACTTACCCTTTTGCTTAGCTGGGTTCGAGGATGCAAGAAGCATTTCTGCTCTTGGCTTTTCAGCCTTGAGGCGATCCTCTTCCAGCTCGAGATGAAATCGCACTTTCTCGAGGTCATCGAGTTGAGTGGCATGGGTAAGGTGCATTATCATGCTATTCCAAGAGTCAGGCAAAGATCGAATTACGCATTGGACCTTTGTCGGACCTAAAATCTGACCTATGGCGATTTACGTTTTGAAAACGTGAATTTTGAAAGAGATTCGCCACTAGTAAATAAAGGCTAAGTAGAATCCTAAATTACCTAAAAGAACAACGAATTAAACGCTAGGTCTAAAATCGGTCCACGATCAGAAATTCAAGTTCGGGGGTTCTATTACGAATTAAGAAAAATTATTTTCTAATTACGCCATTTCGGTACTTAGTTATCCTATATTTAAAATTTAAATATGTGTTACCTCGAATTAATCTAATGACACAATAAAAAAAAACTAAATTAATTTTATGCGAAATTATTATCAACGACAAATCTATCAAACATCTAAAACTCCTAATTTGGTTAAAATCTAGACGAAGTTAAACATACTCAAAATCATGATACAATTTAATAATTACATATCATACATGTATATTTACAAAAAAAATGTTATCTAATTAATCTAGACCTAGACTAGTTAATTACATGGTACATGGTACATGGCACAATAATAACGATAAAGATAATAGTAATAATTCAGAAAATTAAATAATTAATAATAATAATAATATTAATTAACAAAAAAAAAACTTTCAACGGGACTACCTGCAGACCAGAGGAGGGCGACGGCCAGCGCAGGTCTGGGATTCCGGTGACCTTCGGCAACGACGACAGCAGCGGCCCGTCGGTCCGGCAAGGTTCGTCACGGCGGTCCGGCAGGCGGGGCAGCGAGCAGCGGCAGGGCGGACAGACTCCGGATCAGATCCAGCAGCAGCGGCGGTAGACGGCTCCGGTCGGCAGGGGACAGTAGATCTCCTCGCAGCAGCGGCAGGCGGCTCCGGCGGCAGGGGCGGGGCGGACTCCGGCGACGTGATGGACTGGGATCTCCGGCACGAGATGGGCGCCGGCGCAGGCAGGCCTCCGGCTACCTATGGTGGTGCGGGACGGGAGTCACGGCAGGGGCTCAAAAAGTAAGATTTCAAAAAAAAAAAAAAAAAAGATAATAATAATATTTTATTCATGTAGTAATTTTCTGTGTGTTTTTTACATAGAATAGGTACCTATTTATAGGTAAATTGACACCCAAAAATTGGAAAATCAATATTCCCTCAATATTCTCCCTATTAAATCCGAAAATATATATATAAATATATATATTATATATTTTCTGATTTATTACATCATATTATTGCATATGTATTGTCCTAATTTAAACTGAGCCTATTTTTGGCAACCCCGTGACCTTCCATATTTAAATAATTCCTTTTTTAAACGCGTTACACATAACATTTTTAACGTGTTATATACGTGTCGCGCGTACCAAAATTAGGTGTTTACAGTTTGCCCCTCTTTGGGCGGACTCCCGTAGAATGCATTCGAGGGGGTTTGTCCAAAGACGAGTAAACACGAATTTTGGCTAGGAAGTATATCTTCTTCCGGGTCTTGAAGTCTCCAAGGTGGCCTTTGGCTTTATTGATGGTGCAAAAAAGTAGAGCATCTGTCGGCGGTGCCCCTGTTGACAGTGCCTCCGTTGGTGTGCAAAAAATAGAACCTCCGTCGGCGGTGCCTCCATTGGTAGCGCAGAAAATAGAACCTCCGTCGGCGGTGCCCCTGTTGGCGGTGCCTCCATTGGTTGTGCAGAAAATAAAGCCTCCAGTGGCGTGCAGAAAAGTAAAGCCTCCAGTGGCATGCGGAAAAGTAAAGCCTCCAGTGGCGTGCAATAAAGTAAAACCTTTGGTGATGATTGGTAACAGAAGACATCTACGTCAGACAGTACCAACAACCTCTGGTGACGCCTCTAGTGGCGAGTGGTAACGGAAAAACCTCTACGTAAGACCGTACCTGAAAACCTCTGGTGATATCTCTGGTAGCGAAAGACCTCTACGTCAGACCGTACCGGAGAACCTTTGGTGATGCCTCTAGTGGCGAGTGGTAATGGAAGACCTCTACGTCAGACCGTACCGGAAAACCTCTGGTGATATCTCGGGTGGCGGAAGACCTCTACGTCAGACCGTACCGGAAAACCTCTGGTGATATCTCTGGTGGCGGAAGACCTCTACGTCAGACCGTATCGGAGACCCTTTGGCGATGCCTCTAGCGGCGTATGTCAGAGAAGAGCCTCTAGTGGCGTCCGTTGGAGAAGTGCCTCTAGTCGCGCGACTTGCGAAGGCTGAATACTAAGGCTTCGTTCGTCGGGATTGACTCTCAGGAAGCTGGGAAACTTCAGATCCTGATTGTCGGTTGTGACTTGTAGGAATAGACTGTAACAGTCCTACTCATCCTTGGATGGCGATTCGCGAGAGCAGACTGTAACCATCCCGCTTGCCGTGAAGTTGACTTTGGAAGGCGCTGTATTGCGCATGAATGTTTGTCCCTAATTTTTGCCTAAATTGTGCATGATGCGACAACCTAGCGGGATCTTTTCTCTTTTTTCTTTTTTCTTTTTTCTTTTTTCTTTTTCTTTTTTCTTTTTTTTTCTTTTTTCTTTTTCTTTTTCTCTCTTTTTTTTGTTGAGAATTTCTCTTTTTTCTCTCCTTTTTCCACGGCCGATTGAGAGATTTTCGACCGTGCCCCTCGGTTTTTTATTTTCTCTCCTTTTGCCATGATTGCAATTTCTGAACTTGCAACCATGCCTCTCATTTCCTGATTTTGCCTAGGCTGCCCTTTCGGGTTTTCAACCTAGCGGAAGCACTCTTTATTTGATAGCTGATTAAACGGTGGCTGTGACCCGTACTTTATTTTCCGCCTCGATGCGGGAGGATTTGTAGCCATTTGGAGGGTGACTGTGACATTTTTCTCACCGTCTTCAATGTTGCGGGAACTCTTTTGATTGTAGCCATTTGGATGGTGGCTGTGACCTTTCATTCCTCGTCTCTGACCCGGGAAACACTCTTTGTATGTAACCATTTTAAGGGTGGCTGTGGCCCTTTCACTTAATATACACCATCGATGTTCCGAGATCGCTCTTTTGACTGTAGCCGTTTAGAGGGACGACTGTGACCCTTTCTTTTACTTTCCCGCCCTCACCGGTTTCGCGAGATCACTCTTTTTGTGTAGCCATTTTAAGGGTGGCTGTGGCCCTTATTCTCCCGCCCTCACAGGGTTTGCGGGGTCACTCTTTTATTTGTAGCCGTTTGGAGAGTGGCTGTGGCCCTTTCACCTATTTCCCGCTTTTGATGTTGCGGGAGCGCTCTTTATCTGTAGCCATTTGAAGGGTGGCTGTGGCCCTTTATTTGTAGCCGTTTTAGGGACGACTGCGACCCTTTTTATCTGTAGTTGATTTAGGGACAACTGTGACCCTTTTATTTCTACACTGCTCTCACAAAATATGCATGAGCACTCTCTTTATTTATATCGGTAGCCAATTAAAGGGCGGCTGTGACCCTAAAAAAATGTTTTTTTGCTTTTTTTTTTTTAGTTGCTTTTTTTTTTTTGCCTTTTTTGCTTGCTTTTTTTTTTTTTTTTTTTTTTTTTTGTTTTTTTTTTTTTGCTTTTTTATTTATTTTTTTAACGAAAATAATCAACAACAATTATGTACATGCCCCTAGTGGCAAATCTGAAATTTCTAATTCAAAACATTTTCTAGAGAAGGACTCAGCTGATTGAGTCAAAATATGCCGATCATGTCGACCACTGAATTAACCCTACGACAATGAATGATATCGGCAATGCTTTCTTCTCTCGGCTTCTCAAGTGCCCTGGCTATTGCTCAATCTCGTCTGGGGATGCCCCACGGTTAGGACTGACGAGTTTAGACTTCGCCGCATGATGAATGTATAACTCGGTTGAGGATCACACATGGATGACGTGGAGTAGTCCGTATTGGGGCACATATATTGTGCGAGATAAATTCGGCAGCCGACACAAGAATGGTTGGCGAGCAAAGGGCTGTGCACGAGATGTGCTCTTCAGGGGCTTTGATTTGGATGATCATCCAAACTGCACAATGATTAAGGAAAAAAAATCAAATTTCAGGGATAAAAATGATCACAATTTTTCTTACCTGGGTGCCCGACATCTTTAATGGAAATTTGTTCCATATGTAAATGGACATGCTGCATGTTCTGAATTTTTTCTCCATCTGGCGATTGTGTTTGATCTGAACGGGAAATGCCCTTTGGATACCATTGACCGGTTAGACCTCCACGTAAAACGGATGTACGGCTCGGTTTGGGGAGGCGCATGTATTCCTTGTATGGAGATTTTGATCACTGGGTGATTTGAATCCTTCATCGGCCGCCTTGACGGGCTTGGTAGTCCATGACTTTATTTTTTGAGTGTTTAGGAACATCGACTCAAGAAAAGACTGAATTCTCAATTGACTTGCATCATTCCTAAAAAAAAAAAAGAACCAATTAAACAAACTCAAATATAGGGATTTATTTATATTGATTAGATCATGACAATATCCCTCTTTCCTATGCGGGGCTCATGATCTTGCCGCGCAAGGAGTACATAACTGAAAATTTTATTCATTGCTAAAAAACGGATGTAACGCTGAGAGGTTTTTCGAGAGAAATCATGTAGACGGGGCCGAAGGGGTGTTGGCGTCAGTCGATGGATCTACGTTAAGAATCAAAAGCTTATGGTCAATGAGATCCTGGATCCTGTGCCTCAGACGCGAGCAATCCTCAGTTGAGTGACGAAATATCCCCATGTGAAACTCACACTTCGAGTTCAGATCATTGTTGGGTACCCTTGAAGTAGTCTTCCAAACCTCAGGGCCAATGAGACCCTGAGTAAGTGCTTTCTGATATACTTCGGCGGCCGATACTGGCAAAGGTGTGAATTTCCTAGACTCCCGCGTCTTGTTTCTAGTCCGGTTTTCAGGTCCACTTTCAATGGGGGTTTGCGGAGCTTGGGTCTGGTAGACTGCACCTACCGTTGCGTCTTTGGATGACCAGTTCTTGGAGCCTCCCTTTTTGGTTATATCCTCTTGTTGACTCCTGGAGGGGTCTTCAAGTTTTCCAGTCCGAATGCCCTGCTCTACCATTTCTCCGGATTTCACCAAATCAGCGAAGTTGGCTGAAACATGCCCTAACAAATGGGAGTAATACGCCCATTTAAGAGTGCCGATGAACATGGACACCGCTTCTGCGTCTTCCAGTGGTGGCCGGACTCCGGCGGCCTTCTCTCTCCACGCCTGCATGTAGTCTCTGAAGGATTGTCCGCCAGTCATCTCCATGCTTTGAAGATCCATGCGAGTCGGAGCAGTGTCCAGATTGAACTTGTATTGGCGAACAAAAGCGTTAGCCATTTCCTCCCAGGTTGAGATATCACCGGCCTTCAAGCTGACAAACCAAACCAAAGCTGCTCCTTTCAAGCTCTCCTGGAACGTCTGGATCAAGAACTTCTCGTACTGCTGATAAGGGGCCATCTTTGCAAGGTAAATCCTCAGGTGGACGATGGGATTTCCTGTGCCATCATACTTCTCAAAATCAGGCACTTTGAACTTCTCTGGTCTTGACATGTCAGGGAACAAGCATAAGTCGGAGTAACCGATGCCCCCGTACTGCTTAAGTCCGGACAGAGCCTTCATCTTTTCCTCCATTATTTTCAAGCGACGATCCTGCTCGGACTCGATGACCGGTGATGATGTAGCCGCATTTGTAACGATTGCACCTCCTTGGTTAACACACCCATTCATTACCGTCGGTTTCGGAAGGACATTCGGCTTTGATTCAGATTGATCAGGAATGACCAAAACAGGGAGTTGGTCATGAGGAGGTTCTACCGTGGCGTCGGGAAGCACGGTTGCAGCTGGCATTGGAGGTCCAGTATTCGCCACAGGTGTTGTGGATGATTCTGGACTCGAGGTCGCTATCAACAAGGCCGGTTTTAGAGTATTGTTGGTTGATCGAGCCTCGAGGAGTTCCATGATGCGCTCCATGTTTGCCGACATGGATGCCATATCCTGATGTATTTTAGCATTAGCCGTCTCGATCTCGGCTATTCATTCCTCTTGTTGCTGGATCTTCTGAGCGTCCTCCATGTTAGTGGTTTGTCGCGTGATGGCCAGTAATACCTGCAGCGAAAAAATGTGATATTCAGAATATGGAACACAGGATATCATGCATGATCATTGTGATAGTAATGTGTCGTTCAACTCATCATCTTTTTTTTAAATGTTTTGTAACTAAAATATGTTTCTAAGACGCTTTACACAACTGCGAAACTTGGTCAAAACGTGTCGAGTGCTTGCCCCAAAATCCGAGCGAAGGTAATGCAATAAGCTTTTTCAAAATGGTTTCACTTTTTACCACATGTTAGGAATTTGGAACGAGCACTTAACTCTGACGTTTCTATTTTGAACGATTGCAGCACTCAACTCTACGCGGTATCTCTAGGATAGTCTCGCTCTGCGTCCATCATGCTGGTCTGAATCTGGTCAAAGCCAGCCTTGAAAAAAGGAAGGGCCGTGATACAAAGGCAATTGCGCAGTTTTCTCACTCTTACCGAAAATGGCGTGTAAAGCGTTTTAGAAACGATGATTTGAATGACACATTTTTTGGGAAAATATGATGCATGCTTGTAACGTAAATTTCCATTAATACGCGTTGTACAATTACATACGGTACAAAAATAAAGATTACATCGAGACCCATGTCCTACACATGAAAAATTCTAGGGGTCGAGAATAATTAGAATAAGAACACACGCAAGTACGCATAGCGGCAGGATCGAAGCTTCAGGCGTGTGTTTTTGCTTTGTTCTACAAGGTAGGCTCCACTGATAGGTTCCCGCCAAGGTGGTTTCCTCACCCCATCATAGGGATCATAGGACCTTCACAAGCGAGTAGAGTTTTTCCGAGCCGTACCGGCGGCCCAGCCGCTCCGGTTGTACCGTACTAAACCTCCGGGGTTCCTAGTTGCCCTGGGTTTTAGGCGTTTTGGTGATTACTCTAAAGTGGTGTGTGTGCGGGTTCAACAAAGAAACATAAGTTAGTAAAATAAAAAGTTCCGCACCTATCACATAAAAACACAAAGTTAGAATAACAGAGTTATACACAAATAAACTAAAAAATGGCAAATAAGAAAATATTCAAAGCCCGAACCCTCTAAGTCTTCCCCAGCAGAGTCGCCAAATTGTCGGACCTAAAATCTGACCTATGGCGATTTACGTTTTGAAAACGCGGATTTTGAAAGAGAGTCGCCACTAGTTAATAAATGCTAACTAGAATCCTAAATTACCTAAACGAACAACGAATTAAACGCTAGGTCTAAAATCGGTCCACGATCAGAAATTCAAGTTCGGGGTTCTATTACGAATTAAGAAAAATTATTTTTTAATTACGCCCTTTCGGTACTTAGTTATCCTATTTGCCAATTTAAAATTTAAATATGTGTTACCTCGAATTAATCTAATGACACAATAAAAAAAAAACTAAATTAATTTTATGCGAAATTATTATCAACGATAAATCTATTAAACATCTAAAACTTCTAATTTGGTTAAAATCTAGACGAAATTAAACATACTCAAAATCATGATACAAGTTAATAATTACATATCATACATGTATATTTACAAAAAAAAAATGTTATCTAATTAATCTAGACCTAGACTAGTTAATTACATGGTACATGGTACATGGCACAATAATAACGATAAAGATAATAGTAATAATTCAGAAAATTAAATAATTAATAATAATAATAATAATAATAATAATAATAATATTAATTAACAAAAAAAAAAAACTTTCAACGGGACTACCTGCAGACCAGAGGAGGGCGACGGCCAGCGCAGGTCTGGGATTCCGGTGACCTTCGGCAACGACGACAGCAGCGGCCCGTCGGTCCGGCAAGGTTCGTCATGGCGGTCCGGCAGGCGGGGCAGCGAGCAGCGGCAGGGCGGACAGACTCCGGATCAGATCCAGCAGCAGCGGCGGCAGACGGCTCCGGTCGGCAGGTGACAGCAGATCTCCTCGCAGCAGCGGCAGGAGGCTCCGGCGGCAGGGGCGGGGCGGACTCCGGCGACGTGATGGACTGGGATCTCCGGCACGAGATGGGCGCCGGCGACCTATGGTGGTGCGGGACAGGAGTCACGGCAGGGGCTCAAAAAATCAGATTTCAAAAAAATATATATATATATAATAATAATAATAATATTTTAATTCATGTAGTAATTTTCTGTGTGTTTTTTACATAGAATAGGTACCTATTTATAGGTAAATTGACACCCAAAAATTGGAAAATCAATATTCCCTAAATATTCTCCCTATTAAATCCGAAAATATATATATATAAATATATATATATATATATATTATATATTTTCTTATTTATTACATCATATTATTGCATATGTATTGTCCTAATTTAAACTGAGCCTATTTTTGGCAACCCCGTGACCTTCCATATTTAAATACTTCCTTTTTTAAACGCGTTACACATAACATTTTTAACGTGTTATATACGTGTCGCGCGTACCAAAATTAGGTGTTTACAACCTTTTGTTCGTCGGTCAGGATTTCTCCTGCCTCCTTGAGTTCAGCAAGCATGTTAGACATATGTATTATACGTTCCTTCATTGTGTGCTTGGGATTCATCTTGTATGAGTATAAATCGATGTTTAACGATTGCTTCTGAGTTGTGGTGTAAACACCAAACTATGCCTTAAGACCGTCCCACAAGTCCATGACAGACTCATAGTTATCATATCCATAGAGTATGTCATCCTCAAGCAGTGACAACAAGGCGGAACGAATTTCCTAGTCCTTTGCATCCCATTCATCATGGAACTTCTTCAGTTCGACCGTAAGGTCTCCCTCCGGCCTAACTTTCTTTGTAGTCAGATGCTCGAAACCTCTCATTTCGGTTTTTACCATCCTTGCGCGCTTATTCCAGATCTTATAATTGTTGCTGTTCAACCTCACCCCCTTATTCATTTGGGAGATGACATTGCTTATCGCAGCCATGACTAACACATCGATGATTATGCAAGAATCTGGGAGACAATAATATTTTGAGAAAGAATTGCATACATCAAATACCTATTAAGATGGAATCCGACAAATAATGATTCCTCAGTCATCTAAACCAAGTGACCACCAGTAAACCAATGGAAGATGGATGTGAAAGAGTTCACACTATCGCTGTCTTCTATCTAATAGATCAGTCTCTTAAAACGGTTTTAATCGCAAATTACCGGAACGGGTATTTTAAAATAAGCATACCCGATCTTGCCTTTCCCAATGCCTTTTTTGTTTTGGAAAATCATTGCGATGAATTCACTCATGCATACATAATTCTACTATCCATGTAAATTATCATATGCCGGTAACATTCATCATACACACCCACACACATGCTTACGCGTCATGCGTCTAATGTTCCGAGGAACTCATGCTTGCATTCATAATTCTACTTACAAGTAAATTATCAAATGTAACTTCATCCTCAACATTCTAGCATACGTGTCAAACATGTACATTCACATCAATCATACATATTTAGCGACTGGTTTTCGGTTTTAAAAATAATTTTAAACATTAGGGGCTGATTTATAATTTATGCTTTTATTCAATTACGCAACCGTCTAGACATGAATCCTAGGCATTTACAACCATCACAGCATGTCTATCCTAGTGCGCACTTCATATATTTAACCAGGGCTCCGCCCACAACATGCAATATCCAGCTAGCTTGACTTAGTCAATTCATCAGTTCTAATCACGCATAAATATATATTGAATAATAAACAATTGCAATTCAGCCCTCTAATTAATCCAGTCCCAAAAAACATGTATCTCTGAGATCCATCCCTATAGTCGAAACAAGACATAAATGTTAGCAACCTTACGAGCACTATGTAGTCCATTTCGAGGTTAAAAAATATTTGGATTTTAAAACTTGACCTCCCTATTTTAATTGACTTGAATTCGGGTTAGAAAACATTGTTCGGTTCAGTCAATTTCATTCCATTTTGGTCTGGTTCGGTTTAGAAAATCTGGTTCGGTCCGAAAAATCCGGTTCGGTTCGGCATAATCTGGTTCGGTTCGACCGGTTTTAATTTTAAAATCTGGTTCGGTCTGAACCGGTCCAATAAAATAGGGTTCGGTTCGGTTCAACACTCAGAACCGGTTCGGTTAGATCCACTTAATTACCCCGGTCCGACCCGACCCGAATAGTTCGAATCGGTTGAGAAAATCCGGTTCGGTTTTATTTCGTCCCGGCTTAACATATTGCACCGGCTTAACATATTGCACCGGCCCAATAGTTAAAATTTAAAAGGTTGAGCCAAAATGTTTACTTGTGGCCCAAGTAGGGTTTTAAAGTCCAGAAGATATTTAACTTGACCACCAAGTAACATTAATTATATAAAATAATTTCCAATACTAATATATGTATATATATCGACACTAATTAAATTTATACATATTTAGTGCCAAGATTCTATCTATAAGACAAAATCAATCAACAATATATATATATATATGTATATATAAAATTTCGGTTTACATATATATAATATATTTTATCTATTGTCAATATTTTTAATAGGGAAACAAATAACTGACAATATATTTTCTCAATCTTTTAGGTAACTAAATCTATCAATAATATCTATAACCCTATTTAAATATTTAGATATATTGATAGTGATATATATTTCTATATATCATTGTGAATATATCTTAATGTTCCCAATTATAGATATATTGTTACCTTAATTAAAAATTAAAATATGGAAAACAATATTATTTTAAAATTTGGCCGAAATTTTATCCTTGGTGACTAAGAATTTAAAAAAAAAAAAAAATACCTTGTAAATTCACTAGGGTTTTCGGCCATAAACATGAAATTGGGAACAAGTGGTCAAATTTTAAGATCAAATTTTAATAAGATCTACTATCCAATGTTTGATTTTGACAAATATTACTTTTTTCACGAAGATCATGAACATTAAATTAACCAAGAACATGAAAATTTCGGACCCATCATAAAAACCCTTAAGAAATTCGAAAAATTTAAATCTTTTTATTTTATATTTTCGGTCCAAAATTAAAAATTTCAAGAACACCAATTTATAAAAATCATGAACTCCTAACACAGGCTCTGATACCACTGTTAGATTACGGGGAGTAATCACTACGGAAACTTAAACATGGTATGTGCTAGTAATATCAATTACGAAGCGGAAAGTTTACACATACCTCAAGAGTAACCATAGTCCAAGATCCTTGCTCATGGGAGTTCGCGATCCTCCGGTCGGGACCTGTAGAGGTTCTTGTTAAAGAAGCCCTACGTGGTGCAGCTCCACAGCAAAGCCTGTGATCAATTCTTGGCACGGGGACAGATCTCTGAATAGTTTTCTCGAAAGCAATTTGGCACACCCAAGGTGTTATATGTTTCGGCCGAACCTTGTGGTGTGGTAGGAAGGTTTTTCTCTCTAAAACACTCTTGTGAGGGAATTATGATTAACCTAAAATTTCTCTAACACCTCTTAATTATAGGAGGAGTAAAGTGGACAAAAGTCCACTTTACCCCACCACAAATATTCGGCCGGCCTATGTATTTGGGGAGGCCCAATTTTGGGCCTCCAATGTCAATTGAGATTTGGGTCTAGCCCAATTACCCTAATGTGACATTTACCCAAGTTCATATGGTAAACGATACATATTATGGGCTACCAATTATGACGCCCATCACCATATGCTTACAGATCCATACCCGCTAAAGAATCGACAGAGGCTTTGCTGTGGAGACCAATCCGCGTAGGGCTTCCTTAGCCAGAACATCTACGGGAACCGTTCGGCGGATCGAGAACTCCCCTCACTAATTATGGGACTACAAAAAGCGTTGTAGGTATGTGTGTAAGCATATGGTGACAGGCGCCGTAAATGGAAGCCCATTATATGTATATGTTACCTAAGTTTATTAGGTACATGTCACATTAGGACATTGGGCCAGACCTAAATCCCAATTGACATGGGATGCCCAAAATTAGGCCTCCCTTATACATAGGCCAGCCGAAATAGTAGTGAGGGGTAAAGTGGACTTTTGTCCACTTTACTCCTCCTATATATATGGGGTGTTAGGGTTTTATTAGGTTAATCATTAATCCTTCCTTGGAGTGTTTTAGAGAGAAAAACTCTCCTCCACATAACACCTACACTTCGGTCGAACCACACATACACCAAGGGTGTGCCAATTTGCCTTTGAGCAAACACTCCGAAGATCCGTCCCTTGGCAAGAATCGATCTGAGGCTTTACTGTGGAGAATATACCGCGTAGGGCTTCCTTAACAAGAACCTTTACGGATGCCGACCGGAGGTCCGTGAACTCCCTGCTACAAGGATCTTGGGACTACGGACATTTGAGGTATGTGCGAATCTTCCGCTACGTAATATCGATTACTAGCATGTACCATGTTTATAGTATCCGTAGTGATTACTCCCCGTAATCTAACAGTGGTATCAGAGACTGTGTTAAGAGTTCATGATTTTGATAAATTGGTGTTCTTGAAATTTTAGAATTTGGACCAAAAATTTTAATACATAAATTTTAAAATTTTTGAATTTTTACATGGTAATAGTCTGAAATTTTCTTGATGTTCTTAGGAAATTTGATGTTCATGATCTTCAAGAAAAATGTGATATTTATCAAAATCGAACATTGGATTGCAGATCTTATTAAAATTTGATCTTAAATTTTGACAACTTGTTTCCAGTATGGTGTTTTTGGCAGAAACCCTAAGTAAATCACAAAGTAAATTTTTTAATTTCTTAGGCACCAAGAAAGTGTATTTCGGCCGAACCTGTAAAAAAAATATTGTTTACCATATTTTAACTTTTATTCTAGGTAACAATATATCTATAATTGGAAACAGTATGATAGATTCACATTAATATATAGAAATATATAATTATCAATATATCTAAATATTTAATAGGGTTAAAGATATTGTTGATAGATTTAGTTTCCTAAAAGATTAAGAAAATATATTGTCAATATATATGTTTCCCTATTTAAGATATTGACAATAAATAAAATATATATTTATATGTGGTATCCAAATTTTACATATATATATATTGTTAATTGATTTAGTCTTAAAGATAGAATATTGAAAATAAATATATATATGTTATAATTATTGGCCGATATATATATAATATTGGAAATTATTTTATATAGTTAACGTTACTTGGTGGCTAAATTAAATATTTTTAATGGACTTCAAAACCTTACTTAGGCCACAAGTGAACATTTCGGCCCAAACTTTATGGTTTTAATTATTGGGCCAGTCCAATATGTGAAACCGGGACGAACTGAACCGAACCGGGTTTTCTCAATCGGTTCGACCTAGTTGGGTCGGGTCAGACTGGGGTAACTAAGTGGATCTAACCGAATCGGTTTTGTGTGTTGAACCGAACTGAACCCTATTTTTATTGAATCGAACCAGATTTTAAAATTAGAACCAGACCGAACCGGATTTTTACCGGACCAGACCGGATTTTCTGGACCGAACCAAACCGGACCGAAATTGACTGAACCGAACCGTATTTTCAAAACCGAATTCAAGTCAATTAAAATAGGGATGTCAAGTTTTAAAATCCAAATGTTTTTGAACCTTAATAGGCCTACACAGTGCTCAAAGGTTTAGTATTATTTACATAGCGGTGAAACCCTTATGCCTTGTTTCGATTATGGGGATGGATCTCGAAGATACATGTTTTTTGGACTGGATTAATTAGTGGGGTGAATTGCAATTGTTTATTATTCAATATATATTTATGCATGATTAGAAGTTTTTGTCTTGACTGAGTCAAGCTAGCTGGATATTGCATTTTATGGGCAGAGCCCTGGTTAAATATATGGAATGCGCACTAGGATAGACATGATGTGATGGTTGGAAATGCCTATTCATATCTAGAAGTTTGCAGCATGAATTGCAAATCAGCCCCTAATGTTTAAAATTATTTTAAAATTGAAAACCAGACGCCAAATATGTATGATTGATGTGGAAGTTTCATGTTTGACACGTTAGCTAGAATGTTGAGGATGTAGCCGCATTTGATAATTACTTGTAAGTAGAATTATATATGCAAGCATGAGTTCCTCGGAACATTAGTCTCATGACGCGTAAGCATGAGTGTGGTTTGTGTGATGAATGTTACTAGCGTATGATAATTTACATTAATGGTAGAATTATATATGCATGAGTGAATTCATCGGAATATTTTTCCAAAATAAAAAGGGCCTTGGGAAAGCCAAGATCAGGTATGCTTGTTTTAAAATTCCCGTTCCGGTAATTTGTGATTAAAACCGTTTTAAAAGACTGGTCTATTGGATAGAAGACGACGGTTGTGAACTCTTTCACAGCCATCTTCCAGTGGTTTACTGGTGGTCGGTTTGTTCAAGTGACTGAGGAATCGTTACTAGTCGCATTCTATCCTAATAGATATCCGATGTATGCAATTCTTTCATAAAATGTTATTGTCTCCTTGATTTTGCATAATCATCAACGTGTTAGTATGAATTGGTTGAATTAGTGCGATTCGATATTCCTCGCAATCTTGATGGTATGAATCATGATGAATAAAGGGAGTACGTATTAGACTCTCTACTACGATTCCGAAATGTGGAGAGGACAACTACGGATGAATATAGTAGTCTATATGAGAGACGAATGTAATAATTTGTTTCACCAAGAATATGAGTAGGTTATTTGATGATCTGAACGCATATGTGGTAAAGGGGTTGAAGAAGACTTCAATTGCAACTAGGCAATGTTGCAGCTTCGTATCTCTTTGTATCCGCCTCAGTGGAAGAAAGGATGCAAAAGCTAAAACATTTCGGTTGAACATGATGGTCTTCTCTCTTTTCATGGATGTTGGCGTTAAACCCGCATCGGATCTTCAGAATGAAAGGTCAACATGAAAAAGATGTATATGGTTGTCTGATGTTGACAAGACTCAATGAGTTTGAGCCTAATCAAGTACAGTAACCACACCAGTAAAAAGGGAAACCTTCTCTGCTCACCATACTGAGTTCGAAAGAAGTCAACCACGATCCGCATATCATAGAGAGAACTGGACCATAAAGATCTTATACGATCCGGTGGGTTAAACCATGTTGATAAAGTGCGTCTCAAGTACGCCTCGTAGGTCATGTGTATGAAGTGGTAAAATGCTTTATACAGACACATATCATTTGACGTGATTCATTCATGAATTTACTCAGAAGTGATGTTCAACATGGCTTAATGTTCTTAACTATCTATGCAACAATCATGGATCAAATACGCGATCTTCAGATCAAGAACCCTACCAATGTCATTTATCGTTCGTTTGAGTTACTAAAATTTTGGTTATTTTAAGATTCGGATTTATTGAATAAAGTAGTTTCCGTTCGATTCGAAAAGTGATCTACTTGTCAGAATTAATCGACCCGGTTAAACAGGATCGATTCGAAACGAAATTTCGGCCAGGTTAAAGTGGTTGAATAAAACGAAACGATTCACGTACTCCGTCATCTCAGTCGGGACAACTGAACATACACATCGATTGGGTAGCCATATCGAAAGATTTAGTATTTCTTTAATTATTAGTACTCTATTGAATGAAATAATTAGTAATGATGATCATGTGCGAAAACGATTGGATTAAATTAAATTAAATTCAGAAATGAAAGGATTTAACCTAGGGTTAAAATCCGGTAAATAGTGCTACGCGCATGTGGACCTCGAAAGACGGAACACAACGTTTCAAATTATGATTTAAATGATTAAGTGCTGAATTTACGTTTGCATTCCTTCGGAAACAACTTATTGATAACGTTTACATCGGTAAGAAGTATGCTTCGAAAGCTACCACGACCTTGTAAAAGTATCAACTGACGCATAAGGTGAAAACCCAAAATGCTCAGTTCGGAGATGGGATAAAATCTGTGAGATAAGTTTGCAAACGAATAAGGATGAAGTCGGTTTTAACGATTTTCCTTCCATACGCCTTGAACGATAAGTCAGGTTAGGCATTTAAATCAAATGACACACTTTAAGAAGCACAGTTCGTAAACATAATGTTGGAGTCATTCTATCAGACGTTCCCTATGGGATGAAGAAAGATGATTCACATATATGTAAAACTGTGTTCCAATAAAATCGTTAAGACACGTCGCCATAATAGTCGAAGAATGATAATGAGTTAAATCATATCACCATGCGACATTAATTTGCGTATTAAACACGTATTTAGGCCAAGAGTACGTTAAATACTCATAGAAAATACATGTTTACAGCTTGAGCAAATGGTGTCGTGGTCGAACATGAGACATTACATACTTGAGGGCGAATTTTCCAATGCATGGACAGTTTCAACCTATGTAGTCTTGATCAAACCGGAGCAGGATAACACTAGCAATTAGGTCCCACTTAATTCGAGTGGGAGGGATATTTGAACCGGAAACTCAAGTGAATGACATGGTAAATGATAATGGAAAAATTTTCATAGTAAATCCAGTGGGAGGAATAAACATTACCACATGAGATCACTGTTGCCGCAGAGACGAATCAAATAGAACCTGATAGTCATATTGCTTAACCAGGAATGCCACAACTGCCTAGACGACCCATTGTTTCCAGTGGGAGTGATCCGACCAACTTGGTTCTTGGTCCTAGTGATCAAGGAATTCATCTCGGAAATAAAACATCGAGACCAAGAGATCGTCCAAAGAAAGTTGTAGGTCAAGGTTAAAGCACTGCTCTTGTTCCCAATGGAAGTGATGCTCCGATAAGAGGCATTATTCCGAGTGGGAGATACGTCTAGACTAAAGATGGAATTATAAAGCCTAGACGAAAGTCAAAGGCATCGATCCCATCGAGTAGGGTGATAACCTCACTCTAACAACTGTTAGTGAGCATTGGAAAGACCTCAAGTGGAGAAATGGAGGAATAAAATAAAAGAGAGAGATCGCCTAAATGAAAGCCATTATAGTCTATAGTTGATTTACCTGCTAACCACAAGGGCACAAGGATACGGTGAGTCCTGAAAGAAGGCTCACCACTGATGGAAAATGTCAAGTGGTACAAAACCCCGACTTGTTGCGAAAGGATATACCCAATTTAACAAAGTGGACTTTGACGAAACACACTCACCGACTGTGGGTAAAACCACGGTTAGGGCCAGTCATGGTCCTGGTCGTAAGTCTCAATCTCGAGCTTTACCAAATGGATGTTAAGACCACATTCCTCCATGGAAACCTGGAGGAAGAGATCTACATGGAGCAACCGGAGGGTTTCATTACTCCTGGTAACGAACGTACAATTTGTAAACTCCAAAGGTCTATCTACGTCTTAAAAATTCATCTAGGCAATGGTACCGCAGATTCCACGAGGAAATCGTAGGAAACGGATTCGTGAATCTGCACGAGGATCCGTGCGTGTATTATAAGACCTCCGGGTCTAAGTATGTCATCTTAACCTTATACGTGGACGACATACTCATTGCCGCAAATGACGTGAGTTTTATGAACAAGTCAAAGTCCTGGTTAGCATCTGTATTTGAGATGAAAGACATGGGAGAAGCCACGTACATCTTAGGCATTAAAATTGCTAGAGATCGGGCTACCCGAAAATAATTTCTATCTCAAGAAGCTTATATCAACAAACTGTTGAAAAGATTCAGATTACATGATGCCAAACCCGTGGATACGCCGGTGGTGTTTGGGTGCGCACTATCAAAAGGTGACGGCCCCAAGAACCTGGCAGAGCGTGAACAGCTGAAGGGTGCAGAGTATATAAGCATGGTTGGTAGTTTGATGTAGGCCATGCAATGCACCCGTCCGGATATTTTTAACGCCGTTGGCCTAGTAGCACATTTCCAATCAGATCCTGGCAATCAACATTTAAAAGGCTGTAAAACGAATAATTCGTTATCTGAAAGGTACTGCCGACTACGACTGTGCTATGAGGGCGAAGTTAGAATTGACCGGATACAGTGACGAAGACCATGGTGGCGATCCGGATGTTCGTAAGTCCGCCACATGGGGAGTCTTTCTCCTCGCTAAAGCCGCCATTTCATGGACGAGCAAGAAGCAAACCTGTGTCGCGCTGTCAACGATGGAATCAGAATTCGTAGCCCTCTCCAAGAACGCACAGGAAGCAGTTTGGCTGAAAAGGCTTCTTACAGCGCTGCTTGATGACGACGTCAGGAGTAAACTTGTGAAGGTGTTCTCTGACAGTCAGGCAGCCATTGCGGCAGTAAAGAATCTGAAGTACCATAGTAGGACCAAACAAATTGAGGAGAAATATTTTTATGCTAAATCTATGGTAGAAGATAATACAATCACTTTGGAATACCTGTCCACTGATAACATGGTTGCGGACCCATTAACTAAACCACTACGCATGGAGATATTCAAAAGGCACGTAAAACTGCAAAAAATGCAACTGAGTTTATGATCAATCGACGTCATAATGTTTTGATTACATCAGATTTACGGTCTATAAACTAAGTCGTAGGAGGACGCAATCCTCTGCCAAACTATGTCGAATGTGGGCCTTACCTCGTCACACAGGTACGGTCGTCTTGTAGTGGAGGAGGCCTCTACTAAGCAAGACTTGCTAAGAGTCAGGGGGATAAACCTGATTAGGTATGCTATCGACGTGTGCTTCATACTACGCGTGCTATGTTCGACCACGGGGTCACAGCTCGGTTGTGCTAGATAAAATCCTCGTGATTCTAACGAGCGCAAACTTCTTCACCTAGAGCGTTTGATTGATCGCGGGAGCCTTATGAAGAGGCACCCAAAGTATCCTCACGGACTCGATACTCATATCTAAGGTCAGGCTCAATGTTCGCTTCCCGGCGTACGAGCGTAGTGCTGAACAAAAAGGCCCAGTGACCACGTCTTTGGAAACCGGTTGGGTTTGATTAAGGATATGAGCGATGGGGACGGTCAAGTTCACCTGTATTTCACCAACTCTTGTATTCACTAGGTGGCCACCAACCGGGTATTAGTTGAAGGTTGTGAATACTTGTACGGATGTCTTGGAGAAGTGTTCCTATGTGGAAACTAGGCAAAAGGAGAATTATCAGTTGACCTAGGATATGCGACACTATAAATTGTTTATAATAGGTTGATTGGAGAAAAGGGAATCAACGTTCCGCGGGCGCTACAACATTCCTAACAGATGAGTAGCACGATGGCCGTTGTGTCCGCCGGTCGCACGACAAACCTCGTATGAACTATTCGGAAGCAAGGACGAGATCGAAGGAGTGAAATGTTGATGCATATATGGACGACAATAGATTAACAGGCACCCTCCCATTCTGGCGAGTGGGAGCTGTAAGCATATGGTGATGGGCGCCGTAAATGGACATTGGGCATTGGGCCAGACCCAAATCCCAAATGACATGCGAGGCCCAAAATTGGACCTCCTTTATACATAGGCCCAAAATTGGACCTCATTTATCGACGTCATAATGTTTTGATTACATCAAATTTTCGGTCTATAAACTAAGTCGTAGGAGGACTCAATCCTCTGCCAAAACTATGTCGAATGTGGGCCTTACCTCGTCACACGGGTACAGTCGTCTTGCGGTGGAGGGAGGCCTCTACTAAGAAGGCTAGATAAGAATCAGGGGGATAAACCTGATTACGCAAACGATCATCTAGTCTCGAAGTAACTCGACATGATCTTCGTTTTGCAGATCGCCTCGATGAACTTCGTTCGTCATTAATCCACATTCTGGGCCAGATGAAAATCTGCGATAGCATGATTTGACATATCCCATTCCTTTGAACTTAAACGTTCAGGTATGCTATCTACGCATGCTTCATACTACACGTGCCACGTTCGACCACGGGGTCACAGCTCGGTTGTGCTAGGAAAGAATCCTCGTGATTCTGGCGGGCGAAAACTTCTTCACCTCGGGCGTGTGATTGATCCCGGGAGCCTTATGAAGAGGCACCCGAAGTATCCTTATGTGCTCAGAACTCATACCTAAGGTCAGGCTTAATGCTCGCTTCCCGACGTACGAGCGTAGTGTTGAACAAAAAGGCCTAGTGACCACGTATTTGGAAACCAGTTGGGTTTGACTAAGGGTATTAGCGACGGGGATGGTCAAGTTTACTTGTAATTCACTGATTCTTGTACGGATGCCTTGGAGAAGTGTTCCTAAGTGGAAGCTAGGCAAATGTAGAATTATCAATTGACCTAGGATACAATGCGACACTATATAAATGTTGTTTATAACAGGTTGATTGGAGAAAAGGGAATCAACGTTCCGCGGGCGCTAAAACTCTCCTAACAGATGAGTAGCGCGATGGACGTCGTGTCCGCCGGTCGCACGGAAAACCTCGTATGAACTATTCGGAAGCAAAGGACTAGATCGAAGGAGTGAAATGTTGATGCAGATTTGGACAACAATACACTAACAAGCACCCTCCCATTCCGGAGAGTGGGAGCTGTAAGCATATGGTGATGGGTGCCGTAAATGGTAGCCCATTATATGTATAGGTTACCTAAGTAAATTGGGTATATGTCATATTAGGACACTGGGCCAGACCCAATTCCCAATTGACACGAGAGGCCCAAAATTGGGCCTCCCTATACTATCTATGGCCGGCCGAAATTAGGGTGGAAGTAAAGTAGACTTTTGTCCACTTTACTCTTCCTATATATATTGGGATTTAGGGGTTTTATTAGTGTTAATCACAAATCCCTTTAAGTGGTGTTTTGAGAGAAAACCATTCCCCCAGAAACACCTACATCGACCGAACCTAGCATTCACCAAGGGTGTGCCAATTTTCTTTCTAGCAAACACTCCAGAGATCTGTCACTTGCCAAGAATTGATCAGAGGCTTTGTTGTGGAGATTATACCACGTAGGGCTTCCTTCACAAGAACCCCTACGGGTGCCGACCGGAGGATCGTGAACTCCCTCCTGCAAGGATCTTGTGTCTACGGACAACTGTAAAGGTATGGGCGAATCTTCCGCTGCGTATTTCGATTACTAGCATGTACCATGATTTAGTTTCCGTAGTGATTACTCCCCGTAATCTAACACTGGTATCAGAACCTGTGTTAGGAGTTCATGATTTTGATAAATTGGTATTCTTGAAAATTTTATAATTTTGTATCGAAATTTTTAAAAGAGGATTTTATTCACATCCATCATACACATTTGGTGACTGGTTTTCGATTTTAAAATAAATTTAAACATTAGGGACTGATTTGCAATTCATTCTTATATTCAATCACGCAACATTCTAAACATGAATCCTAGGCATTTCCAACCATCACAGCATGTCTATTCTAGTGCGCATTCCATATATTTAACCAGGGCTCAACCCATAATATGCAATATCCAGCTAGCTTGACTCAGTCAAGACAACATTTCTAATCATGCATAAATATATATTGAATAATAAACAATTGCAATTCAGTACACTAATTTAACAAGTCCCAAAACATGTATCTCCGAGATCCATCCCCATAATTGAAACAAGGCATAAAGGTTAACAAACCTTGAGCACTGTGTAAGCCTATTAAGGTTCAAAACATTTGGATTTTAAAACTTGACCTTCCTATTTTAATTGACTTGAATTTGGTTTTAAAAATACGGTTCGTCGGTCAGTTTCGGTTCGGTTTGGTCCGGTTCGGTCTAGAAAATCCGTTTCGATTCGGTCCAGTTTTAATTTTGAAATATGGTTCGGTCTGAACCGGTCCAATAAAAATAGAGTTCGGTTCAGCACTCAAAACTGGTATGGTTAGATCAACTTAGTTACCCCGGTCCGATCCGACCTGATTAGGTCGAACCGATTGAGAAAATCCGGTTCGGTTTTATTTCGTCCCGTTTTGACATATTGGACCGGCCCAATAATTAAACTACAAAAGGTTGGGCCGAAATGTTTACTTGTGGCCCAAGTAGGGTTTTAAAGTCCAAAAATATTTAACTTAGCCACCAAGTAACATTAACTATATAAAATAATTTACAATATTAAATATATATATATTTCGGCCAATATGTGAACATATATATATTTATTGCCAAGAATCTATCTCTAAGATTAAATCAATCAACAATATATATATATATATATATATATATATATATGTAAATTTCGGCTATCCACATATAAATATATATTTTATTTATTGTCAATATCTTAAATAGGGAAACATATATTAAAAATATATTTTCTCAATATTTTAGGTAGAGAGAGAGAGTGGACATTCAAACCAGTTTTTATCGGTTTGTAAAAATGCCTCTGAGGGTTTCCTCTCGGAGTTCTCCCCATTATCACCCTCGTCGGAACCCTAGAGACCTTCTCCCCCACGCTTCTGTCATTTCTATTGGGATTTCTTTCTGATTTCCCTATCCTTTCACCTTCTGCCGTATCACAGTCACCATCCTTTGTAATTCCAAGGTTTTCAATCATGATTTTCGACTTCCAAGGAAACCCCCACCATGCCCGTCTGCCACCTGGCATTACTTGCCTTGGCCACCGCCTGGACTGCCCAATCGTCTTCGGATTTTGCCTTTCCCCTGCAAGCTACCTTGGGATTTCACTGGACTCTTGGATGACGTGGGGACTCTTTTGCATCGAGACGTGTTGCGTTGGCGCCATTTCCCTGCCATCCTTCCTCCTTCTCTGGCACGACTGCCCCTTTATCTTCGTCATCCACACTTCTTTCCTTCCATACTGATCTCCTCTCAGTACGTGAGGAAAGCGACCTGTCCTAACAAAATTCTTCCAATCTGTTTTTTCTGCTTCCTAGGGTTTTCAATGACGTCTGTTGTTGATTACTCTAAAGTGCTTGTTGGTCGGATGTTCTCGCTCCGACGGGAGAGAGAAACTTCAATCAAAACCCTGGTGGAGGAGCAATGGAGGACTTCCTCAGTGGCTGAGTTTGAAAGGAGGGAGGACAATCTTTGGACGTTTTCGTTCGCCACCACCAAGGACTTGAACGTTGTTTACCTTAACAGTCCCTTCACTGTCGATGGAGGCCTCTTGGTGCTGTTTCCTTGCCTGGACAACCATATACCTTACTCCATTTCTTTCTCCAAAGTTCCGATCTGGATGGAGGTGAGGAAGGTTCCTTCCTCTTTGATGTCGAGGGATGTCATCTCTAATGCTTTGTCCTTGGTGGGGGATATTCTTTTTCTGGAGCTCGACGAGAATAGGCCCCTCTCAGTTGCCTTCCCCAGAGCTAGGGTTTTGATGGACTTGGAGCAGCCAGCGATCCCAGGTCTGTGGTTGCTTCACGGAGAGGAAGCTGCTTTCAAGGTGCTTTTCACTTACCGGAATGGTATGCCATGCAAGCGTTGTGGCCGTTTGGGACATCACCAGGACTTCTGCAATATTCCGGAGAGGGTTTTTTCTCGGCAACTTGAGGAAATGATGGATCGTATTGACGCACATCCAGGTGTTCGTGCCATTAGGGATAATTTAGTAGCCATCTACTCGATTAAGAACAAAGGCTCAGGTGTTTTGTTGCGGTGGATGCCTTGGTTTGAGGATGATATCTTTAATAGCCCGGGAGGCTCGGAAAGAAGACGTCGGGAGGAGCTGCGTCAGGCTGAAATGGAAGTTCCCCCAGAAGATGATTCACCTATGTCTCCCCCCATGACGGACAGTGAGGACATGGAGGCCCCACTCTTGGCCTCGTTTGTTGATGGTAATCGTGTTTCACCAGGCCTACAAATCCTTTTTTCTAATGATCAGCCAGTTTTTGCAGACCCGTTACCGGACATTGCGGAGTTTATTCAGGCGATTACCCTGTCTGCCTTAACCACTGAGGCGGGATCTTCGCTCGTAATGCCACCATTGCCACTACCTTATCCGGTGGCACCGATGGATTTATTTCAACCAGGGCCTTATTACTCAACAGTCACCCATGTGCCACCTTTTGCGACTCCCATGCATAACAATTTCGTGTGGCAGGGTACCATGCATCCATATCATTTTGGGACTGGCCAGCCACTTTATCATCCATGGGTTTGGACTCCGATCTGTGATCCTAATTTTATGTGGTATTGGGACGCGGCTTCACAGACATACCTCCACCCTTACCAGAGCTTCGGGTTGTCATAGTACAATATGCATGCCAGGGGTCCTTCTTCTTCACAGCGTTCTGTGCATCCTACCTTGGGTTTTCCACCGTCAACGGTTCCACCGGCACGTCCTACCTCGACTCGAGGTTTTATTCAAACAACTGATGTACCGGGACCCTTTGTTGGTACCTTGGAGGAGGTAGTTAGGGGAATTCCAGCTGCACGATCTGCTGAATTGGATATGGTGCGTAGCGTGGTGGATTCTTGTGAAGGAGCGGTTATATCTCGTCCATGACGGTCTGGCAAGGAGCCTATGGAGACAGACTGCCCGCCCTTACGGCACCTCTCTGGGGAGAAGCGTCCTCGTTTGACAACGGCTTTGATCATTCGAGATGTGGAGGAGGTAGATGAGAACTCTAGAAATGCGCGTGCTCGCAACCCAGATGGAATTCCTCATTCTGCTCCAGAGGTATCTTGTTCTTTTTGGTTCGGTTATCTTTACTACTATATTTTTCACTACTTCAAATGTGATGATATTGTTAGTTCGACCACGTTTGCGGGGGAGCCGTTGGTTTCCCTGCGACACCAATGAGTCTTTTAGTTTGGAATTGTCAAGGAGCGGGAAACTCCCTAACAATTCAGCACTTGCGACACCTTATTGAGGTGCGCAAACCGGTGGTTGTTTTTATTTCGGAAGTCAAGAGTCAGCTAGGCCGTTTGAAGGGTACCCTAGTTTCTTTAGGTTTTGTTCACAACATTGGTGTGGATCCGGAGGAAACCCGGGGGGGGGGGGTCTACTCCTCGCTTGGACTCCGTCGGTGAGCTTAGAGTTGATTTCCAGCAACCAGAATGCTATCCATGTTTCCTATAGCTCCTCACCATTAGACCATCCATGGGAGGCTTCGTTCATCTATGCTCCCCATGGTTATGATGATAGACCCTTTTTCTGGGAGGACATAATTAATTTCCGGGAGGGCAGACCTGATTCTATTCCTTGGTTGATTTTGGGAGATTTCAATGATTTATGGTCTTTTACAGAGAAATTAGGTGGTAATCCTGTATCTATTGCTCGTGTTCTTCGGTCACATGCCTGGACTGATGAATTAGGACTTTTAGATTTGGGTTTCCAAGGACAGTTTTATACGTGGTCGAATCATCGCTCGGGAGAAGACGGTATTAAGGAACGCCTGGATAGGGGCTTTTGTAATGTGGAGTGGCGTATCCGTTTTCCAGAGGCCTCCTTATTTCACTTGGAGCAAGTTGCATCTGATCACTGCCCCCTTCTCATCCGCCTCACTGCCCCCTCTGCCTCGACTCAATTTCGACGTCCTTTCCGCTTTGAATCTATGTGGCTCCAGCATCCTCAGTTCATAGAGTTCTTAATCAGGTCATGGTCATCATCCATTAGCGGTTCTGGTCAGTTTCGTCTGTCTAGGAAACTTTCTATTCTCTCCTCAGCTTTACGATCCTGGAACAAATTGGTCTTTGGGGAGTTGAGATTAAATATTTCCAATGTCCTATCTGAATTACATGTCGCTCAGATTGGGAATAGGGAGGAGACCCATTTACAATATCTGGAGTCTCGTATTCAATCTTTATATAAGCAACAGGAGACCTTGTGGCGTCAGAAATCGAGACAATTATGGATTTGCGAAGGGGACCGGAATACCAAATTTTTCCATGCATATACTTTGTGTCGTCGCCACTTCAATAAACTTACTCGTATCTTCATCGGGGAAGGGGAGTGGTTATCTGATCCAATGCTCATTATTCCTTACGTTCGGAATTATTACTCACAACTGTTTACTTCTTCTGTTGATGATACTTTACATAGACTGCCGGATCTTAATGTGCTGGTTATCCCGGCGGCTTCCCGGATTGGTATATCCAGACTTGTCACACATCTGGAAATCCTGCGTGCCTCAAAACAACTAGGGCCGGATAAGGCTCCGGGCCCTGATGGGTTCAATCCTTGGTTTTTCCACCAGTCTTGGGATGTGGTCGGTTCAGATGTCTACACAGCGATTGCTGATTTCTTTGCAACGGGCCATATGTTGAGGGAACTCAACAATACATTCCTGGTACTTATTCCCAAATGCGACGCCCCTGAATCGTTGAAGGATTGGAGACCCATCGGCCTTTGCAACTCCACTTATAAGATCATAGCCAAGATTCTTTGTAATCGTCTCCGTCCCCTTATGCCTTTGATCATATCACCTTACCAATCCGCTTTTGTGGCTGGTCGCCTAATCACCGATAATCTTTGGCTATCCCAAGAACTGATTCATACGATCAAGCAGCGACGCCGCGGGAAGGTGGGCCTTATGGCTGTCAAGTTTGACATGAGCAAGGCTTATGATAGGGTGGAGTGGAGCTACATCCGGAGAATAATGGAGAGTATGTGTTTCCCACCGATTTTCGTGAACTGGATCATGCAGTGCATCTCTACATCATCATTGGCGGTCCTCCTCAATGGGTACCGGACTCCTCATTTCTCTCCTTCTCGAGGAATTCGTCAAGGGGACCCTCTTTCGCCATACTTATTCATCATGGTTGCTAAGATGCTTTCCCAGGAAGTATCGAGAGCTCAGCAAGTTGGGGACATACAGGGTATTCGTCCGGGCAGATTGACAAACAGAATCAGTCACTTATTCTTCGCTGATGATAGCTTTCTATTCTTGGAAGTATCTGACAAAGGGCTGCGAGCCCTTACTTCAATCCTCCGGGAGTATCAGCTGGAATCAGGACAAGTGATTAACTATGATAAGTCTAGTGTCCTGTTCAGCCCCAATGTTTCGGCTCAGAATCGTTCTGGTATTTTGGAGGCTTTGGGGATGCGGGAAATGGAACAGGGGGACCAATATCTGGGCCTTTCTTTAGATTGGGTCAAAGGCAGACGCACCATGGGCCAGTCGGTTATTCAACGAGTGACTAGGAGAGTCCAAGGATGGATGACGCGTTTACTATCACCAGCGGGGAAGGATGTTCTTATCCGTGCTACGGCGGCTTCGATCCCTACTTATCTTATGTCTTGCATTCGGCTTTCCAAGTCTACGGCGGGAGAGCTAGATAAGTTACAACGACAATTCTGGTGGTCCTCACAACCCGGTTCAAAAGGAATGTGTTGGATTGCTTGGAATAAGATCACGAAGTCTAAGTTGATTGGGGGTCTAGGATTCCGCGATACTTCAATTTTTAACTTGGCCCTCCTTCTTAAACAAGCTTTTCGTCTACTATCGTCCCCTGATTCTATTTGGGTCGATTGTATGAAGCGACGTTATTTTCCGGATGGTTCTTTCTTCACCGCGTCAAGCAACGCTTCTCATTCCCTTCCTTGGAAAACATTGGTACATGTGCGGCGTTTTTTGCTCGAAGGAGCACGATGGCGAATTGGGAATGGTCATAAGGTTAACTTTTGGACGGATCCTTGGGTTCCTAATTTTGGTTTACTTTCGGATTGGGTTCCGGGCACGTAAAACATTCACCATCTCAAGGTCTCCACCTTCATCATTGACGGTCGCTGGGACTTGGATACTCTATGCATCTTCTTACCCCGTGTTATAGTCACAACCATTTCTCACTTGTATCTGCCCCTCTTCGACACTCAGGACCGGTTTCTTTGGAATCACACAAAGAATGGTATCTATTCAGTCAAATCAGGTTACCATCTTATAAACTCGCATCTCTTGGAAAGAGAGCCAGGTTTGCCTTCGACAAGTTCTTCCAATCACAGAATTGCTAGTTCGCCTTTTTGGTCAAGATTGTGGTCTGCCACGCTCTTACCTAAGATTCGGATGTTCGTCTGGAAAGGAATTTCAGGAGGTTTACCCTTTCGAGGGAATCTCCATCGCAGGCTTCCGTACGTTGATCCAACTTGCCCCCTTTGTGATGATGCTATTGAAACTTGGGACCATGTGATGTGGAATTGCGCTTTTGCCCGTCAAGTTTGGTTCGCTTCTTCTTTGGGGGTTAATCCTCTTATGAGCCATATATCCTCTGTCCGTGGTTGGCTTGAGGAATCCTTGAGTTCGGGAGTGTCGGGTCAGGACTGGTTTGTTTATAAGTGTCTAGTTATGTGGGGTATCTGGCTTGAACGAAATAATGTTGTTTTTCGCGCTAGTGTACCTGATGCATCGTCTGTAATGTTTTTTTATTTCTTCTGCTTGTATTGATAACTGGGTTGTTCGTATGCCTATTTCAGAGCCCTCGCGGGTCCACAGCGGAGTCCCGAAACTGATTCGTCGGTCGTCGATCCCCCCCGATTGTTGGTTAGTTATCGTGGATGGAGCGGTTCGTGGGGGACGATCGAAAGTTTATGGAGCAGCTGTTCTTTTGAGCCCAGTTAATGAAGTTTTTGCTATTTCCATTTCGTCTGCACTCGGGGATGATCCTCTTTTTACTGAAGGCTTGGCCTGTAGGACTGGTCTACTTCTGGCACGGCAGTCTAACCGGAACGTTCGCTTTTTGCTTTCTGATTCTTCGGTTGTGCTAGAAAGTGTTTTGACCGCTTCGACAGTGCCACCGTTGTCTTTGTTTGGAATCATTTCTGATGTTCGTACCTTGCTTGCTAGTTTACCTTCTATGTCTCTTTGTAATGTTAAACGATCTTTTGTCTGTCGCGCACATCGTTTGGTTACTACAGCAGCCAACTCTGATGTGGTCGGAACTTGGTTTTATCCAAGTATCCCCGGTTGGCTTGCTCAGTAATTGTCTCTTTTGTGTATTTTGTTACTTTTATATATACATCGTTTCACCAAAAAAAAAATATTTTAGGTAACTATTATCTATCAATATTATCTATGTCCCTATTAAAATATTTATATATATTGATAGTTATATATATTTCTATATATTAATGTGAATCTATCCTAATGTTCCCAATTATAGATATATTGTTACCTAGAATAAAAATTAAAATATTGTAAACAATATTACTCAATATTTCGGCCGAATAATGTCCCTTGGTGACTAAGAAATTAAAAATATTACATTGTAATTCACCTAGAGTTTCGGCACAAACACTAATTTAGGAACAAGTTGTCAAATTTTAATAAGATCAACAATCCTATGTTTGATTTTGATAAATATCATCTTTCTTGAAGATCATGAACATCAAATTACCTAAGAACATCATGAAAATTTCGGACCATCATAAACCCTAAAATTTGAAATTTTAGTATGAGCGATGGGGATGGTCAAGTTCACCTGTAATTCACTGATTCTTGTATTCACTAGGTAGCCACCAGCCGGATATTAGTTGAAGGTTGTGAATACTTGCACGGATGCCTTGGAGAAGTGTTCCTATGTGGAAACTAGGAAAATAGAGAATTATCAGTTGACCTAGGATACAGCGCGATACAATATATAAATTTTGTTTATAACAGGTTGATTGGAGAAAATGGAATCAACGTTCCGCGGGCGCTACAATACTCCTAACTGATGAGTAGCACGATGCCCGTCGTATCCGCCGGTCGCACGGCAAACCTCGTATGAACTATTCGGAAGCATGGAGAAGATCAAAGGGGAGAAATGTTGATGCGTATTTGGACAACAATACATTAACAAGCACCCTCCCATTCCGGCGAGTGGGAGCTGTAAGCATATGGTGATGGGCGCCGTAATTGGTAGCCCATAATATTTATAGTTTACCTAATGAACTTGGGTAAATGTCACATTAGGGTAATTGGACTGGACTCAAATCCCAATTGACATGGGAGGCCCAAAATTGGGCCTCCCCAATTACATAGGCCGGCCGAAACTAATAGTGGGGGTAAAGTGGACTTTTGTCCACCTTACTCCTCCTATAAATAAGAGGTGTTAGAGAAATTTTAGGGTTAATCATAATTCCCTCACAAGAGATTTTTAGAGAGAAAAACCCTCCTCCCCAAACTATAGGTTCGGCCGCACCAAGTATCTCACCGAAGGTGTGCCAAATTGCTTTCGATCAAACTCTCCAGAGATCTGTCCCTGTGCCAAGAATCGATCAGAGGCTTTGATGTGGAGCTTATACCGCGTAGGGCTTCTTTCACAAGGACTTCTACGGGTTCCGACTGGAGGATCGCGAACTCCCTCGAGCAAGGATCTTGGACTACGGTTACTCTTGAGGTATGTGTAAACTTTTCGCTGCGTAATTGATATTACTAGCACATACCATGTTTTAAGTAATCGTAGTGATTACTCCTCGTAATCTAACACATGGTACATGCTAGTAATCGATATTACGCAGTGAAAGATTCGCACATACCTCAAACGTAGTCCGTAGTCCCAAGATCCTACAGCAGGGAGTTCACAGTCTTCCGGTCGGCACCCGTAGAGGTTCTTGTTAAGGAAGCCCTATGCAGTATATTCTCCAAAGCAAAGCCTCAGATCGATTCTTGGCAGGGACGGATCTCCGGAGTGTTTTCTCGAAGACAAATTGGCACACCCTTGGTGTTGGTAGTGGTGCCGAAACTATGGTGTTATGGGGAGGGGGTTTTTCTCTCTAAAACACTCCAGGTAAGGATTAATGATTAACCTAATAAAACCCCTAACAACTCTTATTTATAGGAGGAGTAAAGTGGACAAAAGTCCACTTTACCCCCACTAATAGTTTCGGCCGGCCACATTTATAGGGAGGCCCAATTTTGGGCCTCTCAAGTCAATTGGGATTTGGGTCTGGTGTAATGTCCTAATGTGAGATGTACCCAATTATCTTAGGTAACATATATATATAATGGGCTTCCATTTACGGCGCCCATCACCATATGCTTATAGGGTGGTGGTCATCGTAGTCGTGTTGGCGGTCACCGGATTTGTGGTGGTGGTTGCCGGAGTTGGGCGGTTGCCGACCAGAGTCGTGGTGATGGTCGCGGAGTTGGGCGGTGGCCGACCGGAATCGTCGTGGTGGTCGCTGGAGCTAGGTGGTGATCATCGGAGTCGTGGTGGTGGTCGTCGGAATTGGACGGTGGTCGCCGGAGTCGAACGGTGGTCGCCGGAGTCATGATGGTTGTCGCCGGAGTTGGGTAGTGGTCACCGGAGTTGGGTGGTGGCCGACCGGAGACGTGGTGGTGGCCGGTTGAATTACTAGCGAAGACCGGTTGGAGTCGTGAAAGTGGCCAATCCGATTCGTAGCCGATCGACCACAAAAAAAGAGAATAATATGGATTATCCACAGATTATCCATATCCAACATGTATCCACGTGGATAATTTAAAAAATTCACGTTAACACCGTGGATCCATGATCCGGGTATCCATACTTGTATATGGTGTGGTTTATCCGAGGGGCGGGTAAAACCCGGACCCATTGTCATCCATAACCCAAACACCCATCGTGTCATAAGTTATTTATGTATATTTTAAGGAAAACATAAAGTTAAGTAATGGTTAAACAATAATAGATCTCCAACAGTTTTACTTTACATTATTACTTAAACATATTTAATTATTATATCTCAACAACCAACTTAAAAAGCAGTTAGCATTAATTATATTTGAAATTGTTTTGGTAGTATTTATATACCGCAGTTCGAGATATTGTCGTTATACATTGCGTCTATATATATACATATAGTTATAGTTCATCTCATCTCCAAAACTTGCTACAATCTCATATTATATTATATGATCCAATATGTTTTTCACAATTCAATCTCACTAATATATTCTCAAGTTTGACGAATTCATTTGATGAAAATGAATGAATATTACTATATATCATAGAAGTCAATCCTACGAGTAGCTAGTTTGGTATTGATGCTTATACCCGATGCTATCAAGAGAAAGAAGTAGATGCTATATATTTTGAACAAGAGAAAACTAATTAACAATTATGAAACGAATATTAAGGCGTGAATTATTTATGCGGATATTGAAGTTGAGAAAGTCAATTCCTAGGCATGGGGTAAAGTTGGATAAATAAATTTATATGATGATGTAACACGTTGGATAAATAAATTTATATGATGATGTAACACGCGTTACGCATTCATTATATTTAATAGATATGTTATGTAAAATCATATATGCCGACATATATATATGAAATGAGTATGCTCTAACGTAGCAATACAATGGCTAGCACCCGATCGTTAATGGGCGAGGTACCTACTATGACCTCTCATTATGTCAATAGGGTAATAAAAAATTATGAAATACATAATAAGTACATAATAAGCATTCAAAGCAGAGACAAATATAACTTTTTTTCCCATAACATCAAAATCCACTCCAACTATTCGGAAACATAATAAACTAGGCATCAAGTCCTTCCAAAAGAAACAAGAAATATCCTCGAGGCTTGAACGAAGGATCGAAGCAACAACTTACAAAGAAATCTGCAAACAAAATATGCAAGTGCAAATAGTCAGAAATCTACAGCAGAAGGGTCATGTTCAAGCTATTTAAATAACAAAAAACATAAGCACCAAAACAAAAAAACAACATTGATTCCGAAGAGAAAATATCATTACTAAAACTCATTTAACGAATAAATAATGAACTCCAAATGACCAACTAATAAATCATAATAGTATATCCGAACATGCATTGTTCATCTACTCCAAAATCACGATCCATTTTAACATTCTATACTTAGTTCTTGCAGATTAGTGTGTATCTGATTATATGAGGTGAATCAACAATGATATAATATTGGCATTGGCAGATCATCATTTAACCACATCTACAGCTATCTTGCAGCTCAAACAGTTAGGACAACTAAACGTCTTTAGCAGAAGAAAAGATATAACTGAATCAAAACAACATTTGCTTCAATACTAAATTATTCAATCTCTCAACATTCTACATTTGGTTTTAGGTGATTCGGATATTTGATTATATTAATAAACTGACATTGGCATTAATCCTATCAAATATAAGATCATTATTTAATCAAATCTACTTTCTTGCAGCAGCTCAAAGATTTTGGACAACTGAACGTGTTCAGAAGAAAAGATATAACTGAATCAAAAAATAATTCACTTTCATACTAAATTAATCAATCTCAATACACACATCCAAAGCTGGGAATCTAGCTTCAATTAGACAGCAGCACTCTCACTTTAGATTTTAGAATGAATTATGATAGCAATGCAAACAAGAACTAGATAAGGTCGCAGTACCTCCTCATATGTTGCTGGGGTACATGAAAACCCTAACCTTTGCACCCTGATACAGAATAAAATCACAAGATTTGAGCTTTCTTCCAAAATCAGACTCAATGTCGAAATAGGCGAAGTAAAATTTACCATAGACTTGGGAGGAAGGTTAGACTTGAACTTGGCGCGAACAACACCGCTGTTACCGTGCGGCCTAGAGACCTTACCCCAAATGCACCTGTAGTGAGAACCGTTCTTCTTCACCTTAGCCTTGTAGATATACGCCATCTTCTTCCCAGCGTACCATGAAACATCCTCCTTGGTGTTAACACCCTCGATCTGAACCAGAGAGGTGCTCGGATACTGGTTCGACTTCGACCTGTATGTAATCCACAGAAAATCATCATTAACAACCTAAATCGAAGCATAATCACAACGCTATGCTATTTACCATCACATACCTCTTGTATCCGAGGACAGTCCCTCGAACGTAGAGTCTGCAGAACAAAATCGAAATCGAAGAAGAGATGAGCACAAGTTCAAACAAAAAACTATCTGCTAGGAAAAGACTTCACAAACCTGATACGTTCTCCTTGCCTACCCTTCACCATTTTTTTGCAGCAGCCGCTTCGACAAAGAAACCCTCGATCAGAGTTTAGGTTTTTTATATATAATGCACGCTGGGCCGTTTGTAGGGTTTTATTGCACTTTCATTGGGCCTGTAATTTTTACTATTAAAGTATAGACTTTGCTAGAAAGTATGAAAAAAAGTGTGAAAAAATCATAGAAAGTTAACAATTGACACACGGCAATGCATTGCATGATTCTCTTTCCAATTTATGTCAAATTGTTAACTGGCATGTGGCAGTTGTTAACTTTCTATGGTTTTTTCCCTCTTTTTTTCACACTTTAAGGAATTAATCTAAAGTATAACATCACCCAAACCAAAGCCCAATCAGTTATATTAAATATTTTTTATACAACTCAAAGAATAATTCAAAAGTATCTATCTGATTTTATGGATTAATAATGTTATTGGGATTGCTTTTCTAAATAATTAGGTGCATTTTTCGCGCATCGCGCGGGGTGACTTACTAAATATATATAATTAACAAACTAATATTCGATGAAATTTATACAGACTATTTTTAATATGTTGAAACACTATTTATTAATAAAATATCAGTCTAAAATTTGAAAAAATAAACGAAAAACTGAAAATTTTGAACCTTGAAACACCATTGCGCAAATTCATAAATAGATTTTAGATGCTCGTACCGTATGCTACATTTGGTCGTCGGATCCGTGTCAAGCGTCTGTTCTTCAACAGATATGTTTTCGATGACCACCGACGATATCTCGTCGGAGATAGAGATGGCTCTGCCACTGAGACTGTCAGCCACCTGTACCGCCTTGTATCTTCGTTCGCCGGCTTCGCGTCAAGAGTCTGTTAAAAATCAGCGAAATTTTAATTTCGATTAATTGCATATATTGAATCTTGAACGGTCCGAAATTTTAAATGCGATTAATTGCATACATTGAATCTTAAACGTTCCGAAATTTTAATTGCAATTAATTGTATACATTGAAAATTGAACGATTCGAAATTAGCGGAATTTTAATTATGATTAATCGCAACTTAAAAACACTCAGCTCCCTGGTGCAATCAATGCAATAGAGTTAATGACTATAAAACTCTTAACTCAATTGTCATAAATGTATTGATTAACGTAAAAAACAAAATAATCTGATATTATACTTCATTCAAAATTTATAATATATACATATATGTACCACCCTAAAAGATATCTGATAATTATAGTATTGTTTCTATGTTATTCCATGTAACATGTCTAAAATCTCATTGTTATCACATGTTTCGTCCAATTATTTCATTTAATCAGAGGCCGATTGAAATTAATCAAGAAATCCTGCAACACAAACTAGAAACCCTCAATTAAAATCCGTAGTTAAGACTCAATTCAAAATCAAGAGTTAAAATTAAGTATTAATCAAGTGAATTGTGTTACTTGCATTTTACATTACAGATAAAACACATTTTACCAGATATTGGTTCTGTTTTGTCTTCTTTTTTTTCTGAAGGGTGGTCTATGACTACAAAACCTAAAAACACCACAGAACTGCAGATCCCATTGCTTACCAACAACAATACCAACAAATGCCACCCAAAAATCTGCATCAAAATTCAATTCAATACGCCAATCCTACCACATAGAAGGAACATACACTTGTTCCCTAAGATTCTGAGTTGCACTTTCGGTCGGAAACCCCCTCACTCCACCGATCGTCCACTGCGCTATAATCCCGGCCGCAATTGCAAACCGTAGCTCCCTCTCAAGGGTATCTTTGTCATTAAACATCTCCGGATTTGTCGTCACCTTCCTCAGAATCCCCGCCACCACCGCATCTCCTGACCCAGTTCGATCACAAGTGAACGGCGTTATCAGAACATCCTCCGTCCCAACCGCGACCCCATCAAACCCACACGCGTAATAATGAATACGTAGCGTCCCATCCGTTACGAATAACAGCTTTAGGTTATCGTGCCATAACGGGGCGATCTCTTCAGGGGTATAGTGGTAATAGTCCCTCCGGTTCTTGGTCTGCTCGAATTGCTCGGCGTAGTATTGGGGTCGGTAGTTACGTTTATTTTCGTAGTGGTGCTCGTCGAGGAGGAATTCAAGCTCTTGTCTTGAGACCTCGATGATGTCGGATTGTTGCCATGCCTGCTTGAGGATTTTGCGAGTCCCGTCACGGGATTTCCATAAGGGGAGGGGGAGGTTCGGATCAAAGAAGATGAGGCCGCCAAAGTGTTTGGAGATCTTTATTGCTTTGAAGAGGGTTGGGTACATTGATTTGGTAGTGAGTGTTTCTGAGTTGAAGTGGAAGATTCTTGCCTGCAGTAACAATCCAGCAAATGTTTCTCAATAGCAGCAGTAAAGCAATACCCTAAATATTTCATGGAAGAACAATGCTCTAGAGCCTTAAACATATAAGGAAACTTAATGAGAAAACTTAAACCTTTTCTCTTTCAGAAAGCAATTTTTTGCCTTTTGGATTGGATCTTATTGAAAAAGTGAACATTACATTTTCAAGTAAAAAGTGATTATAGGGTAAACAACTCTCTCCTCATACCAAAAAAAAAAAAAAAATTCAATTTTTACTCTTAGTTCCTCTTAAAGTTTCATACTTAGATACATTTACATCAGTCATCAATTAAAAAAAATGGAGATAACCAACACTTTCCTGAGAAAACAATACTAGAAAGTGTGAATTTTGAAATGAAACTAAGAATCTTTTCAGTTTCAGGAAATAAAAAATTATCGAGCAAAGACACTTTTTTGAATTGATAAAATGTAACCTTTTTAACTTTTTTTTTTTTCAATTGGTCTATGAAGTATCTATTTGCCTTCTTTCTTTGTGTTGTGAAACCATCTAAATATTAACATAAGCAATAGAAAATCTGCAGCAACTAGTATATAATAGGTACATAAAATAGATATTCTCCGTTTCAGAAAACTGAAGAAATTTAACATTCTCATTGAGTTTCACTCTAAACTCAGCATATTTTTTTTCAAAACAAATTCAGGAAAACATTCAACATCTTAGAAGAAATGTTGGTACTTGCTCACATTAATCTTAACTTTTTCTTTGGGGGAAATATTGATCTTAACTTCAACAAACAATTATAAAGATGCAGCACAATAATCAGGTTTCTGCATTTGAGATCAATTCCTCTACTGATTAATCACACAATCAAGATCAGATGCTATGAATTACACCACATCATGATCCAACAAATGAAATCAGCAGAAAAAACATGAGCTAAGGCAAGAATTCTTAATTGCAGACTTTAACTAAATATATAATCATAGCAATAAATTTTACCTCTTTAAGAACAGCAAGGTTCAATTCAGAGCTGAGTAAGGAATCCTCAGCTGCCTCCTTCACCACCTCCATCTTCATCTTTCCACCATCATCCAACTTGATCTTCATGTAAGTCCGAGCAGTCTTCAAATTTGGATCGAACTTCACGGCTCTTGTCTGAACCATCTCCGTGTTCATCTTCAATACCAGCTCATCCCCAAACGCATCCCTCCCTACCTTCCCCATGAACGCCGCCCTGCCGCCCAATCTGACGTGGGCAATCGCTACGTTAGATACCGCGCCGCCGGGAGCGCGCGCGAACTCCGGCGGGTCCCACTGGAGCATCTTCCACTGCGAGTACATGTCCTGGTGCATCTGGTTGTCGTGGACGCGGACGGAGGGGACGAACTCCTTCTGCGCGGCGCCGAAGCAGCAGATCAGCGGCGGGTCGTCGTACGGAAAGTCCATCCCGTCGTCGTAGGTTAGGTACTCGTTGTCATCGTCAGGTTCAGGTTGGCGGTCCTCGTCGGAATCGACAGCGGCTCCTTTGGTTTTGGTTGTAGCCTTGGTCTTCTTCGTACGCGTCGTCTTAGTCGCCGGAGAGGAAGGGCCGGGCTGCTTCTTGCGGCGGCGCGTGGGCGCAGGGGCCTCGGAGGATTCATTGGTCGCTGCTTCATTCAATGAAGCTTTGACAGAAATTAAGAGCTTTTTTAGCCGAGCATTGAAATGGGGGAGAAATTCGTGAGGAATTAGAGAAGAATGGCGGGAGCGAGTAAGAAGAGAATGAGGAAGAAGATGAAGTGACGCCATAGATATTGAGGGGTTTAGTTCGCCGTTCAAGGTTTATCCATTCACTCACCGGAGAGGAAGACCGCGTACTGGGTTCTATTTCTTTTAACTTTGCAATTTCCCCTCACTTTCATATTATATGCTAAGTTTACCCTCCCAATAAATTCATCATGCTATTTTTGTTTTATCCGGATGCCCTCTCATTCTTCATACTTCATACAGTTTCTCACCGTTGTGGTTTTGACACGTATACTAAGTGTAACAAACTTTTTCTAAAAAGCTATTAGGATTGTAAATCCTAAGAGAAAAATATAAAATGTAAGAATACGTATCAAGTTCAGATGTTGAGACACGAACTGGAATAGTAAGTGCGAGACATGTAATCTACATCCTTTTTTTCTTTCAATTTTTTGGGGGTGTCCTAGGTGTGCGTACCACTATAGTAATTCTACTCACACCTTTATCCGCCGTTAAGTGTAAAAGTGCTTGCGATGAAATTTTATCATTTTTGAATGTTAATTTAAGGAGTACTTTTTTTTATATGAAAAGCGGATATAAATCATTTATTTAACTGATGTTACAAGTCACCGAACAAAGTTGAGTTTCTTAGAAAATACTATGATAGATTATAAGGAACAGAAATATAAGAGTGAAGACCTAATGGAAAATTGAACGGAATGCCTAGAAATCTTTGAAAGGAGTTGTGCTTTCTCTAGTGCGACCCACTAACTTAGAAAGAGATAGAGACAAGAGAAACTTTTTCGGAGGGATTAAAGTGCAAAATCCTTTTTTTTTTTATTAAAGTGCAAAATCCTTTTTTTTTTCTCTGTAACATTGTTATCAGAACTAGATAGGCTACTGGACCGGTACCCGGTTCAAACGGTCTGCGATCCGGTTCAATTGGTCTGACTACTGATCTTATTCATTCCGCAGCGGCAGCGTCTTCTTCATGTAGCAAGTTGCACTGTCTTCTTCAAGAAGAAAGAGAGCAGGAGACCTCATTCAATTCACATCATATTCAGGAAAGTATACGAGGATAATCATGTTAAGCTTCTACTATTCCACTCTCTGGGGAAGATTTGGAAGCCAACAACCATCGGAAAACTATCGTCGATATGAACCAGCGGCCTTGAGATAGCACCACCGTACTAGTGACCTCCCTCAACTTGCTGGTGAATCTTCGACCAAGAATTAAAAAAAAAAAGTCAAAAAGAAGATCCGTCGCCGATGCTGTGGTTCATCGAGCACACAATAAAAACTCCATCACCTATGGTTTTCTAAGTTTAGAGTATGTTTTACTCTAATATTTCTACTTATGTGACACCTTTCAGTATATATATCATAATATAGACGAAGATTAAGTAATTCTTTCAATAAAATGTGTTTGATCTGAAGTTGCATAGTGTTCAATTTATGACAAGTGTTTTTCTGTTATTGTATTCTGTGGATATTAGGGTGATAATGGGAAACCAACCAGTTATAAAGAGTAAAAGAAGATTGAACCGAGCTTATATTCGCTAACTGACACGGAACATCTAGAGGATTCTCCACTTTGCTCCAAGATGAAGTGATCATTTGCAGAGCTCTGAAACCTTTTGGTTTCGTTTTGAGAAACGAATTAAGAAGAAGATGATTATGGAAGCGGTGTTTGGGAATGAAACTCTGCATGGGTGATAAGTGCAAGTGTTTGAGCGGTCTTGAGTTTGGACATATGTGGGACACTTGGTGAATTTTTTTGATGGAGAGTCCCACATACACTCCATCTGATAATCGGCCGTTGCATGATTCTTGCCATTTGAGTGTTTGACTAGTTTGATTACTCACTCTAGTTTCATTGGTAGAGATAATCTTTTTTTTTTTTTTTTTTAATTTTAAGAAATGTAGAGATCTACATAAAATAACACTGTAATTATTTGTATTCTTATCTTTCTATATTATTATTATATTTACATTATAATTTATTTATTTCTATTTATCTTAAAGAAAGTCTCGTTATCAGTTTAATAATTTTTTTGGGCAAAACCAGGTTCATAATTAGATATATGCTTTCTCTTTAAAAATTTGATTGAACTTAAAAGCCTCTCCTTTCAAATAAGTATTTTGGAAAAGAAAATAGGAAAATTACATAACTATAAGATCAGACATTTCGCGTGTTGTTTTCAAGTTATTTACCCACATTTAATAATAATAATATGAACACAATTATTACCAAAAAAGAAAAGAAAAAAAAATCAAACTCACAATGCATATGAGTATAAAATAACAGTATTAAAAAAAAAACACTAATGAAAATATATATACATCTAACACTAAACTCGACACAATTATGTATATCTTAAAAAAAAAAAATTGGATTCTGAAGAGAAAAATGATATCAACACCCACACGCAAGCTGAATCACAACCACATTAAAATTAACTAAATAATTTTTATCAATTTACTCAAATCAAGAATACATTAGAAGAAGAAATTCATAATTCTTCAATATTGAATAAAGGACAATAATGATCCCAACATATATATATATACAAATAATGTGGAATTCAGAGGGCAATAATTTCGTAGATTCGACTGGGAACTCATAAGCGAACAATATACCCACATGAACAATGAAAGTAGGCAACACCATTATTAACTTGGACGCATTTGGGCCCTCGGAGTCATATTGCAGCATTGCTGAATCCTCAGTAGATCGTAATTTCCTAGCCACCACCTTACCCGTCCATCCCTTATCTCCGCCAACCAACGTCCCCATGTCCGTTGCCTTACGCCCCGATAGCGCTTAGAGACGCAGTTCTTGGACGGCGGTGACTGCTGCTCCGACGAAAGCTTGGCAGTCTCGATCTTAATCTCGTTCGATTCTAACTTGGTAGAAACCACCTCCAAGCGTCATAACTGCGTGCTGCAATGGGTCTTGGGATTAACAAACCAAAACTAGATGAATTTGTGTGGTTGTGAGAGACATCAGTGGCAGATTATTTGAAGACAGACTCTCTATTATTATAATTATAACATAAAAGCGTACGAAATGTTGATATGGTCAATTAAATTAACCATATCGGTTTTATGTTCGGTTCGATGTCAAATCCGGTCGGATCTTTAGTCCCCATTATATTTATTATTGCAAAAGTATGGCTACATTAAAAGCATGCTAGCAAGTCGTAAACCCATAGAGAATCACACACACTATAAAGTCTTAGATGAAATTTGGGGTCCCTAAATGAAGGGTTAATAACTAAAAACTGTCCAAGGTTTACCCTATTTTAAAATTAGGTGTCTTAAGTTTGAAATGTTAAAATGGACTGTCCCAAGTTTCATTTTTGTTGAATTTTGGTGTCTTTGTGCGTCTTTTCATCTTCATTCTATCATTTTCATCAACCCACCAACACACTCATAATCCATCACTATTTACTTTTCACAAAATCGTCAAATTTCACCTAAAATTGAACATTAAAAAAAAGTTTCTAGAAGAGTGGTGTAGAGCCATTTTCCAAGGACAATAGAGCGAGATTTACTTGCCCGGATGTGACCAACTTTTTAGGTGACGTTCCCAGCAAGATGACGAGAAGGGAGTGTGTATGAGAGCTCGAATTTGACAGACGGTTTCGTCGGAATTGACTTCTCTAAAGTAATCACACCGAGACATCAAATTTCAACAAAAATGAAACTTAGGACAGTCTATTTCAAACTTCAGACACCTAATTTTAACATAGGGTAAACCTTGGACAGTTTTTAAGTTATTAACCCCTAAATGAATGATAGTTGAGCGCAACATGGGAAAGTCAAAACGGCCGGCCCATTCTCCAAATCGAATCTGGGGATGAACAAGATGAAGACGGATGGATGCATACAATGATGGGAACGTAATAGGAGGGAGGGGAGGGGAGGGGCTCAATCGTGGATCCAAGTTTTATGAAGTAGATCGAAACCATTGAGTTGAGACCAGGGGCGGACCTAGGTAGAGCTGAGGGTGTGCAGTCGCACCCGCTCAACTTTGTATAATTTTTATAAATTTAGTGTATATACTATTGAGTGCGTTAATTTTGCACCCTCTCAAAAAATGAATATTGCACCCTCTCAAAAAATGAAATGTTGCACCATTGACCACTCGCTTAAATATAAAAGTGGTGCAACATTAAATATAAATAAAAATATTACGAATAGATATTACATATTACTATTTACCTTCTTGTAATTATTATTATATATATACTATAAAATGTATGTAGAAGTATATACCTAAAAAGACTATATCTATATCCGTGTGAATTCTCTTAGATTGAGTTGATGGCACTTGATAATCAACTTCAGGCGTACATTTTTTAGGTACGAAGAAATGACGACTTTTCAAGGATAACATCGATCTCTACCTTGGCAGAGAAACTAGTTGTCACGAAGAGAAGTATGTGCTATCCTCTGGTTTATTTGCTCTTGAAATTGGCGTTACTTTTACCCGTGACTACTGCAACATTAGAAAGAGCTTTCTCCGCTATAAAATTTGTAAAAACAAGACTACGAAACCGAATGGGAGATGATTTCATGAGTGATTGCTTAGTGACTTTCATTTAAAAAGATGTATTCGACTCCATTGATAATGAATCTGTTATTTTACATTTTCAAAGTATGAAAACTCGTAGGGAATATTGTAATTAGTTTGTGTTTTACCTTAATGAATCTAGTTTATTTATTTATTGGCTTTTTATTTATTAATATTACTATTTATATGCAACATTTTCTTTAAACAAAAAAAATCGATCAATCTTGCACCCCTAGTCCCGGGTCCTGGGTCCGCCACTGGTTGAGACCCACCCGAGCAGTTTAATTTAATTACATGGGGTCTGTCAGATAAGTGGGACGACAACATGGAAATCCAGGCCAGGGTAATGCCTAACCTAGCCTAGCCTAGTTAGGGACTTACTTATTCACTAACTCAATTGCATGGAGTACTACAGAACAATTTTCCGGTTTTACTTTATTATTTGGTCTAAAGAGATTGTAGGAATAGGGTCACACTCACACTCATCCATACTTACGCATCCATCCATATTCAACCCTTTTTTTTTGTATGTATGAACTATAAACAATGCTTATTTGGGGAGAGATTTGGGAGTTATAAAGTGTGATTCACTTTATTTTTTCTAATGCACACTCTTTATTAAAAAAAAAAATATCATTTTGGAGCATAATCAAGTAACATAATAGAAACAAGGAGAAAAGAAAAAAAAAAACAAGAGGAGATTGAGTAAATAAATTCAATTTAAATAACACATCTCATTCCAATTTAATGGCAATCCAATTGACGCTTCAACGAATGAACTTCTAATGATTACAGAGATATGACTTACTCTTTGTTGAATGGTACCAATGATATTGTCGAGTTTCAATCAATTTCGGAGTCTGCACGTGTGAAGGATTATACTTAAAAATATATATACATCTAACACTAAACTCGACACAATTATGTATATCTTAAAAAAATGGATTCTGAAGAGAAAAATGATATCAACACCCACAAGCAAGCTGAATCACAGCCACATTAAAATTAACTAAATAATTTCTATCAATTTACTCAAATCAAGAATACATTAGAAGAAGAAATTCATAATTCTTCAATATTGAATAAAGGACAATAATGATCCCAACATATATATATACAAATAATGTGGAATTCAGAGGGCAATAATTTCGTAGATTCGACTGGGAACTCATAAGCGAACAATATACCCACATGAACAATGAAAGTAGGCAACACCATTATTAACTTGGACGCATTTGGGCCCTCGGAGTCATATTGCAGCATTGCTGAATCCTCAGTAGATCGTAATTTCCTAGCCACCGCCTTACCCGTCCATCCCTTATCTCCGCCAACCAACGTCCCCATGTCCGTTGCCTTACGCCCCGATAGCGCTTAGAGACGCAGTTCTTGGACGGCGGTGACTGCTGCTCCGACGAAATCTTGGCAGTCTCGATCTTAATCTCGTTCGATTCTAACTTGGTAGAAACCACCTCCAAGCGTCATAACTGCGTGCTGCAATGGGTCTTGGGATTAACAAACCAAAACTAGATGAATTTGTGTGGTTGTGAGAGACATCAGTGACAGATTATTTGAAGACAGGCTCTCTATTATTATAATTATAACATAAAAGCGTACGGAATGTTGATATGGTCAATTAAATGAGCCATATCGGTTTTATGTTCGGTTCGCTGTCAAATCCGGTCGGATCTTTAGTCCCCATTATATTAATTATTGCAAAAGTATGGCTACATTAAAAGCATGCTAGCAAGTCGTAAACCCATAGAGAATCACACACACTATAAGGTATTAGATGAAATTTGGGGTCCCTAAATGAAGGGTTAATAACTAAAAAACTGTCCAAGGTTTACCCTATGTTAAAATTAGGTGTCTTAAGTTTGAAATGTTAAAATGGTCTGTCCCAAGTTTCATTTTTGTTGAAATTTGGTGTCTTTGTGCGTCTTTTCATCTTCATTCTATCATATTCATCAACCCACCAACCCACTCATAATCCATCACTATTTACTTTTCACAAAATCGTCAAAATTTCACCTAAAATTGAACATTAAAAAAAAAGTTTCTAGAAGTGTGGTGTAGAGCCATTTTCCAAGGACAATAGAGCGAGATTTACTTGCCTGGATGTGACCAACTTTTTAGGTGACGGTCCCGGCAAGATGACGAGAAGGGAGTGTGTATGAGAGCTCGAATTTGACAGACGGTTTCGTCGGAATTGACTTCTCTAAAGTAATCACACCGAGACATCAAATTTCAACAAAAATGAAACTTAGGACAGTCTATTTTAACATTTCAAACTTCAGACACCTAATTTTAACATAGGGTAAACCTTGGACAGTTTTTTAGTTATTAACCCCTAAATGAATGATAGTTGAGCGCAACATGGGAAAGTCAAAACGGCCGACCCATGCTCCAAATCGAATCTGGGGACGAACAAGATGAAGACGGATGGATGCATACAATGATGGGAACGTAATAGGAGGGAGGGGAGGGGAGGGGCTCAATCGTGGATCCAAGTTTTATGAAGTAGATCGAAACCATTGAGTTGAGACCAGGGGCGGACCTAGGTAGAGCTGAGGGTGTGCAGTCGCACCCGCTCAACTTTGTATAATTTTTATAAATTTAGTGTATATACTATTGAGTGCGTTAATTTTGCACCCTCTCAAAAAATGAATATTGAACCCTCTCAAAAAATGAAATGTTGCACCATTGACCCCTCGCTTAAATATAAAAGTGGTGCAACATTAAATATAAATAAAAATATTACGAATAGATATTACATATTACTATTTACCTTCTTATAATTATTATTATATATATACTATAAAATGTATGTAGAAGTATGATGGATATACGCATGATTCGGGCTCGGTTTTAATTATTCGGACCTCATACACGCGCGTAAAACCCAATTTCGAGCTAACCGGGGGAAACCGGGCAAGTCGCGAACTTGCCCGGCACCCCCGGGGGGCTTACCCGGAAAATTCCGGGTAAGCCTAGCTTACCCGGAATTTCCAGGTAAACTAGGCTTACCCGGAAAATTCCGGGTAAGCTAAGCTTACCCGGAAATTCCGAGTAAGCTTAGTTTACCCGGAATTTCCGGGTAAGCCTAAGCTTACCCGGAATTCCGGGTAAGCTTAACACCCGGGGGGTGTTGCGCACACCCCCCATTTCGCCCCGAATGTATAGGAGACCCGATTTTTAAACTAACTCCTATGTGTCCGAGACCTACGTTTCAAAGGCGCGTGCGTCCAGCTCGTGACAGCCGCCTAAGACGAGCGTCAGAGTCCTTTTCCCAAGGTTCTCCCCTACATCCCGGTTCACATTTCCACATTGAACCGGGTCAAAACCGGTTTACGGTCCAAGGTTGCCTATAAATAGCCACCTTGGGGGTAAACATTTTCAAGTCACTTTCGGGGTGAGAATCGAGAAAAGCTCTGGCCTCTCTCTAAAAACTCTCTCTCTCTCTAGAAACCATCTGATGTTGATCGTCGGAGCGAGCGCACCAAGCACCCCCCCCTCTCCACGGGTGTTGCTTGGTAATGCTCCTCTCGCAGGTGCAGAAGGACGGTCTATTAGAAAGCCCGAAGGACTTACCGCTGTTCGGAAGACGAAGCTAAGGCCCGTACGCGACTTTAGGGGACGGACTTGGCTCGCACCCAACTCGAAGACTTCGACGAGTTATCCAGCGGGCAACCCGCAGTAACTTGGTCGAAACACTTGGCGCCGTCTGCGGATCACCCACAGGACCAAAAGCATGGCAAGCAACGAGCAGCCACCGCCGACTAAGACGAAGAAAAGAGGACCAGGACGTCCAAGGAAAACTCCTGCCCCGGAGTCAAGCATGAGATCTCCTCCGCAGAGAGACCCCCCGCAAAGCCAACGCGAGGCCTCAGTCGCCTCGTCTATGCCAACAAGAAGCGTACACTCTCGGAGTAACGCGCAAGGAGGCACACAGCAAACCAACGCTCCTCCAGGCTTCGCCCATCAAACCTTCAACACGCAGGAGCAACCATACGGAATGCCAAATGCTGGAGCATACAACCAGGCACCAGGGGCACAGGCCGCGCCTGTAGTCACCCTAGAAATGATGGCGGCACTTGAACAGCTGCTTCATCTGAGAGAGGCCCTGCGCAACCAAGGATACGGGGCGCCACCACCCCCTCCCGCGCAACAAGCAAATATGCCCCCGCCACCAAGGCAGGCGCCTCCAATGAATGCACCTCAGCAGAGAGGCCCTACAATCTCAAAATCCCCGACCTTTCACGGGAATGCACAGCAAAGCAGGCAGTTCCCCCAACAAGGGACAAGACAGGAGCTCTCGCACTCCCAAACACCCTACCAAGCAGGGCCATTCAATGAAGGAGCCTGGAGGCAGCCGTCTCAAACATCTTAAGGATATCAGGGTGGATATTCTCAGTACAACCCGACGCAGGCGCAATTTCCCCAACAAGGCGCAAGCATGGGACAAGAAGCATACCCCCCAAATCAGGGTAACCCAGTCACCGGGTTGACGGAGGAGATGCTTGAAAAGCTGATCGAAAAGAAGATAAAGCAAAGGAAAATGAGAGGGATGAACACATTGGTGGACACCACATCCCACCCTTTCACTGACGAGCTGGTGTACAGTCGCGTCCCAGACGCACTGTATAATCTAAAGCCGGAAAAGTACCGAGGCAAAGGAGACCCGATAGAGCATGTGCAGCAGCATGAAGTAATGCTTTTGGGAAGGACAGACAACCCCCACCACATAGCCATGACGTTCCCCCAAACGTTAGGCGGACCAGCTGCACACTGGCTCTTCTCCCTGCCAAAGAAAAGCATAGACTCGTGGCAGTCCCTCAAAGAAAAGTTCATCCAACGTTACATGGGAGAACGTTCGATTATCAAAGGATCAAATGCCTTGGATGACGTCAAGCAAGAGTGGAATGAGTCCCTCGCAAGCTACTACATCTGATTTAACCAAAACATCTCGGAAATTCAAACGAACATCGTAGAGATAGAAATCATCCATGCCTTTGTCAGAAACCTGGGTAGACACGGGTACGACTTGGGCCAAAAGCTTTCTACAAGACCGGCGGAAACAATGGAAGAGCTCGTGGCAAGAGTAAAAGAGTACATTGATGCTGAGCATTACAAGATGACAGCACGGGACAAGTGGGTTAAGCCCGGCAACAAGAATGATGAAAGTAAGCCAGGCCCCCTGAAGCAGAACCAAACCCCCCAACAAAAACAGTGGACTCCGCCCCAGAAGAGAACATTCAACATTGAAGAAGACAAGAATCCAGACGTCAACACCATTGAGCTAATCCCTTTGAACGCTCCCCTAAGTGTCATACTGAAAGAGCAAAACCTCTGGAAAGAGCCATTCGGTTTCAGAAAGGGCCAGCTAGGGAAGGAGCAAGACAAGTGGTGTGAAAGCCACGAAGTCAACGGCCATGAAACTGACGACTGTAGAAGCCTTAAGTTCCAAATCAATCGAATCATACAAGAAGGCGGACTTAAGCACTACGTCGACCAAGGGGGAAAGATTGAGAAGGTGAAAAGAAAATTCACGCCAAAGGAGAAAGGAAAAGAGAAGACCAATGACAACCCTCCTCCTAAAAAGAGGGGAGTTATTAACGTCATTCATGGTGGTCCAGCTGCAGAAGGACAAGTCTCCAACACAAGAGATATATACGCTGCGCAGGCAAACACACTCCCCAAGTATGGGAAGAGAAAGACACCGGAAGAGGAGGACCCCGTGATAGGATTCTCGAGAAAAGACATGGCACACATCGTCTACCCACATGATGACGCGTTAGTAATAACAATGGAAATCAACGGGTTCGATGTCAAAAGAATCCTAGTCGACGGAGGAAGCTCGTCAGACATCCTCCATATCAATGTGCTCGAACAGCTTGGAATGAAGAGAGAGGACTTGAAGCCGGGTAATTTCCCGTTAGTAAGCTTTGCTGGAGCTGCTACATACCCACTGGGGATGATCACCCTTCCCACTGTGATAAGAGAAGGATGGAACGCAATGAAAGTCGACATCACTTTCGTGATCGTCGAGAGCCTTGGTGCTTACAACGGAATTCTCGGAAGAACAACGATAAATCCCTACGAGATGGTGCCTTCAACGGCACATCAAAAGCTGAAATACCGCTTAAGGGGAGGAATAGGTGAAGTCTTGGGCGATCAGACGACAGCACGAAAATGCTATGTCAACGCCCTAAGATGCAAGAACCGTCTGGACATAGCAGTCATTGAAAGAGGACATTGTTCCAAGTCTGAAGTTGAAATGCTATTTAACGAAATGATGAGCAAGGGAGAAAGACTCCCAGCATTCCAAACCCCAATGCTCCCAAGCATATGGGACATCAAGCAAGGGGAATCGGAATCCATCCAGAGTTACTTCAAGCGGTTCGCCATAAATGCAACTTCAAGTTTGGCAGAAAAGTCAGATGTGATCAATGCCTTTTTCCTGAACATGAACTCACCTACATTCCTCCTATTTGGACGAACACAAGGGTGGAGAACAACCAAATCTATGGCTGACTTAAAAGAGAAGATGGAGACAGCAATCGAGGTCGCAAACGAGCTGGGGTGGTTCATCCCACCGGCAGAACAAGAGGAGGCGCGCAAACACAAGCGTGCAAGACAAGACTTGAACAACAACCAAGATGGCGAATATACACTTCTGAACATAGAGGTGGAGGAGTTGTTCAAGACCATCCTGAAGGATGTTTTACCTCCTCCAAGCGAAATCCGAATTGCCTTCCTCGGGAAGAATCCAGAAATGTGGTGCCACTACCACAACAGATGGGGTCACAGCACGAATGGGTGCCCCTCTCTTCGCAACAGAATCGAGGAACTGATCAAACAAGGAGCTCTGCGCTCCTACATTGCATGCAAGAAGCCAGCTTTATCAAACCGTTACTAAGGGAATAATCCTTCCCCTGTGACATGCACATACTCTATCTTTATTTTTCAAGCACTAAGTAGAACGTTTAGGATGGGAGATCAGTTGACTCCATCCATGCACACCCCTTGTAAATAAACAAGAAGACTAATGAAGTTCACTCCTTGCGTAGGAAAAATCACTATGTAATGGCAAGCTACCCCGGTCCAAAACCAGGAACAAGCCACATACATCATCAACAAAGGCCCTAGCTCTACACGCAGAAAGGGCAAAAAACAAGGAAAGCCATCAAAAAGATATCCAAGCAAGACTAAGCAAAGCTCATGCCTATATACAAAACAAAGGGAGCGCGACGCATGCAAGGAGACAAAATAATTTCAACAAGGATGTGAACGTACTAATCTATTCACATCCTTGCAAAAAGTCGGGGGACAGTCGGTTCCTTAGGAATCCTCCCTCGCAAACAAATGCAAGTGTCGGACGTACTAATCTATCCACACTTCGCCACAATACAAGGATGTGAACGTACTAATCTATTCATATCCTTGCAAAAAGTCGGGGGACAGTCGGTTCCTTAGGAATCCTCCCTCGCAAACAAATGCAAGTGTCGGACGTACTAATCTATCCACACTTCGCCACAATACAAGGATGTGAACATACTAATCTATTCACATCCTTGCAAAAAGTCGGGGGACAAGCGGATCATTAGGAATCCTCCCTCGCAAACAAATGCAAGTGTCGGACGTACTAATCTATCCACACTTCGCCACAATACAAGGATGTGAACGTACTAATCTATTCACATCCTTGCAAAAAGTCGGGAGACAAGCGGATCATTAGGAATCCTCCCTCGCAAACAAATGCAAGTGTCGGACGTACTAATCTATCCACACTTCGCCACAATACAAGGATGTGAACGTACTAATCTATTCACATCCTTGCAAAAAGTCGGGGGACAAGCGGTTCCTTAGGAACCCTCCCTCGCAAGCAAATGCAAGTCTCGGATGTACTAATCTATCCACACTTCGCCGCAGTATCAAGTATGTGAACATACTAATCTATTCACATCCTTATAAAGGAAGACAAGCAGTTCAACAAGGATCATCCCCCTTACAAAGCCACAGATGCCGGTAATACTAACTCATCCGCACCCCGCCACCAACAGAGATGCAATTTCCTAAGGAAAACCATCGGATTAAGGAAATCGACCTGTCAACAGAGCAACACTCTTCCAAAAAGAGAACAAGTTATAGAGACAGCAATAAAGGAAGATGCAAAATAATACTAAGTATTATATCTTTCTAACATCTCATGTCAGGCATATATATATATATAATATAGCAGGACTAAAAAGTAAAGACATCCAGCCAGCATAAAGAGTCAAGCCCGGGACGCACCCCGCCAAAATCTCACCCATGCAAGGGGAGCAACCATATATATACAAGAAAAAACAAAGAAAGATCAACCTGACCCAACGTCAGGAGCACCAGAGCCAAAGGCGTCAGCCATAAAAACATCATGCGCAGGGCTGTTGAAAACACCACGGCGATCGTCACCAACAGGGACGGACACCTGTCCCATCAAACCACTCGTTCCGCCCACATCGCCCGCTCGGATCCCCGCAATAGCCCCGAGGGCATAGCCAGTATATGGACTAGTACTCTGGAAAGGAAAATCGGGGGCAAGAGAGTATATCCTCCTGAAGTAATCCACAGAGAAGGACTCCATGCGATCATCACGTGCCTTCTCGAGAAGTTTGGGGTAATCAGCTGTAGTAGGAAACTCAATCATCCCAAGCTGATCACCCAGGGCAACATGAGACTCCTTAGTCGCCTTCAGCGCCACAGCATGAGCCTCCTCATCGACCTTCTCCTGGCGCAGTAGGGCAAACAGCTCCGCCTCCAGCTGAGACGCACAATCCTGACTTCCCTTGAGATCAGCGGAAGCCTTGGAAGAAGCATCTGAATGTGCGCGCGCCTTCTCCCTCAACACAACGACATCCTGAGACAAGTGCTCATGACGATCCTGCAGACCCCTCGTCTCCTCAACAAGCTCAACAACAAAGGAGGAAAGGTTGGTCATCACGGCATTCACCTGCAACAACAACACAAGCACATGCACACAAAGAAGCCAGACAAACATGATAGATCCAACATAAAAGGAAAACAACGAACTGGAGCAAAGCGCGCGAGCGACTCCTCAACACATTTCAAAGCAGCCTCAGGGTCCCGGGGACACGTCTTGCGATCAGCCGGCGGAACAGACCGCTGAACCACACGCACACCAACAGCAGGTGTGCTCAAGGAAACATCCTTGGGAAAGCGAATAGCAGACTGAGAATAGGGAGTCCACTCGTTCCCGGACACATCCCGATCAAGCCGACACATCAGATCAGACTTGCGAAGAGCTGGAGGAGTAGGAACAACTACACATCAAAAGCAAACACATCAGGAGAAGGCAAACTATACCAATACAACAAGAAGTCAACCACAGTCACCTGCCAAGGGAGGCACCTCCACTGAACGCCCGCTCCCCGACCGGGGGACAGGCATGGTCGAATCTGCATACATTGGCCCCTTCCCTTTATCGCAGGAAGGAGCAAGAGGCATGCCGGCAGACGTCGACCTCCTAGGATCGCTCGGGGAACGGACGTCAGCATCATGCTCTCGGACAGGTGCAACTCCCCCCGCCGTCGGAAATACCAAGCCTGCAAAGACAACCACAAAAGACCATTAGCATGTTAGCATGGGGAAAAATCTCAACGAAACCTTTAAAAGGCACAAGTCCCATACCCGGGCCAACAGGAAGAGTATCGCCGAGGCCGGGAACAGTCTGAGGAGACCCGCCTGCAACTCCACCCTGTAAACAGGGGCGTCTGTTAAGAAACCAACCTACAAGGAAACAGGAACAAATGTTACGAAACTTCAAAACATACCAACTCCTCCCCCGAAGGACGTACATGAATGCCCGCCGCGAGCAGCTCGGCGTCAGAAGCACGATAAAGGGGGCTGTACTCCCCCGCCCTATTCGCCATGTGAATCTTCTTCAAAGCAACCTTGTCTCTATCGGAGAACTCCTGAAAACGCGGAACGGGATCGGCATCCAATATGTGAGAAGTCGTCCAAGTCGTGCCCGCATCCTTTATAAAAAAGTACTGACACTTCCATTTATTCTGGGAAGTGTCCGACCTTTCGCAGAACCGCGCCTCAGTATTCCACCCCGCCCTGTGCAAGCCAAGGGAGGAGAATCCCTTTTCGGTCATATGAGGCCAACGCAAGCTGAAAGTGCACATCCCAGACTCGTCCGCCTTACCCAGGCGGTAGAAGGCTCGAAAAAGCACTATCGAGTAATCCCAAGAGTTTAGATGACATTGCACCCGGAAACACGTCCAAGCTCTAAACCCTGGTGGAGTGATAGAGACGGGAGAAATCCTGTAATGTCGACAAAGGCGGACCAGATCCTGACAATAAGGAAACCGCAGCCCTTCTCGGAACTGTGAAAGATAAACAGCCTCGTATTCAGCCGGAGGAACGGTGGGCCGACCAAATTCGACCCCCTTCACGACGTCCCAAGGATACGAGACCTCTATGCCGGGACACCAGCCCCGGGTCGAGACATAGAGATCAAACTTGGAACGTGGGAGCTTGTTGGGAAAAAATATTTGGGTCTTCTCCAGTATCACACGGTTACCCGACGGTCCCAAAAGCACGCCGCTTCGAGACCCGGAATCGGAATCCATGGTGCCCTCATCAACCTCTCCATCAAAGTTATCAGAGTGATGAGACTTACTCATTGCACGAAGAAGCAGAAACCGTTTCCTACTAGGAACACTCTAAGTATCAAAGTCGCGCGCTTGCAAGCCCGTCAACCAAGCCCTACAAAAACCATACACAACTCAATCAAAAACCAAGGCAACACATCAACCACATTCATCAAGTCCTTTGCAAGGACATCCAACCCAACGGACCAACTGTCCGCGAGCAAACAGCTAGGGACCCTCCCGCTCGGGAGTCAAAAATCCCTACGCTCACCAAAGGCCTAGGCCACCTACTAATCAAATTTTCATATATTTGTGCAATGTGACACAAGTATTCAAGCACTCCACAAAGCGATAAGTTCAAGAGCTAAAGAAATCAAAGACATGCAAAGTTGGTTATAATTACCAAAATGCCATCCGACCACATTTCGATCAAATTTTATCCCCAAAACGGTTCAAGGCTCCGGGGGCACATACAAGCAGCTCAAATGCACTTAAGCAAGCCCATTACATGTCACGAGGAGACTTACCCCTCCCCGAACAATCCAAAGAGCACTCGGGTCAACTAAGCCACCGGTAGGCGCGAGCTACCAAGCGATCACCTAAACTCCGGGGGCAGGGCTATCCACTCACAAACAATCAAGGAGTCATTATCACAATTGGGGGCATCATATCAAGCCACCCATATCAAGATACAAAGGGTCGAACTTTTCGCTCGAATAAGTCCGATTTTGAACCTCCACGATTCCCCCTCGGTTGATCGAAACCTAAGGGCCTCTTCACAAAGGGAGTTCACTACCCTTAACTCTATCTATCTACATTTAGAGTTTGGCCAAAAACGAATTTTGAAAAATCAAGCCAAAATTTCACTTAGGCATTTCATCGAACACCTACCATGCACCTTATTGAAATTCGAAATGTGCAGCCCTAAAGGTCCAATTAACATCAAGAAAAGGAAGGGGAGGACATTACCAATCAATACCCGACAAGAAGGACTCGAAAACGGGTCGAATTGAGCCCGAAATCGACCCGTGAATAGTGCAGCCGCCGCCCGCCTTGCGCCGCCGCTGCCGCCGCCTCGCCGCTGCTGGACCGCCGTGACCTCGCCGGTGGTAGTCCTGGTGGTGGCCGGCCGAAATGGGGTCACACTAGTACCCTAAAGTGAATTCATAAATCACTACCTTACCCTCTTCAAAATACCCTCTCAAAACTTATTCAAATGTTGATAGTTTTATAAACTATCACAAAGGAGGTGGACTATACAACCTAGCAAGCACCATACATCCAAGAGGTACACTCACATCCACCTTCCATTTTTTAAAGTTGTTAATAACTTGGATTTCCACCATCAAATGACTTAGCTATATTTAACTAAGTCATTTCAAATGGTCTCAACTACTTGAAAACATTATTTTTAAGATTTTTCGTGTCACGTCCATTACATGTGATTTTCCAAACACGACATTATTTCATTCACTAAAACCGTCGTCTCGCCGTTAAGACGGCCGTCTCGGACGACGGGCTCCCGGAAACCATCATACTACATGAAAAACGTTTTATCAAAACTTTCATGATTTATTATCATTTTGATATAATTAGTCGTGGCATAAACGTTCCATATTTATTTGACCATCTTGCAAACCCGAAAGATTTCATGTGCGCTCGCGCCTTAATTCTCCAAACAATCACATTTATCATATTACTCGTAGTCCGTTGTGCTACTAACCCTTTGCGCAGTTATCAAGCACGACCATCTCAAAAAACTAAGGCAAGGAACTCGTCTGAACCGCGCGTATCCACCATTGGTAGGTCAAAACTCAAGGTGAGCAGACGACCCGAATCACGCGTATACCCTATCTTAGAATAGAGTTAAACAAAGGTCAGACCATTATTTAACTCGGGGGCAAGTGATGGATATACGCATGATTCGGGCTCGGTTTTAATTATTCGGACCTCATACACGCGCGTAAAACCCAATTTCGAGCTAACCGGGGGAAACCGGGCAAGTCGCGAACTTGCCCGGCACCCCCGGGGGGCTTACCCGGAATTTCCAGGTAAACTAGGCTTACCCGGAATTTCCGGGTAAGCTAAGCTTACCCGGAAATTCCGAGTAAGCCTAGTTTACCCGGAATTTCAGGGTAAGCCTAAGCTTATTCCGGGTAAGCTTAACACCCGGGGGGTGTTGCGCACACCCCCCATTTCGCCCCGAATGTATAGGAGACCCGATTTTTCAACTAACTCCTATGTGTCCGAGACCTACGTTTCAAAGGCGCGTGCGTCCAGCTCGTGACAGCCGCCTAAGACGAGCGTCAGAGTCCTTTTCCCAAAGTTCTCCCCTACATCCCGGTTCACATTTCCACATTGAACCGGGTCAAAACCGGTTTACGGTCCAAGGTTGCCTATAAATAGACACCTTGGGGGTAAACATTTTCAAGTCACTTTCGGGGTGAGAATCGAGAAAAGCTCTGGCCTCTCTCTAAAAACTCTCTCTCTCTCTAGAAACCATCTGATGTTGATCGTCGGAGCGAGCGCACCAAGCACCCCCCCCCCTCTCCACGGGTGTTGCTTGGTAATGCTCCTCTCGCAGGTGCAGAAGGACGGTCTATTAGAAAGCCCGAAGGACTTACCGCTGTTCGGAAGACGAAGCTAAGGCCCGTACGCGACTTTAGGGGACGGACTTGGCTCGCACCCAACTCGAAGACTTCGACGAGTTATCCAGCGGGCAACCCGCAGTAACTTGGTCGAAACAAAGTATATACCTAAAAAGACTATATCTATATCCGTGTAAATTCTCTTAGATTGAGTTGATGGCACTTGATAATCAACTTCAGGCGTACATTTTTTAGGTACGAAGAAATGACGACTTTTCAAGGATAACATCGATCTCTACCTTGGCAGAGAAGCTAATTGTCACGAAGAGAAGTATGTGCTATCCTATGGTTTATTTGCTCTTGAAATTGACGTTACTTTTACCCGTGGCTACTGCAACATTAGAAAGAGCTTTCTCCGCTATAAAATTTGTGAAAACAAGACTACGAAACCGAATGGGAGATGATTTCATGAGTGATTGCTTGGTGACTTTCATTGAAAAAGATGTATTTGACTCCATTGATAATGAATATGTTATTTTACATTTTCAAAGTATGAAAACTCGTAGGGAATATTGTAATTAGTTTGTATTTTACCTTAATGAATCTAGTTTATTTATTTATTGGCTTTTTATTTATTAATATTACTATTTATATGCAACATTTTCTTTAAACAAAAAAAATCGATCAATCTTGCACCCCTAGTCCCGGGTCTTGGGTCCGCCACTGGTTGAGACCCACCCAAGCAGTTTAATTTAATTACATGGGGTCTGTCAGATCAGTGGGACGACAACATGGAAATCCAGGCCGGTAATGCCTAGCCTGGCCTAGCTAGGGACTTACTTATTCACCAACTCAATTGCATGGAGAGTACCACAGAACAATTTTCCAGTTTTACTTTATTATTATTTGGTCTAAAGAGATTGTATGATTAGGGTCACACTCACACTCATCCATACTTACCCATCCATCCATATTCAACCCCCTTTTTTTTTGTATGTATATATGAACTTTAAACAATGTTATAAAGTGTGATTCACTTTATACCTGAAATACTTGTTATTCATTCAAGTTATTGTTGTTACTATTATAATAATAATCATTAAATATGAAATGCTTAAACCAAAAAGAAAAGAAATACGTTTAAAAAAATATCATATAAAATACAAGCCCTTATACCATGTTTGATTTTTAGGCCCATATTTAAATAGGTCCATGCCAGCATAAATTGGTTATATGCCGCTGCGGAATGGTACCGCCTTTCCTAAAATAGTAACTTTCAATTTAAAAAGGAAAGTTAGTTAAAAATATTAAAAAATTATAAATCAATGACCTACTATAGCAGGTTAAAGAGAGACCCACCCAAGCAGTTTAATTTAATTACATTGGGTCTGTCAGATCAGTGGGACGACAACATGGAAATCCAGGCCAGGGTAATGCCTAGCCTAGCCTAGCCTAGCTAGGGACTTACTTATTCACTAACTCAATTGCATGGAGTACTACAGAACAATTTTCCGGTTTTACTTTATTATTTGGTCTAAGAGGTTGTAGGAATAGGGTCACACTCACACTCATCCATACTTACGCATCCATCCATATTCAACCCTTTTTTTTTGTATGTATGAACTATAAACAATGCTTATTTGGGGAGAGATTTGGGAGTTATAAAGTGTGATTCATTTTATTTTTTCTAATGCACACTCTTTATTAAAAAAAAAAAAATCATTTTGGAGCATAATCAAGTAACATAATAGAAACAAGGAGAAAAGAAAAAAAAAACAAGGGGAGATTGAGTAAATAAATTCAATTTAAATAACACATCTCATTCCAATTTAATGGCAATCCAATTGACGCTTCAACGAATGAACTTCTAATGATTACAGAGATATGACTTACTCTTTGTTGAATGGTACCAATTATATTTTCGAGTTTCAATAGATTTCAGAGTCTCCACGTGTGAATGATTATACTTAAAAATACATATACATCTAACACTAAACTCGACACAATTATGTATATCTTAAAAAAAAATGGATTCTGAAGAGAAAAATGATATCAACACCCACAAGCAAGCTGAATCACAGCCACATCAAAATTAACTAAATAATTTCTATCAATTTACTCAAATCAAGAATACATTAGAAGAAGAAATTCCTAATTCTTCAATATTGAATAAAGGACAATAATGATCCCAACATATATACAAATAATGTGGAATTTGGAGAGCAATAATTTCGTAGATTCGACTGGGAACTCATAAGCGAACAATATACCCACATGAACAATGAAAGTAGGCAACACCATTATTAACTTGGACGCATTTGGGCCCTCGGAGTCATATTGCAGCATTGCTGAATCCTCAGTAGATCTTAATTTCCTAGCCACCGCCTTACCCGTCCATCCCTTATCTCCGCCAACCAACGTCCCCATGTCCATTGCCTTACGCCCCGATAGCGCTTAGAGACGCAGTTCTTGGACGGCGGTGACTGCTGCTCCGATGAAAGCTTGGCAGTCTCGATCTTAATCTCGTTCGATTCTAACTTGGTAGAAACCACCACCAAACGTCATAACTGCGTGCTACAACGGGTCTTGGGATTAACAAACAAAAACTAGATGAATTGGTGTGGTTGTGAGAGACATGAGTGGTAGATTATTTGAAGTCAGGCTCTCTATTATTATAATTAGGGTTAATAGGTCTTTTGGTCCATGATGTTTGAAAACTTTTGGGTTTTGGTCAATGATGTTTTTTTTTACCTAGTTTTGGTACCATATGTTTGCAGATTTTTTCTAGTTTTGGTCTAACCGTTACATTCCGTCCATTTTTTGACATGTTCAAGTCATGTGATCCACTCTAAACTTTAAATTTAGTCCCTCTAATACTTTCTTAACCTTTTTTTTGTTCAATTTAGTCCTGAAGTTTCAAAATTGACCCCAATTGGACAATAGGTCCAATTGAATTTTTGAAACTTCGGGACTAAATTGAACAAAAAAAAAGGTTAGGAAAGTATTAGAGGGACTAAATTTAACAAAATTGAAAGTTTAGGGTGGATCACGTGACTTGTACATATCAAAAAAATGGACGGAACGTAACGGTCGGACCAAAACTAGGAAAGTCTGCAAACATATAGTACCAAAACTAGGAAAAAAAAACATCATGGACCAAAAACCAAAAATAGTCAAACATCATGGACTAAAAGACCCATTAACAGTTATAATTATAATATAAAAGCGTACGGAAAGTTGATATGGTCTATTAAATGAACCATATCGGTTTTATGTTTGGTTCGCTGTCAAATTCGGTCGGATCTTTAGTCCCCATTTATAATATTAATTATTGCAAAATCATGGCTACATTAAAACCATGCTAGCAAGTCGTAAACCCATAGAGAATCACAAACACTATAAGGTATTAGATGAAATTTGGGGTCCCTAAATGAATGATAGTTGAGCGCAACATGGGAAAGTCAAAACGGACGGCCCATGCTCCAAATCGAATCTGGGGACGAACAAGATGAAGACGGGTGGATGCATACAATGATGGGAACGTAATAGGAGGGGAGGGGCTCAATCGTGGATCCAAGTTTTATGAAGTAGATCGAAACCATTGAGTTGAGACCCACCCACCCACCCAAGCAGTTTAATTTAATTACATGGGGTCTGTCAGATCACTTTAAACAATGCATATTTGGGGAGAGATTTGGGAGTTATAAAGTGTGATTCACTTTATTTTTTCTAATGCACACACTTTATTAAAAAAATATCATTTTTTAGCATAATCAAGTAACATAATAGAAATAAGGAGAAAAAAAAAACAAGAGGAGATGGAGTAAATAAATTCAATTTAAATAACACATCTCATTCCAATTTAATGGCAATCCAATTGACGCTTCAAAGAATGAACTTCTAATGATTACAGAGATATGACTTACTCTTTGTTGAATGGTACCAATGATATTGTCGAGTTTCAATCAATTTCGGAGTCTCCACGTGTGAAGGATTATACTTATATTTTAGGAGCATAAATATCTGATGCTAAAATAAAGTCGAGTTTATTTCAACTTGATTTCTCAGTAGTTATATTGAGAGATAGAGTATGAATCATATTTCAGGAGATAGAAAATTTGTTATTTACACAAATTTCGATGTTATAATTTTATAGCTGAGAAATCGAGTTGAAATAAACTTGACTTTATTTTAATCATACCTTATCGAATATCTAAAATGTAATACGAACATTTAAAAAAAATAACTCAACAAGTAAATAATGACAAAATATTAAGACCAAAACAAATATTCAAATATCAATTTATAAAAGTAAAAGCTCATATACCTTTATAGTTCGATGTTGTACTTTTGTTATTTAACTATTTATTAAATGACATATTAAAAAAAAAATCATATACCTGAAATACTTGTTTTTCATTCAAGTTATTGTTGTTACTATTATAATAACTAGTGTGCTGTTCCCGCCCGCCGGACGGGGTGATTTATTACTTATTTATAATTAACACAATAATGTTGTTTTTCTGTAAATTACATAATCATCATTCACAAATCAATAAACTTTTGCTAAAAATATATTTAACTACATAATTAATAAAAGAAAATAATGTTCAAGGTAAAATAAGTTAAAGAGATTTTAGAGGTTTTAATTATTGCATTTATTTGTGACACTATAAACATAAGAAGCTAACTTGTTTTATTAGATTTATTAATTGAATTGTTAGATTCAATGGATAATTTAAATTGTCAATTGTTAAAATATCATTGGATATAAATGATGATGTGTCAAAATGTAGGAGAATGTAAAAGATGATGTGTCATGATGTAGGAGAATGGTTCTCTTTCCCTTTGCCTTATTATATATATAGATAGATAGATTATCATGAAATATGAAATGCTTAAACGAAAAAGAAAAGAAATACGTTTAAAAAAATATCATATAAAATACAAGCCCTTAGATATTTTACCATGTTTGATTTTTAGGCCCATATTTAAATAGGTCCATGCCAGCATAAATTGGGTATATGCCGCTGCGGAATGGTACCGCCTTTCCTAAAATAGTAACTTTCAATTTAAAAAGGAAAGTTAGTTAAAAATATTAAAAAATTATAAATCAATGACCTGCTATAGCAGGTTAAAGAGAGACCCACCCAAGCAGTTTAATTTAATTACATGGGGTCTGTCAGATCAGCGGGACGACAACATGGAAATCCAGGCCAGGGTAATGCCTAGCCTAGCCTAGCCTAGCTAGGGACTTACTTATTCACTAACTCAATTGCATGGAGTACTACAGAACAATTTTCCGGTTTTACTTTATTATTTGGTCTAAGAGATTGTAGGAATAGGGTCACACTCACACTCATCCATACTTACGCATCCATCCATATTCAACCCTTTTTTTTTTGTATGTATGAACTATAAACAATGCTTATTTGGGGAGAGATTTGGGAGTTATAAAGTGTGATTCATTTTATTTTTTCTAATGCACACTCTTTATTAAAAAAAAAATATCATTTTGGAGCATAATCAAGTAACATAATAGAAACAAGGAGAAAAGAAAAAAAAAAAAGAGGAGATTGAGTAAATAAATTCAATTTAAATAACACATCTCATTCCAATTTAATGGCAATCCAATTGACGCTTCAACGAATGAACTTCTAATGATTACAGAGATATGACTTACTCTTTGTTGAATGGTACCAATTATATTGTCAAGTTTCAATAGATTTCAGAGTCTCCACGTGTGAAGGATTATACTTAAAAATACATATACATCTAACACTAAACTCGACACAATTATGTATATCTTAAAAAAAAAAAATGGATTCTGAAGAGAAAAATGATATCAACACCCACAAGCAAGCTGAATCACAGCCACATCAAAATTAACTAAATAATTTCTATCAATTTACTCAAATCAAGAATACATTAGAAGAAGAAATTCCTAATTCTTCAATATTGAATAAAGGACAATAATGATCCCAACATATATACAAATAATGTGGAATTTGGAGAGCAATAATTTCGTAGATTCGACTGGGAACTTTTAAGCGAACAGTATACCCACATGAACAATGAAAGTAGGCAACACCATTATTAACTTGGACGCATTTGGGCCCTCGCAGTCATATTGCAGCATTGCTGAATCCTCTATAGATCGTAATTTCCTAGCCACCGCCTTACCCGTCCATCCCTTATCTCCGCCAACCAACGTCCCCATGTTCGTTGCCTTACGCCCCGATAGCGCTTAGAGACGCAGTTCTTGGACGGCGGTGACTGCTGCTCCGACGAAAGCTTGGCAGTCTCGATCTTAATCTCGTTCGATTCTAACTTGGTAGAAACCACCTCCAAACGTCATAACTGCGTGCTACAACGGGTCTTGGGATTAACAAACAAAAACTAGATGAATTGGTGTGGTTGTGAGAGACATGGGTGGTAGATTATTTGAAGACAGGCTCTCTATTATAATTAGGGTTAATAGGTCTTTTGGTCCATGATGTTTGACAACTTTTGGTTTTGGTCAATGATGTTTTCACTACAAGAAATTTGGTCTATAGCTACGGTTGCTATTGCGACGACATTGTATTATCGCTATATATCGTGTATATTGCGACGACTTACACCTTTAGTCGCATACTATTTACAAATAATGAGACATCATCGCAATATTCAATCGCGACGAAAAGTCATCGCAATAAAAAAAAATGCTGCGACGAAGAGAAATCTTTTGCAAGGACCGCGTATTCTCGCAACATAATGAGTTTATTGCGATGATTTGTAATATCCGTTTGCGACGAATGATTCTCGCAATAGTAATTTCCAGCCAAAATTTTGGCGCAAAAAATTCGAAAAAAACCAACTGCGACGACACATAATCTATTACGATGACCGCATATCATCGCTATAAAATGAGTTTATTGCAAGGATGTTGAATATCCAATTGCGACGACCGATTCTCGCAATAACAATATTTCTACAAAGTATTTGGCGCCAATTATCTATATGAAAATAATTGTGAAAATGCTAAATCTATAGCGAGGATCTTATTTCGTTGGAATAGAATGTATTTATTGCGATGATATGTAATATCTAATTGCGACGAATGCTTCTCGCAATACAAATTTCCCACCAAAATTGTGACGACGCGTAATTTATTGCCAAACCTCATATCATCGCAATAGAATGAGTTTATTGTTAGTATTTAGAATATCCAATTGCGATGACAGGTTCTCGCGATAACAATTTTTCCACGACAAAATTGGCACCAATTACCTATGAGAAAACAACTGTGAAGAAATTGAAAATTTAATAACTTATTCCTTAAACCTTAAACTCCAAGCCTTAAATTTTAATACTATATAACTTAAATTCTGAACCTTAAATCTTGATACCCTAAACCTTAAAACTTAATACCATAAACCTTAAACTCTAAATCATTAAACTTTAATTTCTAAACCTTAAAGTTTAATACCATATACCTTAAATTCTAAACATTAAAACATCAATACCCTAAACCTTAAATTATAAATCTTAAAACATTAATAACTGAAACCTTAAAATCTTAAACTCTAAATCACAAAATCTTAAATGTTAAACTCAAAACGTTAAATTTTTAGCATTACAAATCTTAATCTCTAAACCTTAAAACATTAATAATCTAAACCTTAATGATTGTATCAGTTTATTATATTCCTAACGTACCCTCGTTTATTGGTTTGTTTTGCCGAAGAATCATTTATTATTTTTTATAAACGCCATTTACTAATATGTTTGTTGACCATGAACATTGTTTATTAATTAGACTGTATAACTTCCACAACTTGTCAAAATAGCTTATTTAAATCTTAAAAAATTATACTTATTAAAGAAACTATAAATATTTATAAAAGAAAAACTAAAATACATCATTTTCACACAGATCATTCAAACTATTCATTATTTAGTATTACATATTTACTAATTATATAGTAACTTTCTATGTATCATCCTATCGAATAGTTAAAAAATTTGCATATAATATTTTAAATAATGTACATAAAAATTAAAAAGTCCAACATAATCATTTCAAAATATGCACCTTAGTAGTTTTTGTCTTAAAATTCCACCCTAACTTTCGTGATAGAGTAGATTATGAAACATTTATTATTTTCATGATTAAACTGCAGTATAAGCACATATAAATTATAATTTTCGCTTAATGGATTTATCGTATAAAATTTAAGAAGAAAGGAAAAATAAAGTACACTAAATAAAATATAATACATAAATTTATTATAGAAAACTAATAAAAATACATAATTAACAAAATAGTTTCAATATAATTAATTTATTTATTAAAAAACTAACTTAATTTAGAAGTTTTATATTTATTAATTTTTAGTATATTCTAAATAATAAATTGTAAATAAAACTCTAAATTTTTAATTTTTAAATCCTATATATAGAGTTTTACAACATTTTTTTTTGTGACTTTCATGTGTCGGTTTAATTAAAAAATAAGTATGTAAAACTGGAAATAAAAAAGAGAGAGAAAGTGATGACAATACAATCTGCTCAAGTTTATTTGCTATATGTTCTTCTATTGGCAGTCCGCAATCAAACTGATATTGTGACCCAAATTAGTAAGTAAAAATAGCTTTATCATAAAAATATATCTATTTAATTAGTTTCTATTTCAGGTTATTGAAGAAATCTTTTTCTTCCCTAAATAATGAAATTTAGTGTACATATATATATACTATCCTTCAGATGCCCTCCTGCGCCCCCACTCGCCAAACATGACGACTCCAAATTCCTTCTAATTAGGATGACTTCTATCGGCTTATGTACATGACGAGGTGTTTTGTCTTCTCAAGCTACAAATCCGAACATGCTTCTACGCTAGAGGACTCGTATCGTCTTCTCAAGGTACGAAATCTGAACTTCTCTTTGGAATTAGGAATGTGTAGTGTTTGTCTTGCTTCGAGACTGAATTGTCTGTGTGTTTATGAATGTTGTTGTATGAAGCTTTACATATGGTCATTATTTTTTTTAAAGAAGAATATGTAAATAATTAACGAATTAACAAAATTTCAAATATATTCAAACATAGTTCATATATAAATTAAAGTTAATGAAAACATCAAGAATAAGTTTAAGAATGAATTTTAATAAGTGTATATGAAAATTTTATAATACAATATCATGTTAGTCTAAATCGTTTTTTTTCTTCCTTTTTTGCCAAATTAGTCTAAATCGATAGCAATATAAATATTATTAAGCTTTCAATTAAAAAAATTATATTAATGAATTAATTCCTAATAACAAACGGTAGTAAGAATTGTTAGTAACTCAATATTTAATACTATACTTTTTTTTTTTTGCCAAACAGTTTTTAATTTGAAATTACCTTTTTTTTTTTTTCAAATTTGAATTTACCTTAATACATGCAAACTATTTTTTTTCATTTCATCATTATTTAATACAACAATACTATAATTATTTAATTATGCTCTTGTGATTTGTCCCTTCACTTACATAACTTGTTTAACACAAGACAATAATAGTTGTTAGTAATTTAATATTTAAAAGTTTGTTGATTATAAATTAAAATTAAATTTAAACAGGAAAAGTAGATATTACATTTTGTCATTAATTGATACAATACAGTCATAATTAAATAATCTCAATTAGGCTCTTAATGTAATTTAGTTATCAAATTTACTATTGTTATTAGTATACGACATTGCCATAATTATTTCTAATTATGGTATTATTTGAATTTTCTTAATTAGAATCTCAATTTTAATTATTTGTTTTTTCCCAAAAAAATTTTTTGGCCATCTGCTTTTTCCCAATAATTTTAATTATTATTAACTTCATACATTTTTTTTATGGTAATGAATCGCAGGTCATAAATATTCAATGTTCTACACTTAACTCTAACCTTTTTTTTTTTTTTTTTTTTTATGTTTTACCACATTAATTATAGTGACATGAATTTAGATTTTTTTTTTGCCACAGAGTCCATGTTGTCAAATTTGTTATTCCACACTTAAGTCAAACTTTTTTACATTTTGCCACACTAAAAAACACCACATTAATTATAGTGACATGAATTTAAATTTTTTTGCCACATAATCCAGGTTATCAAATTTTTTAAATATTTAATTTACTAAAAAAATTTAGAATGTAAATTTTTATATTGATTTTATGAATGTCCAAATCCAGATTTTAATTTTCAGTTTAAATTAGAGCCTTAATTAAATTTCATAATTTTAACAAAAAATAACACCTAAAGAGAAAAATGGAAATATATTTTAATAACTTTTATTTAGAGCTACAAATAAATATATCGTTTTATAATACATCATTTATTAAAATATTTAACTCTACATATATATCTGTATTATATATTCAAGTGTGTTTTTTTTTCAACGTACAAATGATATATATTACGTAAAAATGACGTGAAAAAATTATTGCACCTACAAATTAAATTTCGTGCGAAATAATATGAAAGATGACTATAATGAATGTGAAATTGATTACAACTGATATAATTACGGAAAACTACTAATAAAGTTTATTGCTTTTTTTTTTTCCAAACAATACTACATAATAATAATAATAAGGAAAAAAAGTTTGATACTTATATATACAATTATGGAAATTACTAATAAAAGTTAATTGTAATACATTAAGTGTGATTTTATTTTTAAACAATGCTACATTGTAAAAAGGAAAAAAAAAAAAAAACTTGATTCTTATATCTACAAATTAATTTTTGTGAGAAAGAAAGGGAAATAATATAATGAATAGGAAATTGATTACAATTAATAGAATAAATAAGATATTACTAGTAAGGTTTATTTATTCAATACTTTTGTAGAATTGATTTCTATAAATGAGATGAGCAAGAGTATGTGCCCACAATCGAAAATGTTAAGGAAGTAAGAAAAGATAATAAGGTTTCCTATCAAGGCGGTTAGGTAAGAGTTCATCACTAATATGTGTGCATGTAAGTTGTTAACTTGGCATTCATTGTTTCTCCATCTTACAGACTGCTTTTTTAATGCACTTGCGGCTACTTTCAACACATCTGCTCCAGTTGGAGGATATATTTTCCATAGATGTTGATCTCGAATATGTTCTAGCGACACCGCTCCAGACATCTCTATGTTAGTTGCATTTTTGGTATTTGGACATTTTATTTCATAATAGACTTATATGTATGCATGTAATTAGATTATAATAACGTCGAATAAAGTAGATTATATGGGTATACTAGACCTAATTATTTTTAATTGTGGATTTTTTTTTTATAATATTAGTCATTTTAATTATGTAATTATATTTGTATTCTTTCAAATTATCTGTACTATATAAATATTTATATTGCGACGATATATCGTTGCAACAGATTTTAAAATTTATTGTTGCGACGATATGTCAAAATTTATCGTTGCAATAAAACTATCACTCGTCGCAATTAAGTGAATAAAAATTATGGAAAATACTGTATCACGATAATTTTATGTTTTTATTGTCACAAATGAATTAAGAAATCCACGCAATATATAATATTAGTTAGATGTGTCGTCGCAATAGAGTTATTAAATACCGGCAATAGGAGACCAATTGTGACAATAATCTCAAATTTGTCGTCGCAATAGAATTACTAAATCCTCGCAGTATGTACCTGTTGCGATAATATATTTATGTGTATCAGCGCAGTAGAGCTATCAAATCCTCGCAATAGAGTTACTAATTGCGGCGATAACTTTAAATTTCTCGTTGCAACATAATTGATAAATCCTCTCAATACATGTACCTACTGCAACAATAATTTAAAATTTTTCATCGTAACAGAGTTAGCAAATCCCCGCAATAAATAGATCAATTGCGATAAGTAATCTCGCAGATGTGTTGATAATCGTCCTCGCAATAGAGTACACCCTATTGCGATGACAGCTGATTTTGTCGCAATAAGGACCTATTGCTAGGGGTCTATAGTGACGAAGCTATTGCGATGATTTGTCGTCGCAACATAGATATAACGACGATTTTTGGGGTTATTGCGACGATTTTGGTCATCGCAATAATCCGTAATTCTTGTAGTGTTTTTTTTTTACCTAGTTTTGGTACCATATGTTTGCAGATTTTTTTTCTAGTTTTGGTCTAACCGTTACATTCCGTTCATTTTTTGACATGTTCAAGTCATGTGATCCACTCTAAACTTTAAATTTACTCCCTCTAATACTTTCTTAACCTTTTTTTTGTTCAATTTAGTCCTGAAGTTTCAAAATTGACCCCAATTGTACAATAGGTCCAATTGAATTTTTGAACTTCGGGACTAAATTGAACAAAAAAAAGGTTAGGAAAGTATTAGAGGGACTAAATTGAACAAAATTGAAAGTTTAGGGTGGATCACGTGACTTGTACATATAAAAAAACGGACGGAATGTAACGGTCGGACCAAAACTAGGAAAGTCTGCAAACATATAGTACCAAAACTAGGAAAAAAAAACATCATGGACCAAAACCCAAAAATAGTCAAACATCATGGACCAAAAGACCTATTAACAGTTATAATTATAATATAAAAGCGTACGGAAAGTTGATATGGTCTATTAAATGAACCATATCGGTTTTATGTTTGGTTCGCTGTCAAATTCGGTCGGATCTTTAGTCCCCATTTATAATATTAATTATTGCAAAATCATGGCTACATTAAAAGCATGCTAGCAAGTCGTAAACCCATAGAGAATCACAGACACTATAAGGTATTAGATGAAATTTGGGGTCCCTAAATGAATGATAGTTGAGCGCAACATGGGAAAGTCAAAACGGACGGCCCATGCTCCAAATTGAATCTGGGGACGAACAAGATGAAGACGGGTGGATGCATACAATGATGGGAACGTAATAGGAGGGGAGGGGCTCAATCGTGGATCCAAGTTTTATGAAGTAGATCGAAACCATTGAGTTGAGACCCACCCACCCACCCAAGCAGTTTAATTTAATTACATGGGGTCTGTCAGATCACTTTAAACAATGCATATTTGGGGAGAGATTTGGGAGTTATAAAGTGTGATTCACTTTATTTTTTCTAATGCACACACTTTATTAAAAAAAATATCATTTTTGAGCATAATCAAGTAACATAATAGAAATAAGGAGAAAAAAAAACAAGAGGAGATGGAGTAAATAAATTCAATTTAAATAACACATCTCATTCCAATTTAATGGCAATCCAATTGACACTTCAAAGAATGAACTTCTAATGATTACAGAGATATGACTTACTCTTTGTTGAATGGTACCAATGATATTGTCGAGTTTCAATCAATTTCGGAGTCTCCACGTGTGAAGGATTATACTTGTATTTTAGGAGCATAAATATCTGATGCTAAAATAAAGTCGAGTTTATTTCAACTTGATTTCTCAGTAGTTATATTGAGAGATAGAGTATGAATCAGATTTCAGGAGATAGAAAATTTGTTATTTACACAAATTTCGATGTTATAATTTTATAGCTGAGAAATCGAGTTGAAATAAACTTGACTTTATTTTAGTCATACTTTATCGAATATCTAAAATGTAATACGAAAATTTAAAAAAAATAACTCAACAAGTAAATAATGACAAAATATTAAGACCAAAACAAATATTCAAATATCAATTTATAAAAGTAAAAGCTCATATACCTTTATAGTTCGATGTTGTACTTTTGTTATTTAACTATTTATTAAATTACATATTAAAAAAAAAAAATCATATACCTGAAATACTTGTTATTCATTCAAGTTATTGTTGTTACTATTATAATAATTATCATGAAATATGAAATGCTTAAACGAAAAAGAAAAGAAATACGTTTAAAAAAATATCATATAAAATACAAGCCCTTAGATATTTTACCATGTTTGATTTTTAGGCCCATATTTAAATAGGTCCATGCCAGCATAAATTGGGTATATGCCGCTGCGGAATGGTACCGCCTTTCCTAAAATAGTAACTTTCAATTTAAAAAGGAAAGTTAGTTAAAAATATTATAAAATTATAAATCAATGACCTGCTATAGCAGGTTAAAGAGAGACCCACCCAAGCAGTTTAATTTAATTACATGGGGTCTGTCAGATCAGTGGGACGACAACATGGAAATCCAGGCCAGGGTAATGCCTAGCCTAGCCTAGCCTAGCTAGGGACTTACTTATTCACTAACTCAATTGCATGGAGTACTACAGAACAATTTTCCGGTTTTACTTTATTATTTGGTCTAAGAGATTGTAGGAATAGGGTCACACTCACACTCATCCATACTTACGCATCCATCCATATTCAACCCTTTTTTTTTTTGTATGTATGAACTATAAACAATGCTTATTTGGGGAGAGATTTGGGAGTTATAAAGTGTGATTCACTTTATTTTTTCTAATGCACACTCTTTATTAAAAAAAAAAAATCATTTTGGAGCATAATCAAGTAACATAATAGAAACAAGGAGAAAAGAAAAAAAAAAACAAGAGGAGATTGAGTAAATAAATTCAATTTAAATAACACATCTCATTCCAATTTAATGGCAATTCAATTGACGCTTCAACGAATGAACTTCTAATGATTACAGAGATATGACTTACTCTTTGTTGAATGGTACCAATTATATTGTCGAGTTTCAATAGATTTCATAGTCTCCACGTGTGAAGGATCATACTTAAAAATACATATACATCTAACACTAAACTCGACACAATTATGTATATCTTAAAAAAAAAAATGGATTCTGAAGAGAAAAATGATATCAACACCCACAAGCAAGCTGAATCACAGCCACATCAAAATTAACTAAATAATTTCTATAAATTTACTCAAATCAAGAATACATTAGAAGAAAAAATTCCTAATTCTTCAATATTGAATAAAGGACAATAATGATCCCAACATATATACAAATAATGTGGAATTTGGAGAGCAATAATTTCGTAGATTCGACTGGGAACTCATAAGCGAACAATATACCCACATGAACAATGAAAGTAGGCAACACCATTATTAACTTGGACGCATTTGGGCCCTCGGAGTCATATTGCAGCATTGCTGAATCCTCAGTAGATCGTAATTTCCTAGCCACCGCCTTACCCGTCCATCCCTTATCTCCGCCAACCAACGTCCCCATGTCCGTTGCCTTACGCCCCGATAGCGCTTAGAGACGCAGTTCTTGGACGGCGGTGACTGCTGCTCCGACGAAAGCTTGGCAGTCTCGATCTTAATCTCGTTCGATTCTAACTTGGTAGAAACCACCTCCAAGCGTCATAACTGCGTGCTGCAACGGGTCTTGGGATTAACAAACAAAAACTAGATGAATTGGTGTGGTTGTGAGAGACATGAGTGGTAGATTATTTGAAGACAGGCTCTCTATTATAATAATTAGGGTTAATAGGTCTTTTGGTCCATGATGTTTGACAACTTTTGGGTGTTGGTCAATGATGTTTTTTTAACCTAGTTTTGGTACCATATGTTTGCAGATTTTTTCTAGTTTTGGTCTAACCGTTACATTCCGTCCATTTTTTGACATGTTCAAGTCATGTGATCCACTCTAAACTTTAAATTTAGTCCCTCTAATACTTTCTTAACCTTTTTTTTGTTCAATTTAGTCCTGAAGTTTCAAAATTGACCCCAATTGGACAATAGGTCCAATTGAATTTTTGAAACTTCGGGACTAAATTGAACAAAAAAAAGGCTAGGAAAGTATTAGAGGGACTAAATTGAACAAAATTGAAAGTTTAGGGTGGATCACGTGACTTGTACATATAAAAAAATGGACGGAATGTAACGGTCGGACCAAAACTAGGAAAGTCTGCAAACATATAGTACCAAAACTAGGAAAAAAAAACATCATTGACCAAAATCCAAAAATAGTCAAACATCATGGACCAAAAGACCTATTAACAGTTATAATTATAATATAAAAGCGTACGGAAAGTTGATATGGTCTATTAAATGAACCATATCGGTTTTATGTTCGGTTCGCTGTCAAATTCGGTCGGATCTTTAGTCCCCATTTATAATATTAATTATTGCAAAATCATGGCTACATTAAAAGCATGCTAGCAAGTCGTAAACCCATAGAGAATCACAGACACTATAAGGTATTAGATGAAATTTGGGGTCCCTAAATGAATGATAGTTGAGCGCAACATGGGAAAGTCAAAACGGACGTCCCATGCTCCAAATCGAATCTGGGGACGAACAAGATGAAGACGGGTGGATGCATACAATGATGGGAACGTAATAGGAGGGGAGGGGCTCAATCGTGGATCCAAGTTTTATGAAGTAGATCGAAACCATTGAGTTGAGATCCACCCACCCACCCAAGCAGTTTAATTTAATTACATGGGGTCTGTCAGATCACTTTAAACAATGCATATTTGGGGAGAGATTTGGGAGTTATAAAGTGTGTTTCACTTTATTTTTTCTAATGCACACACTTTATTAAAAAAATATCATTTTTGAGCATAATCAAGTAACATAATAGAAATAAGGAGAAAAAAAAAACAAGAGGAGATGGAGTAAATAAATTCAAGGGTTAATAACTAAAAAACTGTCCAAGGTTTACTCTATGTTAAAATTAGGTGTCTGAAGTTTGAAATGTTAAAATGGTATGTCCCAAGTTTCATTTTTATTGAAATTTGGTGTCTCGGTGTGATTACTTTAGAGAAGTCAATTCCGACGAAACTGTCTGTCAAATTCGAGCTCTCATACACACTCTTTGCTCGTCATCTTGCAGGGACCGTTACCTAAAAAGTTGGTCACATCCGGGCAAGTTAATCTCGCTCTATTGTCCTTGGAAAATGGCTCCACACCACTCTTCTAGAAACTTTTTTTTTAATGTTTAATTTTTAGGTGAAATTTGACGATTTTGTAAAAAGTAAAGAGTGATGGATTATGTGTGGGTTGGTGGGTTGATGGAAATGATTGAATGGAGACGAAAAGACGCACAAAGACACCGAATTTCAACAAAAATGAAACTTGGGACAGTCCATTTTAACATTTCAAACTTCAGACACCTAATTTTAACATAGGGTAAACCTTGGACAGTTTTTTAGTTATTAACCCTAAATTCAATTTAAATAACACATCTCATTCCAATTTAATGGCAATCCAATTGACGCTTCAAAGAATGAACTTCTAATGATTACAGAGATATGACTTACTCTTTGTTGAATGGTACCAATGATATTGTCGAGTTTCAATCAATTTCGGAGTCTCCACGTGTGAAGGATTATACTTGTATTTTAGGAGCATAAATATCTGATGCTAAATTAAAGTCGAGTTTATTTCAACTTGATTTCTCAGTAGTTATATTGAGAGATAGAGTATGAATCAGATTTCAGGAGATAGAAAATTTGTTATTTACACAAATTTCGATGTTATAATTTTATAGCTGAGAAATCGAGTTGAAATAAACTTGACTTTATTTTAGTCATACCTTATCGAATATCTAAAATGTAATACGAACATTTAAAAAAAATAACTCAACAAGTAAATAATGACAAAATATTAAGACCAAAACAAATATTCAAATATCAATTTATAAAAGTAAAAGCTCATATACCTTTATAGTTCGATGTTGTACTTTTGTTATTTAACTATTTATTAAATGACATATTAAAAAAAAAAAAAATCATATACTTGAAATACTTGTTATTCATTCAAGTTATTGTTGTTACTATTATAATAATTATCATGAAATATGAAATGCTTAAACCAAAAAGAAAAGAAATACGTTTAAAAAAATATCATATAAAATACAAGCCCTTAGATATTTTACCATGTTTGATTTTTAGGCCCATATTTAAACAGGTCATGCCAGCATAGGTTTATACGACGATACAAAAACAGATATCTAGGTCAAGCCGGTATGAGACTAGGCTCACTTAATTTTACAACATGCCGAAAAGAGTCGCGATATAATTTATCGATTTTTAAGTGTCGTATTAGATTATAGAAAAAACTAAAACAAAGAGCTTGCCTAAATAAGTGTCGAAGTTAATAATATATTGATTTTTAAGTTGTTGTATTAGATGATAGAAACAATTAAATTGTAAGAGAGAGAAACAATTACACATTAGTCATTACACAGATTTTGATATAGATGATCCAAATGTTGAAAAACATCAACAACTGACGACGCTAATTTAGCCAAATCCAAACAAGTAATGACATCGTATTCGTCGTGATAAGATGAGTTTCAGTCTTTCGAATTTCGAGCCAAGATATCGTTCTCCACTAATTAATTGATCTTGATCTATAGACCTCGCTCCAAGTTATTCTCCGCCACTCGTTGACCTGCACAAAGGGATAGGCCAGGTCGTTGTCTGGTAATCTTACTCTGAAACTTAAGTCAGTTCGATTGTAGAGAGAGAAAAGAAGAGCCATTTTTCTAGAGAGAGAGAGTGATCAACCTCAAATGAAGGAGGGGATTGTGTATTTATAGAAGTCTTAGCCTCTTAACCTTAGATAGGACTTAACCATGTATATGTTTATTCTTATCCGGGATTGTTACCTTATCAATCCTCGAGTGTGATAAACTTGATATTCGCATTCAGATGGGATACATTGTAATCGATATTCGCATTGATATCTGTGTCGAGTCGAGTAGATCGTTCACCATTCTACCCTGAATGTGGTTTATTCCACTTGGGACGTCCTAGGGTTGGAACAGAGTAATAATATTCAAACCACTCAAAGGGTCTGAACTGAATGGTTCTGTTCACTGTTATTGGGTCCGAACGGGATTGTTTTGCTCGGACCCTTTAGCATGCAGAGCTTCTGTGTATCTTTTTTAGGACTTGGTCATTTTTGTAATTTTTCATTCATATATTTTTCTTTGTCGAAATCTTTATTTTATACAACTTGAGGTTGGATTCTTTTATTGGATGCATATCCATCATAATACACCCATCCATCGGAACTAGTGTAGAATATTTACCCATCCTATACAAATGATTATTTACTATTGGGAGAACTGTTCTCCCTAGAAGTAGTGGCGGACACACGATAATAAAATGAAGAAATTTTTAATTGTGATAGGATTTTCGATTAATTTTCAATAAAATATTTTTTAAACCTCCATTAATTTCTATAAAAGAACCACATTCAATCCAAAATTTTTCAAAATGTCTCGTATTTTTTACCACTTGAATGTATTTTGTTTGTATATTGTATATAAAGTATGATAGAATTCATGGACTAGAACCCCAATTTTTAAATAAAGCTACATTTCATATTCATTTTAGTTCATCTGAATTACTTTATATATATATATATAGTAATAGAGATTTGGAATATTGATTGTATTCACGTTGATCAATGGTTTACATAATCTCTAAATATATACAAGCAGATCTTGTAAGATAAGGAAATTGATCAATGCAAATTATATGTATATACCTAAAAGAGATATTGCTATACAAAGACAGCTAATTGCTAGCTTTAGGTATTTCCCTAATACGCCCCCTCAAGATGGCGGATCTGTCAGATACGCACGGCTTGGACCGCAAAAATTGAAAACGAGATCGAGGAAGTGGCTTGGTGAGACCATCTGCAAATTGATCCTCTGTTGCAACATGAGAAACTTTAAGAAGCCCTTTGCCAACAAGATCTCGGACAAAGTGATACTCAAGTGCTATGTGCTTCATACATGAATGAAAGACTGGATTTGCACTTGGATAGGTGGCTCCAATATTGTCGCAGAGTATGGATGGCGGTTGAGTTATAAAGACACCGAGCTCTTTGAGAAGAGACAATATCCACACAAGTTCAGACGCTGCACCACCAACCGCTTTATACTTGGCTTCAGTGGTCGATTTGGCAACATATTTCTGTTTTCGTGACCCCCAGGAAATTACGTTTCCACCAAGATAAACAACAAATGCCGTTGTATATTTGTAATCATCCAGATTTCCCCCCAATTCAGCATCAGAATAGGCCTTGAGTTGAAGTGATGTCAAGCGATGAAGTTGAAGACCATAATGAACAGTAGACTTGAGATAACGAAGCACACTTTTCAACGCAGTCCAATGATTGATTGTTGGAGCATGCATAAATTGAGAAAGTTTATTTATCGCATACGTTATGTCGGGCCTTGTAAGCGATAAATACTGAAGAACACCAACAAGTTGTCTATATAGATGCACGTCAGAGTGAAGTGGATCATCATTAATAGAGAGCTTTGTTGTTGACGCAAGTGGAGTACACACAGGTTTAGCACCACTCATGTCCGCCTTATTAATAATGTCACGAATATACTTGTGTTGGGACAAGAACAAGCCATTTTGTGTGGGTATAACTTCTACTCCAAGGAAGTAACTGAACATTCCCAATTCTTTGAGAGAAAATATTTGGGACAAGGCTGACAAGAATTGTTGGACGACGGTTCCTGGGCTACCAGTGACTAATAAATCGTCAACATAAACGAGGAAATAAATCGTGGTGTTATCACGCATAAGAACAAATAATGAATTTTCAGATATTGTGTTGACAAACCCATATGATAGTAGGAATGAACGAAGTTCATTAAACCACGCTCGTGGTGCCTGTTTCAAGCCATAGATAGCTTTGCGTAACTGACAAACATGATTAGGTTTATCAAGATTGACAAAACCTGGAGGTTGCTGCATAAAGACCTCATCTTCTAGAGTGCCTTGTAGAAATGCATTATTAACATCAAGCTGATGAATTGGCCAATTTCGAGCAATAGCGAACGAGAGAACCACTCGAATTGTAATAGGTTTGAGAACGGGACTGAACGTATCCTTAAAGTCAAGACCAGGACGCTGATGAAATACCTTCGCAACAAGTCGAGCTTTATATCTATCCACTGTGACATCAGACCTCCGTTTTACTCGGAACACCCATTTACACCCGACTATGTTTTGTGAAGATGATGCCGGTACTAGTTGCCAAGTGTCGTTCTTTAGAAGTGCATCGAATTCTGCAGACATAGAAGCCCTCCATGATGGATCACGTAGTGCTTGAGATACGCTTGAGGGCTCAATTGAAGGAGAAATTGGATGCTTCGTCGCAGAAAATATATGCTTGGGCTTGAAGATATTATTTTGAGAACGAGTTCTCATAGCATGGGTCCTTGTAGGAGCAGCAGTTGGGACGTCTTCTTCCACAGGTAGTGTATTTGCAGAGAATTGCTCAGATAAGGACGGAATGGATGCATGAGATTGTAATGATGTTGTTGAGCTTGCTCGTCCATCGACTGGCACCACCTCGGGAGGCACAAAAAGAGGGGCATCATGAGGCACAACTAGAGGCACTGCAGGAGGGACCTCCGAAGACACAACAGGAGGCGCAGGTGGCACTGTAGGAGGAACTTGTAAGCATATGGTGATGGGCGCCGTAACTGGTAGCCCATAATATGTATAGTTTACCTAATGAACTTGGGTAAATGTCACATTAGGGTAATTGGGCTAGACGCAAATCCCAATTGACATGGGAGGTCCAAAATTGGGCCTCTCCCCAAATACATAGGCCGACCGAATATTTGTGGTGGGGTAAAGTGGACTTTTGTCCACTTTACTCCTATAAATAAGAGGTGTTAACGAAATTTTAGGGTTAATCATAATTCCCTCACAAGAGTGTTTTAGAGAGAAAAAACCTCCTCCAACACCACAAGGTTCGGCCGAAACATATAACACCTAGGGTGTACCAAATTGCTTTCAAGCAAACTCTTCCAGAGATCTGTCCCCGTGCCAAGAATCGATTAGAGGCTTTGTTGTGGAGCTGCACCACGTAGGGCTTCTCTAACAAGAACCTCTACGGGTCCCGGCCGGAGGATCGCGAACTCCCTTGATGAAGGATCTTGGACTACAGTTACTCTTGAGGTATGTGTAAACTTTCCGCTGCGTAATATTACTAGAACATACCATATTTAAGTTTCCGTAGTGATTACCCCCGTAATCTAACAGCACTGTGAGTGTTGTTGGGTAGGCCTGTCAATTATTTACACAACCCGAAACTGACCCGAAATCGACCAGTATCCGGGTCGGGTTCGGGTCTAGAATTTTAGTGTCCGGGTCAAATTTGGGTCAACCCGAAACTGACCCGAAGGAAAACTGGTTGGGTTCGGGTCCTAATATTGGACCCGAACCCGACCCGGCTAACCCGGCTAAATTATAATAATATATAATTATAATATATATATAATAAAATATTAACAATTAGAAATAAAATCCATAGAGATATATACGAATCCATCCATATACGGAAATACTTATCTACTTAGAATTAGGGCTTTGATTCTTATAAAGTCTGTGTGGTCTAAGACTCTAAGCGTTACCCTAATTCCTTCCTAGACGGCAAGACCTCACGATTACTGCTCTTGAGACGACTTGGTAAGCTCATCTTATATTAGCAATTAGCATGATCTATTTTCACAAGCAATCTATTTTGCATCTATGATCTATCTAATATTGATAAACCAACTGTGCTTGAAACTTTGAGTCATCGATGAATATAATAAGTAATTAAGTATATAATTATATATTGGTACACTGACTGATTATACACACAAAGTCTTCGATGGATATAATAAGTAATTAAGTATATAGTTAGATATTGGTACACTGACTGATTATTCACACAAAGTTGTACGTATATAGTTTTATATATATATATATATATATGTATATTAAACCTGCAACTTCAATATATGGTTGGTTGGTTGTTTGTTTATGGTTTTATGCTATTGGTAATATTTCTTATTATGTAACTAGGTAACTCATTTTGTTTGATACTTTGATAGATCAAGATGATTAATGATGAATCTCAGAGACTTGATTTGGACAACGACCGTTCCAACAAGGTGGTTGACGTTGAAGAAGATGCATCTGAATTAATAGTCGAGACGGAAAAAAACAAAGCCAAAATGCAACTAGCAGCAAAGACAAAGGCAAGCGCAAAGTCACAAAGGTATTGAGGTCTCCTGTATGGAATTATTTTGAACGGATTAAATTAGAAGAAACAAATAGGGTTCAAAAAGCCAGGTGTTTAAAGTGCAAACAAGAATACAAGTGCGATTCTAATGAAGATGGAATAAGTAATATGAAACGTCATATACCGAAGTGCGGAAAGAGAGAGTCACCGACAAAAAAGAACAAGCAAGAGGCGTGAAATGAGTTATGAAGATTGAAGATTTGGATATGTTGGCGGGTGTTGATTCTTAACGATCGACATCACATTTTCATTTTGGTATTTGGTTAGTACTTAGTAGTCTGTCCATCAAGTTTTTTTTTGTTATGAGTAATAAGTAACCATGGTGACAATGTGGTTCGTCTTTAGGACATTTTTTTAGTTATAGTTCGATAACCTAAGACTACTGAATTATATAGTTAAACGTTGAATTATTTTTTTATGTTAATATTCTGTTTGATTATTATTGTTGATGTTAATGTAATTTTTATGTTTATATTAGAGACGGGTTACGGGTCAACCCGGGTTGACCCGTTAACCAGTCAGGTCGGGTTCGGGTTCTGGAAATTGACCCGTTCTGAAGATCGGGTCGGGTTCGGGTTGACTGGCTACTGACCCACGGGTTACGGGTTACAGGTCACGGGTCACGGGCTGACCCGTTTTGACAGGCCTATTGTTGGGGACGCAGCAGAATGCACAGTAGTGGGCAGCATGTTTGTTGGTGCAGCAGAAGACACGGTAGCTTGATGGAGTCCTGAAGTGACTAAATTAGGAGCCAACGTTCGTGGTTGAAGCTGAATCAAGGTTGCTGAGTCATGAGACATTATAGGAGCAGGTGCTGAATCTCCTAAGATGAGGGACTGCAGAGAGGACGTCCCAAGGCCAGGAAATAGAGTTTCATCAAACACCACATGTCTAGATATGAACAATCGTCGAGCAACAGGGTCAAAACATTTATAAGCGCTTTGATTTTGAGAGTATCCCAGAAAAATACATGGTCTTGAACGAGAATCCAATTTGTGCTTAGTGTAGGGGCGGAGCCATGGATAACAACGACAACCAAAGACACGAAGCTTAGAATAATTCGGTACTCACCAAATATGCATTCAAACGGTGACCGATGACCATGTACCGGAGTGGGAAATCGATTGATTAAATATACAGCGGTGAGTACGGCATAAGACCAAAAACGTGTCGGAAGTTTGGCATGATGTAGGAGACTTAGAGCGGTCTCAATAATATGCCATGACGCCTCTCCTAAATTCCATTGTGCTCAGGTGTGTGAGGTGGGGTCTTGAGGTGTGATATGCCATTCTGCCTAAGGAACAATGCCAACTTTGTATACTCCCCACCACCATCTGTATAGATGGCACGTATTGGCTTCTTAAAGAACTTCTCCACCAATGACTTGAATGTCTAGAAGGTCAGAAACACATATGATTTGTTGACAGTTGGGTAAAGCCACATATAACGAGTATAATGATCAACAAAAACCACACAATATTTGAATCCATCAATGGAGAGTAAAGAAGACGGTCCCCAAACATCGGAAAATATCAATTCAAGAGGGTGCGAACTTTGAATGCTAGAATCCGAAAATGGGAGTTTATGACTCTTATTAAAATTGCAAAACTCACATAGATGAACATTATCCCGAACTGAATTATTATTAGATAAAGAAAACTTGTGAAGCACAAAATTCAGCACTCTTGAAGATGGATGACCTAACCGTTAGTGCCAATCTCCCGACTGACTGGAGATAGATGTTGTTAGATATCTGTCCAATTCGGGTTCGTATTTACATTTCGGGACTCGTAAAATATCTCAAAAACCCTTTTTACAGGACACCTAAGTTTAAAAACGGTTCGGGATACGCGTAATTCCCGGGTCGTTGGACTTCCGGATTGCTTCGGCAATCCGGACCCGTCCCGGATTGATAAAACAATCCGGGTAGGTCCGGATTACCGTTTTTACCTCGTACGCTCACCCCGATAAAATTGACAAGTGCGGGAAGTCGGTGCATACATAGTCCGCCTCGATGACGGTATACGTCTTCCTTATATACCGACGTCAGATAATTCCAAACTGGGCATGATCCTTAGGTTCCCTATAAATAGGAGGCCTAGGTCTCTCATTTGGACAATTCCCTCACTTTTGGACTTGAAATGCTCTGACTTCTCTCTAAGGATTTCTCTCTCTAAAAGTGCTAATTTGAGCGTCGGAGTGGGCCCAACCAGCATCCCCCCCCCTACGCTGGTTACTGCCCTTCGTGCAGGCCTCGAAGATCAAGAGTCCAAGGTTGAGAATCAGAGTTCCGCTCGGTGATTGTGTATTAAGGATAGCGGCGTTCCCGTCCTTATACATATATCTCGAGCCCGATCGTGAAGGAAAAAGCCCGAAACAACCCAAGTGGTGAAGCGAACCCAACATTTGGCGCCGTCTGAAGTGATTCGAACAAAAAGCCATGCTACTAGCCACGACAGGAAGACGACCAAGGAAAACGGGTGTAAGCAGGATGAAACCAACGAGAAGTCAACCAGGATATTCTCACATGCCGGACGCAGAATCCACAGCTTCGTCCATTCCGTCCGCAAACGCCCCTCCTACACAATTCATGCCAGAAGATCAGAACAACGTGCCTCCGCAAGAGCAAGGAGCAAGGGTGGATCAAGAAATTCCATCAGGAATGCCAGCTGAGGCAATGCAGCCAACATGCCTACAGTCACACCGGCAATGATGGCGGCATTGGAAGAACTTCTGGCTCTCAGGGAGATCTTAAACAATCAAGGATATGCTGCGCCTCCACCACCCCCACGTGATAATGAACAGGCCGCTCCAGCCAGAGAAGCGTCATATGATGCCAACCAGCAAAAATTGCAACACCCAGGTGGGGTAAGAGATTCAGAAGATGCCTATCAACAGACCAGGCGGGAGCCAGCACGTTCAGGCACTCCGAGCGTTGGCATGAAGCAACAATGAGTAAGGTGTAAACAGCTTCCTGTGAGCAGTTCACAACGCCCACACAAGGAGGACAGCTCTAAAACAACAAGCCAGGCCGGCACAGGCAACGAGGGGTGGAGGAAACCCGCACAAGAAAACGACATCCCAATCACGGGACTCTCGGCTAAGGCCTTAGAAGAGATGATTGAGAGGAAAATGAAACAATCGAAGATGAAAGGAATGCATGCCCTGGAAGAAAATGCATCGCACCCATTCTCGGATGAATTAGTGCACAGTCACGTTCCAGATGCCCTCTACAGAATTGGCGGTGAAAAATATAGAGGGAAAGGAGATCCAATCGAGCATGTGCAGCAACATGAAATGTCTCTACTAGGACGAACGGACAACCCGCATCACGTTGCCATGACGTTTGCTAACACTCTCGTCGGAACTACCGCACATTGGTTCTTCTCACTGCCATGCAGAAGCGTCACGTCATGGGCATATCTAAAGGCAAAATTCATTCAAAGATACATGGGAGAGCGCACACTTCTTAAAGGACCGAACGCGTTGAACGAGGTGACACAGCAGAACGACGAGTCATTAGCAGATTATTACATCCGATTCAATCAAAACATCTCAGACATTCAAGGAAACATCACTGAGGGAGAAATTGTGCGCGCCTTCATTGCAAATTTAGGTCGAAGAGGACATGCCCTGGCTGAAAAGATTGCAAGGCGCCCAGCTGAGACGCTTGAAGAATTGGCGGCGAGAGTAAAAGAATTTGTGGATCTGGATCGATTCAGAGAACAAAATAAGGCGAAAGTTAGCGCAGCTTGCGCTAAGGAGAAGCAAGCAAAACCCCAGCAAGGCCCGCAGCAAGCGAGACAATTCCAGCCGCACAAGAGGCCATATCAGCCCGAGTTCCAAAAACCAAAAGAAGTGAACCTGGCAGAGTGTGTTCCTTTGAATGCACCACTTTCCATAATCCTGAAGAAGATGAAGGAGGATAATATGTGGAGGGAGCCAGCGAACTTCCGAAAGGGGCCACTGGGAAAACAAGAAGATAAATGGTGCGAAAACCATGAGGTCTACGGCCATGAAACAAACAGCTGCGTCAGCTTGCGATTTCGCATAAACAACTTCATCCTTAAAGGGGAGCTCAAGAAATATGTCGACCAAGGCGACAAACGACAAAAGAAGAACCATGCAGAGCAACCCGGAAAGGGAAACAAGGGAAAGGAGAAAGTCAACGAAAACCCACCGCCGCCAAAGCGTGGTGTCATCAACGTAATCCATGGTGGTCCAGCAGCAGGAGGTAGCGTTTCTAACGCCGAGATGTCTATGCCTCACAGCTGCAAGTTTTGCCAAAGTATGGGAAAAGGCGACAACCGGAGAGGGAAGACATAATCATCCCGTTCTCAAACGCCGATAAGAAACACATAGTGTATCCCCATGATGATGCTTTGGTCATAACAATGGACATCAATGGTTTTGACGTGCAAAGGATTCTGGTAGATGGTGGGAGTGTTGCGGATCTACTGCATATAGAGGTGCTTAAAAAGATGGGAAAAAAGGAAGCTGATCTCTCGCCGAGCACGTTTCCATTGGTCAGTTTCGTAGGAGCGGCAACCTATCCATTGGGCATGATTACGCTTCCAGTTATCCTTGGAGACGGGTGGAAGGTATTGCATATAGATGTCACATATGTGGTAGTAGACAACCTGGGGGCATATAACGGCATCCTGGGGAGAACAACGATCAACCCACATGACATTGTGCCATCTACAGCTCATCAGAAAATGAAGTTCCTAACTCCGCACGGAATTGGAGAAGTGCTAGGTGATCAGACTGCCGCAGGAAAGTGCTATGTTAATGCCCTAAGGAAAATGAAACAGGTGTCAATCGCCATGTTAGGAGTTGCTGCAAAGAGAAAGTTGTTCGCCTCGAACGACGATGAAAAAAGAAAGAAGGAAAAGTTATCTCCAAGGTCCGAACTAGATAGGATTCTTTGTCCACCTAAGCAGAGTGTGCTCGATGTTAAGCAAGGAGAAGAAGAATCCATCATGTCTTACTTCCAAAGGTTCACTCAAAATGCAACTGCACTGAGAGCAAGCAAGAAGGACGTCATCAATGCATTTTTCCTGAACATGAATGCATCAACATTTTTGCTATTTGGAAGAGAATTTGGGTGGCGCACAACCAAGACAATGGTGTGCTTAAAAGACAAAATAGAGACTGCGATCTCTTGTGAGCGTGAATTGGGATGGGACACACCTCTCAACACAAGTGGGGAAGCTCAAATTCCAAAGAAACCAGAAGGCTCAAGCACGGATTATGCCGACATCTTCACACCTTTGAACACAGAGGTAGATGAGATATACGTCAAGCTTCTGGAAAACAAGCTTCCAAGACCACTTGAGCCAGAAACCGCCTTCTTAGGCAGGGATTTTGAAGAATGGTGCCAATATAACCAAACTTGGGGGCATAGTACAAATGGTTGTTTAACCTTGAGGATGGAGATTGAAGAATTTATCGCGCATGGAGCTCTAGGAAGCTTTGTCGCAAACAACAAACAGCTGAGATATATCTAAGGGAGATAGACTTTCCACTTTTAATCTATCTTTTTCAGTGCACCTTTAGGAATATAAGTGCAATTCATGCCTTTGTAATCAGTAGTATTTCGGAAGAAGCGGTCAATAGACGCCTTCCCGTAAAGTCATTGTAAACGCGACAAATATCTAATGATGGTCAATTTACTTTCGTAGGAACATCTCTACATTATGCATTATACTCTGGAATAACATCAAGTAAAAAACAACGTGCATACTACTTATAATCATCACGCCATGCAACTTATAATTGGCGACATCAGCAAATGCATCTTCAACAAATTCAAACGCAATATCATGCAATATTCCAAAAAATGTCATGATGCAATATCCTTCTCAAAAGGACAATACCACGTAACATGTTGCGACATCCTTTCCAAGAGTGCAAACCTCATGTTTACTTCTAAAAAATGACTTGTTGTGAAGTCCTTCGGGCAAATCCTCCTGTTCATAAGCCATTCACTGAATTAAAACAGGATGCGGCAAATGCAATGATGGGACTGATCACCCCACTGTGGCGGGAATCCTCTTAATAGACGACAACCCCACATACTCAAAGTATGCATACTCTCTTAAGAGTTCATACACCATGAAGACCTAAGCCCGAAAAGGGATAACTTCATGTTATACGCTTTTTAAGGCAAATCTTATACAAAAATCATCAAACTTACAAGTCGAGTCTTGTATAACGTTATCTTGCTCTTTAGCATTTAACGCAACAACAACAAAATAAACAAGAGGAATCTTGTAACAACGTCGCCTTAGAGTGGAACTAAGAGACGGTATAAACTTAAGTCTTGCTTCGTCAAGACAACACTGCTACATGTCAAAGGCCAAGTGCCAAATACATTACTACTCGCCATGCTACAAGTACCAAGTGTACATAACACCCTGCAATGCGCAAGTCGCAACATCGTATGTTCTATCCATCATTGCAATGAATTAAATCCTATCATACAAGTCCAATACATACGGACAACGAAGATAACGCAAGGTATGAAATACTACTAACAAAGTTATCATATAATTATTATTATTGAAAAACAGGTCCAAAGTACGAAGTTCTAGACAAAGAAAATACACAAATAAAGGCTTTGGACAAAAGCCTCAAACGTATCATCATCTCCAAAGGATTAAGACAGCATGTCTAGAAAATCAGCACCAAGGACAAACATCAACTCAAAGACGTATGAGAAGTTCCAATATCCCCAATAAGCCGTGGAACAACATCCATATGTTCGGGAGAAGTAGCAAGAACATCAGCACTTTCTCCATCTTCAATCATATCATAAGCAGTCTCATCAAGCCCCAAATTGTGCAATGCCTTAAGATAATTAACGGCATAGTCAGAACAAGGCCCAAGCTTGTCAAAAGGAAAGTTGGGGGCAAGTGCGTTGACACGACGAAAGTAATCCTCGGCACGCTTTCCCATCATGGTATCAGTTATTTTTTTAGCTGCAAGCCCAAAAGCAGGAGTACTCAAGTACTGGAAAAAACCCGCTTCAATTCCAAGTGCATAATGTTCCTCACGTGCGGCAATCAAGGCAACTTCTCGAGACGTGAGGTCATTAGAAATCTGTTTCTCAAGCGCAATCATCTCAGCTTCAAGATCAAGAATTCGAGTCTCCTGCACCCGATATTGGGTCTCGGAATCGACTACCTTCAAACCAAGTGCACACACCTTCTCCTTGGAATGAGCAAGTTCAAGACTAATGGTGTTACATTTGTTGACAGCAGTTCTTCTAGCACTAACAAGCTCCACAACATACGACGACATGTTAACCATCTGTGACACAGCCTGAAAACCATACAAAAGCACAAAGCCATAAATATTACACAACAAAGACATACAACACGTAAGTCGTCAAGGAATAAAACTTGTTAACTTACAGGAGCAAAGTTGGCCAAAGCATGTTCAACACACTCTTCAGCTTCTTCATCAGTCCTCGGATAGGCACGTCGATCACCGAGGGGCACACTCCTATGCAGCACGCGAACACCAACCTCCGACATATTAAGCTTCACCTCCTTCGGAAAGCGAAGACCGCCTCTACCAAGAGGTCTCCAAGCATCACCAGATATATCACCTTCCAAGGGGCGAAGAAGATAATCACGCTTCAAAGCCGGGATAACTGCAAAGGGAAAGATAAGGAATAAAAACTAAGTGTGTAAAATCAGAGTGTAATAAGAAATGCGAGGAACATCTCATACCAACAGACGAAGAGCGATCCTCTGCAAGTCGATCTCTCGACTGGGGGGCAGAAAATACCATCGCGCACTCAGTGACTTCCTTTCCCTTATCAAGAGTGGAAGGAGGAAAGGCAGCATTCATCCTTATACGCTTTGGATCACTCGAGACATGCGACACCACCTCGGATCGCTTGACAGGAAGTTGATAATCATCCACGGAAATGTCAAGAGCAGGGGAACGTACTGGATAACCAAAAAAGACAAAGCAAATGATGAGTTAAAGAGATAAAAAAAAAGTACTGGGAAAAAACATCTTACCCATGAGCCCTTTCCCACGACTATATCTAGAAGTCACGGGGGCAGCAAGAACAAGTGGTGTAGCGGACGTCTCGGATGGAGGAGTGTGACGAATAGACTCCGCATGCAAGGAAGAATTCTTGCCAATAAACCAGTCTATAAAGATGATAAAAACAAGGGGTATGAGGATCGTCAATATGTAACCCATTACCAACATTTGAACACAATGTTACTCACGGAACGGGGATAGAAGACTCACTCATGATAACCACGACAAGAAGACTAGCTCTGAAAAAAAAAGTCTGTGTAACTCGGAATCCTGAAAATTACAAGTAACAAGTTAATCAGCGTGCAAGCTCTATGTATGTACATACATGTCGACAAGGATGCATGTCGACAAGTGAAAAATATTTTCTAAGTGTTTTCATGTACGTACATACATGTCAACAAGAGGAAAATATTTTCTAAGTGTTTCCATGTACGTACATACATGTCGACAAGGATGCATGTCGACAAGTGAAAAATATTTTCTAAGTGTTTTCATGTACGTACATACATGTCGACAAGTGAAAAATATTTTCTAAGTGTTTTCATGTACGTACATACATGTCAACAAGAGGAAAATATTTTCTAAGTGTTTCCATGTACGTACATACATGTCGACAAGGATGCATGTCAACAAGTGAAAAATATTTTCTAAGTGTTTTCATGTACGTACATACATGTCAACCAGAGGATTTTCTGAGTGTTTCCATATACGTACATACATGTCGACAATGATGCATGTCGACAAGTGAAAAATATTTTCTAAGTGTTTACATGTACGTACATACATGTCGACAAGTGAAAAATATTTTCTAAGTGCTTTCATGTACGTACATACATGTCAACAAGAGGAAAATATTTTCTAAGTGTTTCCATGTACGTACATACATGTCGACAAGGATGCATGTCGACAAGTGAAAAATATTTTCTAAGTGTTTTCATGTACGTACATACATGTCAACAAGAGGAAAATATTTTCTAAGTGTTTCCATGTACGTACATACATGTCGACAAGGATGCATGTCGACAAGTGGAAAATATTTTCTAAGTGTTTCCATGTACGTACGTACATGCCAACAAGGGTAGATTGCATAAATCAATTAGCTACTATCGACTTCTACACAATGCCTCTTGAATACTCCTACGACGCTTATTGATAAAGCTCATGCGACAACATCTATGCTATCATTACCAACATACAACCATGGACGGCCATGTACGTACGACTACCGACCATCAATATCGAGCATGCTAGAACAACAACTAAAGCATAGGAAAACATGTCAACAAAGGACGCTATGAGTAAGGGAAGTATAACGATTCATTTACACTTTCCTAAAATTTTCAGCACTTAGGAAAATTTTGGCCGATCTGGGGCTAGGAATTCTAATGCATTTCATCAAACACCTTGTATGCATGATAAGATGACTAGGTACATGGTGATTTCAAGTCTAAATCAAGGCCAAACGAAGTCACGAAAGGTCTAGCCATATACGAAATTAGACTCACCGACACGAAACAAGTCCGAATTGCTACTTGCCCTCACCCGAAGATCCACGCGCCACCGCCGTCCGCACGCGCCGCCACCACCGCCCTCACGCGCCGCTGCCAATTGCCTCACGCGCCGTCCCCCTTTTGCTTCACACGCCGTCTCGATTCCCTCCTTGCTCGGATTCGATCTTGGTCTATGTCAAATATGATGAGATTACTCCAAATTCACACCTCCATGAATTCCCTCTTCTTCAAGAATGGAGAGCTTCTTGAGGATTTATCTATTAAGGATGTAAGATAATGGGTATTCTCTCTCCTAATTCTCATTAATAGTGCCTACGCCATGTGCTAAGGACTAAATTAATATTTATTTTCATACAAGTCCTTAGTATCACATACTTGCATCTCTCCTATGTTTGTCTTACATACATGCTCTCTAGCATTACATAGCGCGCTTCATAGATCGTCATGCATGATTGTTGCCTTTATACGTACATAATACAAATTCATAATAGTCGCGTGATTATCCTTATAAATCTAGGTATGAATTACATGCTTGCATCATTTTTGATATTTACATCAGGCTTCATGATTTCATACATGTTCTCCAATTTCATATTACTTTAAGTGTTTTGCTTATTACATGATTACGTTATTCATCTACTACGCTATCACCATTTACATATTGACAACGTGTTACACGCTTATTTCGTACACCATGATATTATCATAATGCGTATTATTGTACACATATTGTCCGTTACGCTAACCTTGTAAACAGATTACGTACGTACGGCGGAAAATTAAAAGTTGGTCAGATTTATGATCTCAACATTCGAATTGACAAACAGGCCACCCCTGAGGTCAGTACCGAACCTAAATTGGACGAATATCTTATATTTGAAAAGAGTCAAGTATGGGTTTTGAACCACTACTTGACTCGGTGGCAAGTGTTAGATATCTATCCAATTCGGGTTCGTATACACATTTCGGGACTCGTAAAATATCCCAAAAACCCTTTTTACAAGACACCTAAGTCTAAAAACGGTCCGGAATACGCGTAATTCCTGGGCCTTTGGACATCCGGATTGCCTTGGCAATCCGGACCTCCGGATTGCTTCGGCAATTCGGACACGTCCCGGATTGATAAAACAATCCGGGTAGGTCCGGATTACCGTTTTTACCTCGTACGCTCACCCCGATAAAATTGCCAAGTGCGGGAAGTCGGTGCATACATAGTCCGCCTCGATGACGGTATACGTCTTCCTTATATACCGACGTCAGATAATTCCAAACTGGGCATGATCCTTAGGTTCCCTATAAATAGGGGGCCTAGGTCTCTCATTTGGACAATTCCCTCACTTTTGGACTTGAAATGCTCTGACTTCTCTCTAAGGCTTTCTCTCTCTAAAAGTGCTAATTTGAGCGTCGAAGTGGGCCTAACCAGCATCCCCCCCCCCCACGCTAGTTACTGCCCTTCGTGCAGGCCTCGAAGATCAAGAGTCCAAGGTTGAGGATCAGAGTTCCGCTCGGTGATTGTGCATTAAGGATAGCGGCGTTCCCGTCTTTATACATATATCTCGAGCCTGATCGTGAAGGAAAAAGCCCGAAACAACCCAAGTGGTGAAGCGAACCCAACAGATGTCAATGCCACTGATCCAGCAAGCTTGTCATACGGTAGAACATAAAGTCTATATATGCCACCGCTACTTAGACCGCGCAAAATTGGCGCCCCCGTGCTCAAATCCTTCATCAAGAAATAGTTTGGAAAGAATTCCACCGAAACAGAGTTAGTCTTGCATAGATTAGAGACAAAAATCATATTTCGTGTCATATCGGGCACACATAAGACATTGGATAATTTTAATGGAGCCTTAGTAGAGGGAATAAGAGTAGAACCCGTATGAATAATAGGCAGTTGTGTTATGTCCCCCACTGCAATTTCATCATGTCCAGCATACGATGAAGAGAGAGACAGATTCTCAAGGTTGTTGGTTACATGATGCGATGCTCCTGAATCCATGAGCCAGTCCGGATTTGAATTCTTGACAGCAGATGCATAGTGTGTTGCTATATCAGAAGGATGTCATATCTTATAACATTGTTTAGCAGTATGACCCGGTTTGTCACATAATTGACAAACAATCCTAGATGATCCAGATCGCCTAGGTGAAGTGCTGGTGTTTGCACGGCTTGATCCACCTGAGGAGTAATTTTGGACTCGAGAACCTTGTTGTCGACGTCCAGCAGATCGGGAGGTGTTGTTGTATGCAGAATAAGCTGGTTTGTTATTTCAACGAGAAGAAGAGTTGTGTACCTTTTTGGTGAGATTGGCAGTCACCATACTTGAGTCATGGTCCACCAGCTTGTCATGAAGTTCTTCAAAAGAGAGTGGACTATCGCGAGTCCTGATAGCAGTAGAAATCTCACGATAATCAGAGCCCAGTCCCTGTAAACGTAGATGATGATATCGACATCATCCAACGACGAATGGATAAATGCAAGGTCATCTGCAATAGTCCTGAGCAGTTGTAAGTACTCAGATACACTAATGTCTCCTTTGCGGATATTAGCTAGACGTTCTTTAAGTGAAAGGACACGAGATCAGGATTTGCTGGCGTAGGTACGGACTAACTTGTCCCACGACTCCCTAGATGTCGTAGCGGATGCTATTATTGACATAGCTTGATTCGACGTAGACGTCATGATGGTGTGTAGGATCAGCTGATCTTGTCGCTTCTAAAGGAGAAAATCGGGATTGGACACTTGTTGTCCTGCAACATTTGTTATCTTTTCCGCAGGACATGGCTTCGTTTCATCAACAAAGCCAAGGAGATCATAATCGGTCAATAAAGCGTTCAATCTGAGCACACCAGATTGAATAGTTTTTTGTGGTGAGTTTGCACGTGAGTTGAGTGGATGAGTTGTAGGTAACGAGATTGCTTGTCTGGGTTGCCATGGTTGAACTCTTTCTGCTTCAAGATAAAACGTAAAGAAGAATAAGGGAATGATTGTAAAGTTGGAACCTTAATTAGGCTATGATACCATAATAGAGATTTGGAATTTTCTACCCATGCTTCAAGAGCACCATGTTTTTGGTTTTTTTATTATTAGGGTGGACTTAATTGTAACTTATGTAAAACTTTAAAAGTATGAAAAAATAAGACATTTTTTAACAACACATAATATTTGCATCATACTATTAATAATTTCAATTTCCATCTATAGCTCATCTTTAGGTTAATAAAAAATATAAAAAAAATGTACCAAAAGCATGGTGCTCTTGGAGCATGATAGAAAGACCCTAGAGATTTGGAATATTGATTGTATTCACGCTGATCAATGGTTTACATAATCTCTAAATATATACAAGCAGATCTTGTAAGATAAGGAAACTGATCAATGCAAATTATATGTATATACCTAAAAGAGATATTGCTATACAAAGACAGCTAATTGCTAGCTTTAGGTATTTCCCTAATATATAGATATTTAACCTCATTAAAAAAATTCTGGACCTGCCATTGCCGATCTATGGTACTGATTCAGGTCGATATTTTGTGAAAACTTAATAAAAATTAAAGGGTTAACATGTCTTTTGGTCCATGATGTTTGACAACTTTTGGGTTTTGGTCAATGATGATTTTTTTGCCTAGTTTTGGTACAATATGTTTGCAGATTATTCTAGTTTTGGTCCGACTGTTACATTCCGTCTATTTTTTCTGTTAAGTGACATGCGCAAGTTACGTGATCCACCATAAACTCTCAATTTTATTCAAATTTAGGGGAATTGACCCATTGAACTAGGTTTACGGTGTCAAATCCCCCAAATTTGACCCATTAAACATAGTTCAATTCGCCCAAATTGAACTAGGTTTAGGGTGTCAATTCTCCCAAATTTGAACAAAATTGAAAGTTTAGGTGGATCACGTGACTTGCACATGTCACTTAACGGAAAAAATGGACAGAATGTAACAGTCGGACCAAAACTAGAAAAATATGCAAACATATTGTACCAAAACTAGGCAAAAAAAATTATCATGGACCAAAACCAAAAAATGGTTAAACATCATTGAAGATCTGTTAACCCAAAATTAAAATGCCAAGAGATTGTTTTCACAAGCCCAACTATCACAAGCCCAACTAGACTAAATCTCTAATTCCAAGGCAATCTATATAGACACGGCGAAACCGAAGATTTAGGCTAAAACAAGAAACATTGTTAGATGCTTAGTCAACATCAGAAACAAAACAAGTGTTGTATTGTCTGGTATCATGACACCCACCCAATCTTATATTGAGATGGTTGAATTGTGACCACACACCATAACAAATGCTTCTTCCTTCTTACCTTACCTTGCCTTCCAAGGTAACTACTTTTCTTTACTTAAACAATAAATTTGAAGTAAGAAAGTTAATAAAACCTCAAACTTCATCTCAATATTGTCCAAAAAATCAAACTTTTTCTCTCCCTTAATAACCACAAAACACTACCAAATGCTCTAACTTCTAAAACTACCATTACAATAGATCATTTCACAAATCACACCACTGTAACTTCAACACGTTTGACATGAAATGAGCTACCATTAAGACGAATTACCGTGCTATTACCACGAAACCGAAAAAAGAGCATGAATTTACAGCATTGCCAACAGAACAAATGAACCAAAAGCGCCAACATGATCTTCGGAAACCAGATCCTAAGCTATTCCCCATCTTTCATGGCTTTATCTACAACAACAACCTCGAATTTCTTGTGATCATACTCCATCGGTTTAGCCACCAATTCCTCGGGCGCCACAGGGCGGCGACTGCCAAACATTGCCCAGAGATACAACAATATAAAGGACCCCAATGCACCAGAAGCAGTTCCAAAGATCATTGCAGCCAGTACTTTCATAAAGCAATCACTTTTAACCCTAATCTCAGAAGAAGAATTCTTCAAATCCTTGGAAACAAGCAAATTTGGATTCAACGGCTGAGAATGCATCCATTGAGGGATTGTTCTCAGCTTGAAACTCCATGAATGGATGAGGCAGGTCTGGTTAGAGGCTCTCAGACCTATTACTAGGTCAGAATCTTTCCATAAATCAATCTGGTGGAACAAAATTGGGTATTGCGGCCTCGATTCCTTGATTTTGGCCAACCGGATCTCCAATCGCCTTGACCCTGCTTCGTAATCGATCCAGGATTGCAACATCTGGACGCTGTTTAACTTCAACGAGGAGACATTGCTTAATTTCCCTAACCTGACACCTTTCGTGGAATCGAATTCAACAGCGAGAACTCCATCTAAGGCGCTATCAGAGGAATTAGCCCTAATCGGAGCCATCACGAACGCGAATCCATTTCCACTACCGCGCAGCATCGAGAAAGAGAAGTACGTGGAAAAGGAAGCCGAATTACCTCGAACAATCTTGATCGGTTTCTTGTACACCGCCTCCCCAGTACCAGCAAGCTGAATCGCGGAGCCGCCATTGACGACCTTGGAATCGCCAAGCAAAGAGAGGGTGGACTCGAAGTACGGATCTCGATCGAATCTGGTGAATGAGAAGGATGAGGCGTGTTGGTCTGCTGCGGAGACTGCTCCGATGAAGAGGAAAATGAGGAATGCAGTGAAGGCAGCCATTGGAGGGAAGCGACTTTAGGAGGGCCAGGAAGGGTGTATTGGAGGTCTAGGGTTTGTGGGGGTGAAGATCACATTTCGGTGCGCAGAGACAGCTAGCTACAGAGGTGAGGAGAGGTGAGAAGAAGAAATAATATTTTTTGGGGTGGAGTGAAGAAGAAGAAGATGGACAAGGGAATTGGACGTTGTGAATATTAAAGCGGGTGTTGTGTTGTCTGACTCCACAGTTAGTGGTGGTTGCTGACCGAGGGAATATAGTAAAATAATTCTAATTAAGTAAATGCCATCGCTTTTCAAATAATTTTTTTTTCCTAACTGAATATATTTATTAACCCGGCTAACTTAAACTCGATATCTGAACCGTTGAATAGTATTGTCTGAAATTCGTGTCCACTTATTAAAGCACTCCTAATATCATCCAACTGTCCAAAAATCAAATTTAAATAAACTTGATGGTAAATTAGTTGGTCCCGATATTTATTCATCTGAATAAAACCTCAATAAATGAAGTTGGAATACATGAATATCCTTGGGAATTAATGAAAAAGGATAGAGCGGGTTTAAGAATTCAATTATCTAAACACGACATTTTTCTAACTTGGATAGCGATTTTGTTTGCTTTTCTTGAAACAGAAGTCCGACGGACTACCAGTATTTGATTGGCCATATGACGAACCTTGTCCACAAAGAAAGCGATACGCCAATCACACGTTCGATCAACTCGTGATAATGAATCAATAGCTTCCTTTGAATCCGGCTCAATGGTAATGTGACTCCACCTTTCTTGTAGAGCTAGACGAAGGGCTTCGTGGATTGCAAGTGTTTCCAAAACAAGACTCCATTGGCGAGTAGAATGAGGACTTAGCCCCCCCCCCCCCCCTTACATGGTTGTGCATGTCTATTGCAATAACACCTAAACCGCCGGTCTTCGTCTGCTCATCCCATGACGCATTGCAATTAAGTTTGATCATCTCGCCTTTGGGAGGCTTCCAGCTGATAACTTCAGGATTTTGATCAGACGTTGGTGTTCTCGAGATCAATTCACGTTTGCTGCTCCAGTATTCTTCATGTAGTTGTTTCGCTTGGGACACTGTGCTCTTCGTGTTAGGCATTGCTCTATCGAACATTGCACGACATCGTTCTTTCCATATCATCCATGAAACCACACCCAGGAGCGACCATCTTGCCTCTTTTTCTTTCTTCGAGATTCTAGAGACATTTCTGAATTGATCGAACCAATCCTTCATACTCACCTCATTAGTGTCAAGGCATCGAATGTTAAGCAATGCAAACTATACCGAAATTGTCCAAGAGCATCGGAAAAGCATGTGCTTCAATGTCTCGCCATGAGTACAGACCGGACAATAAGAATTGACACTCATACCTTACCGGCTTAACTCGTGTTTCATCGCTAGAGCGCCCGAATTGAGTCTCCACATGAACGTGCGTACCTTGGGCAGTGTTTCCATTACCCACATCTCTTTCCATCGGACCGTCGTTGTGTGATCGATATGGTCGTCCCGTTCACCTGCTTCCTTCAGTTGTTGATGCATAGATATCATGGTTGCAACTCTAGTTTTGATAAATGGCCATAGTATCCTATCTGCACATTGAACTGGATTAACCTATACGTTTTGGGCCGCTTACCTTTCCTCCCGTGTCAAGGATTGACTAAGTGAGGTCATGTCCAGATGCTCATGCGCAGGCCTGATCAAGGTAGCGACCTTTCGACCAATATGAGGAGCTAGCCTACTTGAGGTGGTGAGCTTGTAACCTGGCAGCTCTGGAAGCCATGAATCCTCTAGCACATACACCTTTTCCCCGTTTCCGATAATCAAAACTATGTCGTCCATTAGCACGTCGCACCCGCTAGAAGGCTCGTCCATGCCCAAGATGCTCGGTCACCCTTTGTAGCATATCATAAGCCACGATTATGGAATTATATACCCTTTAAGGTTTTTTCCCAATAAGAGCCTGGATTGTTATCAAGATGCCAAGCCATTTTTGTGAGGAGGGCTATGTTGAAATTTTGCAATTCTTTAAACCCAAGGTCACTATAGTTTTTGGTTTTGTAAGATGGTACCAACGCCAATGGATCTTCATTTCCCCTTCCTTTTGACCCCACCAAAATCGTGTGATCAAAGCATTAACTTCCGCACACCATGTTTTAGGAAGAATAAATAAACTCATTGCAAACGTTGGAATGACGGTTATCACCGACTTGTTGAGAAACTTCCTCCCCGTGTCATTTAAGAGTAGAGCTTTCCATCCATTTATCTTGTTATGTATACGCTCCTTATGGTAACCGAGAGCATCCTTTTTTGAGCGGCCCCAGCTAGTAGGCAAGCCAAGGTACTTGCCCAGATTTTGGACTTCTTTAATACCCACCGTGAATGCAATAGCTCTCTTCGTTGTCGGTTTCACACTCTTGCCAAAGTAAAGATTAGACTTGTCATAATTCACCCGCTGCCCCGAAGCTTCACAATATCATGTTAGGATACCATTAAGGTTGGTGATGTTAGCTACTGTAGCTCGCATGAAGAATAGGGCATCATCAGCGAAAAAGAGATGATGAGTGATCGGACAATGCCTCTTTCTTTGGATTCCTTGAATCTTCCCATCTTCGACAGTCCTTGTAAAGTTTATTGATAGAACATCAGCGACTAAAATTAACAAATAAGGCGACAAAGGATCGCCTTGTCAGATTCCCAAAGCCGGAAAAATTGTTTGTCGATTTATTTCAATATATGAGAACTTGATAGGAAACCGTGGAGACACACCCGATTATCCATTTAACCCATACATCATGGAATCCTAGTTTTAGTAGCACCGCCTTCAAGAAATCTCATTCGACTCTATCGTAAGCTTTTTGCATATCCAATTTAAGAGCACACACTTCCAAAAGGTGAACCTAATAAAATCAACACAATTGTGACCAGTAACCCGAAAAACGTAGCACAAATGTAGTGTGTCGGTGGAGCATTTAAGTGCCAATCCATTGTTGGCATTTGGTGAATGGGCCGCCGTAGTAGGAGCCATTTAATATAAACTCAACAGTTAGGTAATTAGGTAATGTCACATTAAGAATTTTAGGATGGGCCTAAAATCCTAATTCACATGAGAGGCTCAAATTTGGGCCTCCCCTTTTACACTATAGGCCGGCTGAATATTTGAGGAGGTGAAGGTGGGATTTGCCCACCTCCTCTATAAATAAGGATTGTCAGGATTTCTTTAGGGTTAATCAGAAAATAAATCCCTTCTCCTTAGTGTTGAGACAAAAGAAATCCCTCCGGAATGGGATTAAGCTCCCACTCGCCAGAATGGAAGGGGGCATGTTAATATGTTGTCGACCAACATTTCCACATTTAGTCATCGATCAAGTTCTTGCTTCAGAATAGTTCATATGAAGTTTGCCGTGCGATAGGCGGACACAACGGACATCATGCTACTCATCGGTTAAGAGTGTTGTAGCGCCGCGGAACGTTGATCCCTAACCTGTAATCAACATGCATACATTTATGCGTCGCGTTGTATCCTTGGTCAACTGTTATTCTCCAATTGCCTAGTTTCCACATATGAACATTTCTCCAAGGCATCCGTATAAGTATTCACAACCTTCAACTAATATCCGGTTGGTGGCCACCTACTGAATACAAGAGTCAGAGAATTTAAAGGTGAACTTGACCATCCCCATTGTTCATACCCTTAGTCAAACTCAAACGGTTTCCAAAACGTGGTCACTGGGCCTTTTTGTTAAGCACTGCGTTCATATGCCTGGAAGCGACCATTGAGCTTGGCCTTAGATATGAATTTTGAGCCCGTGAGGATACTTCGGGTGCTCCTTCATAAAGCACCCGGGATCTCACATGCTCAAGGTGAAGAAGTTTGCGCCCGTCTGAATCTCGAGGATTCTATCTAGCACAACTGAGCTTGACCCCGTGGTCGAACATGAAACGCGCAGTATGAAGTGCGCGTCGATAGCATAACCTGAACTTAGTCAGGAGTGAGAAATGTCATATGCTATCGCATATTTTCATCTAGCCCAGTATGTGGTTGCTGACGAACATAGTTCGTCGCGGCGATACGCAAAACAAGGATCATGTCGTGTTACCCCGAAACCAAATGATCGTTTTTCTTAACCAGGTTTATCTACCAATGACACCGTGGTTCTTAGCCAGTCTTGACATGGTAGAGGTTCCTCCTCTGTCAAGACGACCGAGCCCGTGTGACGAGGCTGGGCCCACATTCGACATATTTTATTGGGAGGTTTTATGCTCCAACGACTAGTTTATAGACCATAAAATTTGATGTAATTCAAACATTATGACGTTAAGATCATAAACTCAAATTGCAATTCTTTATATTCAAATTTGAAAATTCGAAACTTAAAACGTTATTTGACACAATACAGTCCTCCTAAACCCTACACAGTCCAAGCATTTTAACATGCTTTTCGAAAACTTCCATGCGTAGTGGTTTAGTTAATGGGTCTGCTACCATATTCTTAGAGGATAAGTATTCTAATGTGATTAAATTGTCTTCTACCATACTCTTTGCATAATTTTATTTAACATCAATGTGCTTCTTCCTACTATGGTACTTCAGGTTCTTAACTGCCGCTATTGCTGCTTGACTGTCAGATTGAATCCTCACAGGCTTACTCCCATCCTTGACATCAAGAAGGGCAGTTAAGATTCGTTTAAGCCAGAAAGCTTCCTGTGCAATCTTAGAGAGGGCCAAGAATTCAGATTCTATCGTGAACAGCGCGACACTTGATTGCTTCTTTCTCATTCATGAAATGACGACATTAGCAAGGAGAAATACTCCTCCTGAGGTGGACTTACGATTATCCGGATCGCCACCATGATCGGCGTCACTGAACCCAGAAAATTCTAATTTCTTACCCTCATAGCACAGTCCGTAGTCGGCAGTACCTTTTAGGTATCGAATAATTCGTTTAAAGACTCGTAAATGTTGATATCCAGGGTCTGATTGGATACGCACTTCTAAGCCCACTGCGTTACAGATATCAGGACGAGTGTATTGCATGGCGTACATAAAACTACCAACCATACTGAGGTACTTTGCACTCTTCATCTATTCACACCCCGCCTGGTCTTTTGGGCCCTCACGCTTCGACAACGCGCACCCAAACACTGCCGGCGTATCCACGGGTTTGGCATCTTGGAGATTGAACCTTCTGAACAATTTGTTGATATAGGCTTGTATGGAAAGACATAGTTTACGAGCAGCCCGATTCCTAGCAATCTTAATGCCTAGGATGTACGTGGCTTCTCCCATGTTTTTCATCTCAAATACAGATGCTAGCCAGGACTTTGATTCATTCATATAACTCACATCATTCGCGGAAATAACTATGTAATCGACGTATAACGTCTAGATAACATACTTCGACTCAGATGTCTTAGTGTACACGCAAGGATCCTCGTGAATATTCACGAATCCGTGGCTAATGATTACCTCGTGGAACCTGCGGTACCATTGCCGAGATGATCGTTTAAGACCATTGATCGATCTTTGGAGTTTACAAACTTTATGTTCGTTACCAGGGGTTATGAAGCCCTCTGGTTGCTCCATTTAGATCTCTTCCTCCAGGTTTCCGTGAAGGAAAGTGGTCTTAACATCCATTTGGTGCAGCTCTAGATCGAGGCTTGCAACCAGGGCCAGGATGGCTCAGACTGTGGTGTAATGCACAGCCGGTGTGTATGTCTCTGTTGAATTTAGGGGGATAAACACTACAGAAACAAAATACGTGTACGTGCTTGGTAAAAAAATTACACAACAGAATCAGTGCACATACCAATTTCTCGCGGTTCCTGTACTCCCAAGATTCCCAAGAACTTCAACGGGGAGTTCCGGTCGCCGTTCGGTGTTGCGTCCTGGATGAACTGGGTCGTATGGACGCGTCTGTCTGAGTGGTTGAGCGGGTTTCTAGGCTGTCACCCTTCGTCTGAAAGAGGTTTTCGCCTTGTGCCGATGACGAGTGTTCGGTTTTATCGCTGAGTCTCGGAAAAGTCTGTGTCTCGAAAGGAGTATGTGTCTCAGAAAGCGGATGTGTCTCAGGAAAGCGGATGTGTCTCAGGAAAGCGGATGTGTCTCAGGAAAGCGGATGGCAGTCTGTGCACAAGTCCGAGCGTCTGGGGCGCTGGTTCCTGCACGAAGGGCCAGTACTAGCACGGAGAGGGGGGGGGGGTGGTGCTAGTGGAGCCCTCTCCGATGCCTAAGTCACTATAGGGCTAAAAATGTAATCTTAGAGAGAGAAAGTATTTCTAGAGAGAAGTCAGAGCTCAAAATACCAAAGTTGGGCAAATGAGAGGATGTGTGAAAATGGGTGGCCAAGGCCTCCTATTTATAGGCTTCCTTGGGACCGGACCCGGTTTTAAAGCGGTTTGATGACGGTTCAAAAGCAAGCGGTAACCATCATCAATATTGGCAATGCGCGAACTTGACTTCTCTATATGTAACGGTAATCGCGCAATACCCGTAATGCAATCCGGACCTCGTCGAATTTGGGCAATTCGGCGAGGTCCGGCTTGCCGTGCAACCCGGAGGTCCGGTCCGGACGCGCGTAACGCGCTTCCGGACCGTTTTAACCCTTGGGAGACGTTTTTGAAGCCGTGATGTAATTTTGACGTGTTTACGAGGCCCGAAATATAAATACGAACTCGAATTGGATACATATCCATCACTTGCCCCCGAGTCAAGTAATGGTTTAAAACCTTTCTTGACTCTATTTTAAGTTAGGATACGCGTCCAATTTGAGTTTGACGCTAACCTTCCGGTTTTGATTGTTGGTTGGATGTAGAAGTCTTGATTTCGTTCGTCCTTTGATTTCCCGACCGAGTGACTTTATTTCATGTCATCACGGTTAGTGCAATAGAGAATGCGTATACGTAACGTGCAAACATGATTACCGTTAGGGATATAAGCAATTAGTAATATGTCATGCGGACATGCTTTTATCAACATGCATGCACAAGCAACGGTCATGGCAATAACGTAATTACGTGATGTTAGAAATATAATTCGTATACTTCTAAAACGACTTAGCGATTAGTAAATCATGAATCATGCGATATGCAAACATGCATGTAGAATGACGAATTTGATATGCGTAATACCGAAATATTCATGTGCGTAGAGATAAATACTTAGAAGAGGGCGGAGTATACCGTAAGCACTTAGGCGTGGGTGTAGGTGAATTACTCCTTTGATCCTTATCATCAAGGAATCTCTTGGAAGTAGTCGTTTGTTGCCTTAGAGAAATATTTTCTTAAGTGTTGTCGTGTTTGCTCTTCGCGGTTCGTCACATTAGTCGCACCGCTTGCATGATAGCTTCTTGGGACGTTGGTCACTTTTGTTGCACGTATCAATTTTGCCATGCGCGTTGACTTTGCTATGCGCGTTGACGCTAATGGTTGTATGTTGGTAATGATAGCTTAGGCGATGTGTTGTTGAGCATCATGTATAGACCGTCGGTCATTGTCTGCAAGCATGTCAAAACACTTAGAAAATATTTAAACGATATCTAATGCTTGTTACCATAGATGTCGTCGTATGAGCTTTGTCGATGAGCGTCGTAGGTGTGCTTAGGAGGCATAACTACTTGTTGTATGCAATCCATCTTTGTCGACATGTATGTACGTACATGGAAACACTTAGAAAATATTTTTTCCTTGTTGACATGCATCCTTGTCGACATGTATGTACGTACATGGAAACACTTAGAAAATATTTTCCCCTTGCCGACATGCATCCTTGTCGACATGTATGTACGTACATGGAAATACTTGGAAAATATTTTCTCCTTGTCGACATGCATCTTTGTCGACATGTATGTAGGTACATGGAAACACTTAGAAAATATTTTCTCCTTGTCGACATGCATCCTTGTCGACATGTATGTACGTACATGGAAACACCTAGAAAATATTTTCTCCTTGTCGACATGCATCCTTGTCGACATGTATGTACGTACATGGAAACACCTAGAAAATATTTTCTCCTTGTCGACATGCATCATTGTCGACATGTATGTACGCTGTATGTGCGTATTTGCCCCCGCACTTAGAATCTTTTCACCATCCCTGGCTATGTACGCCGTATCTGCATGCTTGATGCGAACACAGGTTATATGCCAACTCCTGATAATATGCTGACACATGGTTGTATGCTGACAGCTTGCAATATGCTGACTGTCATCCTGAGGAAAGTACTTAGAAAATATTCCACCATTGTAATCTTGTATGCTGCGAGTATGAGCTCGATGTTGTCATGCGAGGTTAATGTGTTGAAGAGGTTGCCCCCCTTGCGTGATGCTTGTTACTTGTTGCACGAAGACTAACGAGTCTCGTACGTACATGGTTGTCTTACATGGAGCGTCCGTTGCATAAATGCTTGCATAAGTGTTGATGCGTGTTTACGCACTGACTGGATTGTTGGTTGCATTTTCCAGGATATCAGATCTTGTTGTCTTCTTGTCAGAATTAGTCTTCCCACGGCTGTTACCATGAGTAAGTCCACTATCTCCATCTTGATGGGAAAAAGCTTGTCTTTGCAAATAGCTGATGTGTACAGTAATCCGTTTGTTGGGAGGAATGTCCGTACAAGTGCCCCCGCTACTCTGGAGTCTTCGGACACGGTCGCGGTAAAGGGCTTGTGAGTAAGATGTCTCATTGTATCTTCTTTGAACTTGTTAATTTTCCAAGTTATTGCTGGCTGCAGCTTCTGTTTTTAGCATAATTCTCAAAAGATCCGATGCCGGGGCGCGTTCCTCGAGCGATTCTTAGTTCTTTATGCCGAGTACGACCGTGCTAATTTCTTCTTGATAAAGGAAATAGAGTTGAGGGTTGTGCAGTGGTGTCTTCCGCCCCCCGGTCGAGGGACCGGCCCAAGGAGGAGCGTTACTCCTATTGAGGTAAGTATTTGTTGATTGCTGATTTTGATGCTCGTATTGCTGATTGTAGCCCTTATGTCGAAGAGCTATGTTGTGTTGAATGTTGAAACAATCATTCTTGTCGTGTCCTTTGTGTGGATGACGACATTGTATTTGATGTTGACATTGTGAATTCTTTGCCATAGGTCCTTAGAGATGATGTTAACTCTTGGTTGGTGTCGGGCTGTCTGCTTCCAGCATGTTGAACCCTTTGATGTTGTGTTGATAATTCTTTGTTCATGCCTTTACTTGCATGATATTTCGTCACCTGGACCTTTTTTCAATAATAATCATGTGATAACTTGTTAGTAATATTCCATACCTTGAGTTATCTATGTCGTCCATATGCTTTGGACTTGGAAGATAGGATAGATATCCTTAGATGATGAACATGATGTCCGTAGTTGCGACTGTATGTCGCTCATTGTTGAGTGTTATGATCGCCCCTCTTGGTTAGATTCCAAGGCATGGTAAGATGGATAGAGCATAGGATGTTGCGACTTGCGCCTTGTAGGTTTTTGTTTGATGTGGATGACTAGTAATCATAGATGTAGTCTCCGCAGCCGTGACCATTAGCCACTTCTTGATTGATGATTTGAGATGCTTTCCTGATTGCTTGCATGATGCATTACGCATGTTGCCCTTCTTTCCAGAATAGTTTGCCGCTATATATGTTGCAACCTGCCAAGTATTTTGCGTATACAATATTTCTTAACAAGTAGTGTATTTGAAAGGTGTTATCTTGGCTAAGCAAGATACTAGTTTATACCGTCTCTTAGTTCCACTCCAAGGCGACGTTGTACAAGACTCGACTTGTAAATTTTATGAGTTTTAAACAGTGTGCGCACCTGCCAGCGTGTATCAACCCGCGTTGGGGAAGTATACGTAAAAACATTTTGGTTTTTGAAAAGATGTTTGTGAACCCTAAAAAAGATCGTGATACACGCAAAACCGTGTTGATAAAATATTTGAAAAAATGTTTGATACATAAGACATTTGATAAAATATTTGATAAAGTATTTGAAAAAAATATTTGTGATACATGATTCCTGCGTCCAGGGACCATGTAACACTTTTTGAAAATATGAATTGTGATGCATGCTTTCTGCGTCCAGGAACCATGCAACACAGTTTGAAAATCTGTAATACGAAGTTGTCATCTAACAAGAGGACTTTTACCGTAAAGAGTGAACCCTCAAGCAGGAATTCATAGTACGGGATTGTCATCTAACAAGGGACGTTCGCCGTATAGAGTGAACCCTTTTAAATAGGAATTCATAGTATGGGATTGTCATCTAACAAGAGGACATTCGTCATAAAGAGTGAACCCTTTAAACAGGAATTCACACTTGTTGTAGCGTGGGGTCGTTGTCTAACAAGAGAACTTCCGCCACTTATGGGGTGATCAGTCCCGTATTGTATTTGCCCATCCTGTTCTGAATCCAGGGAATGGCTATGAACATGAGGATTTGCCTCTAACAAGAGATCTCACAGCATGTCATTTTTTAGAAGTAAACATTGGGTTTGTCTTTACAAAGAGGATATGTCAACATGCTATTTTTTATAGTAGATCTTGGTGTTAATCCAAGATATTGCTTGTAGTTGACGCATTTGGAATAGTCGTCATTTTGATAGTAGACCTTGGTGTTATTCCAAGGTATTGCTTGTAGTTGACACCTCTGGAATAGTCGTCATTTTGATAGATAATCCGCAAGTTGTCATTGCGATATATAAGTTGACTGTGCACATAGCACGACGGCTCTGTGTTGCCGGCACCTTCTTGAGATAGACGCCAATGTTATGAATGGAGAAATAAACTCCCTTGTTGGTGTAGATAATTGATATGTTGGCGTTGTATACCATAAATCCCTTCTTGAACACAATGCTAGCTTGTATTATTGAAGTAGATTTTTGTGCATAGGTTACTACTTGGCGTAATTCCCATGTAGTAATCGTAGTGTAGCATGTACCTACGAATAGAGTTGCTTTTGTCAGATAATCGCCATTTTTATAAGTTTGGAAAAGTATGGAGTCATGAAATTTTCTTTTTAGTCATGCATATAATAAATAAAGTAAAGGAATCTGATACAAGGATCCCTTGTTTGTGTAGGAAACTTCCCTGAGTGCGGACGCGATATGTGCGGATCATGATAGGTATGTATATATGTTAGGTAGAATGCCGAGCATTTGTCAGCTAGGTGCCCCCCAAGTCGCTTGGCAGTTGTATCGCTGTTTCCTGATGGTTTTTATTGTTTCATCTTCTAATAGTGCATGATCTGCCCTTGGGTAATGCCCATGCCTTATTTATTATTGCGATACGATTTTTAGTCTTGCGCGTATAGAATGCTTGAGGCTTTGTGTTGTTGACGCGATTAATATGTGTGTAGTTGCTACTTGGCATTATTCCAAGGTAATATGCGTCATAATAATGTACCTACAAAAGTAGATTTAACCTTTATTAGATATTTGGAGTTCGTACAACGGCTTTCAAGAAAGCGTCTACTGATCACCTCTTTTGAAAAATACTGCGGCTAATAAGCATGAGTTGTACTTAATCTAAAAATATTTAAAATAGATATGCGAAAAAGGAGATAAGGGAGATAAAGAGATTGCTGATGTGTTTGACGTCCTCATAGGTGATTTGTTGGCAAGTTGACTCTGCCACGTGCCATATAGTTTCTAAATGCATCTAGCGTGTTGAGCTCTTCAATCTCCACCTTTGGGGATGAACAAATGTTGATGTCATGCCCCCCAGTTTTACGTTGCTTGTGTTGTTCTTCAACATTTTTGCCAAGGAAGGCAGTCGTTGGCTCAAGTGGGCGGTGAAGTTTGTTTTCCGGGAGTTTGAAATTTGTTTCTTCCGCCTTCATGCTCCAATGATTGTATAAGTCGTCACAATTGGTTCCATAAGTGACATTGTTTTTCTGGCGTTTGGAGATAGGTGGATTATCATACGCCTTTTCTTTTCCCTTGCCTTTTTCTGAAGACTTCAAACGAGGCTTCCTTTGATGCTTATTGACTTGGTCGATATACTTCTTCATTTTTCCTTCTAAGATCAAGCTGTTTACATGAAGCTTTAATCCATCACAGCTTTCTGTCTCGTGGCCAAATACTTCATGATTTTCACACCATTTGCTTTCATCTTTTCCCAGTGGGCCCTTGCGGAAATTGGAGGGCTTTTTCCACAGCTTGGTTTCTTTCATTTCTTTCAAGATGGCAGATAATGGTGTGTTCAATGGAACACATTTGGCGAGATTGGTCTCTTTGAGCCTTTGGGCATTTGACTGGAATGACCTCTTTTGTTGCGGTTGTCTCTTTTTCCAGGAGACGTGTATCTCCTTTTCAATTATTGCCTTCAAGGTTCTTGTTGTCAATCCCGTGATTGGGACGTCATCGTCACTACCAGGTTTTTCCCGTCCCTCCTTGTGACAGATGTCAGGATCGTCTTGGCTTGTCCTTGTGGAAGGACCTTCCTTGTGTATTTTTGATGACTCTGCTTGAGTCTTCTTTGGAGGGCTGTCGCCTTGATCGACGAATTGCTCTAATTTGCCTTTGAGGACGAAGCTGTTAATGCGGGAACGTAGGCTGACACAGCTGTCCCTTTTGTGGCCGAAGACCTCGTGGTTTTCAGACCACTTGTCTTTGTCTTTCCCCAGCGGACCTTTTCTGAAATTGTTCGGTTCTTTCCATATGTTCGCATCCTTCATTTTCTTCATTATCACGGATAGTGGTGCATTCAATGGAATGCAGTCTGTGATATCTTCTTGGAAAGGCCTTTTCGGCAGAGGCTGCCAATTTCTTCCTTTCTGACTGCTTGAGGGCGGTTTTGTTTGATTCTGCTTTGGAGGTTGTTTCCATGCCTCTTTTTGGTGTTGTGCTATCACGTACGGGTTGCATGAGCGTGCAGCTTCGTGCCTTGGTTGTTGGTACTGGAAGGTACCTTCCATGCATTGCCCCTCTATTCTTTGGTGCCGTGCGTCTTGATGACTTGTGACTCGAGACTTTGTCCCTGTCGTCTCAACTTGTCCGTTGATTGGAGGCAGAGGGGGTGACGGGTTGACACCTTTGTATTGGAGGGCTCCTTGGTCCTATTGTGCGAAGGATGCATTTCTTGTTGGCGTGAAGAAAGCATTGGGTGTGGCAACAGGGATGTGGAAGGATCCAAGTTGTCTTCTTATCGGCTTCTGTGAGGTTATGGGCAAGGCGTCGTGGTATGCAACGTGCTCCTTGTCCTTTGATGAGAAATTCATGAAATCTTTAAATGCGGCATCCTTTATGTCAACATACTCCAAGTTGGTGTCATCGGTCTTGTGCATTGTCTTTGCAACGTACACTTCTTGGTCGTATGAATTCTCGCTTTCAGCGTCAAAGTCTCTTGCATTCCTCCAATGACGGGCTCCTTGGGAAGGAGTGTATGGATGTGCCGCTTCATATCTTGTATGCTGGAAGGCATTTTCTGCATGTTGGTCCCTGTCCTGGAGTGGACGGCCTTGGTGGGTAGTGTCTTGCGACGTTTCTCTTGTCGGCGCAGCGTGTTCCTGGGTGGTTGGGCCGCATATCCTTGAATTTTCAGTGACTCGTGGAATGCGAGTAAGTCTTCCAGCGCAGCCATCATTGCTGGAGTAACTGAAGGCATCGGGTTTGCTCCCGTTCCTTGTTGTTCGCCTTGCGGCATTTCTGACTGAAATTCATCATCATCATGCATCTCTGGTTCGAAACCGGGTGGGGGTGAACGGTGCTCGTCATTTGGTTTTTGGAGGTTGTGTTGTGCGTCGGGCACATCCTCGGTTGGCATGGATGAAACTACGGAAGTAGCTCTCGGTATGTAGGAAGGCCCCAGCTGGCTTCCGGGTGGTTTCTGACCTCCTGCTTTTTTGCTTGCCGGAGACGTCTTAGGATGTCCAGGCCTTTTCCTTGTACTTCTCGCGTTAACCTCTTCGGGAGGGTTGCGATCACTCGTCATGACTTTGCGGTATGATAGCTTTTTGTTCGAATCACGGAGACGGCGCCAAATGTTGCGTCCTGGATGAACTGGGTCGTATGGACGCGTCTGTCTGAGTGGTTGAGCGGGTTTCTGGGCTGTCACCCTTCGTCTGAAAGAGGTTTTCGCCTTGTGCCGATGACGAGTGTTCGGTTTTATCGCTGAGTCTCGGAAAAGTCCGTGTCTCGAAAGGAGTCTGTGTCTCGGAAAGCGGATGTGTCTCAGGAAAGCGGATGTGTCTCAGGAAAGCGGATGGCAGTCTGTGCACATATCCGAGCGTCTGGGGCGCTGGTTCCTGCACGAAGGGCCAGTACTAGCACGGAGGAGGGGGGGGGGTGGTGCTAGTGGAGCCCTCTCCGATGCCTAAGTCACTATAGGGCTAAAAATGTAATCTTAGAGAGAGAAAGTATTTCTAGAGAGAAGCCAGAGCTCAAAATACCAAAGTTGGGCAAATGAGAGGATGTGTGAAAATGGGTGGCCAAGGCCTCCTATTTATAGGCTTCCTTGGGACCGGACCCGGTTTTAAAGCGGTTTGATGACGGTTCAAAAGCAAGCGGTAACCGTCATCAATATTGGCAACGCGCGAACTTGACTTCTCTATACGTAACGGTAATCACGCAATACCCGTAATGCAATCCGGACGTCCGGGTTGCTGGAACCCAGAGGTCCGGGTTGTTTGCAACCCGGACGCGCGTAACGCGCTTCCGGACCGTTTTGACCCTTGTGAGACGTTTTTGAAGCCGTGATGTAATTTTGACGTGTTTACGAGGCCCGAAATATAAATATGAACTCGAATTGGACACATATCCATCAGTCGGCTCCTGTAAGGATTCTTGTGAAGGAATCACTTACACGGAATGGTCTCCACAACAAAGCATCTTGTCGATTCTTGGCAGGGTCGGATCTTTGGGGAAAATTGCTCAAAGCAATTTAGCACCTAGAACCTATAGGGTTCGACCAAAACTAGGGAGTGAGGGAAACGGATTTTCTTGTTCTCAACACTTAGGAGAATAAAGTGATTAGCTTATAATAAATCCCTTACACTCCCTATTGATAGAGGGGGTGGGATAAATCCCACCTCCTTACCCATCAAGTAATTCGGCCGGCTAGGTAATTGGGCTGGCCCAATTTTAGGCCTCCTTTATCAATTGAGATTTTAGGCCTAGCCCAAAATCCCTAATGTGACATAACCCAATTACCTTAACTGTTGGACATATATTAAAAAGGCTCCTATTATGATATGGCGACCCATTCACCAAATGCTAACAGCTCCCACTCGCCGGAATGAGAGGGTGCCTGTTAATATGTTGTCGACCAACACATCAACATTTAGTCTTCGATCCAGTCCTTGCTTCAGAATAGTTCATACGAGGTTTACCGTGCGACCGACAGACACAACATATATCGTGCTACTCATCACACCACAGCAGAATGGTGTGGCTGGACGTCGTAATTGAACACTCCTAGACATGGTAAGAACCATGATGTCGCAGACACAATTAACAATCTCCTATTGGAGTGATGCGTTATTAATTGCCACTCTTGTAGTAAAACTTGTCCCAACCAAAGCGGTAGACACAATGCCATATGAGTTGTGGCATGGAAGAGAATTAGATCTCACCAGACTGCGACCTTGGGGTTGCGCTGCCTTTACACATACAACTGACAGCCGTTTCGGCAAGTTGGGACCCAGAGGACTTAAGAGTATCTTTATAAGATATTCAAAGAACTCTAAGGGTTACGTATTCGTGTCAGCTCAAGAAAATGGTGGAGTAGTCGAACATGAATCCAGAGACTTAACTTTCCTTGATGACGAATTTCCGACGCCTGGAGAGATTAAAACAGATGAAATATTGATTGAACTGGAGCAGGATAACATTGATGAACAGGTCCCACTTACTTCGAGTGGGAGATTTGAACCAGCAGCTCAAGTGAATGACATGGTTAATGATAATGGAAATATTTTCATAGTAAATCCAGTGGGAGGACCAAACCCTACCACACAAGTCACTATTGTTGCAGGGACAGACCAAGTAGAACCTGATAATCATGTAGCTGGACCGATACCACAACCACCGATACTACCCATTATTTCCAGTGGGAGTCTTCCGACTAACTTGGTTCCAGGTCCTAGTGATCAAGGAATTCATCTCGGAGATAGGATCTCGAGACCAAGAGGTCGTCCAAGGAAGGTTGTAGGTGAAGGTTAAAGCACTGCCCTTATTCCCAGTAGGAGTGATGCTCCGATAAGAAGCATTGTTCCGAGTGGGAGTACCGTCCAGAATCAAGATGGGATCAACGAACATAGACGTAGTCAAAGGCATAGAACTTCTCATAAGAAGTATCCCATCGAAATAGGAGAAATCTTCACTCTAACATCTGTTGACGAACCAGTAACGGTTCAAGAAGCGTTAAAAGGACCTCAAGCGAAGGAATGGTGGAATGCAATGGAGGAAGAGATCTCATCAATGAAATCCAATTCGGTATGGTCTTTGGTTGATTTAGCTGCTAACCGCAGGGCCATATGAGCAAAGTGGGTTCTCAAATTAAAAACTCACTGCTGATAGAAAGGTCGAGCGATACAAAGCTCGACTTGTTGCGAAAGGATATACCCAACTTCACGGAGTGGACTTTGACTAAACATACTCACCCACTGTGTGTTATATCACAGTACGGGCCATTCTGGCCTTGGTTGCAAGTCTCGATCTCGAGCTGCACCAAATGGATGTTAAGACCGCATTCCTCCACGGAAACCCGGAGGAAGAGATCTACATGGAGCAACCGGAGGGTTTCATTACTCCTGGTAACGAACGTAAAGTTTGTAAATTCTAAAGGTCCATCTACGGTCTTAAACAATCGTCTCGGCAATGGTTCCGCAGATTCTACGAGGAAATTGTAGGAAACGGATTCGTGAATCTTCACGAGGATCCGTGCGTGTATTATTAGACCTCCGGGTCTAAGTATGTCATCTTAACCTTATACGTGGACGACATACTCATTGCCGCAAACGATGTGAGTTTTATGAACAAGTCAAAGTCATGGTTGGCATCTGTATTTGAGATGAAAGACATGGGAGAGGCCACGTACATCTTGGGCATTAAAATTGCTAGAGATCGGGCTGCCCGGAGATTGTGTCTGTCTCAAGAAGCTTATATCAACAAACTATTGAAAAGATTCAGATTACAGGATGCCAAACCCGTGGATACGCCAGTGTTGTTTGGGTGCGCACTGTCAAAACGTGACGGCCCCAAGAACTTGGCAGAGCACGAATAGATGAAGGGTGCAGATTATTTAATCATGGTGGGTAGTTTGATGTACGCCATGCAATGAACCCGTCCGGATATCTATTACGTCGTGGTCCTAGTAGCACGTTTACAATCAGATCCTGGCTATCAACATTTAAAGGGTGTAAAACGAATTATTCGTTATCTGAAAGGTACTGCCGACTACGCACTGTGCTATGAGGGCAGAAAGTTAGAATTGACCGGTTACAGTGATGCCGACCATGGTGGTGATCCGAATGATCGTAAGTCCACCAAAAAAAGAGTGTTTCTCCTTGCCAATGTCGCCATTTCATGGACGAGCAAGAAGCAAACCTGTGTCGCGCTGTCAACAATGGAATCAGAATTCGTAGCCCTCTCTAAGAACGCACAGGAAGCGTTCTGGCAGAAAAGACTTCTTACTGCGCTGCTTGATGGTGACGTCGGGAGTAAACCTGTGAAGGTGTTATCTGACAGTTAGGAAGCCATTGCGGCAGTAAAGAATCTGAAGTACCATAGTAGGACCAAACACATTGATGCGAAATATTTTTTATGCTAAATCTATGGTAGAAGACAATATAATCACTATAGAATACTTGTCCACTGATAACATGATTGCGGACCTATTAACTAAACCACTACGCAGAGAGATATTTGAAAAGCATGTAAAACTACTTGGAATTCGTAGGGTTTAGTAGTGGCATGTATCTGTGATAACATTTGATATTAGAAAGTTACATATTTTAAGAGAAAGAATTGCAACTGAGTTTATGATCAATCGACGTCATAATGTTTTGATTACATCAAATTTTCGGTCTATAAGCTAAGTTGTAGGAGGATGCAATCCTCTGCCAAAACTATGTCAAATGTGGGCCTTACCTCGTCACACATGTAAGTTCGTCTTGCAATGGAGGGAGGCCTCTACTAAGCAAGGCTGGCTAAGAATCAGGGGGATAAACCTGATTACGCATAACATCTAGTGTCGAAGTAACTCGACATGATCTTCGTTTTGCAGATCGCCGTGATGAACTTTTTTCGTCATTAGTCCACATTCTGGGCTAGATGAGAATCTGCGATAGCATGATTTGACATGTCCCGTTCCTTTAAACTTAAAAGTTCAGGTATGCTATCGACGCATGCTTCATACTACGCGTGCCACGTTCGACCACGGGGTCACAGCTCGGTTGTGATAGAAAAGAATCCTCGTGATTCTGGCGGGCGCAAACTTCTTCACCTTGAGCGTGATCCCGGGAGCCTTATGAAGAGGCAGCCAAAGTATCCTCACGACTCAGAACTCATATCTAAGGTCAAGCTCAATGTTCGCTTCCCGGCGTACGAGCGTAGTGCTGAACAAAAAGGCCCGGTGACCACGTCTTTGGAAACCGGTTGGGTTTGACTAAGGATATGAGCGATGGGGATGGTCAAGTTCACCTGTAATTCACCGACTCTTGTATTCACTAAGGTGGCCACCAATCGGATATTAGTTGAAGGTTGTGAATACTTGTACGGATGCCTTGGATAAGTGTTCCTATGAGGAAACTAGGCAAAAGGAGAATTATCAGTTGACCTAGGATACAACGAGACACTATATAAATGTTGTTTATAACAGGTTGATTGGAGTAAAGGGAATCAACGTTCCACACCCAAGAAACACACCAATCATCATGCATACGCGTCATGCGTCTAATGTTCCGAGGAACTCATGCTAGCATATATAATTCTACTTCACAAGTAAATTACATATACTGCTACATCTTCCACATTCATGCATACACATCATGTGTGATCACTCCACAACAAACATGCATATTTGGCGATTGATTTTCGATTTTAAAACATTTGGGGCTAACTTGCGATTCAAGATTCTAATCAATCATGCGAACTTCTAGACATGGATTCTAGGAAAATAACAACCATAACAACCTGTTTATCCTAGTGCGCAACTCATTATTTAAAAATCCAGGGCTCTGCCCACAACATGCAATATCCAGCTAGCTTGACAAAGTCAATACGCAATTCTAATCATGCAATAATATCAATTAATAAAGCAATTGCAATTCAGCCCACTAAATGATTCAGTCCCAAAATCATGCATTTCCGATATCCATCCCCATAATCGACACTAGGTATCAGGTTTTACTTGAACGTGAAAATTTCAAACCAATTAGCGTTGTGTAGGTAATTTTAAAGTTCGAAAACATTTGGATTTTAAAATTTGACCTTCCTATTTTCAATTGACTAGGGTCGGTCCGACCAAAACAATCTGGTTCATGTCAATTTGGTCCGTCCGGTGAAACCGGCTTGGTGAAATAGGTCCGACCGGTCCAGTTCGGTTCAAATAGGAGAATTCAGTTCGGTTCTTCACACAAACCGGGTCGGTTTGGTTCAACCCATTAGTTACCCGGTCCGACCCGACCTGAAAGGGTCAGACCGATTGAGAAAATCCAGATTGGTTGACCCGCTCCGGTTCAACCTGTGGAACCCGACTCGGTCCGGGTTCCCTTTGGTCTTCCGGGTCGGTACCGACCCGGATGTGTAAAATTGGACCGGCCCATATCACAATGTGATTCGGCCAAAATATTTACTTGTAGTCTAAGTAGGGTTTAAAATCCACTAAAAACTTAACTTAGCCACCAAATAATATTAATTATAGACATAATTTCTAATATTTACACAATATATATATATATAAAAATATATATATATATATTTATTATCAAAATTCTATATTAGGGATATAAATCTATCAACAATATATTTTCTCAATCTTTAGACAATTAATATCTATCAATAATATCTAACATCTCTAATATTATGCTAAAATATATTGATAGTAATTATAACAATTATCATGTGACTCTAGCCATAATTGTGGCTTAATCCATTCAACAAATTTTGGCCAACATTTTTAAACTTAAAATTTGGCATGGTTCGGCCGAAACCCTAGATAACTTAGGGACCCGGAAATTAAAATTTTCACTTTGTAAACCTATGGTGGTTCGGCCGAAACAACAAATTAGGGATAGTGATCAAATTTCAAGATCAAATTTTACCAAGATCAATAATCCAATGTTTAATTTTGATAAAAGTCAAGTTTTTCTTGAAGATCATGTACATCAGTTTTAGCGAAAACACTCAATTTCATGACTATCGTTTTTACTAAAAATTCAAGAACATCAATTTATCAAAATCATAATGTTGCTAACACAGGCTCTGATACCACTGTTGGATTTATTGGATAAATATTACAGAAAAAAAACACGTGTACGTGCCGAGTAAACAGATTACGCAGCGGAATTATGACACATACCAGTTTATCGCTTTCCCGTAGTCCCAAGAGTCCCAAGATCTTCAAAGGGGAGGTTTGGTCGTCGGACGGCTCCTGTAAGGATTCTTGTTAAGGAATCGCCTACACGGAATGGTCTCCACAACAAAGCCTCTTGTCGATTCCTAGCTAGGACGGATCTCTGGGGTAAATTGCTCAAAGCAATTTGGCTCCTCCTTGGAGCAAGGGTTCGGCCGAACTATAGTAATAGGGAGGAGAGATTTCTTTTGTCTCAACACTTAGGAAAATGGAGTGATATACTGATTAACCCTAAATAAATCCCGACACTCCTTATTATTATAGTTCGGCCGAACCCTTCCTCCAAGGAGGTGCCAAATTACTTTGAGTAATTTACCCAAGAGGTCCACCCAACTAGGAATCGACAAGAGGCTTTGCTTTGGAGACCATTCCGTGTAGGCTGATTCCTTAACAAGAATCCTTACAGGAGCCGTCCGGCGACTGAAACTCCCCTTTGAAGATCTTGGGACTCTTGGGACTACAGAAAAGCGATAAACTGGTTTGTGCCCTAATTCCGTTGCGTGATCTATCTACTCGACACGTACACGTGTTTTTTTTTATGTAGTATTTATTCCATAAATCCAACATCCATCATAACCACCACCCAAATGGCTCCTAACTCTGCAAACATATTAGATGTACATATTTGTACATACATAGATAGGTACTCATACTTGTATAGATACATGGTACCTTAGGTTGACTTGTATAGTTGGCTAGTTAGTTAGGATTGATCTCCTATATATAGTGGCATCCTAACATGTAAATACTTGGCTGATTCATTATACATACTTGATTATTATACATATGATTCAACCCCCTCTCTACACTATCTAATATGGTATCAGAGCCATGGTATTTCCAGGTTCGATTTCAGTTTTTCGAGAGGTTTTTGCATCGATTTGAGCTTGGATCTTGAGGATTTCAGCTTCGATTCATTGGATCTGTCTGTTGCTGATGCATTTCGTGAATTTGCTGCTCAATAATTGCTGTTTGGATTGAGGATTTCAGCATTATTGGATCAGCAGTTCAGCATTTCGGTTTCAGCATTTCAGTTTGCTGCATGTACTGTTTCATCGATTTGGAGTTTGTTCATCGATTCTTGATCGATCTTGTGATTTGGATTCGATCTGGTGTTGTACCACGAGTCTAAGATCGATTGCTGTTGCTGGATTGATCGATTCTTTGCTCTGGAATTTGGATTACTGTTGCTGCAATTCAGTTTTCAGCTGCTGGTTTTCAGCTTGCGTAGAATGTTTGATGAAATATGAGATTGATTCCTTTGATTCGCTTCTTCGTGCTTGTTGTTCCCATGGAATTAAACCAATTGCGATCATTTCTGTGGTGGTTCGATTGTCATATTCGTTGCGGTTTTACGCGGATTTGGATTATTGCAGCTGCGTTTCTGCAATTTCTGGTCAAGTTTCTGCTGGTTTTGGCTGAGCTTCAATTCTGCAATTTGAGGTTTCATTTCGAGATTTCTGCATTTCATATGCTATCTGAGCATCATTGCGAAGTTTCTGGATCATTGATTCGATTAATCGAATCGTTTGGAGGTATTTTCTGATTCAAATTCAGATTTCGCGCCTATTTTGCTGCTGGATGTTCGATCTTCGAATTCGAGCTTATTTCTTGATCATTTGCTGCGATTTTGGATGCATATGATTCGAATTTGATGCTGCTATTGATTCCAAGCTGCAATTTGTTGATATCTGCTATGGATTTGTTCAATTTTGGATTCGTTTGGAGCTGCATTCTGTTCTTGTTGCTGCAGTGTTCTTGCTGCAAATTTGTTCAAATTCAGCTTGGATTCTTGATTATTTGCTGCAATTTGGACTGGATTTGATGCGCCTTATGGTTGCTGGTATAATGAAGTTGATTTTCTGATCGTTTGGGGTTGTTTTGGCATCGAATTGGATCGATTTGGCTGGGTCTTCATGAAGAACACCTGGAAATCCCTTGAAGATGTGATGATCTTCATACTCTGCCCAGGTTTATATAATCTGGAAAATGCTGCTTCTCGCTGGGATTGAACCTGCGACCTGTTGGCTTCTGTAATTCGTGAAAAATTTGCGTCTGCGTGGCTTCGAACCCGCGACCTCTGAGCCTTGTAGCGCCGTGCACCCTCCGTGCACCAGGATTTCGACATGGAGTTGGATTGTCTTGTGCACCCCGGTGCACCCGCATGTGCTCTGCATGTGCCTAGACTATTTTGGCCGAATTTTGGACGAATTTGGGGCTATTTTGAAGTAATTTGTGAAGTTTGGGGCTTCTTTGCAAGCTTTTGGAGATTTGAGACTGTTTTAGGCAGTTTTCAAATTTGGGATGCTCTTTTGAAGACTTTGGGGCTGTTTTGGAGCAGTTTCGAAGTTTGGAGCATTTTTGCTGGATTTGTGAAGTTTAGGGCTATTTTGAGGATAGTTCTGAAGATTGGGGCTGTTTTGAGGACAGTTCTCAAGTTTGGGGCCATATCCCGAAAATTGGATTTTCGAGGGGCCGTTTTGTGAAGTTCTTTGGAGCTGTTTTGAAGACAGTTCTCAAGTTTGTGGCCGTATCCCGAAAATTGAATTTTCGAGGGGCCGTTTTGTGAAGACCGGTTTTGTTGGACCTTGGCATTTTAGAGCGGGTTTTAATTTTTCCCATGGATCATTTGAGCGGGTTTTGATTCCCTTGGCTCATTTTGAACGGGTTTACCCTTGGCTCTTTTTGACCGGGTTTTGATTGGACCTTGGCATTTCATTCATCATCGACCTTTTCTCTCAAATTTTCCTTTTAATTCTTTAGAAAGGAAGAAAAAGGAAAAGATGGGGAATATTAGATGTACATATTTGTACATACAAAGATAGGTACTCATACTTGTATAGATACATGGTACCTTAGGTTGACTTGTATAGTTGACTAGTTAGTTAGGATTGATATCCTATATATAGTGGCATCCTAACATGTAAATACTTGGTTGATTCATTATACATACTTGATTATTATACATATGATTCAACCCATCTCTACACTATCTAATAAAACCCAACTATAACCAGAAAAAATCACTGTAGCCTGACTAAATTTGTATTGTTCTCAAAGGCCTTACAAACAGCAGCCATCAGGAAAAAAAAACATAAAAAAAATGTAAAGATTTAAGGCATGGAATGTCGGCACACTGAACAATAATCCAATACACTACTCTTAGCTCCAGGTTTATAGTCATCAGCCAGTACTGCCACAAGGCATGTCGCACTCATGGATAAAAAAAATATCACACTGTAGGATTTCGAACTACATGCACGCTAAAACACACGTTAGTAAGACATGAGATCGTAACAAGGATACGATACTTACTTTGTTCGGTGTGGCGGCGTGCGGTTGCGGAAGCGTAGATCGTTGGTGTCGGCTCGGAATCATGTCGGCGGGGATGCCGGTCGGAGAGATAGTCACTTAGGCGGAGCGTACCTCGGGTCTCCACTGCTTATGACCCAAAGACGAAGTAGTCGGGCGGCGGAGCTCCGACTCGAAATGAGGACGCCGAATAAAACTTTGGACTAGTATCACACACTATTGTATTCTATAGGTTCTACATTTTAACCATCCTTATAGATGAATATATATATAGACACAGTGGTTACACACTTTTGAAGTGTGTAACTTTAATCCCATACTTACCGAGCCGCATAAGATTACCCCATATGGGTGCACTATTTCGTACACACACGGCACAAAAAACTAGACATCGTAAGTCTATCACCTCCTCATCCTTCTGGCTGCCCCAACATCGTCTGATCGGCTCCTCCAGACCGTCCCTCTAAGGAAAAGACGTTGGATAAACGAACTACTAGTACCCGGGCTGGCCAAACTGATGATGGTCTTTCGGTAATTTGGGGATGACGGTTATTAAGGTCGGTCAACTTTGGCGTGGAGCCTAGAGCACCACCAGGGCTTGAGCCTTGCTCACCACCGGAGCTTAAAGCACCATTGGAACAGGATCCTTGCTTACCATCAGATCCTTGCTCACCACTGGAGTCTCCTTGCGCACCACTGGATCCTAAGCCTTGCTCGAGAACACCAACGGATACTCTGTGAGCCGGAACACCACAAATACGTCCGCCAAAGTAGTGTTAGTTGGGTCAACGTTGGGAACTAAGTATTAGGTGTGGTCGAATAAAGCAACAAAAGAACGAACGTCGTTGGTTTTTATAAGTAGGTGATGCAGGCGTGGAAATGACGTGTCTTTTTATAAGTAGGTGATGTAGGTGTGCAACATATTTAACCTCATCATGTGTTTTGGAAAATATTAAAGGTCAGTCATCTCATCTATACATAAACTAGTTGGCCTACCCGCGCGTTGCGCGGTTATTTATTTATAAAATTATTTCATGTTGTTAATTTTCACTATTGATGTTTTTTTTATTGAGCTTTGTTACACGTATTGCATGGTTGATTATTTTATTTATATACTTGTTGGTATGTTTTCATTATGTTATATTTCTAATTTATTGTGTTGAGTTTTATTATATTTAATATTTTATTCAAGGTAAATGAATCACTGTTACACACATTTAGATATATAATATTTGAATTTATACATTTAATTTTAATTGAAGATTTTTTATGGTGAATTATCATTTGTAGTGTTGTGGCGATACATCGAGATGACATTCATCATTCAAATCCACCGTTATCTTGAATTGTCATCGAGAGTATTATAAATTTTTTTCCAAACCATCAATAAATAATTAGACTACGAAAATAAATACAAATGCATAATTATGAAACATTTTAAATTCTTCTGAAAATGGAAATAAAGAATAATTAATTTGTATGCATTTAAGAGTTTCGAAAAGTGAATAACTATACACAGTATTATATTTTAAATGTAATTAAATAAGAATTAATTAAATAAGAATTAATTAAATAAATTTAATTGATTAGTTAAGTAATGATCATACTAAATGCATTATTATTTGTCTAAAATGAAACATATAGAAAATTAAATCTTATTTACTTAATAAAAATTAAAAACTAACAAATACACGGTCAATATAAAAAGTAATTATAATTAAAAAACCAATTTTATTGAAAAGTAAAATAAAACTATCAAATGAATCATATTGGACGTGATTATTTCACATCATTAAGTTAGTTGTATTCAATTAAAAAAGTTTCATAGTTTTTGGGTAAAAATTAAATACATAAAGTAATGGTTAATTTTAAATTAAGAAGAAGATAAATAAATTTAATTATTAAATAATATGCAGAAAAAATAACATAAAATGTTTATAAATTTAAAACAAATATTGATAAATATTATACTCATATTTGATAATGTATAGACTCGTGTTAATGATTTAAAATTTATTTTTAAATTTCGTTTAAAAAAATGCATAAACAAAATTTCGAATGGTCTTTAATATAGTGCATGCAAATAGTTTATTAGGTCTCATATTGGTCCATACTAATCAATATTTTTTTTACAAAACAATTAATTAATAGAAAACTTTATTTTGAGTAATTAGTTTCCAATTCCAGTATAAAATTATTACCTTTAATAATATATATTTAATATCATTAAGGTTCATCGCCATTGAATAAAATACAATTTGAAATTGAAATTGATTTATATAAACCAAGTACGTGTTCTATTTCATCATTAATTAATATGATATTAGCCATCATTATATTTAGTTATAGTATTAACTTTATTTTCAAGTTACCCACATAAGAAATAAATGGTAGAATTTTTATCATTATCACATAATATTTCCATAATTATTTAATACTATATTATTTATTCGAACTCTTATAAAGTTTCATTATTGATTCATAAGATTATTATGTATATGTTTAAATCACTTTATTACTATATTAGGTTACCGGCCAAACAAAATTACTATATTAGGTCGATTTAAAATAATAAATTACCAAAGTTAGTTATCTGATAAATATTAGCAAAATGTTCAAAAAAAATTAAATTAAATACGTTTTAAATTGTTGGTATGTAAATTAGGAAACTATAAAAGGAAATTACTGATAAAGTTTACTCATAAATAGCTTCCTTAAAAGGATTTAAATAGACAAAATATATTTTGTTTTCTTTTTAAGATTAATTACATATATTTACTAAATTTGGTGATTTTGATATATATATATGCAACAAAATAGTGTCGTAGATGAATGCATTACAGTACATTTGTCACCAACCTCGTTTCTCTTCTCATTCTTCAAAACAATCTGTTGCGCATTCTTATTCCCTACTTCTCTAGGCTCTTCGTGCTTCTAATGGTGAGAGAGCAAATTGTGGCATATGGAACTCTCTCATTTGATTTCTTGTTGCATATTGGGTCGTGCATTCAATGTCTCTTTCATTCTATCAATATTTCATTACCATATGACACAGTTGGATATTAGAGAATAATATGCTCACTGGTATTTTTCTAATAATAAAGTTTAGGTCTGATGTCGATTTATATGCGTTGGATGCAAGCAAATGTATCAAAAAGAAAAAAAAAAATTGAGATAAAAGTAGTCTACATTAGCTGATATAATTGATTTATCTCTAGTTCATAATATTTTTCTCAATTCTTTATTCCAGTGAAGAAATTTCATAAATAATATAGTTTTTGTGTTCTACTATTATTGTTTAAGTATAAATTTCTAAAATAATCCGCTGGGTGAAAAATTAAACTTTTGTATTATTATAATGAAATACTTTTTATTAATTTGTAAGTGTAATCGATTTTTTTTCTTCTAATATTAGAACTGGTATGCACATGTCATATGTCGATTTATGTGTTGGACGCAAAAGTAGTAGTCAAAAAGAAAAATTTCAAGATGGATGTAGTTTGCATTAGCTTATATTAAAATTGATTTATCTCTAATTTATATTTTTTCCTATTTCTTTTTCCCAGTGAAGAAATTTCATTAATAATATAGTTTTTTGTTCTACTATTCTTTCTTTTAGTGCAATTTTCTAAAATAACCTATTGGGCGAAAAAATTACACTTTTGTATTATTAGGGTGCGATACTTAATTTGTAAATGTAACAGATTTCTTTCAGTGAAGAAATTTCACAAATAATATAATTTTTTTGTTCCATTGTTCTTTTTTATAGTACAATTTTCTAAAATAATATGTTTGGTGAAAAAATTACACTTTTGTTTTATAGGGTGCAATACTAATTTTGATTCATTTGTAAGTGTAACCGACACTGAAAGTGAATTAGGAGCATTTGTTTAAATCTAGAGCTCCAAGTGGATGATAGAGAATAATAACAAATATGTAACTCACCAAGATATCTACATGGACTAATCAAATTGAGTTATTCTAACACATATGAGTGAGAAAGTAAGGTAAAAAACTTACTTGTCAACTTATTGTTAAACACATTAGAATTATATTATATATAGATTCTGAAATTATGTTGCTTGATGGCTAGCGCGTGATCTCAGTTATTTTCATCCATAATAGATATTTGGTGGTAATACATAAGTATAAGTTAATACTCATTTATGGAGTAAATTAATAATTAGATAAACATGGTTTAGAACATAGTTTTATTTAATACATAGAGTGAATAATAACCGAGTTTTTTTTACATTTACCAAATAGCGACCACCGGTCGTAACTCTAGTCGTACTCCCGATTGTACCTCTGGTCGTACTCTTAGTAGTAAGTATATTTTATTTTGGGTTGTACTATTAACCCCAGATCTCGACTTTGTCACTGATTGCACCCCTGACTCTGGGTCATGGCTACACCACTGGTGCCAAAGGCACGTGACTTTAGTTATAGCCTATAGATGATGGATCTTGATTCGTTGGGGTGGCTCCTCGAGGTCCTGTGAAGTATCAGGTCGGCGTACTCCCATCTGCAAGAAGGGACAGAGCAGGGGCGGACCTGACAATCCCCCTCAGACGTCAAGTTAGTGACTAAAAGTAAAGAGAGGTGATCACTAATGTGCATGTAAGCGTGTCAAAGTAGAGAGAAAAGAGTAGTGAAGTACACTCAGGTTTGTTCAGTGTGTTTTTGTGTTTGTATCCAACCACCTCACTCTTTATTTGGAGGTGGTGGTGATAAGGTATTTATAGGGACTCTGAGCACTACCGGAGCCCTGTGTAGTAGGTGTAATGATGACCAAATCTCATGAAGAGATTATATTCATGATGTCCTAAGGGGAGTTGGTGGTAGTCTAAGTGATTAACTTTCGTCACCTCCTACGCTCCTATTATAGCCCATCCGTTTAACAAGCTAGAATGTCAGTAAATTGACCAGATCAACGATCATGGAAGATCTGACGCTTAGACATTGAGCTCGAGGGGCTGATGCAGCTTGATGGGATATTAAGCAAAGACTCGTTGATTCGAAAGGGAATGCCGAGAATTCGATGGGATAGAGGCGCAAGAACTCGTTGATTCAAAAGAATGCCGATGAATTGACGCAGATTGAGGAAACCTCGGTTTTTTTATTAATAATTCAACTGACTCTCAACGGCGGCTAAATAAAGCTTAAATAATGAAAAAAAAAACCCTAATCCTAGTCCAAAATTCAAAATTTGCAACAAACCCTAATAAAATCGATAAATTGCAAAAACGACCCGAAAAAATATAAAATTTCAATTTTTACTGTCTAAACGATGGAATTTGGCCAAAAAATTTCAAACCCCATAGTTACTATGGATTTTTCTCAGATCGCCGTTTCTGCATGAAATAATATACTAGCACGCTAAAATCCGATACTTTACCAAGTTCAACCACATCAGAGGTTTTACCGGTGAACTCATATAAAACCACGTATATGGGTGTTGAGTGTTCTCTAACGACTTGAGGTTTGTATGTTAAAAACCTTACGCCCTTGTAATGTATATGTATAGAGCGTCATGCTCATGAAGGTCGTGCCCTGGTACGTTGTCTTCTGAGTGGTCAGAGGCCATTGGACCGAGAACCGTTTCAACTTCAGACACCTTGTTAGACATGTACTCTTGTACTTAGTCACGTAACTAATGCATGTCTAGATACGTTCCATTTGATATAAAAATATATATTTTGTGATTCATTCAATAGCTGAAGATCAGGTGCAGAGGGACTTTTCTTTAACCGACAATGGCAGCCTGTTTAGACCAAATGATGAGTTTCTTCTTTGCTCATAATTAGTGTTGCATCTATCAACTTTATGAAAATTGCCCTCATAATTTCCTCATATATTGGGGGAAGTAATAATACCCTTTTAGAATCTTCCAAATGATGTCTCTTTCCTTTTCCTCTGTTATTATATACTACTATATAAATAAATTTATCTTATATATTAAAGAAAAATGAGATTTAAGTTGTAATTATGACATTAATAATCTCCAAATATTTTGTGACTATAATAAAATGTTCAAATATTAAAAAAAAAAAAAGATATTTATGTTGAAGAATCATAGTCCATACATTTATTGTTACTGACAGAGGAATTGACGAATCTTTTGCATGCTATATGCACGTACTTAATAAATGCCATAAATCGTGCTATGCACTTCGGTACCCAACCCAACCACTATATTTAATGAAACCTGTCTTATGGTCCCCCCATACCTTCTATAATTTATTCTTTTTTTTTAATATAAAAATTCTGAATATATGATGAATTTTACTATCTACTGACTCCAGAGTGAGAGGGGTGAAGAATATAGTAGAATATTGGAAGAGACATTTAAAGGATGTATTATTTTTTATTTTTGGCCAAATGATGTATTTATTGCAAAACTTAAAAGAACCGGCTTTTCAGCTGTGGATTTATAATTTTTGAATGGGATGAAAAAATATTGGCAAAAAAATGGGATGAAAAAATAAATAATAGAAAAAACTAAAATAATATATAATTTGTGCAATAATATTACATACAAATTAAAACACATTTAAGTGTATAAAGAATGTAAGACATTTTGTCTCTCATTAATTGGAAACAATATTGTAAAAAAAAAAGAACTATTGTATTATTTTTTTATCAGGGAAAAACACAGAATATATAAGATATTTAAGTATTTACTACCTAGACCGGCAAAAGTAGTGTGTAAAGGAGCTACTTTAGCAAAGCTTTTCAGTGGAAATTAAATCTAACATGCGCGTGCTCCTTTTTTTACCTTGGTAACTCCATTTCTTCATTTTTGAGTATATATATAATATTATGTTTAGAATGGGTATATATATATAATAAAAATAAATAGCGGGTAGCTTAGCTAGTATATTAAGTTATTAACTGGCTAGAATATTAAATGCCGTCAATGAATGATGCTTAGGGGGTGTTTGGATGGATGTAATGTGAGATGTAATCTTATATTATGTCCCATTATATTTTATATTACGTTTCACATTATATTAATACTATGTTGTTTGGTTTGCTGAACGTCATAATGTTCATTGTAATATGAGATTACATCTCAACTTCATTCATCGTAATGTGAAATTACATAAAAAAACGGATTTAATGTGAGATTACGTCCAAAATTACGGAGTGTTATTATTTTATTATTATTTATTAAATATATAAAATATTTTGTATTATCTTTTATAGTTTATTATGATAATAATATTGTTATTATTATTAGTTTTTTATTTTTTTATATACTTCATAAATCATTATTAAAATAAATAATAATGCACATGATATTCGTATAAAATGAGTAAGTATTTTTGGTGCATTTTTATATGATAAATATCTTATAAAACTACATATAATGTTGTAATTAATAAAATTTTAGTTGTTGTGCATATTCAGCTTAAATATTTAGTATTTAGAGCATCCACAATGGTTTTACCTAAATTGTATTCTTTAAAGTTGACACGTGTACATTTATGTACACTTTAAGTAATACGTAAATTTAAGACACACGTAAAAAATATTTTCTCTGCAATCGTATTACTTAAACATATTCCTTAAATATATTTTATTATTAAATTATCCACAACCACCAATAAGATATTAGCATTAATTATAAAATGATTAATTTATAATAAAAAATTGGTTACGTAATACATAGTGCATTACTTAAATTTAAGGAATGCTTTATGTAAAAACATAAATTTATGTGTGGGTCCCATCTTTAAGGAATGCTATGTAAAACCACTGTAGATAGTTTTTGTTACTTTACTTAAGTAAACATGTAGGACCCACGTTTACGTATTCTTTATGTAATACCACTGTGGATGCTCTTAGAAATCATAAATGACTATAGAATTAACCTCACACATAATTTTAAATAAGTTAGTTGTTGTAAAAAAATTCTTTTAAATCTTATCAAATTAAGATATAATATCGGGGACTCCAGAGTTATCTCATTGTGTCACCGCTCGGGGCCCCTCGTCATCGTGACAGGGCCAATCGTTCTCAGGGATTCGTCATCGGGGCCTACTTAAAGGCATCTTATCGGGAGCATCCAGCTCACCTATCGGGACCGACTCTGTCGGAACCTTTCATCATCGGGACTCCCTCTGTCGGGACCCTTCGCCTTGGTCTTCTTGACCTCCATTTAAGGCCCAGTGGACCTATTCGCCGTCTCCTCGCCGTTAAAGGGCCTAACGGCCATAGCGAAACCCATCATCGTATAGATTAATATAATAATAACGTCTCATTACAATGCACATTACGATATATACAAACACTGTAATCTAACATTACATTCCACATTACAGTACAATCAAACATTGTAATCTAACATTATATTACGTAACTCACATTATTTATAATTTCACATTTTTAGTAATCTCACATTACGTCAATCCAAACGCCCTTTAAAGTTAGTTGCCATGCATGAACTGATTGACAAAATTGTGATCTTTTATTGTGTTCATGTTCTCTTCTTTTTGCTATATCCATGAAAGATGAAACTATTCAAACCTCCACCCCTCCAAGCATTTAAGTATGATAATATAATTGTGGGCAAAAACGTCACAATTCACATTGCCTTTTATGAAAAATATTTATTCTTTTTAAATTCAAATAAGTCCTTTTATTTTGTTTTATTATTACTATTTTAAATTTGTACATTTTCTTTTTGTTTGGACGATACTGTTACCTTTTTGAATTACTAGTAAACCCAGCACGTGTGTTGCACGCGCAACAATTAATATATAATATTAATTAATTGATACATGTTATTAAAATTAACCAAATAAATAAGTATATTAATAGTTTAATTTAACCAAAAAATATAATTTTAAAATGATAACATGGAACATTAACAATAAATTGGTTCTTAATAAAACAAAGATAAAATGGCCAAAGAAAAAAAATAAAACAATAATATTATAACTGTCCATTAAGATGAAAAACAACATAATCATCATTTGTCAATCTTTATTGCTAAACTTGCAATAGTGTGTTAATAGAGTGGTTCATTTCAGCTGGCTTATCAACGCATGCTTGTGTAGATAAGCTTAACTTGAGATCTGATTAAAAAAAACCTAACATAAGATGTGTTAAGTCGTGTGTATCGGGGCGATGGGTCTTCGGTCTGAATGACTCTTCTCACGGGTAGATTGCTTTCTTTGATGATCCGTTAGCTCGTAAATGTAACCCGTCGGCTCAACGTGGACCGTCGTCTCGCTCAGTGCCAACCTGCACAAGGGGCAATATCGAGCACGGAGAGGGGGGGGGGTGGTGGTGCTCGATGAGCCCTCTCCGATGCATAAGTCAGCCCGAGATTCTAGAGAGATAAAGTAGAGAAAAGACAGAGCTAAAAATGTGTAAAGATGCAACATGATGATAATGAATAGAACTTGAGCAGTATATATAGGTTTCGGGGGGATTAAGGTGGCTTAATGACACCGTTATCCCTAAGCGTACTTAATTAACACATAACGATAGGATTAAACCCTTAATTGCACGGAGAGGTGAGCAAAATTGGTTAAGTGTTGGACATGTAAAAAGGGTGTCGGGACGCCGCGAGGGACGGTCCCCAAGGCAAGGTTCGGGACGCCACACACACCCAGGGGAGGGGGAGTGGCATCTGGGCAGGGTCCCGGGACCTTCGGGGTTGGATGGAAAATCCGACCCCCAAGGTCTGGGATTGGCCCAGGTTGGATCAATCCCTCCTAGGAGGGATTGGGCCAGCGGACAAGTCCGGCGAGCATTTTTTACTCATCCGGGCCGTTCGCGCTGTGAGTAATGTGTCCGGGTCAAAGTTTTGAATTGTAATTGTAAGTGGGGTGATTAAAATAAGACATTCCGAATTAAACGGGTTCAAATTGGGCGTATATCCATCACATGCCCCCGAGTCAACCAATGGCTTAACATTTGATCGACTCTATTTTTTTATGGGCTAATATGCACAATTTGAAACCGTGATTTTAACCCTTGACGAATCATTTGCTTGTCCATAGGCGCCTTTTCCGGGCCTTATCCTTAGTTTCTCAAAATAGAGGAAATATAAACGTTAGAGCAAACGTGCACGCGCCTAGACATGTGTCCGAAAAATGTGGATACAAAAATCCGATCTTCTCTTATATGCATTTTAAAAAGTGTATATGCATGGGGATGCAATGCAATCATGAATATTGACTAATGCGATCTAATTTCATATTATCATAATCAATACGTGCACATACGGGGTGAATTCTGTCCGTGAAAAAATACTTAAACCGGGTCCAGAAAATTTCTAAATATGGGAACGTGTAATATATGCATATAAAATGCTAACTTGAGTAAAGATGGATATACCATGAACATGAAGGTGTGTACTAGCATACATGCAAGTAAAAACACAAGTATGGAAGTGGTGTGGACATGCTGCAATCGTGGACATGAATGTATGCAGGAATATATGGCAACAATGTACATGGATGTCTAAGTGTTTGGACACATGGGAGTGTGTATGTGGGCATGCACGTGAGCGTAAGCATAAACATGTATGTATGCATGGACGGGTCGTGAGCATAAGCGTGAGTGATGGCATTGGTGCACTTGTAGATGTAAATCATAAATATGAACATAAGTGTAAGAGTGAGAGTATAGACCCCCTTTTATCCGAGAATGCGAACTCTGCACTTGATGAGACACAACGTTCTGCCTTCCTGGTACTAGTGCGAGCATTGTGTTTTAACTTTGACTTTTGACAAGTGTGACATTTTCCTTCATCCGTCGCGTGCAAAAAGGTTTATCGATATATGTTAAGGGTTGCCCCTTCCATAGGATGTGTCGGAGCGTCGCTTCTTTTGGGGGAGCTAAAAGTTCGCCCTCTTTGTAGCGCTTTGGGGTTTGTTTCCTTTGTTGGTGTGCCCCGCACTTTGAAGGTCAGATCTCTTTGGTGGCGGTTTTGCTCTCGTAACTTGATGTTGAGGTTGCCCCCGTAATAGGCGTGTTTGCATTTCGGATGTGAGGCGTTAGTCGTTTTATGACTTGCGTATATCTCTCAATTGAATTACGTAAGGGGATAAACATGAGTGCGCGTTAACTTCTTGATTGGAGAAAAGGGTCATGACTTCTTTCAACCGGGAAAGAAAGTATATCCTGTGGTGGTTCAATTTGGAGAGTGTTGATCCAGCCTGTTGCGAGTCTCGGGGTTGGCTCCTAATTTCGCCGACGTCTTGAGTTTGATGTTTGTCGTTCCGGCTCTTTATAAAAAGTTTTCTGGCAATGTTGTCTAATTCCGAGTTAGGTTGTTCATTCCTAATCGTGTTTCTCATATTCGCGGTTGACTGACATCACCCTTTGGTCAAGTGTACGTTGCAGTTGAGCGTCAATCCATGCGAAAGGGCATGTGATCATGTTTCTTACTCAGGTTTCCTCCTCCTTTTTAGCGGGGATCGTGGAAAATTTTCCTTCACGTGACTCCAACTCTTCTGATTTCAAGTGAGTTGAGATGCTTTGTTATTCGTTTGTGATCTTGAGTCGTTCGTTTTCCCTTTCTAGGTCCTGGGGAATGTGATTGATTCATTGCTTTCCATGTTGCGTTAATCCCCCCTAGGGGTTCTCCCCCCTCAGGGATCAATCTCTTTCCAGATTTTATCTTCATTCGTATGAGACTCTTGCTTGCTTTTGTGTCGTGTCATTACGGTTTGTAGCATTCGAATATATCCTTCTGTCGATTTTTTGAAGTTGTCTTCTTGTTTCCAGAGTAGGCGTCCCCGAGTTACTTTGGGGGTTGTCATGATTTGTTAGAACTCTGACGACCTGATATCGTCCGTTGGTCACCTTGTATACTTCGTTTGCTTCTACTTCGTGTTTTTATGAAGTTTGAGATCTATGCTTCTTCCTTTGGTAATGTGTTGTTCATATGGGTTTGATGGCGACTTTGAGGGTGTCCTCTTTGGCATACCTTTGGTCATGCGATTAACCATCGCGTTGAAGTTCGTTCTCTTGGTGATGTATGTAATCATCGTCTTTCATTGAGTTTCCTTTATTTTGTCATGGCTCCCCTCAAGGTAGCAAAATTCTGCTTGAAAGTTTAGTGGGGACTGCACTCGAGTTAGCCTCTACTAGTATCGGAGTTGTGATCGTTGTGGGGATTATTTCTTTATATGCCCCCGAAGGTGCTTGCCATCATTCTTCGTTTTATGGTTTGTTTTGCTGAATAGAGAGGTTGTCTTCATAATGAAGACGTCTCCTAACTTGTATCATCCAGGAAGGTTGAAATATAAGTGCAGACCTTTGATGAATATATGAAGGGTATTGATTTTCCCTTTGTCTTGGATGTAGGTTAGATGTAGGCTCTTTAGCATCTTCGTAATGTATGTACTTGATAGCCGTTTCGTGATGTGTTGATATGATAGCCACTTTTCGGTGTGTGATCATGATAGCCACTTCGCAATGTGTGGATATGATAGCCACCTTGTGATGTGTGGACATGATAGCCACCTCACGATGTGTAGACATGATAGCCACCTCACGATGTGTGAACATGATAGACACTACACAATGCAAGGAGTTGTGCTTTGCCTTCCGTACTTATTGGCAAACCTGTCATGAATGTTTTAAAATTATGTTTTTATATCATGAGTAGTGTTTCATACCCACGTTGCTATCGTTGCCTTTTGTTTAGGCTATGCTTTTCGGGTTTTTTTTCCCGTGTCTCGTCTTGTCGGATGTTGTATCCTTTATGCTTTTTGGGTGTTCCCTTCATGAGTTGTGCTTTACAATGTTCAAGGGTGATTCTTATCGAAAGTCGTGCCTGATGATGTTATGGTCAGATGCAAGCAGAGGTCATGCGTTGGTGACATGCAAGACAGTAAAGTTTGTCAGAGGTTGTCTTGGGTGACTTGTAAGTCAATTCTTCTTCATAGGTCGTTTTGCATGACTTGTGATTTCTTGCCTATTGTCGTGTTTCTTCTTTTTTGTCGGAGTGTCCTTTCATTACTCCACTTGATTTTTGTCATGCATGCATTGTCATCATAATCATACTTGCATTTCTCATATAGCCCTACTTGTATAAAAGAAGGTTTTTTCAAGATACGCTTCTATGGGCGTCGAAAATTTTTCACAGGATTGGCTCCCGGATGGCACAGAGTTTTGTTGCAATTTAGAACTCCTCTCAAGATACGCTCTTGGAGGCGTCGAAAGCTGTTCGCAGGATAGGCTCCTGGAAGGCACAAATCGCATGATAGGCTCCTGGAAGGCACAGATCGCAGGATAGGCTTCTGGAAGGCACAAATTGCAGGATAGGCTCCTGGAAGGCACAGATCGTTGGATAGGCTCCTGGAAGGCACAAAAAGTTATCACGAGATTGGCTCTCGGAGGGCGCAGAGTGTTATCACGAGATTGGCTCTCGGAGGGCACATAATGTGTTCGCGAGATTGGCTCTCGGAGGCGCAGAGTGTTATCACGAGATTGGCTCTCGGAGGGCACATAATGTGTTCGCGAGATTGGCTCTCGGAGGGTGCAGAGTGTTGTCGTAGTTTAAAACTACTCTCAAGATACGCTCTTGGGGGCGTAGAAACCGTTCACGGGACTGGCTCCCGGAGGGCGCAGAATTTGGTCGTAGTTTTAACTACTCTCAAGATACGCTCTTGGGGGCGTAGAAACTGTTCACGAGACTGGCTACCGGAGGGCGCGGAATTTGGTCGTAGATTAAAACTATTCTCAAGATACGCTCTTGGGGGCATAGAAAGTGTTCGCAGGACTGGCTCCTGAAGGGCACAGAATATGACTTTACCTTGTGTTATTTTCCAGGTAGGGTGCGTCTTTGATACGCCTTCTGAATGTTTACTTGAGTTTTCTTTCTGCAATACTGCCTGTTACCTGGGCTTTTCCTAGGTGTGGTAGATCACCTTTCGAGGGCGATGCTTGCTATTTTTAACTTAGGACGAATCCGTACAGGGGGTTGGGGTTGTTTTCCTCTTTTACAACTTCTCTATGAGGAGTGGTATCGCGTGTTCTTGTTGACTTTTTTTTTCTAGTCTCCACTTATATGTTTAGGTGGAGTACCGAGCACTTGTTCATTTGGTGCCCCCCAAGTTGCTTGGTGATCGCACCGTCCTTCATGTTTGGTTGTTTTAGGCCCCTTGTTCACTTCCTTGGTTAGGTGCCTCCTATGCTTGGGGCTCCCTAATCTTGTGTTGTATTCAATATGTCTGCTTGCTTGGCTGCGATGGGTGTTCCTTGCAGGACTTATTCTTTCTCATGCTTGTTTGTTTCAATTATAGCCATGATTTGGACAGTACCTTTGCCGGATGTATCTCTTAGAGTTGGAAGGGAAGCTTTTATTTTGGGTGGGGGTGATTTTTGTTCTCTTGGTAACTGGTTGTGGTAGTGTTCGTATCCATAGAAGGCTTGTAAACTATTGCCCCCTCTTCCCTGTGTTTTGAGAAAAATGCTTTTGCGGTGATGATCGAATATGAGTAGCGTTTCTTGGAATGTGTTGTATTTGAGTCTGAAATCTTTCTCATATCATAGTGTCTCGAGTTGTTTAACTTGAAGCTGTGTTTCAGACTTGTGATTTTGATCCATGCCCCTTGCTTGGGTATGGGGGTCTGATCGGGATGTAATAATCTTCTTTGAAGCGTTGTGGTACTTAGTGTGTTTCGCCATTACATTGGAGTATTTTTCAATTCTTTTAGGGAGTGTCACATTGGTCATGTTCCTCCCACCTCCAATCTTGATTATAGGCTCCCCTTGAATTAGGATTTGAACCTAAAAAGGATGTATTCCTTTAGGTTTGCATGTGTTGTCTCGTGCTTTTCCCTGGGTTTGTGTTGCAGACGTATACATGTCTGGGGTGTGTCGACTTGACGGGTTCCTCTTTTGTTCCTTTGTTGTAGTCTTCATTCATTAAGTGTTCGGCGTACGATCTTAAAGGCAAGATTTCCACTACTGCCCCCTTTATTGGGATTTTCGTCTTGATGGGATGTTGGAGACATATTTCTTACTATTCACCGATAAGGTGCTTGATGAAGATATGCGTCTAGTGTAAGATTCGATCTTGAAACCTTACTTCCCAAACTTTTGAGCTGTGGATTGGTTTACCTTAGATCTGAGCCTGAATTCGGTGTTGATTCCTTGCTCAAATAATGACGTTGATGATTCAGAAGTAGGAGTTACCCCTTCCTTGGTTAAGCTTGAAGAACTATTATCATGCCATAAGGCCATTTATGGGATATGTATCCCCGTTTTCATATTCTGGTTGTTGTACTCTCTCTTTTGCAAATCTTGCATCTTTAGAGATTCTCGCTGGTGATGAGAAATGCCTCTTTTCTTTTCTAACGTTTGTGTGAGATCACATAGGTTGGGTGGTGTTCCTCTATGGATTGCATAGTAGGCGAGACGTTTGACGCTAATATGCTTCTTGCCTTGTTTTGTTTCTCCGTCGCTTTGATAAGTGGAGTTTAAGTTTCCCCCACTTTTGTTAATAGCTAGTTTGTAAGCTCCGCGGTGGTTGTGGGTTGCCATTTGAATGGTGCCCCCATTTTCTCATTACTTCTTAGAATTTATCCAATGGGATGTCAATCACATTTTTTCTTGTCACTTAGGAATTGAGCTCTAACCTTGAACATCTTTTTTCGAGTTGTTGTCCCTGAATAAACTTCTTGGATGTGTATGTTTATCTTCTTGAGATGTTTTCTGAGGGAGAGTAGATCAAAATAGTGGTCCTATTCAAACACTATGGACCGAGTTGTTGAGTCGGGTCAGCGGATCCAAGTAGTGGGGTCGTGCATCAGATGGGGGCGTCCGGTCAGGACGACTGCTGAGAGACGGACTCGGAGGTCCGCACAGTCAGTTAGTATATATTGGGATGTTTATCTCCATACGTTCTCGGGGTTTCCGGCATATCTATTGTTTATTCTGTCCGCCGTAAGTCTCTTTGATTTCCTCTTGGCCTCTAGGCGTGAGAGATTGTCATAACGTCTTCTTGCTAGCGAATAGTTTTTCTTTTTGCTCTTCTCTAGTTCTGAACGCCTTTTGGTGTGTAATCTAGGAGGGAGACAATGTTGACAACGTGTCAAGTGTTACCCGTTATGCGGGTGTCTCTCGCTTGTAGGTAGTTGTGTAAGCATATGGTGATGGGCGCCGTAATTGGTAACCCATAATATGTATAGTTTACCTAATGAAATTGGGTAAATGTCACATTAGAGTAATTGGGCTATATCCAAATCCCAATTAACATGGAATGCCCAAAATTGGGCCTCCCCAATACATAGGCCGACCGAATGTTTAGGTGGGGTAAAGTGGACTTTTGTCCACTTTACTCCTCCTATAAATAAGAGGCGTTAGGGAATATTTTAGGGTTAATCATAATTCCTTCATAAGAGTGTTTTAGAGAGAAAACCCTCCTCCCACATTAGCAAGTTTCGGCCGAACCATACCTACACCAAGGGTGTGCCAAATTGCTTTCGAGCAACTCTCCGAAGATCTGTCCCCGTGTCAAGAATTGATCTGAGGCTTTGCTGTGGAGCTAACACCACGTAGGGCTTCTTTCACAAGAACCTCTACGGGTTCCTTCCGGTGGATCGAGAACTCCCTTCGTTCAAAGGATCTAGGACTACGGTAAACCGTTGAGGTATGTGTAACTCTTCCGCTGCGTAATTTCGATTACATGTACGTACCATGTTTAGTGTTTCCGTAGTGATTACTCCTCGTAATCTAACAGTGGTATCAGAGCCTGTGTTAGGAGTTCATGATCTTGATAAATTGGTGTTCTTGAAAAATTTAAATTTTGGACCGAAATTTGAAAGTGTAAAATTTAAAAATTTCGAATTTTTAAGTATAAGGGTGGTCTGAAATTTTCATGATGTTCTTGGTTAAATTGATGTTCATGATTTTCAAGAAAAAGGTGATATTTATCAAAATCAAACATTGAATTGTAGATTATTAAAATTTGATCTTAAAATTTGACCACTTGTTCCTAATTTGTGTTTGTGCCGAATTTTTTAGTAAAATTACAAGGTAAATTTTTTTTATTTTCCTGAACATATGGGATAAATTTCGGCACACACACATATTGTTTACCATATTTTTAATTTTTAATTAAGGTAATAATATATCTATATTTATGAACATAAGGATAGATTCACATTAAAATATATAGAAATATATAACTATCAATATATCTAAATATTTAAATAGGGTTAAAGATATTATTGATAGATTTAGTTACCTAAAAGATTGAGAAAATATATTGTTAGTTATTTGTTTCCCTATTAAAGATATTGACAATAAATAAAAAATATATATAATATATTGTGCCGATTTTACATATATATATATATATATATATATATATTGTTGATTGATTTAATCTTAAAGATAGAATCTTAGCAATAAATATATATGTTTTATATAATGGCTGCAATATATATATATATTTTTAATATTGGAAATTATTTTATATAGTTAATGTTACTTGGTGGCTAAGTTTAATATTTTTTTGATGGATTTAAAACCCTACTTGGGCCACAAGTAAAATTTCGGCCCAACCTTTAAAATTTTAACTATTGGGCCGGTCCAATATGTTAAACTGAGATGAAATAAAACCGAACCGGATTTTCTCAATCGGTTCGACCTATTCGGGTCGGGTCGGACTGGGGTAATTAAGTGGATCTAACCGAACCGGTTTTGAGTGTCGAACCGAACCGGACCCTATTTTCATGGACCGGTTCAGACCAAACTAGATTTTAAAATCCGGACCGAGCCGAACCGGATTTTTTGCCGGACCGGACCGAATCGGATTTTATGAACCGGACCAAACCGGACCAAAATGGACTAAAATTGACTGAACCGGACAGTGTTTTCTAAGCCAAATTCAAGTCAACTAAAATAGGGAGGTCAAGTTTTAAATTCCAAATGTTTTTGAACCTCGAAATGGACTACACAGTGCTCATAGGGTTGCTAACCTTTATGCCTTGTTTCGATTATGGAGGTGGATCTCGGAGATACATGTTTTTAGGACTGGTTAAATTAGTGGGCTGAATTGCAGTTGTTTATTATTTGATATATATTTATGCATGATTAGAACTGTTGTCTTGACTGAGTCAAGCTGCTGGATATTACATGTTGTGTGCAGAGCCCTGGTTAAATATATGGTATGCGCACTAGAATAGACAAGCTGTGATGGTTGAAAATGCCTAGGATTTATGTCTAGAAGCTTGCGTAATTGAATATAAGCATGAATTCCAAATCAGCCCCTAATGTTTAAAATTATTTTAAAACCGAAAACCAGTCGCCAAATATGTATGATTGATGTGCATGTTACATGTTTGACACGTATGCTAGAATGTTAAGGATGTAGTTGCGTTTGATAATTTACTTAAAAGTAGAATTATAAATGCAAGCACGAGTTCCTCGGAACATTAGACACATGACGTGTAAGCATGTATGTGGTATGTATGATGAATGTTACTAGCATATGATAATTTGCATGGATTGTGGAATTGTGTATGCAAGAGTGAATTCATCGGAAAGATTTTTCCAAAACTAAAAGGGCCTTGGGAAAGACAAGATCGGGTATGCTTATTTTGAAATTCCGGTTCCGGTAATTTGCGATTAAAACCGTTTTAAAAGACTGATCTATTAGATAGAAGACGACAATAGTGTGAACTCTTTCACAGCCATCTTCCATTGGTTTACTGGTGGTCGGTTGGTTTAGTTGACTGAGGAATCACTATCTGTCGGACTCTATCTTAATAGATATTTGATGTATGCAATTCTTTCTCAAAATCTTATTGTCTCCATGATTTTGCTTGATCATCGATGTAGTAGTTTTCATGGCTGATCCGGTACCGTACAGTTCTACGAGTCACGCAATCTGGACGGCATGGATTATGATGCTTGGAGAGATAATGTCATGGATCTTCTCATCGCTTCGAATCTTGACGATCAAGTCAATCCAATGACGGAGAGACTGAGGCTGGACGAATATAAGGAACCACATGAGAGTAACAACAGGAAAATGTTGAGGAAGGATCATAATGCACGAGAGTTGATCCTCTCAAAGCTGACAATAGAAGTTGAAGGAGATTATATACAACTCAGCGTATTGCATTTTTGGTGTGCCATCTACATTCGCTTCGGTAAGGGTAAGGCATCCAAAGCTAGAGCCTTAATGGCAGAATACTACACTATTCTATGCGATGATGACGACATATTAGCCATTCATGACCCCGCTGATGAGTTGGACGTGTGGACACATGCTCGAAAGGTATTGAAAATGTTTCCTCTTTCATGGTTTGTTAACGAAAAATGCCTCACATGTTTGATCAAATCGATTAAAATGACGTTGGACCTATTTGAAACAGATGAGAAAGAAGGAAATTTTCCAAAGGAGCCCGAGGCATTTGATGAAAGGTTCGTCGCTATGCGAAATTTCTTGGCAACCCCAAGCAAATAGAAGTCTAAACGATAATCTAGTGCTTTACTCACCATGATTACAGTACCTTCACGGTACATTTCGATTAAGACATCTTATCCACAAAATTTCTTCATGATTACTTCAAAGTCTGAGATCTGAGACCCCAGTATTGTTATGTTGGTATGTTCTTATTCGTTCAGTTTCTTATGTTTCAGTTTCATTGAATAAAGTAGTTACATTTCGATTCGAAAAGTGTTCTGCCTATCAAGGTTAATCGACTCGATTAAGAACAGGATCGATCCGAAATAAGTATATAACCAACATGAGATTGAAATCAAATATGACAAGATCAAGCAAGTCCATACATTTCCTCCTACATCTAAATCTTTAGACTTGATCATGCTATTAATATCTATTGATTGCGTAGTTCCAAGAACGAACTGGGTATAAATCTTATTTTATTATTATCACTCTATTGAATGAAATAAACTGTAATGATAATCATGTGTGAAACAATATTAAATTAAATTCGGAAATGAAACGATTTAGGCAAGGGCTTAACCCCATAGTAGATTGCGCACGCGCAAGTGGACCTCGAGAGATGGAACACATCGTTTCATTACATGAGTTTAATATTGAATTATTTATATGATGACGTGCTGAATTTTCGTTTGCACTACTTCGGGAATATGACTTATTGATAAAATTTACATCGGTACGAAGTAAGCTACGTAAGCTACAACGCCCTTGTAAAAGTATCAACTACACATAAGGTGAATACCTACGATGTTCAGTTCAGAGATGAATAGAATCTCTGAGATAAGTCAGCAAACGAAGAAGGATGAAGTCAGTTAAATGATTTTCCTTCCTGAGGCCTTGACGATAAGTCAGGCTAGGCATTCAAATCAAATGACACACTTCAAGAGACAGAGTTTATACATACAAAATGTTTGAGTCGTTCTATCAGAAGTTCCCTATGGGATGATGAAAGATGATTCACATAAATGTAAAACTATGTCTCAATTAATATTGGTAAGGTAGGTAACCATCATAGCTGAAAGGAGACAATGAGTTAAATCATATCACCATGCGACATTAATTTGCGCAATAAACACGTATTGACAAGGGTACGCCAGTTACTCCTCGAAAATACATGTTTCTAGCTTGGATTAAATAATACCGTGGTCGAACATGAGACATTACATCACTAAGAGGGCGAATTTTCCAAATGCATTAACAGTTTCAATCAACATAGTCATGATCAAATCATAGCTGAATAACGATGAAAATTAGGTCCCACTTAATTCGAGTGGGAGAGATTTGAACCAGCAACTCAAGTGAATGACATGGTAAATGAGAATGGGAACATTTTCATAATAAATCCAATGGGAGGAATAAACCCTACCACAAGTAATCACTGTTGCTGTTGGGACGAATCAAGTCGAACCTGATGGTCAAAATTGCTGAACCAGGAATGACACAACTACCAATACTACCCATTGTTCCCAGTAGGAGTGATCCAACCATACTTGGTTCCAGATCCTAGTGATCAAGGAATGCATCTCGGAAGTAAAACCCCGAGACCAAGAGGTTGTAATAGGAAAGTTATAGGTCAATGTTCTAGCATTGCTATTGTTCCCAACAAAGACGATGCTCCGATAAGAAGCATTGTTCCGAGTGGGAGGATTATTCCCAATAGAAATGATGCTACGATAAGAAGCGTTATTCCGAGTGGGAGAAAAGATCAGACTAATTATTGGGACTCATAATGCCTAGACAAGAGTCAAATGAAAGTATCCCATTGAGCAACGTGAAAACCCCGCTCAAACTGTTGGCAAGCACTGGAAAGACCTCAAGTGGAGAAATGGAAATAAAAAATGAGAGAGATCGCCTTAAATGAAAGCCATTATAGTCTATAGTTGATTTACCTGTTAACCACAGGATAGGGGTGAGCAAATATCCCGAGAGACTCAAAATCCCGCACGTCCCGCCCTAGCCCGTCCCAAAAAGCCCGTCCCATAAATGTGCCCAAACCCTAATGGGCGAGACTTTTCTTCTCAACTAGGGCTAGGGCTAGGGATTTTTTACGAAGTCCCAAAAGACCCATCCTGTCCATTTATGCTAACTAATCAGCTATAAACTATAGTTAGTTAAGTTAACTTTAGTGATGGCTCGGGTTGAATTTCCATTTGATCTGGGATTTGTATTTATAACTTGTTATGTCAGAATTGTTGGTGACTTTGTGTTAGAGTCTTGGTAAAACTAAGTTTTGGAGTCATTGGTGAACAATTATGGAGAACCAAGTTATGTGTTAAACTTGGTGTTCTTACAAGTGACAAAATGTTTGAGTGATTTTGGTGTTTTATGGTGAACTTTGTGGTATGTGTTGAACTTTGTCATTGTTCCGTGTTTGGTTATAGTTTAAGTAAATTGAGTATGATTTTTTTTTTTAACTTGGATGGGAATTCGGGTTTGTCCCATTTGTCCCTAGTCCTTGTAGGCCCGTGGCGGGCGAGCCTTTTCTTACTAGCTAGGGCTCGAGATAGGGCTCAGAACAGCCATTAAGTGGCCCTAGTTTTAGGGCTTGGGCCATTTTTTCAGAAAAAGCCCGCCCATCTATCCCATGCTCAGCCCTACCACAGGGGCATAAGGATAAGATGAGCCCTGAAAGAAGGCTCGCCACTGATGGAACAAGTCGGAGAACCCGACTCATTGCGAAAGGTCTTACCTAATGCTTCACGGAGAGGACTTTGATAAGAGAAACTCAATGACTGTGCGTAAAACCACGGCTATGGTCATTCATGGTCCTGGTTGCAAGTCTCGATCACGAGCTGCACCGAAGGAAAGTTAAGACCGCATTCCTCCACGAAAACCTAGAGGATTAGATCTACATGGAGCAACCAGAGGGTTTAATTACTCCTGGTAACGAACGTAAAGTTTGTAAACTCCAAAGATCCATATACGGTTTTAAACAGTCATCTCGGCAATGGTACCGCAGATTCCACGAGGAAATCGTAGGAAACGGATTCGTGAATCTTCACGAGGATCCGTGCGTGTATTATAAGACCTCCGTGTCTAAGTATGTCATCTTAACCTAGTACATGGACGACATACTCATTGCCGCAAACGACATGAGTTTCATGAATAAGTCAAAGTCCTGGTTGGCATTTGTATTTGAGACGAAAGACATGGGAGAGGCCACGTACATCTTAGGCATTAAAATTGCTAGAGATCGGGCTACCCGGGATATAAGTCTATCTCAAGAAGCCTATATCAACGAGCAGTTAAAAGTTGGTTCAGATTACAGGACGCCAAACCCGTAGATGCACTGGTGGTATTTGGGTGCGCACTGTTGAATCGTGACAGCCCCAAGACACCCGGCAGAGCGTGAACAGATGAAGGGTGCAGAGATTTAAAGCATGGTTGGTATTTCGATATACACCGTGCAATACACCCATCTGAATATTTGTCACGCCGTGGGCCTAGTAGCACGTTTCCAGTCAGATCCTAGCTATCAACATTTAAAATACTGTAAAACGAATTATTAGTTTTACCTAATTCGTTATCCGAAAGGTACTGTCGACTATGCTCTGTGCTATGAGGGCGGGAAGTTAGAATTCACCGATTAGAGTGACGCCTACCAAGGTGGCGATTTGGATGATCATAACTCCACCAAAGTAAGAGTATTTCTCCTTGCTAATGCCGCCATTTCATGGACGAGCAAGAAACAAACCTGTGTCGCGCTGTCAACAATGGAATCAAAATTTGTTGCTCTCTCTAAGAATGCACAGGAAGCAGTCTGGCTGAAAAGGCTTCTTACTGCGTTGCTTGGTGGTGACGTCGGAAGTAAACTTGTAAAGGTGTTCTCCGACAGTCAGGCATCTATTGCGGCAGTTAAGAATTCGAAGTACCATAGTAGGACCAAACACATTGATGTGAAATCTTTCTATGCTAAATCGATGGTTGAAGACAATATAATCACTATGGAATATTTGTCCACTGATAATATGATTGCGGACCCATTAACTAAGCCACTACACAGGGAGATATTCGAAAAACATGTAAAACTGATTGGATTGCGTAGGGTTTAGAAATGACACGTATCTGTGATAACATTTTGATATTAGAAAGTTACATTTTGTAGGCGGAAGAATTGCAACTGAGTTTATGATCAATCAACGTCATAATGTTTTGATTACATCAAATTTACGGTCTGAGTCGTAGGAGGACGCAATCCTCTGCCAAACAATGTCGAATGTGGGCCTTACCTAGTCACGCAGGAACGGTCGTCTTGCGGTGGAGGGAGGCCTCTACTATGCAAGCCTGGCTAAGAATAAGGGGGATAAACCTGATTACGCGAACGATTATCTATTGTCGAAGTAACTCGACATGATCTTCGTCGTGCAGATCGCCGTAATGAACTCCGTTCGTCATAAATCCACATTCTGGGCCAGATGAAAATCTGTGATAGCATGATTGACATATCACATTCCTGTTGACCCAAAAAAGTTTCAGGTATGCTATCAACACGTGCTTCATACTACGCGTGCCATGTACGACCACGGGGTCACAGCTCGGTTGTGCTAGGAAAAGAATCCATGTGATTCTGGCGGGCGCAAACTTCTTCACCTCGAGCGTGTGATTGATCCCGGGAGCCATATGAAGAGGCACCCAAAGTATCCTCATGGAATCAAAACTCATACCTAAGGTCAGGCCCAATGCTCGCTTCCCAGCGTACGAGCGTAGTGCTGAACAAAAAGGCCCAGTGACCACGTCTTTGGAAACCGGTTGGGTTTGACTAAGGGTATGAGCGATAGGGATGGTCAAGTTCACTTGTAATTCACCGATTCTTGTATTCACTAGGTGGCCACAAGCCGATTATTAGTTGAAGGTTGTGAATACTTGTACGGGTGCCATGGAGAAGTGTTCCTATGTGGAAACTAGGCAAATGGAGAATTATCAGTTGACCTAGGATACAGCGCGGTACAATATGTATAAATTTTGTTTATAACAGGTTGATTGGAGAAAAGGGAATCAACGTTCCGCGGGCACTGCAACACTCCTAAAAGATGAGTAGCACGATGCCCGTCGTATCCGCCGGTCGCACGGGAAACCTCGTATGAACTATTCGGAAGCACGGAGCAGATTAAAGGGGACAAATGTTGATACAGATTTGGACAACAATACATTAACATGCACCCTCCCATTCCGGCGAGTGGGAGCTGTAAGCATATGGTGATGGGCGCCGTAATTGGTAGCCCATAGTATGTATAGTTTACCTAATGAACTAGGGTAAATGTCACATTAGGGTAATTGGGCTAGACCCAAATCCCAATTGACATGGGAGGCCCAAAATTGGGCCTCCCCAATACATAGGCCGGCCGAAATGTTTAGGTGGGTTAAAGTGGACTTTTGTCCACTTTACACCTATAAATAAGAGGTGTTAGGGAATATTTTAGGGTTAATCATAATTCCCTCACAAGAGTGTTTTAGAGAGAAAACCCTCCTCTCACACTAGCAAGTTTCGGCCGAACCATATCTACACCAAGGGTGTGCCAAATTTCTTTCGAGCAACTCTCCGAAGATCTGTCCCCGTGTCAATAATTGATCTGAGGCTTTGCTGTGGAGCTAACACCACGTTGGGCTTCTTTCACAAGAACCTCTACGGGTTCCGTCCGGTGGATCGAGAACCCCCTTCGTGCAAAGGATCTAGGATTACGGTAAACTGTTGAGGTATGTGTAACTCTTCCGCTGCGTAATTTCGATTACATGCACGTACCAAGTTTTAGTGTTTCCGTAGTGATTACTCCCCGTAATCTAACAAGTTGCTCTTTCGAAACCATTATCTTTCTAATGTTGAAACTTTTGGTGACCCTTGTGATGACTAGGGGATCATTCTTTGTATCTTGGCATGGGAGTTAGAATTTATCTCCCCCCTCTAGTGTTGAGTGTACCCTTGGTTGTCGAGTAATCAATCACCTCTTATAGGAGGTGTTTCAGTTTCATCCATTGCGCGTGCGTAACTCTGATTTGAACTCTTTAACATCTTTGATTTGGGTGAGCTTTGTAGGCGCGATTGCTTTGAGGGTACACGCGCTTTGAAAGTGTACACGCTTGGTAGATTGTAGTTGGCAATGAGATTGGTTTCTCAATGCGGCCAGTTTGATGGAACACGACGATGTTGATCAGTTCAGTGACCGGTTATAGCTCTGCGGCGCAGGATGGCTTAGCGGAACGAGGTGATAAGCTCGGGTGATCGACGACGGTGATTCCGAAAAATCAATTCAAGTCTCTGAATCGAAACGGGTGTTTCTCCAAATGTTCAATCCTTCCCTCTTTGTGCTTATTTTCATCTCCTGTTTTTCCCTGTCATAAGATGGATGTTTGCAATGCATAGTCATGTGAAGGTATTTAGATCATTGAATGTATAGTGAAAGATTACTCCATATACCGATCGATGGAATTTTCCAGTTGGAAGCTTCTCATGTCCTGACTTGAAAAGATTATTGTTTTGTTTTTTGAAACCAACTCTTGTATCGATTTCCCTCTTGTATGACGGGCGCTATGTTTCATTGTCCTTCCTCTTGTATCGCTTCTACATCCTATTGAGTTAGCACCACCGGTGATGGACTGTAGTCTCTTTGGGGTTCGTCATAGCTGACGACCGGGCTCGCAGGGATTCCAGCTCCATGGTGATATGGATTATATGTGTATTGTGGATATCCCTGTGTTGGGGGGGGGGGGGTGGTGAAACTCTTGTCTCCTTGGTGGCTGGGGCTGCATGTTCTCCCTTAGTGGAGTGTATGTCCATGCACCTTGCAGTGCTTGGTGTTGCCTTGGAGGTACAAATTGTTGCCTTCCCATTGGGGGTGGCACGATCCCTTCCTTGATTTTCAAGCTACCCTGTGTGGAGGGCGTGTGTGTTGCTCTTCCTCTGGATACTGCTCTTCTTGTCAGTACTGCTCTGCCTACAGATGTTGTTCTGCTTGTGAGTATTGTTCCGCTTGCGGGTGTTGCAACGCATGCGTATATTGCCTCTCTTGCCTGTTCCTTGGTGCCTCTCTATAGGCTAACAACTCTTCTAAGGATTTGTGAATCCTGGAGTCACTTTTTGTGTTCCTTGTGAATATATATGCCTTGGATTGGTGGTATGGGCACGGTTGTTGTTCGCTGCCATGCCTTGGGTGGGCATTCCATATGGGTACTCTTGAGAGTGTGTTCTATAATGGTATCCTTGTGGGGGTGCCGTGTATTGGTATTCCTGAGATGGCATCCCTTGCTGTACACCTTGCCCTTGTGGTCGTCGAGCCATAGGGGTTGAAGCAGTGGAAGACTCAGCCCCAGCTGGGCGTGACGGTCCTCCTTGATTCGCCTGCGGGGTCTGGAGGACTTACTGTCTCACAGGAGGTTCAGGCGGTGCTTGAGGGGTTGTCTGACATGCAGGGGATACATGCTGTTCTTGCGGGATATGCTGTCTCGCCGGAGGTGCAGGCTGTCGCTCTAGGTGTGCAGGCTGCCCACCCCCCCCCCCCTTGGTTTCTTGGCGGCCTGTTGTTCCCCGGTGGACAGTTGTCCCTAGATGGCAAACTGTTGGTCATTGATCTCCTTATAGTCAGGTTTTTTGTTCAAAACCCACAGACGGCGCCAAGTGTTAAGTCGTGTGTATTAGGTCGATGGGTCTTCGGTCTGAATAACTCTTATCACGGGTAGATTGCTTTCTTCGATGATCCGTTAGCTCGTAAATGTAATCCATCGGCTCAATGTGGTCCGTCGTCTCGCTCCTTGCCGACCTGCACAAGGGGCAATATCGAGCACGGAGAGGAGGGGTGGTGCTCGATGAGTCCTCTCCGATGCCTAAGTCAGCCCGAGATTCTAGAGAGATAAAGTAGAGAGAAGGCAAAGCTAAAAATGTGTAAAGATGCAACATGATGATAATGAATAGAGGGATTGGCCCAAGCTGGATCAATCCCTCCTAGGAGGGATTGTGCCAGCTGGCCCGATCTCCTGGAGGTGAGACCGGTCCAGCTGGCCCGATCTCACCCAAGTGAGACCGGGTCAGCAGAAAAGTCCGGGCGAGCAGTTTTCACTCATCCGGGCCGTTCGCGCTGTGGGTAATATGTTCGGGTCAAAGTTTTGAATTGTAATCGTAAGTAGGGTGATTAAAATAAGACAGTCCGAATTAAAACGGATTCAAATTGGGCATATATCTATCAAGATGAGAAATACATAAGAGTGGATAAAGCTATCCCTTAAGCATTTAAAGTTCTTTTCCAGCTCCATTGATCAAGCATTTTCATTGTCTTGATTCCCTTTAAGAGTTTGGAGGTCACTCTTTGTGTTCTGTGAAATAACAATAAACCCTCTACGTCAGAGTGAGCAAAAAGTCCATAAAGTCCATAAAGTCCAAGTCTAGTCCGGGACCGGTCCAGGACCGAACCGAAAAGTCCAGGACCGTTTGAGTCCAGGTCCAATGGACCTACCATTTCGGTCCTTAACGGTCCTGGACTTAATTTCGGTCTAGGACCGTTTGGACCGTGGAGTCCAAATCCGGACCGTTTGGACCATTAAGATAATAACTACCAAGTTGGCTAGGTGTAGCCAGGAGCTGCTCTGTACTTCTTGTATATAGGTGATTAGGTGTTGTAGCAGTAGCAGTGCTCGTCTATATATACATATATATATATATATATATATATAATCTTAAATTTTATAACTATTTTGTACTATTATATTTTCCTTATTTGTAAAAAAAAAAAATCTAATTTCTTAGAATTTTATTTTAGTTATTTAATAAAAACTATTACGAATAAAAAAATTCGGATTTGTTTTTAGATATTTTCTATAAAATAATTGGATTCTAAGAATTTTTTTTTTCAAAACCGGGAATGAAAATATCAGAATTGCTTAAACAGTCTTAACAATCCTGAACCGATCTTGAAGAATATATATTTCACGTTACGTTCAGATTTAGCTAAAAAAATCAGTTTTAATATATTAATATTTAAAAATTATCATGTATTAAAAAAATCAGATTTAATATATTAACATTTAAAAAATGTCATATAATAAAAATTCGAATTTAATATAATAATATTTACAAAATATAATATATTAACAAATTCATATTTAATATCTAAAAAAAATTCAGATAAAAAACTTGAATTAAAAAAAAAAAAAAAGGTCTGGACCTAACGGTCCTAACGGACCTGGACCGAAACCAGGACCGTTAAGACCGAGACCGTTTCAAACGGTCCTAACGGTCCTGGACCGGTCTAGGACCGAAATGGAAAAGTCCATTCTAAATGGACTTAAACGGTCCTGGACCGGTCCTGGTCCAGGACCGGTCCATGCTCACCCTTACCTCTACGCTTTGGCAATGAACCACAACTAAGTTCATATCAATTTGTAATATCTGAAAAATTCATATTTTTACCTTAATTTTGGTATTAGATTCCATCAGAAAGCATAGCTCTGGAAAAATATAGCATAATCTAATTTTGTCCGTCTCTGTTCTTGGAGTCAAAAGTTGGTAAGTTTAGACACTCAACATTCAGATTCTTTAGTATCCAATTCACTCAATATGAATATGATGTGCTAAAAACCTTGTAAAACAAGTTGAAATTCTTCATAGTAAATTGAAAAATAAAATTCATGGTACTATCAAGTTACCATTCTTAGAGGATTGGCCATCTTTAAAATTGGCTTTCCCTACCTTATTCCACTTTCCCGCCTTACTTTGCAAGCAAGCAAATGAAGAATACCCTAAATTAATAAAAGCACCTCTTTTAGGCTAGAACATATACTAAGATGAATTTTTCAAATAACATATTCAATCTCAATTAATTGTGCAATTTGCTACCAATAGACTAATTATAAAGATAACATATAAGAGCATAAATAGTAGTTATCTCAGGAGTATCATATTGATCTGGAGCCAACAAGGTGAGTTTCTATTATTCCATTGGTCCGTCCCATATGAGGCAATTTCTAAATTGCCTCATATTATAAGAGAAATAGACGATTCCTCCATCAGAGTAAGTACAAATATAAAACACAGGAAACCTTGGTGATTTGGTGATTTAGTAGTAAAGTATTAAGCATTTGCATGGAAAATAGCCTCCAACTATTTAAAAAAAAAAAAAAAATCCTCCTTCACTAAAACAAGTGCCTAAAAATGCTAAATACTATTTATTCATTAGTACCAAATTAAAAAATGTTTTGGCCTATATGTTTTTAATAATAATAAGGGTTGTTGCGTCCTGGATGAACTGGGTCGTGGGGACGCGTATGTTCGTATGGTTGAGCGGGTTTTCGGGTTATAACCCTTCGTCTGAAAGAAGTTCTGTGCCACTGACGAGTGTTCGGTTGGGTCCCGGAAAGGTCTGTGTCTCAAGGCGCGGTTGTGTCTCAAAGGGATGTCTGAGTCTCGGAAGGCGGTGGTCTGTGCACAAATCCGGATGTCTGGACGACGATTCCTGCACAAAGGACCGGTGCTAGCACAGAGAGGGGGGTGGTGCTAGCGGAGCCCTCTCCGAAGCTTAAGTCACTATAGGGCTAAAAGAGTAATTCTAGAGAGAGAAAATATTTCTAGAGAGAAGTCAGAGCTCAAAATACCAAAGTTGGGCAAATGAGAGGATGTGTGAAAATGGGTGGCCAAGGCCTCCTATTTATAGGCTTCCTTGGGACCGGACCCGGTTTTAAAGCGGTTTGATGACGGTTCAAAAGCAAGCGGTAACCGTCATCCATATTGGTAATGCGCGAACTTGACTTCTCTACACGTAACGGTAATCGCGGAAACGGTAATCGCACGATACCCGCAATGCAATCCGGACCTCGTCGAATTTGGGCAATTCGGCGAGGTCCGGATTGTCGCGCAATCCGGAGGTCCGGTCCGGACGCGCGTAAATGCGTTTCCGGACCGTTTTGACCCTTTGGGAGACGTTTTTCAAACCGAGATGTAATTTTGACGTGTTTACGAGGCTCGAAATATAAATACGAACTCGAATTGGGCACATATCCAGCACTTGCCCCCGAGTCAAGTAACGGTTAAAAACCTTTCTTGACTCTATTTTAAGTTAGGATACGTGTCCAATTGGAGCTTGACGCTAACCTTCCGGTTTTGATTATTGGTTGGACGTTGGAGTCTTGATTTCGCTCGTCCTTTGATTTTTCAACCGAGTGACTTTATTTCCTGTCATTACGGTTAGTGCAATAGGAAATGCACATATATAACATACAATCATGATTATCGTTAGGGACACGTCATGCGGGCATGCTTCTATCAACGTACATGCATAAATAACGGTCATGGCAAGAACGTAATTATGTGACGTAAGAAATATTATCCGTATACTTCTCAAATGACTTAGCGATTATTAAATCATGAATCATGCGATATGTAAACATGCATGTAAAATGACGGATTCGATACGTGTAACACCAAAACAATCATGTATGTAGAGATAAATACTTAGAAGAGGGCGGAGTATACCGTAAGTGATGGATATACGCCCAATTTGAACCCGTTGACTCCCGAACCGTTGTATTTTTATCGTCACATTTATGATTGTAAATCGAAACTTCAACCCGGACACTTCGCGAGAACATCAACGGCTCGGACGGGGCCGAAGCGCCCGTCCGGCAGAGACGAACTCACCTAGGTGAGGTTGGGTGGCCACACCCGACCTCCCCTAGGGGAGATCGGGTCAGCCGGACCTCCCCTAGGGGCCACACCCGACCTCCCCTAGGGGCCACACCCGACCTCCCCTAGGAGAGATCGGGTCGGCCAACCCGATCTCTCCTAGGAGAGATCGGGTCGGCCAACCCGATCTCTCCTAGGAGAGATCAGGTCAGCCAACCCGATCTCTCCTAGGAGAGATCGGGTTGGCCAACCCGATCTCTCCTAGGAGAGATCGGGTCGGCCAACCCGATCCCTCCTAGGAGGGATGGGGTTGGCCAACCCCACCCTCCCTAGGAGGGGTTGGGTGTCCTCACCCAACCCCTACCCTTGGGGGTCGGATTTCTCCCCCCCCAAGGGCCCCGACACCATTTTCGGGCTCCCATGCTCGGTCCACTCCGCCTACCTCCTCCGAATCCTAAGGTCTTAATTATGTGCTTAAAGGTCAATTAATTGTGTTTAAAGGCTAACGATGTCATTAAGCCACCTTAATGACACCGTTGCCTATAAATACCCCACCTTCACAACTCATTTGAGGATCTTGGCCATTTGGACATTTTAGCTCTGACATCTCTCTAGCTTTATCTCTCTAGAAAAGTACTGACTTAGGCATCGGAGAGGGTTCACCAGGCACCACCCCCCCCCCCCCCTCCGTGTCTGGTATTGCCCCTTCTGCAGGGTAGAAGGAGAGAAGAAGCAAAGGAAGGAAGGAAGGAAAGAAGAAGATAGGCTAAGACAGGACAACTCAAAGAACCGGATCATCCACATCTCCAGTGAGGAACGAGATTTGAGCCGACCATCCGTTGACCCAGATCCCGGAACCTAACAGTAAGTACTTGTAGGTGCATTACTCCTTTGATACTTATCATCAAGGAGTCTCTTGGAAGTAGTCGTTTGTTGTTTTGATGCCTTAGAGAAATATTTCCTTAAGTGTTGTCGTATTTGCTCTTCGCGGTTCATCATATTAGTCGCATCGCTTGCATGATAGCTTCTTGAGATGTTGGTCTTTTTTATTTGCACGTACCAACTTTGCTATGCACGTTGACTTTGGCTATGTGCGTTGACTTTTGCTATGCGCGTTGACTTTGGCTATGCGCGTTGACTTTTGCTATGCGCGTTGACTTTTGCTATGCGCGTTGAGCATCAGGTATAGACTGTTGGTCATTGCCTGCAAGTATGTTAAAACACTTAGGAAATATTTAAGTGATATCTAATACTTGTTACCATAGATATCGTCGTATGAGCTTTGTCGATGAGCGTCGTAGGTGTGATTAGGAGGCATAGCTACTCGCTGTACGCAATCCATCTTTGTCGACATGTATGTACGTACATGGAAACACTTAGAAAATATTTTTCTCCTTGTCGACATGCATCCTTGTCGACATGTATGTACGTACATGGAAACACTTAGAAAATATTTTTCTCCTTGTCGACATGTATGTACGTACATGGAAATACTTAGAAAATATTTTTCTCCTTGTCGACATGCATCCTTGTCGACATATATGTACGTACATGGAAACACTTAGAAAATATTTTTCTCCTTGTCGACATGTATGTACGTACATGGAAACACTTAGAAAATATTTTTCTCCTTGTCGACATGCATCCTTGTCGACATGTATGTACGTACATGGAAACACTTAGAAAATATTTTTCTCCTTGTCGACATGCATCCTTGTCGACATGTATGTACGTACATGGAAACACTTAGAAAATATTTTCTCCTTGTCGACATGCATCCTTGTCGACATGTATGTACGTACATGGAAACACTTAGAAAATATTTTTCTCCTTGTCGACATGCATCCTTGTCGACATGTATGTACGTACATGGAAACACTTAGAAAATATTTTTCTCCTTGTCGACATGCATCCTTGTCGACATGTATGTACGTACATGGAAATACTTAGAAAATATTTTTCTCCTTGTCGACATGTATGTACGTACATGGAAACACTTAGAAAATATTTTCTCCTTGTCGACATGCATCCTTGTCGACATGTATGTATGTACATGGAAACACTTAGAAAATATTTTTCTCCTTGTCGACATGCATCCTTGTCGACATGTATGTACGTACATTGTGTGCGCGTATTTGCCCCCGCACTTAGAATCTTTTCACCATCTCTGGCTATGTATGTTGTATCCGTATGATTGATGCGAACACAGGTTATATGCCAACTCCTGATAATATATGCTGACACGTGGTTGTATGCCGACAGCTTGCAATATGCTGACTGTCATCCTGAGCCAAGTACTTAGAAAATATTCCACCATTGTAATCTTGTATGCTGCGAGTATGAGCTCGGTATTGTCATGCAAGGTTAATGTGTTGAAGAGGTTGTCCCCCTTGCGTGATGCTTGTTACTTGTTGCACGAAGACTGATAAGTCTTGTACGTACGTGGTTGTCTCCCGTGGAGCGTCTGTTGCATAAATGCTTGAATAAGTGTTGGTGCGTATTTGCGTACTGATTGGATTGTTGATAACATTTTCCAGGATATCAGATCTTGCTGTCCTCTTGTCAGAATTAGTCTTCCCACGGTTGTTACCATGAGTAAGTCCACTATCTCCATCTTGATGGGAGAAAGCTTGTCTTTGCGGATAGCTGATGTGTATAGAAATCCATTTGTTGAGAGGAATGTCCGTACAAGTGCCCCCGCTACTCTGGAGTCTTTGGACACGGTGGCGGTAAAGGGCTTGTGAGTAAGACATCTCGTTGTATTTTCTTTGAACTTGTTAATTTTCCAAGTTACCACTGGCTGCAGTTTCTGTTTTTAGCATAGTTCTCGAAAGATCCGACGCAGGGGCGCGTTCCTCGAGCGATTCTTAGTTTTTTATGCCGAGCATGACCGTGTTGATTCCTTCTTGTGATAAAGTAAATAAAGTTGAGGGTTGTGTAGTGGTGTCTTCTGCCCCCCGGTCGAGGGACAGGCCTAAGGAGGAGCGTTACTCCTACCGAGGTAAGTATTTGTTGATTGCTGATTGCCGCCCTTATGTTGAAGGGCTATGTTGTGCTGAATGTTGAAACAATCATTCTTGTCGTGTCTTCTGTGTGGATGACGACATTGCATTTGATGTTGACACTATGAACTCTTTGCCATAAGTCCTTAGAGATGATGTTGACTCTTGGTTGCTGTTGGGCTGTCTGCTTCTAGCATGTTGAACCCTTTGTGAATGGGTTGATGTTGATAATTCTTTGTTCATGCCTTTGCTTGCATGATATTTTGTCACCTGGACCTGTTTTCAATAATAATCATGCGATAACTTGTTAGTAATATTTCATACCGTTATCACTTACTGTGTTTATTGGATGTGGATGACTAGTAACGTAGACACAGTCCCTGCAGTCGTGACCGATAGCCATTTCCCGATTGATAAGTTTAGATGCTCTCCTGATTGCTTGCATGATGCATTATGCATATTGCCCTTCTTTCCTGAATAGCTTGCCGCTATATGTGTTGCAACCTGCCAAGTATTTTTGCGTATAGCAATATTTCTCAACAAGTAGTGTATTTGAAATGTGTTATCTTGGTTAAACAAGATACTAGTTTATACCGCCTCTTAGTTCCACTCTAAGGCGACGTTGTACAAGACCCGACTTGTAAATTTTATGGGTTTTAAACAGGGTGCGCACCTGCCAGCGTGTATCAACCCGCGTTGGGGAAGCATACGTAGAAACATTTTAGTGTTCGAAGAAGCATTTTGTGAACCCTAAAAAGCTTGTTGATAAAATATTTGAAAAAATATTTTGGCATTGAATGTGATACATCCAAAAAACCATGTTGATAAAATTTTTGGAAAGGTGTTTGATACATAAAATATTTGACAAGATATTTGGTAAAATATTTGAGAAAAAAAATACTTGTGATACATGATTCCTGCGTCCAGGGACCATGTAACACTTTTTTGAAAATATGAATTGTGATGCATGCTTTCTGCGTCCAGGAACCATGCAACACGGTTTGAAAATCTGTAGTACGGAATTGTCATCTAACCAGAGGACTTTTGCAGTATAAAGCGAACCCTGACCAGGAATTCGTAATATGGGATTGTCGTCTATCAAGAGGACATTCGCCATAAAGAGTGAGCCCTTTAAACAGGAATTCACACTTGTTATAGTGTGAGGTCGTTGTCTAACCATAGAACTTCCGCCATTTAAGGGGTGATCAGTCCCGTATGCCCATCCTGTTCTGAATCCAGGGAATGGCTATGAACATGAGGATTTGCCTCTAACCAGAGATGTCACAGCATGTCATTTTTTAGAAGTAAACATGGGGCTTGTCTTTTAAAAAAAAAGGATACCTCAACATGCTTATTTTGATAGTAGGCCTTGGTGTTAATCCAAGATATTTTGATAGTAGGTCTTGGTGTTAATCCAAGATATTGCTTGTAGCTGACGCCTCTGAATAGTCGTCGTTTTGATAGATAATCCGCAGGTTCTCATTGCGGCATATAAGTTGATTGTGCACATAGCTTGATGGCTTTGTGTTGCCGGCACCTTCTTGAGATAGACGCCTATATTATGAATGGAGAAGTAAACTCCTTGTTGGTGTAGATAATAGATATGTTGGTGTTGTATACCATAAATCCCTCCTTGAACACAATGCTTAGCTTGTATTGTTGAAGTAGATTTTTGTGCATAGGTTACTACTTGGCGTAATTCCTGAGTAGTAATCGTAGTGTAGCATGTACCTACGAGCAGAGTTACTTTTGTCAGATAATCGCAATTTTTATAAGTTTGCAAAAGTATGAAGTCATGAAATTTTCTTTTTAGTTATGCATATAATAATTAAAGTAAAGGAATCTGATACAAGGATTCCTTGTTTATGTAGGAAACTTCCCTGAGTGCGGATACGATAGGTGTAGATCATGATAGGCATGTATATATGTTAGGTAGAATTGCCGAGCACTTGTCAGCTTGGTGCCCCCCAAGTCGCTTGGCAGTTGTATCGCTGTTTCCTGATTGTTTATATTGTTTCATCTTCTAATAGTGCATGATCTGTCCTTGTGTAATGCCCCCGTCTTGTTTATTATTGCGACACGATTTTTAGTCTTGCGCGTATAAAATGCATGGAACTTTGTGTTGTTGACGCGAGTAATATGTGCGTAGTTGTTACTTGGCGTTATTCCAAGGTAATATGCGTCATAATAATGTACCTACGAAAGTAGATTTAACCTTTATTAGATATTTAGAGTTCGCACAACGGATTACAAGAAAGCGTCTACTGATCACTTCTTTTGAAAATTACTGAGGCTAATAAGCATGAGTTGTACTTAATCTTTAAAAGACTTAAAATAGATATGCGAAAAAGGAGATAAGGAAGATAAAGGGATTGCTGATGTATTTGACGTCCTCATAGGTGATTTGTTGGCTAGTTGATTCTGCCACGTGCCACATAGTTTCTCAATACATCTAGCGTGTTGAGCTCTTCAATCTCCCCTTTTGGGGATGGACAAAAGTTGATGTCATGCCCCCAAGTTTTACTTTGCTTGTGTTGTTCTTCAACATCTTTGCCAAGGAAGGCAATCGTTGACTCAAGTGGGCGGTGAGGTTTGTTTTCTGGGAGTTTGGGATTTGCTTCTTCTGCATTCATACTCCAAAGATTGTACAAGTCGTCACAATTGGTTCCGTAAGTGAAATTGTTTTTCTGGCGTTTGGTGATAGGTGGATTATCATCCGTCTTTTCTTTTCCCTTGCCTTTTCCTGAAGACTTCACACGAGGCTTCCTTTGATGCTTATTGCCATGGTCGATATATTTTATCATTTTTCCTTCTAAGATCAAGCTGTTTACATGAAATTTTAAGCTGACACAGCTGTCTGTCTCATGGCCATATACTTCGTGATTCTCGCACCAATTGCTTTCATCTTTTCCCAATGGGCCATTGCGGAATTTAAAGGGTTTCTTCCACAGCTTGGTCTCCTTCATTTCTTTCAGGATGACAGACAACTGTGTGTTCAAAGGAACACATATGGCGAGATTGGTATCTTTGAGCCTTTGCGCATCTGACTGGAACGGCCTCTTTTGTCGCGGTTGTCTCTTTTCCCAGGAAACGTGTATCTCTTTTTCAATTATTGCCTTCAAGGTTCTTGTTGTCAATCCCGTGATTGGGACGTCGTCGTCACTAGCAGGTTTTTTTCGTCCCTCCTTGTGACAGATGTCAGTATCGTCTTGGCCTGTCCTTGTGGAAGGACCTTCTTTGTGTATTTTGGATGACTCTGCTTGAGTCTTCTTTGGAGGGCTGTCGCCTTGATCGGTGAATTGCTTTAATTTGCCTTTGAGGACGAAGCTGTTAATGCGGAAACGTAGGCTGGCACAACTGTTCGTCTTGTGGCCGAGACCTCGTGGTATTCACACCACTTGTTTTTGTCTTTCCCCAACGGGCCGTTTCTGAAATTGCTCGGTGCTTTCCACATTTTTGCATCCTTCATCTCTTTCAATATTTCGGACGGCGGGGCTTTCAAAGGGATGCAGTCAGTGAGGTTTACTCCTTTTGGCTTCTGGAAATTTCCTTGAAGAGGTCTTCTTGGCTGAGGCTGCCAATTTCTTCCTTGCTGACCGCTTGAGGGCGGTTTTGCTTGATTCTGCTTTGGGGGTTGTTTCCATGTCTCTTTTTGGTGTTGTGCTATCACGTACAGGTTGCATGAGCGTGCAGCTTCGTGCCTTGGCTGTTGGTATTGGAAGGTACCTTCCGTGCATTGCTCCTCTATTCTTTGGTGCAGTGTGTCTTGATGACTTGTGACTCGAGACTTTGTCCCTATCGTCTCAACTTGTTCGTTAATTGGAGGCAAATGAGGTGACGAATTGATACCTTTGTACTGGAAGGCTCCTTGGTTGCATTGTGCGGAGAATGCATTTCTTGTTGGAGTGAAGAAAGCATTGGATGTGGCAACAGGGATGTGGAAGGATCCAAGTTGTCTTTTTATCGGCTTCTGCGAGGTTATGGGCAAGGCGTTGTGGTATGCGATGTGCTCCTTGTTTTTTGATGAGAAATCAATGACATCGTCAAAGGCGGAATCCTTTATGTCAACATACTCCAAGTTGGTGTCATCGGTCTCGTGCATTGTTTTTGCGGTATGGTAGCTTTTTGTTCGAATCACTTAGACGGCGCCAATGTTGCGTCCTGGATGAACTGGGTCGTGGGGACGCGTATGTTCGTATGGTTGAGCGGGTTTTCGGGTTATAACCCTTCGTCTGAAAGGGGTTCTGTGCCACTGACGAGTGTTCGGTTGGGTCCCGGAAAGGTCTGTGTCTCAAAGCGCGGTTGTGTCTCAAAGGGATGTCTGAGTCTCGGAAGGCGGTGGTCTGTGCATAAATCCGGATGTCTGGACGACGCACAAAGGACCGGTGCTAGCACGGAGAGGGGGGGGGGGTGCTAGCGGATCCCTCTCCGAAGCTTAAGTCACTATAGGGCTAAAAGAGTAATTCTAGAGAGAGAAAATATTTCTAGAGAGAAGTCAGAGCTCAAAATACCAAAGTTGGGCAAATGAGAGGATGTGTTAAAATGGGTGGTCATGGCCTCCTATTTATAGGCTTCCTTGGGACCGGACCCGGTTTTAAAGCGGTTTGATGACGGTTCAAAAGCAAGCGGTAACCGTCATCCATATTGGTAATGCGCGAACTTGACTTCTCTACACGTAACGGTAATCGCGGAAACGGTAATCGCACGATACCCGCAATGCAATCCGGACCTCGTCGAATTTGGGCAATTCGGCGAGGTCCGGATTGTCGCGCAATCCGGACGTCCGGGTTGCAATGCAATCTGGACGTGCGTAAATGCGTTTCCAGACTGTTTTGACCCTTTGGGAGACGTTTTTCAAACCGAGATGTAATTTTGACGTGTTTACGAGGCCCGAAATATAAATACGAACTCGAATTGGGCACATATCCATCAAGGGTTAACATGTCTTTTGATCCATGATGTTTGACGACTTTTGGGTTTTCCTCCATGATGTTTGTTTTTTCCTAGTTTTGGTCTCATATATTTGCATATTTTTTTAGTCTTGGTCTTTTAGTTACATTCTGTCCATATTTTCCGTTAAGTAACATGTGCAAGTCACGTGATCCACCCTAAACTTTTAATTTTGTTCAATTTAGTCCCTCTAGTACTTTCCTAACTTTTTTGTTGTTCAATTTTAGTCCCAAAATTTTAAAATTAGGGTCAAATTGGACAACTAGGTCCAATTGACCTAGCCCAGGGTTTATGGAATCGGGCCGAACCTGATTGAACCGAAATTAACCGAACCAGATTTTTTTTTCAAAATCGAATTCAAGTATAAAATGGGATGGTCAAGTTTTAATCCAAATGTTTTCGAACTTTAAATAGTCTACACAGTGCTCGAAGGTTTAAAATTTTCTCATATTGATTAAACATATACGCCTAGTTTCGATATCTCGGAAATGCATGATTTAGGGACTGGATTAATTAGAGGGCTGAATTGCAATTGTTTACTTTTCGTCACATGCATTTATTAGAACTGTTGTCTTGACTATGTCAAGCTAGCTGGATGTTGGGGGCAGAGCCCTGGTTAAATATATGGTTTGCGCATTAGGACAGACATATTGTGATGGTTGCGATTGCATAGGATTCATGTCTAGAAATACGTATGATTAATTATAAGCATGAATTGCAAGTCAGCCCCTAATATTTTAAAATTCTTTAAAAACAAATGCCAATCGCCAAATATGCATGTTTGATGTGGAAGTTTAATGTATGACACGTATGCTTGAATGTTGAGGATGTAGCTGCATGTTATAGTTTACTTAGAAAGTAGAATTATATATATGCTAACATGCGTTCCTCGGAACATTAGACGCATGACTCATATGCATGATGTGTGGATTGGATGATGAATTTGGCTTGGTATGATTATTTACTTGTGAAATAGAATTGTATATGCATGCGTAAGTTCATCGGAATATTTTTAAAATACAAAAGGGCCTAAGGAAAGCCAAGATCGGGTATGCTTATTTTAAAGTTTCCGTTCCGGTATTTTGCGAATAAAACCGTTTTAAGAGACTAATTTACTGGATTGAAGACGACGGTAATGTGAACTCTTTCACGAAACCCATTCCCTCGGTTTAATGGCGGCCGGTTGGTTTAGATGGTCAATGAATCATTATTTGTCGTATTCCATCTTAATAGATATCTGATGTATGCAATTTTTTCTCAAAATGTTATTGTCTCCCTGATTATACATGATTATCAATGTATTAGTATCATGCTGCAATCAGCAATGTCATCTCCCAAATAAATAAGGGAGTTAGACTGAATAGCAATAATTATAAGATCTGGAACAAGCACGTAAAGATGGTAATTACTGAAATGTAGGGTTTGGAGCATCTGACTACAAAACATGCCAGGCCAGAGGGAGACCTCACGGCCGATTAGAAGGAATTGCATGATGAATGGGATGCTAAGGATCTGGAAATTCGTTCCGCCTTGTTGTCGATGCTGGATGATGACATACTCTACGGGTATGATCACCTGGAGTCTGCCATGGACCTCTGGGATGGTCTTAAGGCAGGGTTTGGTGTATACACCACAGCCCAGAAGCGATCATTAAACATCACTTTAGACTCCTACAAGATGAATCTCAAGAATACGATGAAAGAGCATATTAGGCATATGTCTAACATGCTTGCTGAACTCAAAGAGGCAGGAGAAATCTTGTCTGATGAACAGAAAGTCCAATGCGTGATCCGTTCTTTGCCTGACTCTTGCAATAACATGAAAATGCACCTTACCCATGCCACTCAACTCGATAACCTTGAGAAAGTGTGAGTTCATCTCGAGCTGGAGGAGGATCGTCTCAGGGCTGAAAAACCTAGAGCGGAAATGCATATTGCATCCTCCATACCAGTCGAGCAAAGGGGTAAGCGCAAGAGGAAAGGCAAAGGCCTTCAGAACAACGCTGGCAAGTCTATGAATCCGAAACCTCAGAGAAATTTCAAACGCAAGCAATCCGGTGGCAAGAAAAGGCAAGCTAAACAGACACGTAGAGCGGAATCTCGAACGTGTTTCAGGTGTGGTGTAAATGGCCACCTGGCTGCTGCCTGTACCAATCCTCCCAAGGTACGCAATGAGAAATAATTATGAAAGTCATAAATTCTCCTTGGATTCTTCTTACTCGAGAGTAATTCAATATACCCTTTTGGATTACAGAACCGAGAAGCAGAATCGATGCGGACCTGAAGGAGGATGACCCGGAACAATAAAGACTGGATGAAAATCTTCCTCTTTACATGCTAGAAATTTTCGATTTTTCAGTTTAAAATACTCATTGATAATAAGTTCCTTGAAACAAAGGAACAATTTTTTTTAAGCATATAACAAATGCTTGGACCGAGTATTGATTATCCATCTTCACTGAGTTGTTTGATCTCATTTTGCTGTTTGATGCATTGCTTTAAATTCAAATTTAAATCTTTCTTATTTGTTAGTAATCCATTGTATGATAAATTCTGTAATGATGAACATGTGGACACCGATTGGATCAAATTAAATTGAATTTGGAAACGAAACGATTTATACCATGGGTTAAACCTGGAATTGGCGCCACGGGCGCGTGTACCTCGAAAGACGGAACACATCGTTTTCAGAGTACCAATTTAACAATGAAGTGTTTTAATGAATGAATGTAGAAATTTTCATTTGCCTTCCTTTTGGGAATAATTCATTCTATACTTACACGACGAAAAGAAGTATGCTTCACAAGCTACCACGAACGCGTAACGTATCAACTGACGCATAAGGCGAAAGCCCAATGCACAGTTCAGAGATGGATAAGTCTTTGAGATGAATTAGCCAATGAAAATGATGATGTCGGTAAAATGAATCTCCCGCTAAATGCCTTGAACGAGTAGTTTGGCAAGACATTATATCGATAACATACTTCAACTGGCATGGTTTGAAAACATAATATTAGAGTTCAACAACTGTTATTCCCTATGAGATGAAAAGCAGTTGACTCACATCAATGTAGAACTATGTTCCAGTTAAATCGGTCAAACACGACGCCACAAAAGATAAAAGGGAATGATATCGAGTTAAATCTTATCATCATGCAACATTAATTTGTGCATTAAACAAGTATTCGAACCGAGAGTACGATAACTACTCTTAGAGGAAACATGTTTAAATTAGCTTGTGAAAATGGTGCCGTGGTTGAATATGAGACGTTACATTCCTTGAGGAAGAATTTCCAACGCTTGGTGAAATGAAAACAGACGAAGTCTTGATCAAATTGGAGCAGGATAACGATGATGGTCATGTCCCACTTATTTCGAGTGGGAAATTTGAGATAGCAACGCAAGTGAATGAAATGGTAAATGCGGATGGAGACATTTTCATAGTAAATCTAGTGGACACAATTATACCACACAAATCCTTGTTGCTGAAGGTGCGAATCAAGTTGAACCTGATAATCACGTAGCCAGACCGCTGGATGAAAATCCAATAATGCCACAACTACCCATTGTTCCCAGTGGGAGTGGATCAACCAACTTGGTTCCAGGTCCTAGTGAGCAAGGAATTAATCTCGAAGGTAAAATCCCGAGACCGAGATGTCATCCAAGAAAAGTTGTAGGTGAAGGTTCTAGCACTGCCCTTGTTCCCAGTGGGAGTGATTCTCCGATAGAAAGCATTTTTCCGAGTGGGAGAAACGTACAGAGTCTAGATGGGATAAACGAGCCTAGACAAAGTCAAAGGCATCGAACTTCTCCTAAGAAGTATCCCATCGAGAAGGGTGAGATATTCACCCAAACTTCTGTTGACGAACCAGTAACGGTTCAACAAGCGTTGAAAGGACCTCAAGCAAAGGAATGGAGGAAAGCAATGAAGGAAGAGATTGCTTCAATGAAAGCCAACTCGGTATGGTCTTTAGTTGATTTACTTGCTAACCGCAGGGCCATAGGGGCTAAGTGGGTTCTGAAACTGAAACTCACTGCTGATGGAAATATCGAGCGATACAAAGCTCGACTAGTTGCGAAAGGATACACCCAGCTTCACGGAATGGACTGCGCGGTACACCACAGTCAGGGTAATCCTAGCCCTGGTCGCAAGCCTCGTTCTAGAGCTGCATCAAATGGATGTTAAGACCGCATTCCTCTATGGAAATCTGAAGGAAGAGATCTATATGGAGCAACCAGAGGGTTTCATTACTCCTGGTAACGAACGTAAAGTTTGTAAACTCCAAAGATCCATTTACGGTCTTAAACAATCGTCTCGCCAATGGTACCGCATATTCCACGAGGAAATCGTTGGAAACGGATTCGTGAATCTCCACGAGGATCCATGCGTGTATACAAAGACCTCTAAGTCTAAGTACTTCATCTTAACTTTATACGTGGATGATATACTCATTGCTGCGAACGATGTGAGTTTCATTCATGAATCAAATTCCTGGTTGGCATCTGTATTTGAGATGAAAGACATGGGAGAGGCTACGTACATCTTGGGCATTAAGATTGCTAGAGATCGTGCCGCCCGAAAATTGTGTCTATCTCAAGAAGCCTACATCAACAAACTGTTGAAAAGGGTTTAGATTACAAGATGCCAAACCCGTGGAGACGACGGTAGTATTCGGGTGCGCGTTGTCACAACGTGACGACCCGAAGAACCAGCAAGAGCGTGAACAGATGAGGCGTACATAGTATTTAAGCATGGTCGGAAGTCTCATGTACGCCTTGCTTTGCACTCATCCGGAGCTGTGGGCCTAGTAGCAAGATTCCAGACCTTAGCTATCAACATTTAAAAGTTGTAAATCGGATCATACGATATCAGAAATGTATTGCCGACTACGTACTGTGCTATGAGGGCTGGAAGTTAGAATTGACCGGATTCAGTGGCGCCGACCATGGTGGTGATCCAGACAATCATAAGTCCACACATTGAGGAGTATTTCTCATTGCTAATGCCTCTATTTCATGGACGAGCAAAAAGCAATCATGTGTCGCGCTGTCTACGATGGAATCGGAACTCGTTGCTCTCTCCAAAATGCACAGGAAGCGGTTGGGCTGAAAAGGATTCTTACTGCGCTGCTTGAGGACGATGTCAGGAGTAAGGCTGTGAAAGTGTTCTCTGACATTTAGGCAGCCATTGCGGCAGTAAAGAATCCAAAGTACCATAGTAGGACTAAACACATTGACATGAAATATAATTATTTTAAATCAATGGTAGAAGATAATATAATCACTTTAGAATACTCGCCCAATGATGATATGGTAGCAGACTCATAAACTAAACCGATACGCAAAGAGACATTTGAAAAGCATGTTAAACTGCTTGGATTGCGTAGGGTTTAAAAGTGGACGTATATCTGTGATAACATTTTGATAATTGAAAGTTATATTTTTTATGAACGAGAGTATTGCAATTCGAGTTTATGATTCATCGACGTCATAATGTTTGATTACATCGGATTTTACGGTCTATAAACTAAGTCGTAGGAGGACGCAATCATTTGCCTAAATTATGTCGAATATGGGTCTTGCCTTGTCACACGGGCACAATCGTCTTGTAGGAGAGGGGGACCTATGCCGCAGCAAGACTGGCTAAGAACCAGTTGGATAAACTTGGTTACGCAAAACGATCATTTGGATTTGGAGTAACACGACATGATCTTCATTTTTCACATTGCCGGCGATGAACTCCATTCGTCATTAACCACAATCTTGTCCAGATGAAAATATGTGATAGCATCGTTGACATATCCCACACCTGACGATGTTCGGGCATGCAATCGATGCGTGCTTCATACTACGCGTGCCATGTTCGACCACGGGGTCATGCTCGGTTGTGCTAGGTAGAATCCTTAAGATTCAAATGGGCACAAACTTCTTCACCTCGAGCGTGTGATTGATCCCAGGAGCCTTATGAAGAGGCACCCGAAGTATCCTCATGGACTCAGAACTCATATCTAAGGTCAGGATCAATGTTCGCTTCCCGGCGTACGAGCGTTACGCCGAAGAAAAAGGCCAAGTGACCACGTCTTTGGAAACCCGTTGGGTTTGACTAAGGGTATGAGCGATTGGGATGGTCGAGCTCACCTGTAATTCACCGACTCTTGTATTCACTAGGTGGCCACCAACCGAATATTAGTTGAAGGTTGTGAATACTTGTATGGATGCCTTGGAGAAGTATTCCTATGTGGAAACTGGGCAATTAGAAAATTAAAGTTGACCTAGGATACAACAAACTTGGTTACAGGTCTTAGTGATGAAGGAATTAATCTCGAAGGTAAAATTCTGAGATCGAGAGGTCGTCCAAGAAGAGTTGTAGGTGAAGGTTCTAGCACTACCCTTATTCCCAGTGGGAGTGATGCTCCGATAGAAAGCATTATTTCGAGTGGGAGAAACGTACAGACTCTAGATGGGATAAACGAGCCTAGACAGAGTCAAAGGCATCGAACTTCTCCTAATAAGTATCCCATCGAGAAGGGTGAGATATTTACCCAAACTTCTGTTGACGAACCGGTAACGGTTCAACAAGCGTTGAAAGGTACTCAAGCAAAGGAATGGAGGAAAGCAATGAAGGAAGAGATCGCTTCAATGAAAACAAATTCGAGATGGTCTTTAGTTGATTTACATGCTAATCGCAGGGCCATAGGGCCTAAGTGGGTTCTGAAACTGAAACTCACTGCTGATGGAAATATCGAGCGATACAAAGCTTGACTAGTTGCGAAAGGATACACCCAGCTTCACGGAGTCGACTTTGATGAAACATACTCACCGACTGTGCGGTACACCACAGTCAGGGAAATCCTAGCCCTGGTCGCATGCCTCGATCTAGAGCTGCACCAAATGGATGTTAAGACCGCATTCCTCTACGGATATCTGAAGGAAGAGATCTATATGGAGCAACCAGAGGGTTTCATTACTCCTGGTAACGAACGTAGAGTTTGTAAACTCCAAAGATCCATTTATGGTCTTAAACAATCGTCTCGGCAATGGTACCGCAGATTCCACGAGGAAATAGTTGGAAACGGATTCGTGAATCTCCATGAGGATCCATGCGTGTATACAAAGACCTCTAAGTCTAAGTACTTCATCTTAACTTTATACGTGGATGACATACTTATTGCTGCGAACGATGTCAGTTTCATGCATGAATCAAATTCCTGGTTGGCATCTGTATTTGAGATGAAAGACTTGGGAGAGGCTTGAAATAGTTCGGATTACAAGATGCCAAACCCGTGGAGACGCCGGTAGTGTTCGGGTGCGCGTTGTCATAACGTTACGACCCAAAGAACCAGCAAGAGCGTGAACAGATGAGGATTACAGAGTATTTAAGCATGGTCGGAAGTCTCATGTACATCATGCTTTGCACTCGTCCGGACATCTGTTACGCTGTAAGCCTAGTAGCTAGATTCCAATCAGACCTGGCTATCAAATTTTAAAAGTGGTAAAGCGGATCATACGATATCTGAAAGGTACTGCCGACTACGTACTGTGCTATGAGGGCTGGAAGTTAGAATTGACCGGATTCAGTGGCGCCGACCATGGTGGCGATCCAGACGATCGTAAGTCGACCACATGAGGAGTGTTTCTCATTGCTAATGCCTCCATTTCATGGACGAGCAAAATGCAATCGTGTGTCGCGCTGTCTACGATGGAATCAGAATTCGTTGCTCTCTCCAAAATGCACAGGAAACGGTCTGGCTGAAAATGCTTCTTACTGCGCTGCATGATGACGATGTCAGGAGTAAGCCTGTGAAGTTGTTCTTTGACAGTCAGGCAGCCATTGCGGCAGTAAAGAATCCAAAGTACCATAGTAGGACTAAGCACATTGACGTGAAATATAATTATGCTAAATCAATGGTAGAAGATAATATAATCACTTTAGTATACTCGCCCAATGATGATATGGTAGCGGACCCATAAACTAAACCATTACGCAAAGAGACATTTGAAAAACATTTTAAACTACTTGGATTGAGTAGGGTTTAAAAGTGGGTGTATATCTGTGATAACATTTTGATAATTGAAATTACATTTTTTATGAATGAGAGTATTGCAATTCGAGTTTATGATTCATCGACGTAATAATGTTTGATTACATCGGATTTTCCGATCTTTAAACTAAGTCGTAGGAGGACGCAATCCTCTGCCAAAATTATATCGAATATGGGTCTTGCCTTGTCACACGGGCACAGTCGTCTTGTAGGAGAGGGGGACCTATGCCGCAGCAAGACTGGCTAAGAACCAGTTGGATAAATTTGGTTACGCAAAACGATCATTTGGATTCGGAGTAACACGACATGATCTTCATTTTGCACATTGCCGGAGATGAACTCCATTCGTCATTAACCACATTCTTGGCCAGATGAAAATCTGTGATAGCATCGTTGACATATCCAACACCTGACGATGTTCGGGTATGCAATCAACGCGTGCTTCATTCTACGCGTGCCATATTCGACCACGGGGTCATGCTAGGTTGTGCTAGGTAGAATCCTTAAGATTCAAATGGGCACAAACTTCTTCACCTCGAGCGTGTGATTGATCCCAGGAGCCTTATGAAGAGGCACCCGAAGTATCCTCATGGACTCAGAACTCATATCTAAGGTCATGATCAATGTTCGCTTCCCGGCGTACGAGCGTAGCGCCGAAGAAAAAGGCCACGTGACCACGTCTTCGGAAACTAGTTGGGTTTGACTAAGGGTATGAGCGATGGGGATGATCAAGATCACCTGTAATTCACCGACTCTTGTATTCCTAGGTGGCCATCAACCGAATATTAGTTGAAGGTTGTGAATACTTGTATGGATGCCTTGGAGAAGTATTCCTATGTGGAAACTGGGCAATTGGAGAATTAAAGTTGACCTAGGATACAACCAACTTGGTTACAGGTCCTATTGATCAAGGAATTAATCTCGAAGGTAAAATCCCGAGACCGAGAGGTCGTCCAAGAAAAGTTGTAGGTGAAGGTTCTAGCACTGCCCTTGTTCCCAGTGGGAGTGATGCTCCGATAGAAAGCATTTTTCCGAGTGGGAGAAACGTACAGAGTCTAGATGGGATAAACGAGCCTAGACAAAGTCAAAGGCATCGAACTTCTCCTAAGAAGTATCCCATCGAGAAGGGTGAGATATTCACCCAAACTTCTGTTGACGAACCGGTAACGGTTCAACAAGCGTTGAAAGGTACTCAAGCAAAGGAATGGAGGAAAGCAATGAAGGAAGAGATCGCTTCAATTCGGTATGGTCTTTAGTTAATTTACATGCTAGCCGCAGAGCCATAGGGGCTAAGTGGGTTCTGAAACTGAAACTCACTGCTGATGGAAATATCGAGCGATACAAAGCTCGACTAGTTGCGAAAGGATACACCCAGCTTCACGGAGTGGACTTTGATGAGACATACTCACCAACTGTGCGGTACACCACAGTCAGGGCAATCGTAGCCCTGGTCTCATGCGTCGATCTAGAGCTGCACCAAATGGATGTTAAGACCGCATTCCTCTACGGAAATCTGAAGTAAGAGATGGAGCAACCAGAGGGTTTCATTACTCCTGGTAATGAACGTAGAGTTTGTAAACTCCAAAGATCCATTTACGGTCTTAAACAATCGTCTCGGAAATGGTACCGCGGATTCCACGAGGAAATCGTTGGAAACGGATTTGTGAATCTCCATGAGGATCCATGCGTGTATACAAAGACCTCTAAGTCTAAGTACTTCATCTTAACTTTATATGTGGATGACATACTCATTGTTGCGAACGATGTGAGTTTCATGCATGAATTAAATTCCTGGTTGACATCTGTATTTGAGATGAAAGACATGGGAGAGGCTACATACATCTTGGGCATTAAGATTGCTAGAGATCGTGCCGCCCGAAAATTGCGTCTATCTCAAGAAGCCTACATCAACAAACTATTGAAAAAGGTTTAGATTACAAGATGCCAAACCCGTGGAGACGCCGGGAGTGTTCGGGTGCGCGTTGTCATAACGTGACGACCCGAAGAACCAGCAAGAGCGTGAACAGATGAGGAGTGCAGAGTATTTAAGCATGGTCGGGAGTCTCATGTACGCTACGCTTTGCACTCGTCCGGACATCTATTACGCTGTGGGCGTAGTAGCAAGATTCCAATCAGACCTGGCTATCAAATTTTAAAAGCTGTAAAGCGGATCATACGATATCTTAAAGGTACTGCCGACTACTTACTGTGCTATGAGGGCTGGAAGTTAAAATTGACCGGATTCTGTGGCGCCGACCATGGTGGCGATCCAGACGATCGTAAGTTCACCACATGAGGAGTGTTTCTCATTTCTAATGCCTCCATTTCATGGACGAGCAAAAAGCAATCATGTGTCGCGCTGTCTACGATGGAATCGGAATTCGTTGCTCTCTCCAAAATGCACAGGAAGCGGTCTGGCTGAAAAGGCTTCTTACTGCGCTGCTTGATGACGATGTCAGGAGTAAGCCTGTTAAGGTGTTCTCTGATAGTCAGGCAGCCATTGCGGCAGTAAAGAATCCAAAGTACCATAGTAGGACTAAACACATTGACGTGAAATATAATTATGCTAAATCAATGGTAGAAGATAATATAATCACTTTAGTGTACTTGCCCACTGATGATATGGTAGCGGACCCATAAACTAAACCATTACGCAAAGAGACATGAAAAGCATGTTAAACTGCTTGGATTGCGTAGGGTTTAAAAGTGCGTGTATATCTGTGATAACATTTTGATAAGGGTTAAGAACACAATAGGGGCCTGAATGTTTGCCCATGTTGCCAAAAAGGGTCTGAATTGAAAAATGATATTATTAAGGGCCTGAATTTTGAGTTATGTTTATATGAGAGGTCTCCGTCTATTTTTTCTTTTAAAAGTGACGGAAAGTGGTCACATGCTTGAAATGTGACCGAAAATAAACTGAAAACCCGAAAATGCCCTCCGACCAAAGTGTGCCCCTCACATGCTTGTCCTAAAAAGACGAAAATACCCTTTAAGCCGCCACGGCTCCGGCGACCACCACCACCACACCGACTCCGGCAACCACCACCCGGCTCCGGCGACCACCACCCAGCTCCGGGGACCACCACCCTGACTCCGGCGACCGCCAAAAAAGCTCCGATCGGAGCCAAAAAGCTCCGAACGGAGCTCCGTGGCTCCAATCGGGGCCACAGAGAGCTCCCATCTGGAGCCCTTTGGCCCCGACCGGAGCCACAGAGCTCCAAATGGAAGCTCTGTGGCTCCGATCGGAGCTTTTTTGGCTCCGATCGGAGCTTTTTTGGCGGTCGCCGGAGCCGGGTGGTGGTCGCTGGAGCAAGGTGGTGGTCACCGGAGCCGGTTGGTGGTTTCCGGAGTCGGGGTGGTGGTCGTCGGGGCGGTGGCCGGAGCCGTGGTGGCCTTAAGGGCATAATTAGTGTGCATGGGTATTTTAGACATTTCACATTTCATTAATTAAATTGATAAATTGTATAATAATTGCAAAAGGGTAATTCTGTTATTTCACGTGGTTCCGTTACATTTAACAGAAAATTTGGACGGAAACTCGAAAAAACACAAACATGAAAATTCAGGCCCTTAATAATACCATTTTTCAATTCAGACCCCTTTTGGCAACATGGGCAAACATTCAGGCCCCTATTGTGTTCTTAACCCTTTTGATAATTGAAAGTTACATTTTTTATGAATGAGAGTACTGCAATTCGAATTTATGATTCATCCACGTCATAATGTTTGATTACATCGGATTTTACGGTCTATAAACTAAGTCGTAGGAGGAAGCAACCTTTGCCTAAATTATGTCGAATATGGGCCTTGCCTTGTCACACGGGCATAGTCGTCTTGTAGGAGAGGGGGACCTATTCCGCAACAAGATTGGCTAAGAACAAGTTGGATAAACTTGGTTACGTAAAACGATCATTTGGATTCGGAGTAACACGACATGATCTTCGTTTTGCACATTGCCGGTGATGAACTATGTTCGTCATTAACCACATTCTTGGCCAGATGAAAATCTGCGATAGCATCGTTGACATATCCCACACCTGACGATGTTCGGGTATGCTATCGACGCGTGCTTCATACTACGCGTGCCATGTTCGACCACGTGGTCATGCTCGGTTGTGCTAGGTAGAATCCTTAAGATTCAAATGGGCACAAACTTCTTCACCTCGAGCGTGTGATTGATCCTAGGAGCCTTATAAAGAGGCACCCGAAGTATCCTCATGGACTCAGAACTCATATATAAGGTCAGGATCAATGTCCGCTTCCCGGCGTACGAGCGTAGCGCCGAAGAAAAAGGCCAAGTGACCACGTCTTTGGAAACCAGTTGGGTTTGACTAAGGGTATGAGCGATGTGGATGGTCAAGCTCACCTGTAATTCACCGACTCTTGTATTCCCTATGTGGCCACCAACCGGATATTAGTTGAAGGTTGTGAATACTTGTATGGATGCCTTGGAGAAGTATTCCTATGTGGAAACTGGGCAATTGGAGAATTAACAGTTGACCTAGGATACATCGCGATACAATTTGATATTTTTAACAGGTTGATTTGAGATAGGGAATCAACGTTCCGCGAACGCTACAACACTCCTAACAGATGAGTAGCACGATGCCCGTCGTATCCGCCGGTCGCACGACAAACCTCGTATGAACTATTCGGAAGCAGGGGCAAGATCAGAAGAGTGAAATGTTGATGCGATTTGGACAATATTACATTAACAGACACCCTCTCATTCCGGCGAGTGGGAGCTGTTAGCATATGGTGATTGGGCGTCGTAAATGGAAGCTCTTTAATATGTATATGTTACCTAAGAAATTGGGTAAATGTCACATTAGGGAAATTGGGCATGACCCGAATCCCAATTGACATGAGAGGCCCAAAATTGGGCCTCCCTTATACAACATAGGCCGGCCGAAATTAGGAGAGGGCAAAGTGGACTTTTGTCCACTTTGCTCCTCCTATAAATAGGGAGTGTTAGGGATTTTATTAGGGTAATTCACAATTCCTCCTTGGTGGTGATTTGAGAGAAAACCCTCCTCCCTACTACTTACCCACTTCGGCCGAACCTTGCACAACACCAAGGGTGTGCCAATTTGCTTTGAGCAAACACTCCAGAGATATGTCCCTGCCAAGAATCGATCAGAGGATTTGTTGTGGAGACTATACTGCGAAGGGCTTCCTTAACAAGAACCTCTACGTGTTCCGTCTGGTGGATCGAGAACTCCCTCAGCAAGATCTTGGGACTACGGAAAAGGTTTAAAGTATGTGCACATCTTCCGCTGCGTAATAGTGATTACTAGCATGTACATTGTTTATGTTTCCGTCGTATTTAGCCCCGTAATCCAGCATAGGGACGAGTTTCAGGCGGAACGAAGCCGAAGGCGGGACCACAGCCGGGCGGCGTTTCCGGGGTAAGGCTACGCAGCAGCAATGAGCGACGGAAGGAAGGGTGGCGCAACAGAGTAAAGGGGCTGAACCGACTTGTTTGTCACCGACGGAAATAAGGAAAAGGATAGCGGCGGGAGATGACCGGCCAGCGACCAGCACGGAGGGGCGATCTTCTGGCGACGAATCCGGCGACAGGCGATGGGGCGGAGCAGGGCTGACGGTCACCGGCGGGGAAGGCTGAAGCCTTGAACAGATCAAAAGAAAAAAAAATATTGCAGACTAAAAAACAAAATTTCATGAACTCCGAGAATACTAATGTATTATTACTGCTTTTTTTTATCAATGTCGAATTTTATTGAAATAAGAACGATTACACACTACAAATTAGAAATACCTGCTCTGGAGGAATTAGTTAACATCAAAATCCCGAACAAGTAGAGCATGTACTAACATAATAACAAAATCAAATAAAGCAGAGCAAGAAACTGAAATACAACTGGTAGTAAATAAACTAGAACACCTGATCGGCTTAACGGTGAAGATGACCCCAGGCAAATGATAGTAGCTTAGAGAGGACGGATCCAACTGATACAGTAGAAACGTAGCTCTTCGGAGGTTAAAAGAACCTCCCTCAAGGCCGACATAGCTAACAGAGGACCTGCACACCAAGCGATACCAGACAAGACCCACAATAAATCTGAAACACTCCATAAACAAACAAAGATAACCGCATGAGAGGTGCAGAGATTTCTAAGTGGTAGGGGCTGGATGAAACCAGTCTACCTGAGCGTCCCATCCTGTGGAACATCCGCGAAGGAGTAGCGCACGTCGGGGGTGCCAAATAAATACTCTGCTTCTCTATAAGGAGAAGAAAATGAGATACGACCGCGACCGCAAGCGTATCGTGGGTACCCCGAATGGTAAATATCATGCAGTGGTTTGTTCGGTGAACGGAGCGGTGGTTCTGACGAACTATGGGTTCAACTGGAAGGGGTAGATGGGGGAGGTTAGTGGGCTGTACCGCCAAAATATAATCGAATTTGAGATTAAAGCGGTGGACAGCATCCACGGCAACGCGTGGAGATGCGAGGACGAACGGTGAGGGGGGATGAGGTCGTCTAAGGCGGAGCGAGGCGGCGTGTGGTGGCGCGCGTGATGGTGATGGTGGCGCATGTTAGCGCGTGAGCGCATGGAAAGCGGACGATTGCGTGTCGATGCGCATGGAAACGCGTGCGAATGAGTGTGGGGTGGCGCGTGGTGGGGCTTGGCGGCGTGTGAGGAGGTACGCGGAAGCGCGTGATGGTGCGTGACTGTGTGAGGAGGCGTGTAGTGAGCTCGCGACCGATACGTAGGGGGCGCGTCTGTATGGGCGGAGGGATTTGATGTTCGTGGGGTGGGTGGAAAGGCTCGGTTGGGGTTTGTTGAGGGTGGGTCCGTTGCTTGTGGCGGTGGTTGAGGAGGTATCGGGGAGTTCTTGTGCGGGCTCGGGGGAGGTGGTGGTGTGCACACTTCCGATGGGTTGCCCTTGTTTTCGAGGCGTGGCTGTGTCGATGTTGGGGAGGTGCGGCGGAAGAGGGGGTAGCTGCTCCCCGGCTTAAGGAGACGACGGCGGAAGGGGGGGTGAAGCGAGGTAAAACAAGGCAATCTGTGGTGGGAAGACTTCTGGCGTAGGCTTGGCTTTGGCCGGAGTTGGTGCACCACAGTTGACCCTGAAGGAAGTGTGCCGAGCTTAAGAGCATCCAAATAATGCCATCTATTTGGCTCCCTGGTTATTAATCATCTGATTATATTATTAGTGCTTTAGTTCTTGTCCTCTTTACATTGTACTAGACTACTTTATATATATAGCTATACTAAGACCTAGGGTTTAACATAAAGTAGGAAATAATATTTGACTGATTTATTCTCATTAATACACAATATTCCGAAAATATATGCTTAATATTCATGAAATTTATCATCAGTATTTATAATATATATATTTGGAATATTTTACAATACATACATATAAACTATCATATTATAAGCTAGTCTATTTTTTGCAACTCCGCGACCTTTCATATCCAGATACTTCCTTTTTTAAACGTGTTACACATAACATTGTTTTAACATGTTACACACGTGTTAAGCGTACCAAAATTAGGTGTTTACATATATATATATATATATATATTATTGTTGAATATAATAAATTTTTAATTAAATTACAATTTTCACCATCATAAAATTTGTACATATTTGTTTTCTTAATACTCTTTATGTATAGAACTTGATATTAACACTTTTATGAAGAAAAAAAAAGTATATTTGATAAAAATTTTTATCAATTATGATCTAAAATAGATCTTTTTAATAGGTTATCCAAATCAAAAGAAAAATTAATATATGTCTGATATGGTATGGTAGATATAATTTTTGTATATATATGATTAACATATTTTTAATTAAGATAATATGTAAATTAATAACTATAAATAAAAATACAAGAAACTAATACTTTCAACAATGACTGCTTGGTGCACCGCTAAATAAACTATTTTAGTGCTGGTGTTTTATAATCAAATTACTAAATGAATTTAGCATATCTATTGTAAATATACAATAACAATGGACACTTTGAAAAAAAAATGTAGAGTATTAAGTAACATCATATGATAAACTTCAATAACTTTTTAGTAGAAATATTTATTTTTAAAACACATATTCTTTTATATTGCTTGAATTAAAGTAATTTTATTCATTATATAAAATAAATAGATGATTAATATGACAAAATTTACAAAGTATTTATCTTCTTATTTTATAATTATCTATATTATATCTATACCATATGGTTAAAACCTCCATAATTTTGACAAATAATAAAATAAGTATATTACATGTTAAAACCGGGACATTTTAGGTCCATCTCAATATGTAACTCTTTTTGATTATGTGTCAATTCTATATAAAAAAAAATTTAAGCACTTAAAAATCCTTCAACTGATTCACAGACAACAGTAACTTCACTAATAGAAGCTTTACAATCGCTTGGTTGTGCTGGTTATGATTAAGGCATGAAGCGCTTAACCACTAAATCATATTACATGATTCTCCCTTTTTTGTTGCCAGATAGTTTATTTGTTTTTCTAAATTCAAGAACTTTCGGATTAAGAAAGCACAATCACAAATTACGTAAAACCATCAATTTTGAAAATGTTAATATATTGAATATATTTAAAAATATCTATTCAATTAATTTAGATAATGACATATGGTTAAACTGTCAATTCAGAGGGTGGTTATATCTAATTTTGGTGCTTCTTGCTCGAAATAGTAAATACATATATTATTTTCTTCCTACACAGTACCATAGTTAATTCTCACTTTTAAAAAGCACAAAAAATCCACATAATAGAATCAGTTTTTATGTTACTGCATATATGAATTTATATACTTTTATTTACTATAACATAATATTATTTAATTTTAAATAACGTAATCAAAGAGTCTAAACTTTTCTAAGGTACTCTACTTGAATTATTTTTCAGCTGCTTCAACATGTTAACAATTCAAATAAGTGATAGAGATCAGTGTATTGAAAATCGGACCGGACCTTGAACCGGAATGGTGTCCGGTTTCCGGTCCAACCGGTCTGGTCCGGTTTGACCCGGTTCAACCCGGTCCAAACTTATTTACCTTTGTATTATAAAGTAGACTTTCGACAGACTAGTAATTCTTCATCATAGCGACCCAATTTCTCTCCTAACTCCTTCAAATTTAAGCCTCGTCGTTGCAGTTCGAATTTACTCAAAATTATACATGTACAAGTATCAAGTATCATGTAATGAAGGCAAGCTTCGACTCCAAGAAGGTCCCGTGAAATCTGAATACATCACGATCGCCATTTCGCCACCGGCCATATCGATGATCTTGTGACAGCGGACGATGTACGGTGAGTCTGTGTGGAGGATGTCTCTTTCTCGAGTGACTTAGCGGCAGACGGTGGGTTCCTCTGTTCTCGAGCATAGGAGGAGCAAGCTATTGAAGAGGAAGTGGCGTGAAAGTCTTTCCTAGGCAAGCAGAGGAGAAAGCTTCTCTAATTTCAAGCGGCGGCGTGAAGAAGAGACCCACCCCATTCTCTGTGCTAGGTTTACGTTTTTGTGTTTTTATTTATAATTATTTGTAATTAAGTTTTTTTTTTCCACGGTCAGACCGGATCCAGTTTTTCCGGTCCAACCCGGTCAGACCCGGTTATCTGTCAGTGAACCGGTTCTAAAGTGTATTCATATCTCTTGCTGGAACCGGACCGTTAATATATCCGGTTCGCGGTCTGACCCGGTTCAAACGCCGGTCCGGTCCGGTTTTCAAAACACTGATAGAGATATAATAATAGTGAATAGTATGATAACCAAAGTCTAGGGATATGTCTGCAATTAGTTTTATCTCTAGGACTCTTGTGTAATCACATCAACTTGAGGCACTATAGATACTTATACTCAAATTCTCTGTAGCTATTTTTACAATCAATGAAATGTTTCCCGCTAATTCTCTTCCATCTTCACTTTCTACTCTTCCTCTCTAAATCTAGCATCTACTGCTTTACTCACATGGTATCAGAGCCCAGTCAAATCTGGTGATCTGTTTATCGTCGTCTCTTTCATCTCTTTAGCATCCATCATTTTAGGTTTAGCTGTACTTCAATGGCGGAATCGGGAAAGCAATTCACGAACAAGATCATCAATCTCAAGTTTGATGATACGAACTACTTACAATGGAGGCAACATGTCGAATTTCTGGTGGCGAGCCATGAGCTGGAAGCACATCTAGATAATTCTGTTGAGATTCCTCAGTTCCTTACTACTGCTGATGGCTCGAAAGTTGCGAATCCGCGATTTGCGGAATTCAGGAAGGTCGACAGTGCTCTTCGTTCGTGGCTTCTATCGTCGATCTCTACAAGTCTTCTTCCGAGCTTGGTGAACTGTAAGTCTGCTGGATCCACTTGGAGAACTTTGCAACAGATATTCTTTATTTCCTCTGCTACTAGGATCATGTGTCTCTTATCTGCTTTAAACTCTCAGAAGAAAAGAGATACTCCTATGCGTGATTTTCTAAGTCGAATTCAGATGATTGTTGATAGTTTAGCCAGCTCTGGACATGCTGTTACTGAAACTCAGCATATTAACACTACTCTCACTGGTGTTTCTGAGGAGTATGATAATATTGTGGCTGTCATTCATGCTAGCCAACGATCATACAGCCTTGCTGGTGTTACTAGTGTCTTATTAGATGCAGAAGTTCGTCAACTGGATGCTGCATTGAATCTTGGTCTTATGAGTTTAAATTCCACTGCTCTAAATACAGTGGTTGAGCCTTCTGCTGGAAATAGGTCTAACTCTGGTATGAATAATCGTTACATTCAGTCCCAGCAGCATCTCTCCTATCCGAATCAGCAGAATACTCATACATATAATCAGTTTACCACACCAAATTAGGGTCAACTATTGGCATATGGTCGTAACAGTGAAAACAATCCTAAGGGACCTGGTTTTGGTAATCAGAGATATGCAAGTAATGGTAATAGGAATCAGAGATTCAATGATGGTGCTGGGAATCAGAGGTACAATCAAAACAGGCCTCAATGTCAAGTGTGTGGAAGGCATGGCCATATTGCTGCAATTTGCTGGCATAGGTTTGATAGATCATATCCTGGCATTGGTGCTTCCCAAGCTCAAAGCAAACCTTCAGGACTTCTTGGCTCTGCTCCTGTGGCAGTCAATTCAACAGAGACGTCATTTTATGAGTCTCCCCAAGCACTCTCTGTCAATTTGTCTAGTTCTTCTCAGACAACTTCTTCAGGACCTTCCCAATAGAATTGGGGCAATATTGCATCAAGCTCTTCTAGATCTTATGAACATCTTATGAATCAGATCCAAGCCACTTCACAGACACAGAGTGCTAATACTGCTGCAACGCCTACTGCTCAGGCTCTGAACATTTCCACTTCTGATCTGCCATCTCCTCGGAATGAAAGGGTATGGTATCCTGACTTAGGTGCTACAAATCATCTCACCAACTCCATTCAGACTATGGGACAATCTAGCTCATACAATGGAATTGGTAAGGTTCTAGTGGGTAATGGCTCATCTATTCATATATCTAGAGTTGGCCAATCTAATATTTCTACTTGCTCTAGATCTCTGATTTTGAGAGACATGTTACTTGCTCCTAATATTACTTATATGTTTCTCAATTCACTAAGGATAATTAAGTGTGTTTCATATTTTATCCTTCTTGTTGTGTTGTGAAGGATCTCACCACTCAGGAGGTTCTACTTGAGGGAATTGAACAAGGAGGCCTCTTATGTTCTGGATCTGCCTGGTTCCTACAATTGTCATGTTGCAGAGTCTATTTCTATTAAAGAGTCCATGTTGAATAAAGGGTCTAGTCAGTCTGCTAGCCCTGAGTCTAATGCTGAGTCTAGGTCTAGTGTTAGGGTGTATGAACCTACTTGTGATGCTGGTAGTTCTAACACCAAGTCCAATGTTACTTTCAGTCTTTCGAGTGATACATCTATGAATGTTAATCCAATTTATATTTCTATGAATGATAATAAAAATTATGTTTCTGGTATTTCTGATGCAAATCTTGAGGGTATTAGTGATGTTTCTGATACCTGTGATGTTACTAATCTTCAGTGTCATATGATATGTCTCAATGCTGAAACTTGGCATCAACGCTTAGGCCATCCTTCTATGGCTACACTAAAATCTGTTCTCAAACTGTGTGACACAAAATGTTTTTTGGATAATTCCTTTCACTGCACAACATGCTTCATGGGAAAGAGTCATAAGCTACCTTTTGACTCATCTACTACTTCCTATTCTTTACCTTTGGAACTCTTACAAGTTGATCTTTGGGGTCCAGCACCTGTCATGTCAAATGGCAAAAGATATTATCTTAGCGTTGTTGATGCATTCACTAGGTTTACTTGGATATATTTTCTTCATTTTAAATCTGATGATGCTTCTCTGTTTTCATCTTTTCATATATTTGTTGAGAAGCGAACTGAATGTGTAATTAAATCTGTTCAAACTGATAATGGTGGAGAGTTTGTGGGTGTGTTTCATCATTATCTAACTTAGAATGGTATCAATCACTCTCCTCTTCAATGGGGCATTCATTCTCTGATCCTACTCTGTTTAGAAGTACTATAGGGGCTTTACAACACATTTGTTGCACTAGACCTGAGATTAGCTATGTGGTTAGCAGACTCAGTCAGTTTGCACAGAATCCTTTAGAAAGTCACTGGAAGGCAACCAAAAGAGTTCTTAGATATCTGAAGGGAACTTTAGATTATGGTCTGGTCTTTAGGTCCAGTGCATCTATGGCTATTACATGGTTTTCTGATACAGATCTAGGTGGGAATCTAGATGACAGAAAGTCTACAAATGGACATTGCATATATCTAGGAGACAATTTGATCACCTGGTGCTCTAAGAAACAAAGGGTAGTGGCTAGGTCAACTGCAGAAGCTGAGTATAGGGGACTAGCTGAGTGTCTTTGTGACGTTATTTGGGTCATGTCTCTACTTACTGAAATTGGTGTTCAAGTTTCAGGACAACCAGTTGTCAGGTGTGATAACACTAGTGCTATTTCAATCTCAGCAAACCCTACTCACCACTCTAGAATGAAACATATTGGGTTAGACCTGTTCTTTGTAAGGGATACTGTTTCTCAAGGGATAGTTCTTGTTAACTATGTCGCAGCATCTGATCAGATAGCTGATATTTTCACAAAACCACTCACTAAGAAGTCTTTGTTCCTCTGAGAAAGAGATTGAACATTCAATCTATGTGATCTTGAAAAACTCACTGATTCTGGACAAGCACTTAATTCGACCTTAATTGATGCAAATCTTGCTGATTCTACTTCTTTACTTTTACCTTCTTTTTCAGGGTCATGTCATCAACTGACCAAAAATGAAGTGACAGCTCAAGTTACAGCTAAACTCAACAGAGTAGCTCAGTATGATCATCTCTTCAACACAGCTATGCATCAGTCTATTCAAAGGCCTAGCTCTATGAGTCTGTAATGTGTTTTCCTACTATCTCAACTATCATTTATATCTCTATCAGTTTTCTCCTCACATATTTCAAAAGGTTTGACATGCATCACATCTTTATTTTGAATCTTTTTCAAAATCAAATTCTCCAGCTTGGTTCTGTGTTTCTTTCAATAGTTTCATGGTATTACTGAAAAGTGTCATACTTCTAAAATGTAAATATTGTCTGTTTTTCCTGAGATTATGAGATTCCTTTGATATTAATGGTTTTGGCCAATATCAAAGTGAAGGTTATGTTCTCATTTTATTCAAAATGATTGGTTTTTCTTCATTACATCTCAAGTGCTATTTTTCAAAAATCAAGTTTAACAGTAATGATAAGTTCTTCATATATGTCCTACCAATTCCTATTTCTTCTGGATTCTCAAAAATCTATCATTCTTCGTCTAACCTTCTGCTTCTCTAGCTGATTGTTATGACAACTTTCTGGAAAATAATAACTGTTTTAATAGGCATAAGAAATGCTATAGCAAGCTCAAGAATGCCTTGTTCAATTTTTCTCAGTTCTTATCATGCTTTAAAAACTATTTCTGATTGCTGAGATTATCATTTTGTCTATCCTTCTATAAATTCATATATGATCAGTCTATCATCTTATTCCTGGCTCTCTCTGTCATTTTTGAGATCTAAAGACTTCTTCTTTCTTCTCTGTACATGTTTCTATTTTTTTTTTAAAAAGCTCAAATAAAAGAGGAAACGAGCAAAGCTCATTCAAAGTATCTCAAACAATGTCGTTAGGATCGTGATCCGGATCATAGGATCGGACGATCCTAGGAGAGCAAATCGATCTGGATCGCTCCTAGGATCTTTATCAGTTAGGATCGCATAGGATCGGGAGCTGGATCGTAGGATCATTCAGAATCGTTTAGGATCGTGATAAGATCATGATCCTAAGAGATTCTACATATATTGAAGTTTTTAATTATTTAATACACTAATTACAATTTGGAGGCTCATTATACTTATTTGATTCATAATTTTAATTGTTTTAAAATAAAAAAATTGATTAGTAAACAAACGTCAAAAAATAAAACTGTATATTGTGTTTCTTCTTCCTCTATGTATGCACTTTGTAGGGTCATGTAGTTTTTTTTTTTACTTAGAATACATTGAAACATCAAACATTTATGTTTCTTATGATTAAATTGATACTTATTTCTTATGTTTCATTAGCTAAACTTCTTTATGATATAATTTTTCATTTTCAAATTATTCGCAAATACAAGTACGACTAATAACTCAAATGATCAATGTGGTTTGGACTTGAATAATATTTTGGATTTCGTATATGCAAATTATTTGGAACTGATGAAGCATTGAATAGAGTTGATTATGTTGCTATATATAATTATTATTAGTTATAAGTTTTAACTTTGAATTGATTTCGAATTTTCGTACTTTGTTGAACTTCAATGTTTATTAGAACTCTACAACTTAATTTTAATGTCTAGAAAGTATTTGAATACTATTTTGGCAATTTATTACTATATTAAGTTATTTATTCACTTAAAGAATATTAATTATTTTTATTACGAAATAATTACTAAAATTTTGTAGGATCTTACGATTCTCGATCCGATCCTACAAACGATCTGATCCTATCCTTAATCGAATCTGTTAGGTTCCAAGTCTCGGGTCAACGGGCGGTCGACCTAAGTCTCGTTCCTCACTGGAGATATTGCGGATTCGGTGCTCTCGGGTCTTGTCGTCCTAGCCTGTATCTTTCTGTCTTTCGCTTCGCTTCTCTTCTTGCCCTGCAAGAGGGGCAATACTAGGCACAGAGGGGGGGGGGGGGGGGTGGTGCCTGATGAACCCTCTCCGATGCCTAAGTCAGTACGGTATTTGTAGAGAGATAAAGCTAGAGAGATGTCAGAGTTAAATTATGCAACTAGCCAAGATGATCAAATGAGTGGTGGGAGAGTTATATTTATAGGCAACGGTGTCATTAAGGTGACTTAATGACATCGTTAACCTTTAAACACAATTAATTATCCTTTAAACACGTAATTAAGACCTTAGGGTACGGAGAAGGTTGGCGGAAATGAACCGAGCATGGGAGTCGAAAGGTGGTTTCGGGGCCCTTGGGGGGAAGGAAAGTCCGACCCCCAAGGGTAGGGGTTGGGTGTGGCCACCCAACCCCTCCTAGGGGAGATCGGGTTGGCTGACCCGATCTCCCCTAGGGGAGGTCGGGTGTGGCCACCCGACCTCACCTAGGTGAGTCTAACTTGGTCCGGACGAGTATTTCGGCCTCGTCCGGACCATTGGTGTTCCCGCGGGGTGTTCGAGTTGAAGTTTCGATTTGCAATCATTAACGGGGTGATCAAAATAAAACGATTCGGGAGTCAACGGGTTCAAATTGGGCGTATATCCATCACATGCCCCCGAGTCAACCAATGGCCTGACCCTTGATTGACTCTATTTTAGGATGGTATGACACGCGCAATTTGAAGCCGGGATTTTACCTTTTGTCGGAATACTTACTTACCCATGGATGTGTGTCTCTGACTCTGCCCCATTCCTTATAAGATAGAGGAATTGCAAACGTCAGAATAGCACGGACACGTGTCCAAGCACGCGTCCGTCTGAGGTGGAAATAATAAATCTATCCTTGCCATGGGCGTATACTTGAAAAATACACGCTCGTGTGGGGATGTAATATGCATACAGCTAAACGGGTTCATGCTTCAATTTCATGCCGGGATTTGTCTAAGCGGAGAAAAAATTAATTTTGGTCTAAATTTTTTCTAAGTATGGGATGCTAACTATGGTGGAAATATGCCTAACCATAGTCTAAGGGAGGTAAAGATGATAGTTTTCCTTTAACCCTTAGATCTCCTCTAATTTTAAATGGAGGGTTGTGATTATGTCCCTTTAAAAAACCCTACACCTTTTCAAATATATAGAGGAGTAAAGAAATTACCTCACTTAGCCACTATTGTCATCTTTTTCCTTTTTTCTCACACTTGGAGACCAAGGGAGGAATTCTTGCACACCAAGGGAAGGGGGCCGGCCGAAATTCCGGTGAAGGACCAGAAATTCCGACCAGCAGCTCCGGCGGGAGGCGACCACCGGCACGAGACGGAGGCGACAGGTGGGTTAGCGGATCGGGACGGCGACACGACTCCGAGCGGCTGACGGACAGAGGCGGCGCGGCGCGAGCAGGGCCAGCGGAGGGCGGTGGCTGGACGAGTGGCGGCGTCGGGACTGGCTGGAGTTGGCGACGGCGAGGCGAGGCGGCTCCGGCACGACGAGAAACGACCTCCGGTGACGGCAGGGTCTGACCTCCGGCGAGGGGCTGATTTCCGGCGGTCTTCAAACTTGAAATCCGGACCCGTTTATCATATCGGGTCGGGTTTTCCGAAGGTCCAATTTTTTCCTTCTCGTTACCGTATAAAATGTTGATACTTGGATTGCCGATGTTTGATTGCCGATGCTTGATTGGATGTGTGATTGCCGTAGTTAACCGCCGATTTGGGGAAAATTTTCTTGACCGGTTGTCCGGAGATAGTTTTTTATCCGATTGAACTATTCCCGTTTTAAATTTGATGTCAAGGCGCCATTTGTGTGTTGATTTCCGTTTGAGGGCGTAATTGTAATTTTACCCGGGAATTGATTTTCGGTTTGAGCCAAATCGTCCGATTTCATTGTTGGGGTGTCTTTGGCGCGTGTTTGTTACCTTTGTTGGATGCCGGGGTATGCTCGGTTTTTCCGGAAGTTTTCTTGTTCTGACGTCTGTCGTGGCAGGTACTGTATTCGTGGTGGTGTCCTCGTACGCAGACTCTGCAAAGGCGTTACATCCTTCGAAGGATGATTAAGTTTCTCTTTCTTTTTATTCGTCGCATCACTTCCTTTCCTGCCATTAGCTTAGTGTCGCAATCTGAGCCGGGGTGTTAGTCGAAACCTGATTCGAACTTTGGGATTTTCCGCTGCCTTTGACTTAGGTCTCGCTGCTTTGTCGGAGAACCACCTGACTAGGTCTGACTATAACGAGCACGTTACTTTAGGTGATATTTGCCCCTTAGATGAGCCTCTATATCCCTTCCTCCCTTCCTTGGGGAATACCCGCCAGACGGTGACAGAGCCCCCCAGGGGGAAGGTCGTTGTTTACCCTTCTCAGATTCGATTTGGATTGCGGCTGCCTTATTGCGATGATCTTGTAGAATTGAGTAGGTTCTTTAGGATTTCTCCTGTGAACCTCGCTCCTAGTGCTATCCGTGTCTGGGTGGGCTTCCGGGTGTTATGCCACTGGTACTCCTGGAAGTACTCACTGGTTTTGTTCCGATGCTTCTATCGATTCCAATATCAGAGGAAGGTAGGCTTTGCGAGTTTTGTAACTCGCCATCCATCCCTCAAAGATTCCCGATTTGCTGACTTCAGGTTGAGTGGGGTCGAGTGGAATACCTCTCTTCGCTTCGTGGCCCGGTGCGATAACTCGGCGAGCCACTGGGCCAAACATTATTTCTTCATTAACGATCGATATGTTACTTGGTCGGTCTTGAATGAGGATCGGTCAGACGGCTGGCCTGCCTTCGGGGAGTTCTCTTCTGCGGATTTAGAGACTATGAAGGCCATCTATGAGAGCAACAGGACCCAGTCATACTGCCCCGTGTCCTTAGTGACTGAGACGGATCTTTATGAGGCAGGGATCAGTTTGACTCCTGACTCCGGGGGTTCGGTATGTTACTTAGTCTTCTCATCTGCATTTACTTTCTGCTTTTCCCTTGTAGGTTGGTTTCACGGGAAAACATATAACGTGCAGGCGGCACCGGTCGATCTGAGCAAGAGGAGGGCTCCATCTGGCTCTACCCTGAAGAAGTCCCCTATGCTTGGGAAAGCTGCTGGGGCCTCTGGTATACTTCCTTCCCTTTGCCCCTTTATGGTATGATGGGTTCCGATGTAATCGTTAGCCCCGTTAACAGCCAATGGACGGCGAGTAGGTCCAGTGGGCCTCGTGAAAAGCCTAGAAGGCCCAGAGGCCCAGCACGAAGGGTCCCGACTTTAGCGGCCCCGATGTATGAGCTGAATGCTCCTGATGAGAAGCCTCTGAGTAGGCCCCGATATGTCTTAGTAAAGGCCCCGATAATAAAGCCCCGCAGAGGCTGGACCTGTCCCGTAGAGACTGAAGGTCCTGGGTGGTGATCTAGAATGAGACAACTCTGGAGTCTTCGACAGGAGTCGGGACTTGTGATCAGAGGATAAAGACCGAGAAACCTGCCTACTAGATAGAGTAGTGGGAGATGGTTAGAGATAAAGATAAATCCCCCGAGATACGCAGGGCGTGCCCGAGATACGCAGGGCGTGCCCGAGATACGCGGAGTACGGGTAAGATACGCGGAGCGTGGGGCAAAATCTACGGAATCCCTAACGAGATATACGAAATCGTGGCGAGATACACGGAATCATGGGCAAAACGGCCAATCACGGCCACAGGTAACTGAGTAACTTCCCCTCCTATATAAAGGAGGAAGTTACCTCAGAAAACCATCATCTAATACGAGCTTAGACTTTTTGCTTACCACCCATTGATCACATACTCATTTAAGCATCGGAGAGGGATTCTGGGTCACCACCCAGGTCATCCCCTTTTGCAGGATTACGCGGAGCCCAGGAGTCCAAAGCTTTCCGTCAAGGACGTAACGGAGCTTCGCCCGTGATCCAACATTGGCGCCGTCTGTGGGAAGCTTACGAAAAGTCAAGATAGCTTCTACCAGATCAATGGCCGGTGGTGGCAAGAAGAAGCAAGTTCAGGCTGACAGTTCCCTCCCGCAGGAACTCTGAATTCCCAATTACCAGAACGTGCTGCTGAACAAGGTGAGAACCCCGCTCTTTCCCAGACAGGGGGGCAGGGTGATGGATATGAGGTCTCAGTCCGAGACACAGAGAGGAACAGGCAGGATGTCCCGCGTAGGGAGGAAGATGAGGTTCCCCCGAACCCGATAGGCCATGGAGGAGAAGGGGTCCCGCGAAGGGAAGAAGGTCGTCTTCGAACTCGGAGTTGGCCAAGGCAGTAGCAGAGATGCTATGCCCATGTTCTTGGCCGCCATGGAGGCCTTGCTGGACAAAAGAGAGGCCGCCAGGAGGGCGGAGGAGTTGCCTCCGCGAGAAGAATTACCACCACCCCCGCCGAGGGTGGACCCAGAGCAACAGGAGGTTCCGCCCAGGAGCAAGGGTAAGGAGCCAGCACACCTGGAGAAGTTCGTGGTCGACGGCCCAGGACCAGTGCAGAATAGGACCATTCCCCTGAATGACCCCATCACCCCCGATCAGGTGGTGAAGATCGTTAGCATCTGCATGGGTGATCAGAAGCAGATGACATCAGAGCTAAGGGATCGGTCCAGCCATCCTTTCGTGCCGCGGCTGATAGATACCGTCGCCCCGCCCGGGCTAGGTATTCCGACCATCAAGGAGTACGATGGTGAGGGGGACCCAGTTCGCCATGTCAGAGGCATGTCCAGGCCTGCATGGGACGAATGTCGAATGATGACCTCATCTGTTCATTGTTCCCGATAACCCTGGGAGAAAGGGCCATGACTTGGTTCTTCAGCCTCCCGCCAGGATGCATCACGTGCTGGACTGATATGCACGATCGCTTCATCAAGCAGTACCAAGGTCAGAGGCGTCTTCTGAAGAGTGTGAGGTCCTTGACCCAGGTGGTGCAGAGACCCGATGAATCGTTGGCATACTACTACCAACGGTTCACCGCCAGTGCTGCGGAGATTGATGAAGAAATCTCGGAAGGAGAGACTATTCGTACTTTCCTGCGGAACTTGAGCGCTCCGTACGGTTCCGACCTGATGCACAGCGTAGCCGCGAAGGCTGTGTGGAGCATGGAGGCCCTGCAAGCGAGGGTGAAACAGCAAATCGACGTCCAGGAGTCGAAGATTGCTGCCGGAGAGCTCGATCCCCCGAAATCGGGGAGAGGAAAGCTATCGTCCAAGCTATCGGATGATCGCAAAGGGAGCGACAAGTCGGAAGGAAGTAGGAACCGTGGTCGTCCCGATAAAAGAGAAGACAAGCGTCCTCCGAGGAATGATAACCGAGAAGGTCGGGCTGTTCCCATCAATAGCTCGATGACCTCTGTGTTAGCTGTGATAGACAGACAGGGTCTCGCTCGATACCCCCCCCGAGGAAAGAAGGCGAATTCCTAGGAGGCCGTCCTGACCGTTACTGTCGCTACCATCGAGCCAATGGCCATGACACCGAAAACTGTCGGGAGTTGAAGAAGGAAATTGAGAAGCTGATCCAGAAGGGGAAGCTAAAAGAGTTCGTCGGAAGGGGGCGGTGCCGATCCCGCTCCAGAAGTCGGTCACGATCCCGTTCCAAATCCCGTGACCGATCCCCGAAGAAGAAGAAGGTTGAGCAAGAAGCCTCAGGATCAGGTGCCCGTAAGGAGAGACGGGGAACTATCAACGTCATCCACGGAGGAATGGCGGCGGGAGGTGATACCTCTGCTTCTCGGGAGAACTACGCTTCTCGCATATCTGCCGCGGTGGTGCTAGGCAAAAGGTCCCGGTCGTGGACCCTGAAGGAGGAAATGGTAATTTCTTTCTCGGCGGAGGATCTAGTAGGCGTGGAGAGCCCTCACGATGACACCCTGGTCGTGACCCTGGACGTAGATGGATTCGAGATGAAGCGGATCCTGATAGACGGAGGGAGTTCCTCCGATATTCTCTTCATGGACGCTCTGGAAGCCATGGGAAAGACGAAGAAGGACCTCACACAGGTGGACTTCCCGATGGTAGGATTCTCTGGTTCCACCTCTTACCCGCTGGGAATGATTACCTTACCGGTGGAGTTTGGTAGTGGCTGGAAGATGGAGAAACGAAACGTGGATTTCGTTGTCGTGGAGTCTGCGGGGGCATACAACGCTATTATCGGGAGGACCACCATCAACCCTCTTATGGCAGTAGCCTCGACGGTTCACCAGAAGATGAAGTTCCCGACTGACAATTGGGTCGGAGAAGTCAAGGGTGACCAAGTGGCATCGCGGAAATGCTACGTTAACGCCACCCGACGGAGAAGGAGGGAGGCCATGACTGTCCTTCAGACTGATGCTGATCCTCGAGAGGAGTATGGGCGTCCCGCCCCCATGGAGGATTTGAAGGAAGTTGAGATCGATGGGCCTCAGAGGAAGGTGAAGATCGGGTCTGCTCTGTCGGAGGAAAGAGCCAAAGAGTTGATCGAGCTCCTGAAGGAGTTTAAGGAGCTGTTTGCCTGGTCCCCGAGTGATATGCCAGGAATCAGCCCCGACGTGATAGTGCACGAGCTGAAGATAGACCCCGCGATCAAGCCTAACGCGCAGAGAAGACGTCTGATGGGCGCGGACAAGAGGATCGCGATTCAGCAAGAGGTGGGCAGACTGCTCGATGCTGGATTCATCAAGGAGCTCCGATTCCAGACTTGGGTGGCTAACCCAGTCCTGGTGCGAAAGAGTAACGGGAAGTGGCGGATGTGTGTCGATTTCCGCGACTTGAACAAGGCTTGCCCGAAGGATTGCTACCCGCTCCCGAGGATTGACCAGCTGGTGGATGCCACATCGGGACATGAGCTGCTGAGCTTCATGGATGCCTATTCCGGGTATAACCAGATCAAGATGGCGAAGGAGGATGCCCCCCATACGGCCTTCTATGCCGACAGTGACGTCTACCATTACGACGTGATGCCCTTCGGATTGATCAATGCCGGAGCGACTTACCAGCGAATGGTGAACAAGTTGTTCGGAGACATGTTGGGGAAAACCATGGAGGCGTATGTGGATGACATGCCGGTGAAGTCCCGACAGGCAGGAGACCATGTCCAGAACTTGGCGGCAGCATTCGAGCGGATGAAGTTCCATCAGGTGCGGCTGAACCCCGACAAATGTGCTTTTGGGGTGAACTCGGGGAAGTTCTGGTGAGCCAGAGAGGAATCGAGGTGAACCCAGAGAAGCTGCGAGCAATCGAGGGGATGCAGTCCCCGAAGACTCATCGGGAGGTCCAGGTACTGAATGGCCGGTTGGCCGCGATGAATCGCTTCCTATCCAAGGCGAGTGACCGAGCCATGCCATTTTTTGATGTGCTGAGGGCCCACAAGAAATTCGAGTGGACCGACAAGTGCGAGGAGGCGTTCCAGGCACTCAAGCAACACCTCCGTACCCTTCCGCCGCTGGCGAAACCAGTTCCAGGCGAGCCGCTTTATCTCTATTTGGCTATTTCTGATGTGGCTGTTAGTTCTGTTTTGATTAAAATTGTCAAGGGCAACCAAGTGCCTATCTATTATGTAAGCAAGGCGTTTGCCAAGTCTGAAATAAACTATCCCGCTATTGAGAAGTATCTCTTTGCGTTGATTATTGCCGCTAGAAAGCTACGACCTTACTTCCATGCCCATGAAGTCACGATATTGACTAATCATCCCCTGAAACACTTTTTGAACTGACCGGAGGCGTCGGGGAGATTGGTAAAATGGGCCATCGAGCTGACGGAGTTCCGTATTCATTTCGCTCCGAGAACCGCTATTAAGGGCCAGGCATTGGCAGATTTTATAGCTGAGTCTACGGCACCCGATCTGGAAGTAACGGGTCCCGCAGAGGGGGCAACCATGGAGGAAGTCCCGACAACAGAACAACAGCCAGAACAGCCAAATGAGGAGAATACCTGGGAGATGTACACTGATGGTTCATCGAGTGTAGAAGGCTCGGGGGCAGGATTCATATTGATACCGCCCGGTGGAGGCGAGCCCCTACGATATGCCTTGGCGTTGACGTTCAAAGTCACCAACAACGAAGCGGAATATGAGGCTCTCATCACAGGCCTTAAGATTGCCAAGGGTACGGGGGTCGATCATTTAAAAGTGAAGTGCGATGCCAGCTTGATCGTGAATCAAGTCCAGGGGAACTATGAAGCCAAGAGCCCAACAATGAAGAAGTATTTGCACGAGGTGCAGACGTTGAAGGGAAGCTTCAAAAGCTTCGATATCGAGGCAATCCCGAGGGAAGAGAACGCGGAAGCAGATGCCTTAAGCAAGTTCGCTCTGGGAGTGGCCCCTGAGGAGAATCGGAGGGTGCATTCCCTATAAAAGGTGATTATCTCAAACATTGATCCGGCGGAGATCTATGCTATTGAGACAGGATCGGAGGAAGAAGAGAAGCCCACTTGGATGACCCCGATGGTCACATACCTGACTACGGGGGTACTCCCCGATGATAAAGTGGCAGCTGTCAGGTTGCGTCGGATTGCGGACAATTACGAGATGGTGGACAACCAATTATACAAAAAAGGGTACGTAAAGCCTTTCTTAAAATGTGTAGCAGAACCTGACACGAATCGGATCCTGAGGGAGCTACACGAAGGAGTCGCGGCTTGTCATGAAGGGGCCCGATCTCTAGTGAGGAAGGCACTGAACTTAGGCTACTATTGGCCCTTGATGAACAAGGAAGCGACCGCGATGTTCCGATCCTGTGATACATGCCAGAAGTACGCTCCAAATATCGTGGCTCCCGCCGCGGATTTAACGCCCATCAGGAGTGCATGGCCCTTCGCGCAATGGGGGATTGATTTGGTGGGACCTCTTCCCCAAGCGAAAGGTCAGTGCAAGTATTTGCTCGTGGCCATCGACTACTTCTCAAAGTGGATAGAGGCTAAAGCGTTGGCTAGAACGACGGGGCAGCAGATCCTCAAGTTCCTTCAAACTCAGATCGTATCCCGGTACGGGGTTCCTCGAGTGTTGATCAGCGACAACGGCCCTCCATTCAATGGGGCTCAGTTGAAGGAGTACCTGGAAGAACTAAACATTGAGCATCGGACCGCTTCAGTCCGCCACGCTCAGACCAATGGCCAGGTAGAATCAGCCAACAAGATCGTGATGGATGGCTTGAAGAAGAGAGTCTATGCCTTACAGGGCCATTAGCTGGATGAGCTCGAGAACGTGCTGTGGGCTGTGAGAACAACACCCAAGCAATCAACAGGAGAAACTCCGTTTGGCCTGGTCTATGGCACGGAGGCAGTCGCTCCCGTGGAAATAGCGGTGGCGTCCCATCGCGCGAAATATTACGAGCCTCTGACAAACGAGGAAATGAGACGTCTAGACTTAGACTTGCTCGAGGAAAAAAGATGGAAGGCTGATGAAGTCCAGGCCCGAATGCGTCTGGCAACAGCCCGATATTACAATCGGCGTGTCAGATCTCGACAATTCTTCGTGGGAGAACTTGTCTGGCGGAGGAACGAGTTCGTTCACCAAGATCGGATCAACAAACTATCGCCAAAATGGGAGGGACCTTACAAGATCGTAGGGATGCCAGCCCCCAATTCATACAGGCTAGAGGACCTTGATGGCAAGACGTTGAAGCATTCCTTCAGTGGCGAACACTTGAAGAAGTATCATGTTTGATATTAAGCCGCCGTGAAGGGCGCAAATTGTCTATCAATAAGATCCGATGTAAGCCTATTTTGAGTTATTTATGAATAAAAGAAGTTGTTTCCGATCAAATTACTTTTAGATTTATTCTAAACTGTTAGTAAGACGTCCTGAAGGACGCGACAAAAGCCTTCTGAGGTACGATAAAAGCCTTCCGAGGTATGCGTAAGTCGTCTATATGATGCGGCCAAAAGCCTTAACGGGTATGGACAAAAGCCCTACGGGGTACACGTAAGTCGTCTATATGATGCAACCAAAAGCCTAGGTACGAAAAGGCCCTGATGGGCCCGCGTAAGTCGTCTATATGATGCGGCCAAAAGCCTTAACGGGTACGGAAAAGCCTTAACGGGTCCGCGTAAGTCGTCTATATGATGCGGCAAAAAGCCTTAAAAGGTACGATTAAGCCGTCTGGTAGAGACGCAGTAAAAGCCCTAAGGGGTGTGAAAATGGCCTTGAAAGGCAGGGACGAGAAGCCTTAAGTGGTGAAATCCCGATTTTGGACAAGAAGCCTTAAGTGGTGAAGTCCCGATTTTGGGCAAGAAGCCTTAAGTGGTCCCGATTTTGGACGAGAAACCTTAAGTGGTGAAGTCCCGATTGGACGAGAAGCCTTAAGTGGTGAAGTCCCGATTGGACGAGAAGCCTTAAGTGGTGAAATCCCGATTGGATGAGAAACATTAAGTGGTGAAGTCCCGAGTCAAACGTCGGAAGGACGTATGGAGTCACCTCAAATGGTGCATCGGAACGCTCTGAGCAGCGAGTCTAAAGCCGCTTTAGATAAGCGCAAACGATTATCGAGGCCAAAACAGATGAAAGAAATTCCTTATATAAAGGCTCGAAGGCCTAGGAGTTCGGATACAAAAAACGAAGGAGAAAGACTACAAGGACTAAAAATATAGAGCATTAAGCTTGGTCCTTATTGGCGGCATCAACAGGATGAAGAAGTAGCTCCTCTTCACTCTGAACTTGTGGTATGCATTTCCGGCCTTGAGCATCGGCCTCTTTGGTGGAAATGATACATCCTTCCCGGAGAGCTGCATCATAAGCAGTGCTGAAAATTTCGTTCAGAGCATAGTCGAAGTTGAAAGGCTTCCTTCCCTCGAAACCAGATCCACTATCTGAAATCAGCCATTGAAAGGAATGTTAGGTTTATTCGGAAAACTACAATCAAGTTAAGTAAAGATGAAGGCAAACAATAGAGAAGGAAACCTTACCAGACATGGTAAAGTCTTGAATCACTTGAAGAGCAAAAGACACGGGGAGAAGAAACTTCGAGTTCAAAAATGGATGCACTTCCAAAAATGGAGACGGTGAAGAAGAATAGTGCCAGGGTCTTAGCTTTTATAAGCAGAAGGACAAACTGGACGGACTTAATCTGGTCCGTTGAAGACGAAACGATTCAATCTTGACCGTCGAAGACTGAGGGACGGTACAGAAAAGACGTTGGTGACGTAATGAGTACTTTTTCAGAAAGCAACAGTCACGCTGATGTAAGCATCGTTTCATAATCCCAGCATTTAATGCTGCAGTAACCGAGGAGTCTCCTCGGATTTGGCAACTGCCCATGGGGTCTGGTGGGCCCGAAGTAATTATGAGTGAGAGACTCTGTCATACGACAACCACGCACAAGGCAAAAGCCTCCGACTGAGGTATCAAGAAATGTAAAAGATAAAAGCCCCCGACGGCGGTATCGGGAGGTACGAAGACAAAAATCCCTGATGGCGGTATCAGGAGTTATGAAGACAAAAGCCTCCGACAACGAGGTCAGAAGATCTGAACTGGAAGACACGACGAACTAAAAGTCCCCCATGTCTTGGGGGCAAATGATGGGTTCCGATGTAATCGTTAGCCCCGTTAACAGCCAATGGACGGCGAGTAGGTCCAGTGGGCCTCGTGAAAAGCCTAGAAGGCCCAGAGGCCCAGCACGAAGGGTCCCGACGCCCCGATGTATGAGCTGAATGCTCCCGATGAGAAGCCTCTGAGTAGGCCCCGATATGCCTTAGTAAAGGCCCCGATAATAAAGCCCCGCAGAGGCTGGACCTGTCCCGTAGAGACTGAAGGTCCTGGGTGGTGATCTAGAATGAGACAACTCTGGAGTCTTCGACAGGAGTCGGGACTTGTGATCAGAGGATAAAGACCGAGAAACCTGCCTACTAGATAGAGTAGTGGGAGACGGTTAGAGATAAAGATAAATCCCCCGAGATACGCAGGGCGTGCCCGAGATACGCGGAGTACGGGTAAGATACGCGGAGCGTGGGGCAAAATCTACGGAATCCCTAACGAGATATACGGAATCGTGGCGAGATACACGGAATCATGGGCAAAACGGCCAATCACGGCCACAGGTAACTGAGTAAATTCCCCTCCTATATAAAGGAGGAAGTTACCTCAGAAAACCATCATCTAATACGAGCTTAGACTTTTTGCTTACCACCCATTGATCACATACTCATTTAAGCATCGGAGAGGGATTCTGGGTCACCACCCAGGTCATCCCCTTTTGCAGGATTACGCGGAGCCCAGGAGTCCAAAGCTTTCCGTCAAGAACGTAACGGAGCTTCGCCCGTGATCCAACATGGTATACTTGTGTTTTTCTTACCTTGTTTTTCTTGTATTGCTAGGGCACTCTCCTCTGGTGACCGAGAGGGTTGTCTCCGTAGGCAAAGGCTCCGGACCTTCTAAGTCCAAGTCGCGGAGGTCCGACTCTGAGGCCGGGGCCTCGGCTGTCGAGAGGAAGAAAGCTGTGGATCCTCCTCCGTCTATCGTTCGTCCCCCGACCCTGTCTCGCGACAAAAAGATGGTGGTCGAAGAGGCGCCATCCCGAGCTGACAAAGGGAAGCGACCTATTGGTGATGGTGGAGTGGTCACTGGTTCTCCATCCCCTGCCCCCCAGCCGAGGTCATGGCCGTCAGGTTCGATCTCCTTCTTGTCACTGATGCTTCTATGTTTGTATGTTTCTTTATCTTGCTTTGTTTGTATAGGTGGGCCTCCGGCTTTGAGTCGGAAGGATTTCACGCGCCTTACCGACGAGGATATCATTGGGTCTGAGTGGACTCCTTTTGCTGGGTTGAAGGAGTTCCACCTTGATAGCGGGTCTTCCTTGCGCACTCCTGAGGTTGGTATCCGTGTGCTTCGCGGTGCCATCTCTCCTGGTGATCGTGCTGCTCAGTGGGGAGACCCGGCGTTTCGTTCAGGGTGTACTGTCCCGTTATGTGCCCGTGAGTGGTGTCTCGCTTTCCCCTTTTTACTTTCATGTTGTTGCTTTTCCAGTTACTCATCTGTTGTTAAATTGTCAGGGTATGTCTGACATGGTGAACATGTCATCCCTTGTGCTCGAGCTATCCGACGAGAAGAAGGCTCTTGAGGACAGCCAGGCATCCCTCAAGGCGGAGCTTGCCAGTGCCACTGAGAAGGCACGGCTGTCCGATCTGAAGATGGAGGAGCTCAGGGACCAAGTGTCCTTACTTGAGACTACCGTAGGTAGCTTACGCCGGGAGGCTGAGGTCGCATCTTCGCTCCACTCTGAGGAGTTGCGGAAACTTAAGGCAAGGTGCCGGGCAGAGGAGACGACTGTTACGGTTTCTGAGTACAAGGCTTCCTCTGCTTTTACTGCTGACTACAGTGTGCGGCTTACTCAGGAGATGAACCAGTTTGGTGAGTATCTCGTTGACCATATTTTTCGCATTGATCCTCAGTTTCCGGTTGGCGATCTTGGTGATTTTGGACCGTACGCTACTGGTTACATGGCTGTCCTTAGGGGTCAGGCTGCTGTTGCAGACGAGCCTGCCCCTACACAGGTGGATGCTACGCCTGTGGATATTGACACCTCGGACTCTTCCTCCTCTTCCTCTATCTCTGCTGGTGGTTCGGCCTCGGGGGGTCAGGGGGACTCCCCAGAGGGCTCTGGTTGACGTATTGACATCTTTCTATCTTTGTATATACGACCATACTCTTTCTCCTCTATGATGGGTTGAGTATCTTTTGGGATTTCTGTAGGATTTTGTGTTGCTTTCATTTTTCGTATTGTGTTGTTGGCAGTGTGGTTCACTTGCCTTTTGATGGGTACTTCGTATGCTTTTGTATGTATTTCTTTGATTGTGGACTCTTCCTTTGGTGTGTTTCCTTTACTTATCCTTCCTTTGTGTTTTCCTTCATGCCATACCTGCTATCTCATCAAGAAAAAACATTATGTGTTCTTTACACAACCTTTCTTTGAAATTACTTTCTCATAGGATCCTTCTTAGTGTGGTGCAATGATCTCTTATGATACCTTTTGAATGGTATGTATTGGTACTCTTACACCCAAGATACGCTCTTGGTGTGTCGAATCTGTTCACGAGACAGGCTCTCGGAGGGCACTTAACGTTTCACAGGATAGGCTCCCGGAGGGCACAAGTTAGACCAAAGATACGCTCCTGGTGGGCGTCGAAAACTGTTCACGAGACTGGTTCTCGGAGGGAACTTAACGTTTCACAGGATAGGCTCCCGGAGGGCACGCTCCTGGTGGGCGTCGAAAACTATTCACGAGACTGGCTCTCGAAGGGCACTTAACGTTTCACAGGATAGGCTCCCGGAGGGCACAGGTTAGACCAAAGATACGCTCCTGGTGGGCGTCGAAAACTGTTCACGAGACTGGCTCTCGGAGGGCACTTAACATTTCACAGGATAGGCCCCCGGAGGGCACAGGTTAGACCAAAGATACGCTCCTGGTGGTCGTCGAAGCTGGTAGTTTGAAATCTACCTCAAGATACGCTCTTGGGGGCGTCGAATCTGGTAGTTTGAAATCTACCTCAAGATACGCTCTTGGGGGCGTCGAATCTGGTAGTTTGAAATCTACCTCAAGATACGCTCCTGGGGGCGTCGAAGGTCGTAGTTTTAGAAACTACTCTCAAGATACGCTCTTGGGGGCGTCGAAATTCGTAGTTTTTGGAAACCACTCTCAAGATACGCTCTTGGTGCGTCGAAGGTCGTAGTATATAAACTACTCTCAAGATACGCTCTTGGGGGCGTCGAAGGTCGTAGTATGAACACTACTCTCAAGATACGCTCTTGGGGGCGTCGAAGGTCGTAGTATAAAACTACTCTAAAGATACGCTCTTGGGGGCGTCGAAGGTCGTAGTATAAAACTACTCTCAAGATACGCTCTTGGGGGCGTCGAATCTGTTCGCGGGATAGGCTCCCAGAGGGCACAGGGTTCGTAGTTTTAGAACTACTCTCAAGATACGCTCTTGGTGGTGTTGAAGGTTTTGTTGACTTGATGTCATATCTGTGTAAGGATAACTCAACGATTATATCGCCACATTCATTGGAAAATACTTTTTGAGGAAATCCTACTCCCTTAAGAGCATTCATGTTTTTTGTACACATGGGATGCTTTGGGGAGATCAAGACACCCTTTGGAGGAAATCAAAGATAGTTGTAGAGTTGGAGTAACTTCTTGAGTTCTCCTTCTCAAAAGTTGTTTTTGGAAAACTTAGAATGCTTAAATATGGAAAGTGCTAAATACGAAACTAAGGATATGGGGTGGTGAGTTTTTCTGTTGCCACGTACTCCCTTAGGCCTCCATTGTAAACCATCTCCTCCACTTCTATCTTTAGCACCATGCAGTTGTTAGTTTGATGCCCCCAGGTCCCATGGTACTCACACCATCCCTGTGCATCTCTTCCTAGGAAGGCCTTGCCCTCTTCTCTGCATGTGGGTAGCTCTTCCCTGAGGTACTTCTGAAAAATTTCTTCTATGCTTGCTGTAAGGGGTGTGAATTTGAAATTAACACCTCCTTCCAGTGTATCAGTCTCTCTTTCTTTCTTTGGGACCTCCTCCGGTTGCTCCATCTCCTTTGCAAACGCCTTGTCTAGCTTTTCCTTGAGCTCTCTCATCGTGCTTGTCATGACCATCTCATAAAGCCCTCCATATGCTTCGAATGAGTTTGGATGCATGTTTCTAGTGAAGGCTCTGACGGCTTCCCTTCTTGTGATGTCCATGTTGGCACCATAACTGGAGAACCTTTCGAAGTAGCTTGGCATTGGCTCCTTCGGCATTTGCTTGATGTCATCGATGTGTCGGAAGCCTCTTATGATGGAGTCCCTTGTTCTTTTTCCTTGTACGTTTTTTGGTTGCCAAGGTATGCTTGTTACCTTTACAGCCTTGCTCATGTGTCTCTTCTTAGCCATTCTTTGAAAAAACTGCCTGCTCAGGCGGAGTGCAACTCCGTTCTTCATCTTTGTTTGCCTTTGTCTTCTCCTCATCTTCTTGTTGGCTTGGTTGGTCCCTATCATGACCATTGCCACTGCGTCTGTCCTGTGTGATCCACGTCTCATGGAGTTGACGTAGCACTGCCTTGCAGTGCGTTGATCACCCAGGACTTCTCCAACTCCATTTTCAGTGATGTACTTCATTTTCTGGTGTACGGTAGATGGCACGATTTCGTATGGGTTTATGGTTGTTCTTCCTAGGATCCCGTTGTAGGCTCACAGGCTTTCAACCACCAAGAAGTTAACGTTCACCTTCAGCTGTGTCCATCCTTGGCCCATGGTCACTGGCAGGGTTATCATTCCCAGGGGGTAACTTGTTGCCCCTGAGAAGCCAACTAGGGGGAAGTTGACTGGTTTGATGTCTGCCTTCGTTTTCCCTATTTCTTCTAGGACTCTTAGGCTTAGGAGGTCTGCTGAGCTGCCCCCATCTACCAATATTCGCTTTACATCAAAATTATCAATGTCTATTGTGATGACTAAAGCATCGTCATGTGGGAAGACGATGTGGCTCTTGTCCTTCTCTGAGAATTCAATCTTCAGCTCCTCCCCTTCTCGTGGTCTTTTCCTCCACCGTGGCACTGAACTCAGTTTGGATGCGTAAACCTCCCTTGCATTAGCAGTTGGGCCACCCGACGCTACTCCTCCGTGTATCATGTTTATGGTCCCCTTCTTGTTGGGTGGAGGATTGTGGTCTACTTTGCTTTTGCCTTTGTCCCTGTATGATGGTCCTAACTATATGCTGTTGCCCCCATGATCCACGAACTGCTTTAGCTCCCCCCTTTGGATGATGTTGTTGATGCTTAGCTTTAGGCTGAAGCATTCGTTCGTGTTATGCCCGTATGTTTCATGGTTATCACACCATCTGTCCTTGTGATTCCCCACCATTGGGGCTCTCCATCTTGCAGGGGGTGACCAGAGTTTCTGATTCCGCATCTCTCTTAGGACAGCTGCTGGGGTGGCGTTCAATGGAACGAACTTGATGACATTTATTTCCCTAACCTTTAGTGGTTCGCCCATCTGATTTCTTTGGTGGGGCGGACGCCATTCATGCTGCCTTGTGTGTTGAGGTGCCTGAGGTGGCTTTCCTTTGTTCGGCTTTGCATTGTCTTCCTTAGCTGCTTGAATCTTGGCTTTCTTACTTGCCCTGTGCCTCTCCAGGTCTATATGAGTTTTTACTCTCCCTGCTAGCTCCTCTAAGGTGCTTGCTGGTTTCTTGGCCATCTTTTCTGCCAGTGTGGACCCGAAGCGGCCTAGGTTTCTGATGAAGGCTCGTATTATCTCACCCTCAGTGATGTCGCCCTGGATGTCTGCTATGTTTTGGTTAAACCTAGTGTAGTAATTGGTCAGAGATTCATCATTTTCTTGCTTCACGTCATCGATGGAGCCTGTTCCTTTAAGGAGCTTCCTTTCTCCTAGATATCTCTGAAGAAATTTCGCCTTTAGCTGCTCCCATGAGTGGATGCTCTCAGAAGGTAGGCTAAAGAACCAGTGTGAGGCCACCCCTGATAGGGTGTTTGGAAATAGGAGTGCCTTGTATCTTTCATCAGTAGTCCTCCCGAATAGGGAGGCTTCATGCTGTTGAATATGCTCCAAAGGGTCTCCCTTGCCATTGTACTTTGCAATCTGTATTGTATGCAGGGAGTCCGGCGCCTTGTTCATCTCCAATTCCCTCGTGAAGGGGTGGTTCGTTTTATCACTCAGACAATGTAAGTTGTGTTTCTTTGACTCGTTCATTTTCCTTGCTATTATGGCCTCTATCTCCTCCGGGGTGATCATCACCGGCGTCGGAGTATAGTCTCTCTGGTAGCCTCCATAGTTGTAAATTAGGCTTGGTGGGATCCCTTGTCCGTATTGGTACGGACTGTAGGCGTATCCCTGATATCCATGCTGGGGTACTTGGTGGAATTCTTGCCTCCTTGGAGGTCTTGCCTGTCTGTCTGCCCCCAGCGGGGTGTAAGCCCTAGCGTCCTGTTGTGTCTGTTGCTGCCTAGGAGGCACAAATTGCTGCCTTCCCTCTGGGGGTGGCTCTTGGTAATTCTTTCTTTGTTCTTCTTGCTGCCCTGCTCGAGGGTGCGAGTGGTGTTCTTCTTCTGGGACTTGTTCTTGTTCATGGACTTCTTCTTCTTCATGCTGGTGTTGCCTTTCCTGCCTGTTCCTCAGAGTCTCTCTATAGGCTAGTAGCTCATCCAATGCGCTCATCAGCCCTGGAGTCACTGTATGTGTTCCCTGTGTGTATGCTGGCCTTGTGTTGGTTGTGTGGGCGCGATTGTCATTCCTTTGAGCCGGCATCCCATATGGATATCCTTGAGGTTGCGCCTCATAGTAGTATCCCTCAGGAGGTGCCGTGTATTGGGATGGCACTCCATGTTGCTCCCTCTCTCTCTGTGGCCTCCTTGCCAATGGGGTTGAGGCTGTGGAAGACTCAGCCCCAGCTGGGCGTGAGGGTCCTCCTTCCTGGTTGTTGGGCTGGGGTGCCTGTGGGGTTACTTGAGGCTCTGGGTGTACAGGCTGTTTCCCTGGGTTAGGCTGCCTTGCTGGAGGTATAGGCTGTCTCCCTCGCCTATTGCCCCCAGGTGGGCGGTGATGCCTAGATACCAAGCTGTTCGTCATCGCTCTTGTTATTGCCAGGCTTTCTGTTCGAAGCCCACGGACGGCGCCAAGTGTTAGGTTCCAAGTCTCGGGTCAACGGGCGGTCGACCTAAGTCTCGTTCCTCACTGGAGATATTGCGGATTCGGTGCTCTCGGGACCTTAGGGTACGGAGAAGGTTGGCGGAAATGAACCGAGCATGGGAGTCGAAAGGTGGTGTCGGGGCCCTTGGGGGGAAGGAAAATCCGACCCCCAAGGGTAGGGGTTGGGTGTGGCCACCCAACCCCTCCTAGGGGAGATAAGGTTGGCCACCCGTCCTCACCTAGGTGAGTCTAACTTGGTCCGGACGAGTATTTCGGCCTCGTCCGGACTGTTGGTGTTCCCGCGGGGTGTTCGGGTTGAAGTTTCGATTTGCAATCATTAACGGGGTGATCAAAATAAAACGATTCGGGAATCAACGGGTTCAAATTGGGCGTATATCCATTAGAACCTAGTTAGGATCTCGATCCTAACAACCTTGATCTCAAATATCATGCCCTCTCTGTTTCTACTCTTCTCTGTCTCTTGGAAGTCTATATATCATCTTCTCTAAAAATGACAGATTGTTCAGGTTTTCCCTTTGAAGATAGCACACTATTGTTTTCTCAAATCTTTCATGGATTAGTTTTTATTCTAACACCTAAGAAATCCTCTTGACTGCTCTTTACAGCACAATTTCTACAATACAATTTCTTCAACATGTCTGTAAAATTAGTTCTCTGGGAAGTATGTGGTGTCATCATGATCCAGACTTTTGAGGGTTCTATTTTCTGTTTCTTTTCTTTAAAAATTGGATATGGCAGTTCTTATGTTGTGCTCTTATATTTATCTGTTCTTTCACTGTCTTGGCCTAAGCTGTTGTGGGTTTTTCCTATTCCTTCTTGGTGTTTGAGCTTCCTTCAGTATTGATCTTTTGATATTTCAAAGATTGTTTCTCTTTTCTCTTGAATTTCACTTTTCTTGGTTATGGATACCTCAGTTTTCTCTTGAATATTATTTCCAGCTGGTTCTCTTTATATTGCTTGTGATGATGTTACTCCTTTGATTTCAAAAAGAAAATACATAGGGAATGATAGAGATATAATAGTAGTGAATAGTATGATAACCAAAGTCTAGGATATGTCTGCAATTAGCTTTATCTCTAGGACTCTTGTGTAATTACATCAACTTGAGGCACTATATATACCTATACTCAAGTTCTCTGTAACTATTTTAACAATCAATGAAATGTTTCCTGCTGATTCACTTTCTACTCTTCCTCTCTAAATCTAGCATCTACTGCTTTACTCACAATAAGCACATACTACTATCACCTAGGGCCGGCAATGGTGCGGTGAAAATCAAATAACCATGGTTATTCGCACCATTTACCGCAATGGTTAACCGCACCATTATGGTGATGGGCGGTTATGGTGATGAATCTTGTAACCGCAATGGTTATGGTTATGGTATTCAGTCCATAACCGCGGTTATAACCATCACCTATATATATATATATATATATATATTACTAATACTTATATTGTTATATATATACATTACAACTATACTTTAATTATTAGTCAAATATTGTAATTCTTATACCGTTCCCTTTCCCATGCACCAATTTTTTCTATATTTCTTATTATTAGGTAACCACGATTGAAAGTGATTGCGAATGAGGATCGAGGATCGCAAGTAATAGGCGATTGAAGATGTGTTTTTTTAATTAAGTGAAACAATGAAGTTATGTTTAATTAAGATTTCGTGTATGAAACAGTGAATGTATGTTTACTTTTCTTGTATGGAACAATGATGTTGTATTAGTTTGAATAATTGAGGTTAAATGGTTTAATCGTGGTTAAAAACCATGGTTATGGTTATGGTATGAAGAATCATAACCGCAGTGGTTATGGTTATAGTTAGGGTTAAGAACACAATAGGGACCTGAATGTTTGCCCATGTTGCCAAAAGGGGTCTGAATTGAAAAAACGTATTATTAGGGGCCTGAATTTTGAGTTTTGTGTATAATTGAGGTCTCCGTCTATTTTTTCTGTTAAAAGTGACGGAAAGTGGTCACATGTTTGGCATGTGACCAAAAATAATTTGAAAACCCGAAAATGCCCTTTGACCAAAGTGTGTCTCTCATATGTTTGACCTAAAATGACGAAAATACCCTTTAAGCCACCACAGCTCCGGCGACCACCACCACCCGACTCCGGCGACCACCACCGGCCTCCGGCGACGACCGAAAAGCTCCGATCGGAGCTAAAAAAGCTCCGGTCGGAGCCACAAAGCTCCGATCGGAGCTCTGTGGCTCCCGATCTGGAGCTCTGTGGCTCCCGATCTGGAGCCCTGTGGCTCCGATCTGGAGCCCTGTGGCTCCGATCGGGAGCCACAGAGCTCCGATCGGAGCTTCGGAGCTCCAATCGGAGCTTTTTTGGCTCCGATCGGAGGCCGGTGGCGGTCGCCGGAGGCCGGTGGTGGTCGCCAGAGCCGGGTGGTGGCCGGAGCGTGGTGGCCTTAAGGGCATAATTAGTGTGTAGGGGTATTTTAGACATTTCGCATTTTATTAATTAAATTGTATAATAATTACAAAATGGTATTTTTGTCTTTTCACGTGATTCTGTTAGATTTAACAGAAAATTTGGACGGAGACTTGAAAAAACACAAAACTCAAAATTCAGGCCCTTAATAATACGTTTTTTCAATTCAGACCCCTTTTGGCAACATGGGCAAACATTCAGACCCCTATTGTGTTCTTAACCCTTATAGTTATGGTATGAGTGAAAAAAATATGGTATGGCTATGGTATTAGTGTTATTCGCACCATACCCTCACCATCGCCGGCCCTACTATCACCTTACCCAAGATCCTATATATACAGAGTTGTGATGAAAGTTCTACTTCTTGGGTTGGGATGGGACCATGTCCAATTTATTTATGGGAAAAAAAACCAAGCTTTTATGCATTCGCAGAGTAAGGTCTCAACCCATTCATTGACTATACAAACAACTATATTATTGCTGTCTTGTTCAAGATAATGCACCGGACAAGAAAACATTGTGTACTTTCTCATCATTAGAACCACATTCCATTCACTAATCTCATCCCAATCCAAAAATGATTCACAATTGCAATATAACTAATCTAACCAAAACATTATCAAATTGATTAATACAGTGTGCTTAGTTAGTACCTGTCAGTTCAAGAATCAAGATGTGCTTCTCAGCTAAGTTCCCAGGCTCGCAAATCTTGACACCTTGATTCCTCGGTTCTGAATCGATGTGCTTGCCTGACCAGTTCCAGCAGCAGAATAACCAAAACCTTATTTGATTTTATAAAAACAAAAGAAACATTATAGGTTAGAGAAAATGTAAACTAAATCTGCTTTAGAGTTTTATACCTTTCTATTCATTGCACCATGGCTATAAAAACTGATCCTTTATAGTCAGAATAAGAAAATTAGTTTATAACAATTAATAACACTAAGTGAGAATTCTTCCACATGAAAGATGGTCTACTCTTGTCGTCTCAGTTTTCCTTCGTTTGAATTTGAGACTAAGTATAATAAATCATGATAGAAGTACATATCTAAATGGAAATTCTTCTAAGAAGCACATTTGTGCATTCAAATGAAGTCAAATAAATACCGTTTATGTTCAGAGCATGGAAAAAGAATTCATGATCCGCACAACTTACCAACGATCTCACATCAAAGATGAGGAATTTACTATTTACTTCATGTGCTCTCAGATGCAACTTCATCTACACCAAGCTCTACTAATGTTTCTTTGCCGAACAGAGAAAACCCAACAGTTACCTGCAAATACAGAAGATAATTTTATCTAATTTGCAGAGAATAAAATCGAATAACTTATTACCCTCTACAAATTTGAAAACTAACTATTGCAAGAACTCAAAAAGTTATATTTGATTAACCACAACATTCCTAACTACAAAAAAAAATTACCCTTTTTGACCTGCGGTTAAACTTTTTGATATCACCGTCAAATCTTGCAAAAGTCCCAGATAGAACTTCGACTGTTGAACCTAGAACAAGGCCACTATTATCCTTCTTTGATGAACCACTAGCTTTGGTCGGTGTTCTTCTGGATTTCTTCACTGGCTCGGTAGCAGATTCTGAAGAATCATCAGTTTTAAGTGCTGCGAGGGCTTTCTGCTCTTCCTCAAATGCCTGATCGGTTGTTTCTTGTTCTTCGTTCGCTTTTCGGAAGATTGCTTCCATATCAACTTCAGACACTGGTCTTGGTTTGTTGATTTGCTTCTTGCTGGGTAAAACACAAGTACTCTTTAATTCAAGGAAAAAGAACCCAAGAACGAAGAACAGTAATGGATTTTACTAGAGTGTACACTGTACGTCCTATTCCGATAAAGAAGTCAAAGAAGAAAAATGAGAGAAAAAACATCCTCAAGAAGAATATTAACTGTCTGGACAAAATTTGAGTTCCCAAAGCAATAAAAGGAACAAAAGAGAAACTTACTCATTTCCAACTTTTGATCCAATAAACCCTCCAACTCCATCACATTCTCTTATGAAATCATGTAATTCCTTGTCGAGAAGACAATGTAAGAAAAAACAACCCGGAAATAGGGGCTTCGCTTTAATGGATATAGAACCATTATTTAGAGGCCAGATAACAGTAAGTTAGCTTCAACAACCTAACATGGTCGGGGTCCAAGGCCCCCTATAATTGTGTAAGTTAGCTTCAAAAACTAAATGATGTTCGGGTGTAATAGTTTCGTATACTCGACATTAGAGAGAAAAAAAATGTTGTGCTAGAGTGAGTAGAGTTTCTCCTACACACTTGAAGTTCCTCCTTTGTTGGAGTTCTGCTCTCCTTATGTATAAGAGACAAGTTGGTATAATCACACTGTTATATATACTTATGTTGTAAAATTAAGGTGACCTAAGGAAAATTCCAAACAATTGTGTCAGAACACGACAACCAGGCTGAACGAACAGTATCCGCACCACATTGTCACCAGTTTATTGTTTTCCAACATTATCATATTTCAACAGATTTCAAAAATCAGCTTGCTTAGGTACCAAACACTGAAATAACCATCCACCAATCTGACCTAATTCCTTACATATATTACTTGTGCATAGCTTATAGCAAATGGTATTCATCAAAATGTTGCTACTACTTGTGCCACATGCTCCCAATCCTAAAAAGACACCGGCCAAAATCGCATACTTGCAACATCCACAGACACTGACTGTAATTGATAGAATCGTAAAATTCCACAAGAAATGACTTCATAATCCATCTGATAAAACCTTAAATCCGGAAAACTTGGCAAAAGAATTACCTTGAAATCGATGTGCGGATAGGTCTTAACCAGGAAGCGAGCAACTAGGTCAGCGGTCTCCTGTCCCCTAAGACGACCGACGCGAACAATCCACCATTGGGGCCCCTCAATCGCGAGGGTATCGAGGTTAAGCTCCTCGGTCCAGGAAGCGAAGCGCTTCGTTGGCTTCTTAATAAGCTTCGTCTCCACATCCTCCTTCCAGTTATAGGCGGCTCTGGTCTCTCTCCGCTGGTTGCGGAGCTGCCTTCTCCCTCTGGCGCTGAGCTGCTGCTGCTCCTCCTGCTCTGTATGAGTGGATTCGAGAGCCGCGGAGATGGAAAGTGGTGGACGTTTGAATCCGCGTATAGGGAGTGAGATGGAAGTGTAGAAGGGTAGAGAGGTAGCGCGAAGAAGATAGTAGAGATGCATGCTGCTTCATCTTCGTCTGTCAGCGTAGGTAGGTAGGGCTCTGTCTGTTTCTTCATTTTTGGTTTCCAATTTCGGTTTCTTATTTATTGAACCGTCGTTAAGTAAGTGTTGGCGCAAACTTCTTAGATAAGGTTTAGTGGGCAATTTAGGTTTTAACCCTTTAAGTTTTTAACCCTTAATTAATCGTTCTTCAACAGATGTATCTTATTGCATTTACCCAACAAAACTAAGTTGTGCAACCAAAAGCTCTAATAATTTTCGATAAAAGGACGGATCTTAACCAGATATATATATATGTCATATTAATCAATCGTTAATGATATCAATTGGTTACGACAATCTGGTTGGTGCTCCATCAAACATCTTCTGCTCGGTGCTCTCGATAAGGTTATATCCTAATACACATCTTCCATAGAGAAACATCTGTTTGTATGTGTACTAAATTGTATTCAATTAATTGGAATAGATATATACCCAATTATCACTAACAACGACGGGACTACATACTAAAAGTAAGTTTACTTTTTGAAAGCACGCACTTGGGCAACACCGTGCAAGTCAGCCCAGCTCGCGCTCCAGCCAGACTACGCGAGCTGGACATCTCGCGCGGTTCAGCTGGACCGCGCGAGCCAGCCCAACTCGTGCGGTCCGGATTCGTCGGGCAAACCACCCTGGTCCGCCCGACATCAAATCGTCCTAGTAAGATGTTCCCATGCAACCTACAAATTATATGCATATTTATATAGTGATCTCACACATCACTAGAGCCACTCCCAGGTGCGTATATCTCATTAGTGTCCTAACACCTCGCTTAGCCTCATTTCGGAGCACAACTTGACAACGTATGCGCCTCAGTGTCAACGTCTCCAAATAGATCGATGAGCGCACGCAAGGACGGATCTGTGTATATCTGTATGGGGTCACAAGATACCTCTTAACTCGATCGAGCTAGAGCAAAAAATTAGTCATTACCGATAAGGACCCTATATAAAAATTGGAAATGACCCCATATAAAAATTAGAAAAGAAAATATCAACATATAATGCTTAGTAGCTTACTTGATTTTGCACGCACCTATTAATTAATTACATCATCCACGCTTCAAATCTCATCTCCACACTTTTACCAATATTATTAACTAGTTGCTTTTCCCGCGCAATGCGCGGGGTACTGTTATTTTTTATCCAATATTATTAGAAATTAAAAATAGTGTACTATTACTTAGTTACTCCATGTGAGATTGTAATAAAGTTATCCTAAGGGACTAAACATAAAAGTATTTTTTTATTAAAAATTAAATAATCGTTACTTTTGATATATAGTGATATATTTCAAAGGAAGTAGACTTTTAATATAAAAAACTGGGAAGGTTTTCACCTTTGCCCTAATTCTCTCTCTACATCTCATATCTCCCCCCCATCTGATACTTGCCTCTTCGTTTCTCGTGATCTGCTACGGCTTTACGCCTCGTTTCCTGTTATCTGCTCATCTCTGTCACTCCTGGCAGCCGTCTTCTCTATTTTCCTCCACGCCAAGCCTCTCAATCGTCCTCTCTCTTCGGTGATTGGCTCTCTCAACGGTGCTCATCATTACTCCTTTCTGCCGCTTCATTTTCCGGGGAGGATGGGTACATATATGGCGCCTAACTCTGACTCTGAAGATCTTCCTACGAAAACCTCTTCACTTCTCCACCACACTCAAACTAGAATTTTCTCTCCTGTGCGGTTGTTCGTCTCCTTCCCAAACCCTAAACCAAATCCAAGATCCAACATCATGGATGCTTGGCGTTTTGTACTGCTTGGTCGAGTTCTCTGCCTTCGCCGTGACAGGGAGGACGTGGTCCGCCGTTTCGTTTCGGCCAACTGGAGACTGCCTCAGGAGCCTGAGATGACCCGAAGGGAGGATGGAGTCTGGATATTTATCTTTCCTACGCGAGCCCAGATGCTGGAAGTGCTTCAAAACGGCCCTTTTAACATAGAAGGTATGATCTTGGTGCTCACAGAAGGCTCACCCGAAAACCCTAATGCCATCATCGACTTTACACGAGTGCCCACTTGGATTGAACTACGAGGAATCCCTGTCTACCTCATGTCGAGGGAAGTGGTCACCACCTATGCAGTCAAATACGAGTTTCTACGTAGAGACGGAAAGTGGTAAGTAGAGTCGAGTCGTAGAGTCGGATCGTAGAAACGTAAGTTTCTATCAATGTGCTCAAATAACATTTTAAATGAAAAATATAAATGTACATATATGTAATTATTTAAAAGAAATTCATAAACCTAGTAATATACTCAATAACAACCGATAACATATTTTCAATAAAAGATCGTAATCCAAAGTCTAAAATTGTTATATTATAGGTTGAACATAGTAATCTAACAACTTGGAAATCCTCAGAATATAATATTCTTTCACATTTTCAATAAAGATCCGGAGCAAAGCACCATATACCACCAGAATGATATGAACGATGTATATACGTTAAATAAAAATCCTGTCCTAATATGAACAAAATATGAACGATCTATAATGTCCCTTAATTCTTCAAACAGAGTTAAAGCAAACTTAAATTTTGACTAGCAAGCAATGCTTATGTCACCTATAAGTCTGAAACAGAGACGAGTTAGCAACAAACCCAAAAACACACCAAAAGAGATAACTCTTTCATAAGAGAGAGTCATGTAAGTGCTCTATTTTTTGTTTTAATTAAAGGAAGCTAGTTGTGAGAGTTTACTAAATTAACCATCACATATCATATATTCTAATAAAACACTTATAAATCGTGTTAACCCATGATAATTCTGTCTGATTCATGATGATAACGCCATGATAAACTTTAGCAATAATTATTTACTTTCTAACGTATACAAGTGACAATACTTACATATTGTGTGTTGTCTTGCTATTATAGACAACCGAATGAACAAAACATATATATAGACCTGGGTGTAGTTTTAAGGATTTTAGGGTTTGAAATTAAAACTAGAAAGAGTAGAATTAGAAACATGGTATAGAACAAGAAGATGTCGTCTGTAGTTGAATGGTTGAAGAGGACATGTAGAAGATCAATAGTTACTAATAGTTACTAATTTGAGGGGTTTGGGCCTAGTTGAGTTCTTTAAGTTGGGCCACAGGCAATTAGAATTAGGCCCCAGCCTAAATAATTAATTATTGGGCCAGATTTTAGAAAACATGAAAGTCAATGCTTGGAAACGTGAGAAACGTATAAAATCGGAGTCTTTATACGTTTCTACGATTCTAAGTCGCGTTTTTATCAGTTTTTACTACAATAGCGACTTAATCACGTTTTAACTCGTTTTTTGAGGTAAATACGTAGAAACGTGCGTTTTTAAGACTTAAAGACGCGTTTTTGACTACATAGGTCACCACCCTAGCTTCCGCGGTTGGAGAGATTATCTCTTTGGAATTCGACGACGAACGCCCCTGGGCTGTTGCTTACCCTCGTGTTAGGGTCTTTCTGAATCTGGAGGCTCCGGTTCTACCTTCGGTTGGGCTCACTTTTGGATCCGCGGTCCACAAAATTCTTATCAGCTATCGACTGGGACTACCATGTCGACGATGCGGCTGCTTTGGCCACAACTTCGAACAATGTTGGGCAGTCGAGGCTGTCATCGGAGTCCGTATTGAAGCAATGCTCGAACGTGTCTCTCAGATGGCAGGCGTTCGACCAATTCGGGAGGTAAATCGACCTTTATACACGCATGGTAACAGAGGCACTGGGTTTTTGACGAATTGGATACCTTGGAACCCTAATCCGGCACTCAACACGCCGGGAAGAGGTATAGCAAGGAGAAATCGACCAGGAGAAAGAGTAGTGGATCTTACAGCAACTCCAGACCCAAGCAACCATGCAGGCCCTTCTAATCCTAGACTGGGGAGCCGACCTCCAGGCTTCTCCCATCACAACGATGGTGCTTCATCATCGAGGATGCCGCACCAGGCCCTGTCCGCGACCCTGTCTGGCCTCTCCAGCCTGGGAGGTTCATCCCACCTACTCCGGTTAACTCCCCTAGGAGGATCCCATTCAACTTCGACGCACTCCCACAGGCAACAGTTCCTGATACCCCTCACGTGGACGAATTTATAGCCATGTTCGAAGCTGAGTTCATGCAGAACATACCTCCTCGACCACCGACCACCCTACCACCAAACCTACCACAGCCCTATCATCGTACTCCTCCACATCAGCTGCCCCCTCTCATCTACCCACCACTCTTCACCCCACTACCCCCTAACCAGTCACCAAACCTCTACCCTTATTTACCAATCATGCACCCGCTGACTCCAACTGCATGGGGACTCCATCCTTTTTTGGGAGCTGTGCCAAACATCAGCATGCAAATGTGGGAACCGACCCCCTACAACCCACCGTACCAAATGCCCATAACACAGTTTTTACCCCCACCTCCACCTCCACCAGCACCGTTCATCCAGTCGCCGCCGTCTTCCCCTCCCCCTCAGGTGGTGCCCTCACTATCACCGCCTTTGGAGTCTGATTTACCCTTCCCCGAACAACCACCTTTCCCCTTCACTTCCATGATAGCCACCATGACTGCGGTCCTCCCATCACCATCACACGCTGAATCCTCCTCCACACCTAGGCAACCTCAAAATGATGATATCACTGTTATTATTGATGAGGATGACACCTCCATTTCGGCCTCGCTGGAGGTTTTTATGACCCATCTTCACCTTACTACACGGAGGGGCCCATTTTCGAACCAATCTCGGAGCCAGTCGTCGTGGAGGATGGCCCATCTCAGATCTCTAGTGAAGCAGAGCCCACTGATATGGACATTGACAGACGGGGCCTGAAACGGCCAATCTACTTCCCACCTAGGCTCGGGATTGACACTGAAGAATTTCCGCAATCACCACGGCGTCGTATTAGGACCAGGTTTGAGGAAGAAGCCATGCAGCACCAGAACCGGGAAGCACTCATTGAAGGTTCTCCATCAAGCTCCGAAACCCATCATGTCATCGAGGGAGACCCAGAGACTTCTCTTATTCTCGTCAGAGAGGAGGCACCGGGCAGGGTTCCTACCCTACAAGAGGTGTCTTTTCTTTTTGCTACTTGGCACTCCTGTTACTATAACGATACCACTGATATCCAAGAAGTCATCATCGGCCACTCTAGCCTGGCCAACTGTGATCAGTCACTTGCGGAGGTGCACATCGTGTACTCTCCGCCATCCCAATGAGTTTCTTAGCCTGGAACTGCCAGGGGGCGGGTCAGACCCTGACAGTTCGTCACTTAGGGTTCCTTGTACTTACTCATAAACCTAGTATAGTTTTCATCTCCGAGGTAAAGAGCCGGATGGACCGGCTGAAATCCACCCTCGAAAATCTTGGCTTCTCCAACATACACTGCGTCGATCCTGTGGAAACACGTGGTGGCCTTCTCTTAGCTTGGAGACACCTCCTGGATCTCCAAGTCATTTCCTCATGTAAAAACATCATCCATGCTAGATTACACTGTGACCCAGTTACTCCGACCTTCGACTGTTTTTTTTTTTGTATACACACCTTGTCCACCTAGAGAGAAGGTTCTCTTCTGGCAACACCTTTCATCATTGATCTCAGCCTCTCCCTTCCCACTTGCCCTAATGGGGGACCTCAACGACGTATGGAGCTCTTCTGAGAAGTTGGAGCGTTTCCCTGTTGCCCCTCAACGCATCGCTCTAGCTTTGGAAAGGTCCAATGCTTTGGATCTCCTGGACATCGGCTACCAAGGTCAACCTTTTACTTGGAGCAACAGACGTGATCCTCCGGACCTCATATTACAACGACTGGATCGAACTTTTGCTAACTCGGATTGGCGCTTTCTTTTCCAAGACGCGATGCTCTTCCACCTTGAAACAGTGGCGTCAGATCATTGCCCAATCCTGTTGCGTCTTTCCCCGACAAACAGACCTTTAGGAGAAATTCCCTTCAGATTCTCAAACATGTGGCTTCAACATGAGAACTTTGGGGCCTGCCTGACCAACTCCTGGACGGCACCTCTATCTGGCTCCTCTCAGTTCAGATTCGCTGCAAAACTCAAACGTCTATCTCATCATCTCATCACCTGGAATAGAACGAAATTCGGAAGGATCCAATCTCAAATTGCCTCTTCCTTGGAAGCTCTTCGACATATCCAGACTTCATATCAGGACACTCGAGAAGAAACCATAATCCGGGTGAGAATCGCTCGTCTCTACTATCAAGAGGAACTTATGTGGAGACAGAAATCCCGCCAACTTTGGATCTCCCTGGGCGATCGCAACACTAAATACTTCCATGCCAAAACCGTTGCAAGGAGGCAACACAACAGGATCGACTGGCTCAAGCGTGAGGATGATTCTTGGATCACGGAACCAATTGCTATAGTCACTCATGTCCAAAATTACTTCTCCAATCTCATTAGGGCTTCGGAACCTCCTCTCGTATACTCACTCTTCACTGGCTCCCATCCGCGCCTCTCCGCTCAAGACACGTCAGCCCTAGATAGCCTTGTACATGCCTCAGAAATTCAGGATGCACTCTATTCGATGCACCCGGATAAATCACCAGGCCCAGATGGTTTCCCACCCCGCTTCTATCAATCCCAATGGGAGCTGATAAACTCGGACGCCCTCCAAGCTTTGCATAGATTTTTCCACACTGGTCGACTGCTTAGACAAACGAACGACACTTTCCTTTTACTAATACCCAAAAAAGATCATCCTGAGGGTATAACAGACTGGCGACCTATAAGCCTCTGTAATACCTCCTATAAAATCATTGCAAAAATCCTAGCGAATCGACTTCGACCTTGTATGTTGGGACTGATTTCCCCCTTCCAAAGTGCGTTTGTTCCGAGTCGCTTAATAACAGACAATACCTTCCTGGCCCAAGAATTATGGCATGTAATCAAGAATCGTCGTACAGGGCCTACCGGTTTTCTCGCCCTAAAATTGGACATGAGTAAAGCATATGATAGGATTGAATGGCCTTTTCTACAACGAGCTATGGTTTGGATGGGGCTGCCCTCAAGATATGTGTCATGGGTCATGCAATGTGTCTCGACTGTTCGAATGTCTGTCCTCATTAATGGGAGAAAAACCTGCCCTCTATTTCCGTCTAGAGGACTGCGTCAAGGAGATCCGTTGTCACCATACTTGTTCATTATATGCTCCCAACTCTTATCCCATCACCTATCTCTATCCCAGCAGAATCTCTCAATCAAAGGTATCCGACCTGGGAGAAACTGCCCGCCAGTGTCCCACCTGTTCTTTGCTGATGATAGCCTTCTTTTTCTTGAGGCTAGCCAGGTCAATCTTACAAATGTGAAAAATCTTCTTTCTGTCTATGAGAGAGAGTCGGGACAATCGATTAATTTTGCCAAGTCTAGTATGTTCTTTAGCCCTAATGTCCAGTCAGAACGGCGTCAATTACTTTGTTCAATTATGGGTGTTCGGGAAATGGGAGATCGGGAGACATATCTTGGCTTACCTATGGATTGGAGTAAACAACATGCGATGTGTTCTTCAAGACTCATTGATCGGGTGGCATCACGAGTCCAAGGTTGGATGGGTAAACTTTTATCTCCAGCAGGGAAGGAGACTTTACTTAAATCCACTGCCGCCTATTTGGCTACCTACACAATGTCTGCTATCCACCTACCAAAGGTAACTACAAATCAGATTGATCGTATCTTAAGGACCTTCTGGTGGAAGAACTCAACAGATAGAGCGGGCATCTGTTGGATTTCTTGGGATAAAATAACACGAAGCAAGGCAGCTGGTGGATTGGGTTTCCGTGATACACATATCTTCAATCAAGCCCTTCTCCTTAAACATGTTTGGCGGGTTCTTACATCTTCTTCTTCTTCTGTTTGGGTCAACTGCATGCGCCAAAAATACCTTCGTTCAAAGCATTTCTTGGAGGTTATTCCTAAGACCTCCCACTCGTCTGTCTGGAAGGGACTCCTCCGCCTGTGACCATTAATTTTGTTGGGTGCTCGCTGGCACGTTAGCTCAGGCACTAAAATCAATTTTTGGACAGAACCATGGGTTCCAAACTCGGGGACCCTAATCTCGTGGGGCTCTGTTCAACCATCCCCTCTCCTCGACCTGACTGTCTCAAATTTTATTCTCCCTGAGAGGCAACAATGGGATATTCAAACTCTACAATCCTTCTTGCCGCCTCATTTGGTCAGCACCATTTCCGAGATTCAGTTACCGCTCTTTCCATCGTGTGATAGGCTCCTCTGGACATTGCATAAACCAGGATCCTATACGGTCAAGTCTGGTTATCATCTCCTTCATGCTATGGATCAGGAAGTCAAATTCGGTTGCACGTCTTCACAAGCACGTGATTCTTCTCCGTCTTTCTGGGCAAAGTTTTGGAAACTTAAATTTCTACCAAAAGTGAAGATGTTTATTTGGAAAGGTTGCCACAATGGCCTCTCTCTAGGCCAACCCCTCCACAGGCGAATCCCGGCAGTGGACCCCACCTGCCCCTTTTGTAGAATCGACCCAGAAACTTGGGACCACTAGATGTGGTCTTGCCCTTTCACATCTAGAATTTGGTTCGCATCTACTTTTGGAATCAGAACGGATCTTTTCCCTTGTACTACAGTGTTTGATTGGTTACTAACTGATACCTCACTGAGTGCACAGACCCAGTTAAATGCTACAGACATACTGATATCTAAATGCATTCTCTTGTGGAGTATTTGGTTGGAGCGGAATGCACTTGTCTTCCAATCCAGACAACCTACTCCAAAGTCTATCCTGGATACTTATGCTCGTACTTTGACTGATAATACGATTGCCTTGACTTTGATCACAGGACCAGAACGCACACTCAGGACAGCGCCGGGGCGAGTGACTTCCCTAGCACTCGCAGTTCCTATAGGGGGGCCTTTTATGCTTATCGACGGTGCAGTCTGTAAGCAATCAGGAAACGTTTTTGGAGGGGCCCTCCTATGGATGTCATCTTCTCTCTTTTTAGCAGGTTCTATTTCACTTTGTTGCGGTTCGGATCCCCTTTTGGCTGAAACTTTGGCTTGCAGAACAGGACTCCTTTTGGCCACAAGATATTCCACAGGAATTCAGCATCTCCGAATTCTGACGGATTCTCTCATGTTGACTAAAGCTTTGGAGTCCCCTTCATGCAGTCCTTTGTCTCTTATGGGTGTTTTAGATGATGTTAAATATTTGTTTAGGCAAAACCCCACCTTTTCCTTACATCATGTTAGTCGTACTGTAGTCCACCTAGCCCATCGCTTTTGTAAAAAGGGGGTTCTCCATAGGTTGACAGGAACATGGGATTGTGCATCCATTCCTGCAAGCTTATGGATTCCCTCTGATATCCCCAGTCCGTAGTTTGGGCGTAATAGTTGTTTGTTAGTAGTTGTATGTTTGTATTTTGGGTGTTTGGTTTATGAATGAATGATATTTCTTACCAATATATATATATAACATGAGCAATCTATATTGATCCAACACCAACCTAGAAAGGAATTAGTCCTAATTAGGGGAAAAAAAAGAAAAGGAAATTAAAATCAATTTAATTAATGAATTTAATTTTGGCCAATAAATTAAAGAAATTATTGCTTTTTATCAACTAATTTATTGATAACAATTAAATTCGTACAACAATAATGGTTAGCCCAACCCAACCAACCAATTACTTTTGTTGCTAACCCTAGTTTACCAGTTTGCCTTCTGCGGATGATTCTACTTAGGATTCAACTCTGAAACTTCAAGTAAGATTAAAAAAAAAAACAACTCTAAAGCTCCTAGAACCGTAGTTGAGGACAGGAGAGATAGCGAGGGTTAAGAGACGATAGAGCGAGAGAAAGACTGTCAGCCGCTAAAGCGACGATGATTGCAAGGGGCTTGGCCGCAACAACGATTGCAGGGAAGGGGGCTTGGCCGCGACGATCAGACGATGGTTGCATGGGGCTTGGCAGCGGCGATAGAGGATCCTTTCTAGAGTCTTCTGCATATCTAGGTTTTTCTATAGCTCCATAATCACCCTCCAACTGGAAGCCCATAAGCCATACATGCAACTCCAAAAACCCAAGTATACTACCGAATCAAACCACCGTTAGCTCCAAATCGACATATTTCCGCCGCTGCCTGTGCTGAATTGATTCAATCTCCAATTCAGAGATATTTATATCACTTGGGATTGTGCTGCATGTGCTGTATTGATTCCTCTAAAATAACTGAAGCTCTTCAAATTTGTTCATATTTTTATAACGCTTCAGGCTATCTAAATAACGTTTCCTGTTCTGAATCTCTACACTTCATGAGGAGTAATTGCTGCTTTGATTTTGGTAAATTTAATGTAGAGTAATGAAGGAGGGATATAGATTAAAACTTAAATTTGTCTAAAATAATTGCTTGACGCTTTGATTTCAAAAAGAAATTAACGCAGTGTAACGAAGAAGGAGGATAAATTAAAACTGAAATTAATCTAAATTACAGAGGAACGACGACGTTTTGATTCGATGATGTGTCAACATCACAGTGAATACCATCTGTATTAGAGTCTGGAAGTAATCAAACGCTGTCGTTTTCTTTCATCTTTGGAATTCGACTTAAGCGACATCGTATTAAACTTGCACTTGAGATACAATCTTTCATTTATTAAGGTGGAGCCCAGTCGTTTCAACATATATTATACATAGATAGTTGTCGTTTTAGATACAACGTTATATAGTCGTACATGGATACAACATACGTGGCAAGTTATTATGAAGAGGTATTCAAGATTAGTATAATAACTAGCTACTTACCCTGCGCACCGCGCGGGATAGAAAAAAAAAATTAAATTGCAACGGATAAATATTAATTTTCTTTATTTATATGTTTATTACAATTATATGATATTTATTATATTAGTTTAAAAATTAGAAAATGCATTAATTTAGAACTAATCAAACATTTTATTTATACAATTTTCCAAAAAAAATCAAAACAAAAAAATGATAGTTATTTATAATATTCTAAATAAAAAAATTCAAATAATTATAGCTATTCCATTATTCTTATATTTATTAAAAAATGTGTTAACATTTATTTTTCTATTTAAATTGGACAAAACCATATATATATTAATCGTAAGAATTACAAAATAAACTACCTCGGTTAATTAGATTCTGAAAAAATAGATAAATATCTTTATTAGAAAAGTAATATTTTTTTATTGTTATAAGTAAGTTTATATAGTTAAAGACACTAACCTATTAACATGGCTCTTCTAAAAAGATTGGAAAAAAGTAGGATAAATAGACTATACAGTATAATATCAAGTGTTAATTGGTTGAGATAACTTTAAACAAAACATGATGTTAACATGTTCAAGTAAGGTTTTTAGAGGTGTTAAAAGATCACCGTCACCTAATTGATAAAAATAAAGTTATATACAATGAAGTTAATAATGCCGATCTATAAAGTGTGTGTCATCAATAACACTGTTATAGTTAAAATCTTTTATTTACATTAACAAAAGAGATAATTTATTTATTTACCATATTATTATAAAAATACAATCAAACATATATAGTTTTTGAGTTATGAGGTATCTCCATTTAACTTGCAAGACCAAAATACCCATTTTCAAATAACAGTGTCAAATAATACCAAAATTATTTCATATTATTCTTTATAATTAACAAAAAGTAATTATAATAATATACAGAATAATAATAGTTTTTTTTTTTGTAATTAAATCCTACATTTCTTAGTTCTTAGATATTGGATATTTATCGCTTCACTACATATTGAAAATGATAATGACGGTGAAATTGGAGATAGCGTAGCGATATATATTATAATTGATGATGAAACATATAATGTAAACCAATTAGACAAATACTATAACTTCCATAAGAGAGAAAAAGGTTCGAAGCCAAGTATAGCTCTAAAAGCATATGATATAATGTTGCATAACAAAGTCTTATTGTTTGCTAGACGTCCACTTCTCATTGTAAAGAAGAAAACTTATAAATTACTAAACTATATAGTTAAAGCAAGGGAAAATATAAGAGTGAAGCACGCTAGTTACATAAAAAATATGGTAATAAATACTAAATATACTTTTGTAGTTTCATCATGCATATAAAACAGTTTACTAAGCAACTTATGATGGTCGATCACATCAAAACATTAACTAACGGAAAAACTTATTACTTCATCCAATAACCTAATTAACACAATAATAAAACAAAAAATAAAGAGAAAAGTCAATAATTTTTTTTTTTTATATAACAAAATAAGAGTCAAAATATTAACATGTTTAAATATTTCAAGATAACTGAGCAATTGAATTGAAGCTCACGAATTAAAGCACGAGAAAATCTCAAAACTTTATAGTATTGGGATGATATTTTACATACATGATATAAATTAGACACATTCATAATTAAATCGCTATTTATATTCATGAGATCCACATGCACATCAGTGATACTATTAATAGATGGGTTAATTTATATAGTTAAGTTTTAAAGGAGTTGATTATTAATTCTTACCAGTAAAAGCTAGGAACGTAGTCGCAGTACAAAATCTGACAGAAGATATTGAACTTGTAAACAACTTTATAATGGGCGGGCTTCATTGCTTATGTATTTATGCGTTCTCTTTAGTCTAATTCTCCGAAGTTGCTGGGTACCTAATAAGTTAGTTAATTGTAAGGACGATTATCTTGAAATTAATTAATATTAGTTTTTAATTAGCTGTTGGAAGTTGTTTGATGAGAAGACAATAAGTACTTGATGTCATATAATCTACATGCGTCTTGTCAATTGTGATAACACCACCCTGCATTAGAAATTTCATCAACAACAAAGATGCATAATATTCATCATCAATAACATTCAAGTCTAATATTAGTATATACAGATTTATATATAACAGATCTTATATACATAGTTTATCAATGTTTGCAACTTATTGGTTTATAATCTGATATTCTTATTATCAGGTTAAAAAAAGTGATTCTACCCACATAATAATAATAATAATAATAATAATAATAATAGAGTGAGATCATTAGATAAGTGAAAGTGTCGAACACTTGTCCAGCCACGTCGAATTTACCGTCGAGCTTCGTTCTTTTCAGCATTACCTCAACTATCTTCCTCTCAGTTAGCACTTAGCAGAGTGAAGGTAAACTCTCTCTCTCTCTCTCTCTCTCTATATATATATATATATATATATATATATATATATATATATATATTTGACAATATAACCTAAATAATATGCATATAAAATATTATATTATATATATATATATACATATATATATATATATATATATATATATATATATATATATATGAAAGTAAAAGATAGCAACGTGAATATGTTTTAGCAAAAAAAAACGTTAAATATGTTTATTTAGAAAGTATAGATAGCAACGTAAATATGTTGTGTCAAAAAAACATTAAATATGTGTACCTATATTATAGTATTATTTTTTTTTAAAAAATTCTATATAGAACGTGCTTACATGGCGGCCTATGGTCTTCCGAATCCAAACTGTATAGATAATGAATTTAAATGGAAACTTTTAATTAATTTGTTTCTTTATTTTACGTAGAGACTCAAATAGGAGATACAAATACTTCTTAATTTACAACGAATAAATATTTTATATCTAAATTTATAAATCTCTAATTAAATGTCGATTAAATTAGGAAACGCCGACTGATCAGACTGCACACGTGTCAGTCAGAGGGCCTCCGATGCCGAATTAATATAATATAATAGATATAGATAGATAAGTCTAGTCTCATCCATCTTATGTCATCTTTTCACTTTGAATATTTCTACAATATTTAATTTTTTTTTTTCTAATTTCATTATACTAAGTTTTAACATAAATTATTAAATATAATCTAGTCTTCATTTAATCATGTCTCCTCCATCTTTTTTTTTTTGGCCAAATGTCTCCTCCATCTTATTCCACCTTTTTCACTTTGAAATTTTTTTACCGTATTTAATAGATGTTTTTCTTAATTTCATTATACTAGGTTTTAATTTTAGTTCTACATCTTATGCCATCATTTCAGTTTTAAACTAGGTTAAAAAATATATCCATGGTAAAAAAAACTAGATTAAATATTTTTTTACTGTTTAATATTTTTTTCCTTTTAAGTCTCATTTTTCTCCATGTGTCATTGAAAAATATTTGTAGCAATTTTATAAGTTTTTTCACAACAAAAATATTATTAATTTTTATTTATTTCATTCTAATTGATTGTTTCTTTCTTCGATTGACCCGGAACAATTGTAATTTTTGTTATATTTTTTATATTTGTATTAGATATTATTAATGTTTAAATTATTTTATTCATTATGAGTATATATATAATTTTCCTTTAACAATTAGTTAGAGAAAAAATTGTTCGACCAGAAATTATATTTGACCCGATCAACTTTTTTTAGCTATCGGAAAATTATTGTGATCCCATTGACCCCTGGTTCATGGATTGGTCACTGAGCGCACGTTACACACACACACACACGTAAACCTCTTCGATCAACAAAAAAAGCTCAACATAACTTATCTATGTACGGTATAGTTACAATCCCAAAATATGATAAACCTATTTTTTATTAAGGCTTATATGAGAATAAATGGAACAAACCTCTATAAATACACGTCTACTATATTCATTGGAAGGTTGATACCTCTCTCTCTACACTTGAGTTCTTACTTTATCTTTCTACAATAGAGATCTGACTTGAGCATCAGGGTGAGTTTACCGGGTTACGACTAGTTCGCCCTTTCTTGCAGGACGAAAAACGGGCGCTTCAAGACGACAAGTGGGCGCTTTAATATGGAAAGTGGGCGCTTTGAGATGACAAGTTGCCGCTTTAAGATGGAAAATAGGTACTGCAAGGTCAACGGGTGCTACGAAGTGAACAGACGTTATGCAGCGAACATACGTTACGACATGAAGGGAAGGGAATCGAATAAAATAATATAAGAAAATATAAAATAGATCAAGCACACTGAAACTAGATCCAACATATTTGATTGTGGTACAATCGAGATTGAGAAATGAGTAACAAGTAATGAAATATAAAATAGATATATTATAAGATATAAAATAATATAAGAAAATATAAAACATTATTTCTTAACCTATATCCTAATATATACTTCATTTACCTATATGTATTCGGTAAATGAATTGCGATGTAAAATTATTCTACCTATGTGGACAACTTATCAGATGACTATCTAGATGACAGAAACTTTTATTATACATGTACAAGTTTACACAATCAGTTCTGTTTATGTTAAAACATAATATTTAATATTTAATAGGGTTAGTAATTTATTCTAAAGCAAAATCTAAATTGGCATATTTAGAAACAAAAATCAACTTGTGATTTGAGCGAGTAATTTCAACCATTTTAATAAAAAAAATCAACCATAATTACCCTAATTATTTTAAAGATAAAGTGAATCCACTTCGGCCCAAAAAATAATTTCATCACTAGGCAAATGAGATGTTCGGCCCATAATTTTGTCCACTGCCACTGCCAGGACCGAGATTTAAAGGCCTTTAATTTTGTTCACACTGATCCGTTGATGACTGTGCCACATTAGACGGCCCAATTTAACAAAACAAGAAAAGCAATAATATTATTGAAAATTGTTTTTAGTTAATATGGGTTTTCGTGGCATCAAACCAGGGAGATACGTTCCAATATATCACATCTACTATTTGCGGATGATAGTTTTGTATTTTTTTAGGCATTAAATCAAAATGTGAACATCCTCAAAGATTCCATTTTCCTATATACTCTTGAATCTGGTCAGATGGTTAACTTTGCCAAGTCTAGTATTCGATTCAGTAAAAATATCTCAGAGCTGGAGAAATTGAGATATATATCTGCTCTTGGAGTTAAGGAAATGAAAGATGATGACCTGTATCGGAGACTACCTATTGATTGGTCTTCCCAGAAAAAATCACTAGGTGTCTCTGTTTTAAGTAGAATTACAGACCGTATTCAGGGTTGCTATGCAACCGGACAAGCCCGATTGCTTTATAGCAACCGGTCAAGTCGTGTATGTTTCTCGGGACCAAGTGAACTTACCTCAAGGTCGACGGGGCGACCGTTTTTAAGCCTTAGTGAAGTCCAGTCGGGTGTATATCCATCATTTGCCCCCGAGTCAAGGATCGGCTTGCCGTTTCTTGACTCTATTTGTTTAGAAGGATTATAAACCCAATTGTATCTCAGCTTTTATTTTACCTTTGCTTGTTTACGATGAGTGGTTCTTCCTTCCGTTCTAGGAGGGTATGACCTATATCAATGTTGAACTCATAGCAAAATAAATTTGCGAGCCAGGGTTAGTCATAAACGTGCTATCATATGACGACGTGTATGTAACCAATGACATGAATCACATGTGTTTGTAATAAATCATAACTAATGGTGTAAGTGCATATGGATATGCTATCATGGGTACTAGTATGTCTAGTCCATAAAATGGATTATGAATGAATGGCAACGTAACATGCTGTGCACCTATGAGAGTGTTACAAGGTCTGACTTGTGACAGTGTCAATGTCGATAGATGTGATCACGCAACGTGATGAAAAATTTCATGAGTGTCATAGCACTGGCAAGTATGTATCTATGTATGCATGTGTTATCAATAGTGATCTAAGTGTTCTACTACACTTATTGTAATGCATATGAATGCAACCTTGGTAATGAATTGAAAAATTTCTATATTTCATGGGAAACTATCGATGATGAGTATCAATGTGACTCTAATATATGAATCATCAATCATGGGAAGTAATGGTGCTATAGGCACAATCATGTCAGGTGATAGGAAACTTATAAATGTTATAACACTATAGCTATCAGGCACCTAGATGCACACATGGTAATATGTGAGGGAGTTACTAAGTGTTTGACTACACTAGTAGTGATGGATATGGATGCATGTATATATATCATGAAAATATGCCTAGGCATGTAACAAAAACTTGCAATATATGGGTAAGCCAAGGATGATTGAATCGTTGCGTATAATCGGAAAGGGGTTACCTCTTTTCCGATTTTGAAAAAGTTTCAATTTTTCGAAGAATCCGTATGTTTTCCGTGTAGGAATGTCATTGCTTCCATTCCGGTTGATAGCCATGCTTGATGGATATACGCCCAATTTGAACCCGTTGACTTCCGAATCGTTTTATTTTTATCACCCCGTTAATGATTGTAAATTGAAACTTTGACCCGAACACCCCGCCGAAATACCAACGGTCCGAACGAGGCAAAAATACTCGTCCGGGCCACGCGTCGAACTCACCTAGGTGAGATCGGGTGGCCACACCCGATCTCCCCTAGGGGAGATCGGGTTGTCCAACCCATCTCCCCTAGGGAAGGGTTGGGTGGCCACACCCAACCCCTACCCTTGGGGGTCGGATTTTCTCTCCGCCCAACACCTACACTTAGATTATTTCCGTCAACCTCTCCATGCTTTAAGGTTTTAATTATGTGATCAAGGACTAATTAATTGTGTTTAAAGGTTAACGATGTCATTAAGTCACCTTAATGACACCGTTGCCTATAAATACAACCCTTCCACCATTCATTTGGGGGATCTGGATTACGTGCACATTTTTAGCTCTGGCTTCTCTCTACATTTTGTCTCTCTAGAAGTATTCTGACTTAAGCATCGAAGAGGGTTCATCAAGAACCACCCCCCCTCCGTGCTTGATACTGCCCCTCTTGCAGGGTAGCAAGGAGCAGAGAGACAAGGAAGCGGAAGAGTAGGAAACGGTACGAAAGACCCCGAGGAGCACGTAACCCGACATCACATTAGTGGGAGATAAGCTCTAAGAAGCATCCATATGGAATACCAACACAAGGCATGCCAGGAAACAACAACCAGGCTCATACCACCAATACAAGGTCTATGTATTAGCAAGGAGCCCAAGGAGTGACTCCAGATTTGATGAAGGAATTAGAAGAGTTGTTAACTTATAGAAAGGCATTAAGGAAGGGGTAAGAGAGGCAATATACGCAAGTGAAGCGACATCCGCAGGCAGAGAAGTGCCCACAGGAAGAACAACACACAAGCCCTCCAAAGAGGGCATCGTAAAAATCAAAGAATGAGGGAGCAACTGCCACCCCCAATGGGAAGGCAACAATTTGTGCCTCCAAGGCAATAGCAAACACAGCAAAGAGCTGGGACATACACCCCACCAAGGGAGGACATGCAAGTCAGACCACCAAGGATATAAGAGTTCCAACATCCACCTCAGCAAGGTACACATACAGTCTGTATCACCACAGACATGAATAAGAGACATTCCAAGGAAAGCTCAAAGGGAGGGACATCGCCGGGACAACACAACAAGGCAACCACCTACTCATGATACAGCACGACAGGTCCCAACCTCTTGTGTATGACAACCTTTGGTACACATCCCCCTAGGACAGGGGAGAAGTCGAAAAGACAATGATTTGAACAGGGGACTCATAGAGTACCACACCATTTTAGTACATAGCTACTACAATGGGAAGTCTCATGGAGAGACGTAGTGGAGTGAGATCACACATAGCATACATGAAAGATACACCTCCACCTAGTCCGCCTTGCAAGGATGTGACCTTATATTCCTCAAGTGGAAGGAATACACACAGACTAATGGAGGAAGACAGTTACATTACCAAGGAAGCAGGGGGTATCAACACCCCCACACCCATATCCTTCCCATATCCTCTTATTTAATTTAACTGCATAACAAGTCAACTCCCTAAAAGGGGTAGATTTTGATACTTGATATCAACATGTTTTCCAAGAAAGACCATACCGGACGCCTTCAGGCTCCGTGGTATATATATACACAGGTGGACTACTAGAAGAGTCCATAAAACGCCGCCGCCAACCAAGAGATGCACAAGGAACATATTTCTCAATCTCAAAGGGCACCTATAAGGTCAAGATTCTGGGAAAGATCACAAGATGGAAGGCTCACTTACAAAAATAAGTCAAGCACTCTCAACATCCTATAGAGGAACTACCATGAAGGTCACAAAGGATTACCCCTACTATAACCTTCCTTCCACTAAGCATCCTAGGGCCAAGTCCGTCGAAGGACCCCATCTGGCATCGATATGCAAGGGGGGCACTAGTCACAACATACCCTCCTCACAAACGCCCATTAGCATAAGAGGGGGTAGCCGCGAAACACATCCCTCCAAAAAATGGAGGAAACCATATCACATAGACAACGCCCACCTTCAAAGGCAAACGCCGCCAATGGATCTATATTATTTCACAAAATAGCCAGAAGTCGCGACTACACCTAGTAAGCTCATCGCAGGTAATGAAATACACTTTCATCAAAAAACTCTCAAGGGCACCAAGCCTAGCAAAGGAAGAATGGCGACACCATCATCAAGCTTTTAAAAAGGGATATGGAAAACATAGTATTTCCACACAATGATATATTAGTCATAGGAGAGGGAATCGCTAGCTTTGACATAAAGAGAACCATAATGCATGAAGGGAGTCCGTCAGACATCTCCCATGACCAACTATTGATGATACTAGGTAAGAGTCAGGCATACCTAATACCAAAGGACCCCCTACTAGTAAAGGTGGTCAGTACATCAACACACCCATTAGGGACATGGCTAGGGGTGGCAATTCGTGCTATCGTGCGTGTTATCGTGCGTGTCAATAATCGTGTCGTGCTAAACTTACTGAACACGAACACGCACAGTAAGCTTATCGTGCCACGTTTTACAAACACGAACACGGCACGGATAATTTCGTGCGTGTTCGTGTCGTGCTATCGTGTTGTGTAAGGATATATAGTTGTACATCCCGAAACGAGATCTTTAAGCAAAAAAACAAAATAATAAACTTTATATATAAAAAAAAAACTATGATTAGTATGTCAGTATTCATAAGTTAATAATATAGAGTATAAAACACTAAAAATTAAATCACTAACTGAAGTTTTTAAAGGTAATAAATAAGATTTGTTTAAAAAAGACTTAAGAATTAATCTTAGTAGCACAACTTTATCGTGCTATCGTGCGTGTCGTGTTATGATACTCAAACACGAACACGACACGGAAGTTATATCGTGTTAATCGTATTCGTGCTATCGTGTTATCGTTCTACTATATGCTAGCACGAACACGGTTTTTTCCGTGCGTGTTCGTGTCGTGCTATCGTGTCGTGTCACAAATTGCCAGCTCTAGACATGGCACTGCAAATGAACCAGGAACAAGGATGGAACACATATCCTTACAAGTATCCTTACAAGTATCCTTGCATTTATCCTTGCAAAAATAAACTCCCTAGATAAAGAGGTTATCTAATAGATGACTATGTCTCTGTTCTCAAAATATGATCCTAACCCGGAGATCCTTGGACTCCGTATTATATATGCAATGAATAACATGTTCATCAAAGATAAGTACACGAAGATTCAAGACAGCGCCCTAAAGATTGGGCGCATACCTCTACCAAGTACGACACATCTGAGTGTTCATAAACACTCCTTCGCCATCTCACAAGAAAGGAAGGCAACCAAGGATACAAGTCCTAACAGAACAAACATCGGTAGAAAATCCTGTCATTGAAGTCATGCACCAAGAGAGAAACTCTAAAGATGCAAGATTAGCAAAAGAGATAGTGCAACAACTAGAATATGAAAAAGGAGATACACCTCCTATCAAGAGCCTTAGGGCATGATAATAGTTCTACAAGATCAACCAAAGAAGAGCTCAAAAGCTTGGGGAGTAAGGTTTCAAGATCGACCCTCACACTAGACGCACATCCTGATCAAACACCTTGTCTGCGAATGATAAGACATTTGACTCTGGCATCCCATCAAGAGGAGAACCTCGATAAAGGGGGCACTAGAAAAATATCCCGCCTTTAAGGCCATACGCCGAACACATGATGAATGAAGGTTATGACAAAATGAAAAAGGAGTGACTTGTCAGCTCAACACACCTCAAACATGTATACGTACGCAATACAAATGCACCTCTAATGAAGCTATCCAACAAGGAATAGCCAATACGGGGGCAAACCCATGGAAAATCATGGAGCATCACCTGCAAACCTAAAGGAAAACATCCTTTTTAGGTTCAAGTCCTAATTCAAAGGAAGTCTATAATCAAGATTCAAGGTGGGAGGAGCATGACCAATGTGACACTCCCTAAAGGCATTGAAGAATACTCCAATGTAAAGGAAAATGCAAAGCACACTAAGTACCACAACACTTCAAGAAGATTATCACAGACCGGTCAGACCCCCCCATGCCCGAGCAAGGAGCATGGATCAGATTGACTAGTCTGAAACACACATTCGAGATTAACAACTCAAGACACCATTCTATGAGAAAGCTTTTCAACCTAAATACAATCCCTTCCATGATACGTTACTCCTACTCTATCATCACCGCAAAAGTGTTTTTTCTAAAAAACACAAGGAAGGGGGGGGGGGAATAATTTACAAGCACCCCTAGGATACAAACACTGCCACATCCTAGTTATCAAGAGAATGAAAATCACCCCCACCCACCCAAAGCAAAATCTCTCCACCCAACCTCTAAAGATACATCCGACAAAGGCATTATCCAAACCATGCCTATGACTGAAACAAGCAAGCATGAGAAAGAGTAAATCCTACAAGGGACACTCATCGCATTCAAACAAGCAGACAAGGGAGCCCCGAGCAAAAGGGGTACCCAACCAAGAAAATGAACGAGGGGCCTTCAACGGCCAAATATGAAAGGCGGTATGACCACCAAGAAACTTGGGGGACACCAAACGAATAAGTGCTTGGTAGTCCACCTAAGTGTAAAAGAAGAGATTAGAGGCAGAAGATCACAAGAACATGCAATACCACTTCTCCTATAAGAAGTCATATAAGAGGGAAAACAACCTCAACTCCCTGTACGAACATGCCCTAAGTCGGCAACACACAAACACTTGACCCATCAAGGGAAGGAAAAGTAAAGAGATATATACAAAGATAGGATACTAAAGCAACCAACCAGATGCCATTGGGAAGTCCTCATGATACTGACCCTCTAAAGATGAACCACTGATAGAGCTCGAGGAAGAAGAAGAAGAGCCTGAACTAACAATATCAACAGGGTTACCATCCTCCTGCAAAGGTGATCTCCCACACTTAAGAAAAGCGTGGTAACATGCAATATCATAGAAGGAAAAGTCAAGTAAAGACTCGAAAAGCGTATCAAAAACGCACCCTACATGAGAAGGGACACAAGGTAAGGTAATATTCTGAGCCCTCCGAGAGCCAATCCCGCGAACACATTCGACGCCCCAAGAGCGTATCTTGAGAGTAGTTCTAAAACTACGAACCCTGTGCCCTCCGGGAGCCTATCCCGCGAACAGATTCGACGCCCCCAAGAGCGTATCTTGAGAGTAGTTTTCATACTACGACCTTCGACGCCCCCAAGAGCGTATCTTGAGAGTAGCTTCCAAAAACTACGACCTTCGACGCCCCCAAGAGCGTATTCCTGAGAGTGGTTTCCAAAAACTACGACCTTCGACGCCCCCAAGAGCGTATCTTGAGGTAGATTTCAAACTACCAGATTCGACGCCCCCAAAAGAGTATCTTGAGGTAGATTTCAAACTACCAGTTTCGACGCCCCCAAAAGCGTATCTTGAGGTAGATTTCAAACTACCAGATTCGACACCCCCAAGAGCGTATTTTGAGGTAGATTTCAAACTACCAGATTCGACGCCCCAAGAGCGTATCTTGAGGTAGATTTCAAACTACCAGATTCGACGCCCCCAAGAGCGTATCTTGAGGTAGATTTCAAACTACCAGATTCGACGCCCCCAAAAGCGTATCTTGAGGTAGATTTCAAACTACCAGATTCGACGCCCCCAAAAGCGTATCTTGAGGTAGATTTCAAACTACCAGATTCGACGCCCCCAAGAGCGTATCTTGAGGTAGATTTCAAGCTACCAGATTCGACGCCCACCAAGAGCGTATCTTTGGTCTAACTACTGGTGCCCTCCGAGAGCGTATCTCGTGAACAGTCTCGACGCCCACCAAGAGCGTATCTTTGGTCTAACTACTGGTGCCCTCCGAGAGCCTGTCTCGTGAACAGATTCGACGCCCACCAAGAGCGTATCTTTGGTCTAACAGTACCATATATACCATTTAAAGGGTATCAGAAGAGATCATTGCACCATACTAAGAAGAATTCCATGAGAAAATAATTGCAAAGCAAAGTTGTATGAAGAACACATAATGTTTGTTCTTGATGAGATAGCAGGTATGATGTGAAGGAAAACACAAAAGAAAGATAAGTAAAGGAAAGCATATGCAAGGGAGAAGTCCATGACCAAATGATCATATACAGAAGCACAAGAGGTTATCATGAAAAGTAACGAGTTATCCTACCATCCATATCACAAGTCAAGAGAAGTATCTCAAAGGAACCCAACACCACCAAGAAGGATAGCAAAGACATGAAATCCAAAGTTCAAGGCTCTTAAAATAAACTCGACCCATCAAGAAGAGGAATTGCCTTACAAGTCGCACAAAGCAACCTCCGACAAACGTTATTGTCTTGCATGTCGCCCTCGCGTGACCTATGCTCGTATCATACTTGAACATCGTCAAGCACAACTCATGAAGGAGACATCTAAAAAGCATGAAGGATACAACATCCGGCAAGACGAGACATCAGGACCTAACCCAACAAGCATAGCCTAAACAAAAGGCAACTATAGCAATGAAGGCTCTCCAATGAGAAAGGAATACTAAAGCACAACTCCATACATCGTGATGTGGCTATCATGTCCACATAACACGAGGTGGCTATCATGTCCACATACCTTGAAGTGGCTATCATGTCCACATACCCTGAAGTGGCTATCATGTCCACATACCTTGAAGTGGCTATCATGTCCACACACTGCGAAGTGGCTATCATGTCCACACACCAAGAGGTGGTTATCATATCCACACAAAACAAAAAGACCACCAAGTCCACCACAAACCTAAAGAGCCAACACCTAACCTCAAAAGAAGATTCAAGAAAACGGGAAAAACAACACCATTCATACGCTCATCAAAGGTATGCACTTATATTTCAACCCCCTGGATGATACTAGGTAGGAGACGTCCTCATTATGAAGACAACCTCCATATCTCATGAAATCAACCATAAAGCAAAGAAACGACAAGCACTATTGGGGGCATATAACAAAACGATCCCCACAACGATCACAACTACGATACTAGTAGAGGCTAACTCAAGAGCAGTCTCCACCAAACTCCCAAGCAAGAATTTGCTATCTTAATCAGAGCCATGGCAAGAGAAAGGAACCTCAATGAAAGGCGATGATCACACCCATCACCAAAAGAAAAATCTTCAACGCAAGGGTTAATAACATAACCCATAGGAAAGCCAAAGACACCTTCAAAAGTCGTCAAATCTACATGAAGATGAAATAAACCTGAGACTCGGCCCCTCGACTGTGGGGCAGAGGATAGAGAAGAGACATCAAGACCTATGATCACCCCATCGCCATCCACAGGTTGTTTCCCTTTGTCAAGCAAAGAGGGCGCCTCTTCAACCACTACCTCCTTATCATGAGAGGGAGTCAGCAAGGGGGCACTTGAAGGAGAGCCTTTCGCGGTTTCCTTCTCCTTGGCAGCCGAGGGCCCGACCTCAGAGTCAGGTTTCCGCGCCTTGGATTTAGATTGACTTGAACTCTCGCCCATCGCAAGAACCCATTCGGTAACCAGGGGCGAATGCTCTAACAACAAGAAGGAAGCAACATGAGAACAATCATAAGTATATCACAAAGAAAAGAGAATGGAAAAAGAACATGCCGGAAGCCTCTGCAGCTTTCCCTAACTTAGAAGATTTCTTGGCCTGATGAGCAGAACTAGAGGGTTCTTCCCTCTCATTCGATTCAACGGTACGTTCGGAACGCTCCGCCTACACCTTATACGTTTCTCCATGAAACCAACCTACAAGGGGTCATACGAGTCCCCGCCTCATACGAGTCCACCTCGGACACCCAAGACACAGGACAGTCAGATTTGGTCTGACTGCCTTGGAAAACGATCTTCAAGGTCTCCCTGTCCGAAGAAGAAAGCTTCCCAAAAGTGAGTCATCTATACGAGCGACCGACGCAAAGATCGACCTTTACTCATGGAGGGGCGAGATACGCCTACTACAGGGGCAACCTTAACATCAATCAAGTTACGAAAAAAAAACCACAACCCAAGAGACCTATCCAAGGGAACAAATCCCAGAGCGTCACAAAGAGGGCGAACTTTTAGCTTCCCCAAATGGAGCAACGCTCCGACACATCCGAAGGAAGGGTCAACCCTTAACACATATCAATAAATCCCTTCGATCGCGGCGGGTAAGAAGAAAGCTCGTAAGCATTTTCACCCTCACTTTTATGGGGAACAAATTGCAGGGTAAGGGTCAAGAGCTATACACACACTCCAACGAATGAAGGAAAAATGTACACATGTCGAAGGTCGAGGTTAAAAGACAATGCTCGCGCTAGTACGAGGGAGGCGGAATGTTGTGTCCCATTGAGTGGCAGAGTTCCCACCCTCAAGTAAAGGAGAGGTCTATGCTCTCACCCTTGCACTTATGCTCATATTCATGATTTACATCTACAAGTACACCAATGCCATCACTCATGCTTATACTCACAACCCATTCATACACACATACATGTTTACGCTTGCACTCACATGCATGCCCACGTGCACACTCCCGTGTGTTCAAACATTTAGACGTCCATGCACATAGCCGCCATATATCCATGCATACATTCATGACTACAACTGCAGCATGTCTACACCCACTTCCATACTTGTGTTCCTACTTGCATGTACGCTAGTACACAATTTCATGTTCATGATACATCCATGTTCACTCAAGGTAACATCCTATAGGCATATTTTTTAGTATCCCATACTTAGAAAAAATTTGGACCAAATTCATAATTTTTCCCCACATAGGCCCACCCCATCATGAAATTGAAGTATAAACTCGCGCAACCGTGTTCATGTTGCATCCCCACACATGCATATATTTTCCGAGTATAAGCTCGTGACGGTATTGGATTTATTATTTCCATCTCAGACGGACACGTGCTTGGACACGTGTCCGTGCTATTCTGACATTTGCAATTCCTCTATCTTATAAGACAGGGGGCAGAGTCAGAGACACACACCCATGGGTAAGTAAGGATTCCGACAAAAGGTAAAATTCCGGCTTCAAATTGCGCGTGTCATACCATCCTAAAATAGAGTCAATCAAGGGTCGGGCCATTGGTTGACTCGGGGGCATGTGACGGATATACGCCCAATTTGAACCCGTTGACTTCCGAATCGTTTTATTTTTATCACCCTGTTAATGATTGTAAATCGAAACTTTGACCCGAACACCCCGCCGACACCAACGGTCCGGACGAGGCAAAAATACTCGTCCGGGCCACGCGTCGAACTCACCTAGGTGAGATCGGGTGGCCACACCCGATCTCCCCTAGGGGAGATCGGGTCAGCCAACCCATCTCCCCTAGGGAGGGGTTGGGTGGCCACACCCAACCCCTACCCTTGGGGGTCGGATTTTCTCTCCGCCCCCAAGGGCCCTGGCACCGTTTTGCGACTCCTACACTTAGATTATTTCCGTCAACCTCTCCATGCTTTAAGGTTTTAATTATGTGATCAAGGACTAATTAATTGTGTTTAAAGGTTAACGATGTCATTAAGTCACCTTAATGACACCGTTACCTATAAATACAACCCTTCCACCATTCATTTGGGGGATCTGGATTACGTGCACATTTTTAGCTCTGGTTCTCTCTACATTTTATCTCTCTAGAAGTATTCTGACTTAAGCATCGGAGAGGGTTCATCAAGCACCACCCCCCCTTCCGTGGTTGATACTGCCCCTCTTGCAGGGTAGCAAGGAGCAGAGAGACAAGGAAGCGGAAGAGTAGGAAACGGTACGAAAGACCCCGAGGAGCACGTAACCCGACATCACATTAGTGGGAGATAAGCTCTAAGTTAGCGATCCGTTGACTCAGACCTTATAACCTAACAATGCTGATCAATATAGTAGTAAACTGTGATCACTTGAAGACAATTATAAAATTTTTGCCCCCGAAGTGGACTTGTTGATACCTTGGACGTGAGGTGTTGGGTCTTGCGTCGATGGCGTTGTATGTTATGCTTGCATTGCCAACATATTTGCATATACTTGACGTAGGGGGTTACCCTTAACGTCTTATCACGTATCACTGGTGTCAGACATGGGGGGTCTCCCTACATGTCTGCCATGTATCAAGTTGAAAGGTGAAAGGTTGCCCCCTAGGGTAGGCGGAGTGATCATCACATGGTGAATGGAGTGCCAGTCCCTATATCAGGCGTTGTTTCCACCTAGTAGGTGTAGTATCCATACTGGTGTTTGATCTCTTCGCGTACACTAGACCTGTCCTTGTGTTGTTATACTGCCCCCGAGGTGACATTGCCGCCTTTATGGGTGTAGGTTGTTAACACTTGTATTCATCATCCTTCCCCCATAGTAGGGTTGTTGATCATTATGGATGTTGGGTATTGTTCTTCCCACCTGTCGCCTACCATGGCGTTGTCGTCGTCCCGGTCATAAGGTGTCGACCCTTGTGCTCATCATACCTTGTAGTATGTATTCATCATATTGCCCCCGAAGTAGGCATTGTCATTGCTATGGAAATAGGGTGTCAACCCTTGTGTCCATCTCACCTTTTAGTGTTGGTTGTCTTGCCTCCGTGGTAGACTTACTGCTTGTGTCTATTTCACTTCATGGAATGTGCTCCTGATGTTGCCCCCTAGGTGGGCATTTTCATCGTCATGGACATAGGGTATCTGCCCTTATGTCAATCTCATCTTGCATTGTGCTTCCTTAAGTTACCTCTATACCAGGTACTATACCTCTATCGCCTTTCATATTGTTATCACTATGACATGTGAATGTTCTTCATCTATAGACCATGTTGTCATGCTTCCTGGTCGTTACTTGACATCAGTCTTGACGAGGACTGGGAATGCTCTCACGAGACTGTGTCGGTGTCTGGGTTATTACCCATTACTTCAGCTGAACTTAATATCTCATTTAGACATATACCTTCATTTGATCATGAGTCTCACGAGACTCTTCTTATTTCGTGGTTTCAGCCCGGAGGTCTTCCTCTAGGGAGGGTGTTTCATGGTTGGTGTCTGAGGTAGATCACCATGGTTAATACTGAGCTCAATCCTTCGTCGGGATTTGAGGCATTATCTGATCATGAGTCGCATACGGGATCTCTATCTATTTTGATGTCGGCCAGGTGGTTTGCTGTTGTAGTTTTAAGACTTGAGGTCGGTAGGTGAGATCGAATGTCGAGGTCGGACGTATATTAGGGGGGATTGTACCACGACATCACGACGTGGCCCTGACTCAAGTATCACTTAAGGGAGTATACGTCTGATTTTGCTATGGAGATCTTGAGTAAAGTAGACATTGTTGTTCACCTCCTCCATTGTTATACTAAGTGTAAGGTCAGAGGTATTATTGTGCCATCAAGGTGATGTTGTACATCGTTTGAGCGCGTGTCATCTTGTGCTTTCCATACTACCCAGATCTATTGGTGATTTGTCATTACTACGGGATAGTTTCCCTTGGCCCTTCTTTCAATGCTATCCGACACTAAGTCTGCTTGTTGTGTCTTCATCAGTGTTCGATGCCCTGCTCTATCTGGACGGGTGGACTAGTATGCTTGGGATATGGAGTATCAATTTGTTCCTCCTATTGATTGGTTTCATCAGAGTTGTCATTATCTGATACGATGACTATCAAGGTCGTATGTGCTGCACATCAAACTCGGGGTTTTGCGCCCCGAAGTGTTATGCTGAGCTGGATCTTTGCGGAGCTGGTGTTGTAGTAGACTCTCCTTTTGTTTGCTTATAGAATGCCATAGCTATAGGCAGGTCGTCCCTACCAAGGTTACTCTGGGAGGGGTAAGGTGACGCCTCCTATTGTTGTTGAGAAGGCATCCGAGGCTTCAGGGTGTCTCAAGCTAAAGGTGTGTACGCACACCTTATTGTTGCCATAGTTGTATGCTTCATGCTATGGTTGTTCTTTTATTGACTTCCTTGTTTTTCCGGGGTATGTTGGCTGTACTGCCAAGGTAAGTAGCTCTTTGTTTGCCAAGAGCCCTGTCACTGTGTTTGGGGGTTCTCAAAGTTCCTTTAGCCAAAAGAGAAAAATGACCGATCTTGATGGTCCAGTGCCCATTCCTCCTTGTGGCAGGGGGAAAAGGGATCTTGATCCTGTATCTGCTAATGTTGCATCTTGGGCTGCTGGTGCTGGCAGTGACGTCTTTGATGCTGCAGCCAATGAAGCTGACACTGCAGCTGCTGGCGTTGACACTGTAGCTGCTGGCGTTGATACTGCGGCTACTGACACCGTGATCACTGATACTGACGTTGTTTCTAGCCAGAGTAAGGATTGTGCTATTTTTACAAGAGATCGCTTCTTATAGTGATAGTATCTCCATCTTTTTCGAGCTTGGCCCTAAGGCACGTTTTGAAGTTGTGCATTCTTCTTCATACTCTATCTACCTTGATGTTGTATACTGCTTATTTATTGATACGCAGTCCTCATCCGGTACCTCATATTACTCTAGAGGATTTGGTACGGCCTCTCTATGGTTCCCTTGTCAGATCTGCCTGGGTGCCTCTTTGGAGATCCCTGGGATGGGTACCTCTTTGGAGACCCCTGAGATTGGTGTTTGTATGATGAATGCTATTGTTGTCCCCGGCGATCGTAGGGCGTTTCCTGACTCTGTTTCGCCCGGTCTTCCGTTTGTTAATGGGGCCTTGTCTCGGTATGCCCCCGTGAGTATACTTCTATCCTATCTTTTCATTGTTAGACTTTCACTGTCTAGCATGTGCCTATCATTTTTAGGCTGTCGTTGATGCGATCACCCTCGGCTTCTTTAAAGTCGAGCTGACCAAGGAGGTTGATGTCTATAGGACTGAGCAGAAGCAACTAAGAGAGTCGACGCGCGTTTTGAAGGAGAAGGCTTGTACTTTTGACTCCTCCGAACTTGTCTATCAGGGTTGCATTGCATCCCTTGGAGCCGAGGTAAGACGACCTTGGAGAGTGAATGAATTTGAAGCCATGGCTGTATATGAGCACTTGGCATAGGCACTTGTAAAGAATATTGACGAGGGGACTGTTTTACAGTATCACTCGGTATAAGGCATCTCTCGAGTTTTGAAGTGGATGCCAAGGTGAAGTGTCAGGTCGTCATTGAGACCTATGGTGGAGACCTTGCTCTCCAATTGAAGGGGACGTGCTCCTTCTTCGACTTTGTCAAGTAGGGCTATGGATACTACTCCCTTGTTTAATGATGGCGGCGGCGATGCTGCCGCTTTTGATTAATGGACTGACTTCCTTTATCACACTTTGTAGATAGCCACCCCTTCTATGCTTGTCATGCATCTTTGTGTGGAAACACTTGCTTTTGGGACTTAGGCATGTATGCCATTCTTCTATCTTTCGTATCATATCTATTCAAGACATATGAAAATGTATGGTTATATAAGCATGAGTAGGATATCATACCATTGTTATTATGGATGCCCCCACGTATGCTAGGTTGTGTATGTTTACATTTCTTGTTGTATCCTCTTGTTCTTGAGGTTGTTAATGTCGTGGTTATTACCTGACGGCCTTAGCATTGTAATACACATTTATCACGAATATGATATGCTTCCTTATTCTTAGGATGTTATCCATCTTATCGTGCCGGTGTAGTGCCGGACTTGACGTTCATCCAGTTTTCAAACGCCGACAAGAAGCATATCGTCTACCCCCATGATGACGCCTTGGTCATCACAATGGAAATCAACCGGTACGATGTGCGACGAATCCTGGCGGACGGGGGAAGTGCTGCAGACATTCTGCATATCAAAGTGTTGGACAATATGGGAAAGACGGTGGCTGACCTATCTCCAAGCAAATTTCCATTGGTAAGCTTCGCCGGCGCGGCAACTTACCCACTAGGGATGATCACACTCCCGGTCATTCTAGGAGAAGGTTGGAAGGCGCTTCACATCGACGTCACGTTCGTTGTTGTAAACGCTTTGGGGGCATATAATGGCATACTGGGTAGGACTACGATCAACCCATACGAAATTGTTCCATCCACTGTCCACTAGAAAATGAAGTTCCCAACACCACACGGCATTGGTGAAGTGCTAGGAGACCAATCAGCCGCACACAAGTGCTATGTGAACGTCCTAAGGAAAATGCAGCAAGTCTCTATTGCCATGGTCGAGTTTGGCAAAAAGAGAAAGATGTCTGATCTAAGTGATGATGATGGATGAAGAAAGCAGCAGTCAACACCAAATGCTCTACTCGATGCAATACTTTTCCCAACACGACAGAGTGTTTGGGATGCGAGACAAGATCAAGGAGAGCCTATAATGACTTACTTCAGGAGATTCGCCAATAACACTGCCATGCTGAGGACAACAAAAAGAGAAATCATAAATGCGTTCTTTATGAAGATGAACGTCAGATCCTTCCTCTTATTTGGCGAGACATACGGCTGGCGAACAACTGTCATGATGGCAGACCTGAAGGATAAACTCGAGACGGCGGTCTCTTGTGAACATCAGCTAGGATGGGGTACACCTCCTAGTTCAACTCTGGAAGCTCAAGCTGCAACAACATCAGGAGTAACGAGCCCCAATTACGACAAGTTCTTCACCCCCTTGAACACGGAGGTTGAAGAGATATACGTGAAACTCCTGGAAAACAAGCTCCCTTGTCCACTTGAGCCACCAACTGCCTTCCTTGGCAAAGAAATCGAAGACTGGTGCAAGTATCACAAGACTTGGGGGCACAGCACCAACAGCTGTCTGTCCCTAAGGGTGGAAATCCAAAAACTCATCGCGCTAGGCGCATTGACCAGCTATGTGGCTCGCACTGGAACAAATCCGCCATCAGACTAATCCCCCTATCTACTTTACGCATTTTTACTATTGTCTTAGTTCAAATGCATCTCCTACTTTAAGTTTAGTCTTTATAATTACTAGACTTACTACATTTTAGAAGGAATGATCAGTTGATTCCAACAACTCTCTGTTAATAATCCAAGTATCTAATGAAGTTAATTTACCTTCGTAGGTACAATACTATATCATACATATTACCTTGGAATTACGCCAAGAAACAACTACAAGCATAATACTCACATCAACAATACAAGCCATGGCACTATGTACAACAATCAACTTATATCATACGGCGACAAATCAACTGTCAACGTCAACAAAGAGTATGTAAACACTCTCTATCTATAATGACGACTACCCAGAATATCGTCTCCAACATAATATATCTTGAGTTTAAAACAAGATCTATCAAAGTGACATGCTGCGACATCATCTTTTGAGGGCAAACCCCCATGTTCACAACTATCAAAGTAACATGTTGCGACATCCTCCTTCGAGGGCAACCCCCATATTTACAAACATCAAAGTGACATGCTGCGACATCCTCCTTCGAGGGCAACCCCCATGTCCACAACTATTAAAATGGCATGCTGCGACATCCTCTTTTGAGGGCAAACCCCTATGTTCATAAGCCATTCCCTAAATACAAAATAGGATGCGGCAAACAGGTGGGACTGATCACCCCATCGTGGCGGAAGTCCTCTTGTTAGACGACAACTCCACAAATCAACAAAGTATGAACGACCAATCACGGAATCATACTTCATGAAGACATATTCCTTAAATGGGCAGCTTCATGTACTCTAAAAGTATAAACGACCAATCACGGAATCATACTTCATGAAGACTTATTCCTTAAATGGGCAGCTTCATGTACTCTAACAGTATGTATACTCACTCATGGGTTCATACTCCATGAAGACGTATTCCTTGTTAGGATAACTTCACGTATATACGCTAGCAGGAGCGCACCCCTGTCAGGAAAACTCGCCAAACAAACAAGCTGAGTCTTGTACAACGTTATCTTGCCAGCAAGCGCATAACGAAACAAAACACACCAAATGCAGCAAGTAGTGTCTTGCCACAACGTCGCCTTGGAGTGGACCAAGAGACGGAAACAACTGCAAGTCGCTTTAACGCGGTCTTGTGCAACCCTTCTGGACTAACCATGGAGAGGTGCAGTAGCATCGTAAGGCAAGTACTGGAATAACCACAGAAAACCTTACAACAACGTCACGCGGGGTGTGCCCAAACTGACGGATGGAAAAACGCATAGCATAGAGCAAGTAGCGTCTTGCCACAACGTCGCCTTGAAATGGTTCAAGAGACACTAAAAACTACAAGGCGTGTTCACACGACCTTTGTCCCACCCCTTGGATTACTAAGTTGAGGCGTAATAGCATCACAGGGTAAGTATTGGGTTAACCACGGAAAACCTTGTAACAACGTCACGCGGGATGTGCCCAAATTGACGGATGGAAAAACGCACCAAATACAACAAGTAGCATCTTGTCACAACGTCGCCTTAGAATGGAACTAAGAGACGGTATAAACTAATGTCTTGCCTCGTCAAGACAACTCTCCTACATGTCAAGTGTCAGTGTCGAGTGCCAAGTGCAAAGTCCCCGCGCCGAGTACATTATTACTTACAACGCTACAAGTACCTAGTGTACGCATCTTGCCATGCCTTGAAATCTAACCAAGAGGGGCGCTCATAACACTCAAACAATGCGCGACATACAGTCGCAACTACGGACATCATGTTCATCATCTAAGGATATCTATCCTATCATCCAAGTCCAAACAATACGGACAGCATAGATAACACAAGGTATGAAATACTACTAACGAGTTATTATGCATTTTACTATGATCAAAGCATGTCTAAACGACATAGCTCAAAGCAAGCAAAACATATACAAAAGTTCTAGGGACAATTCCCAAAACCAACATCAGCCCGAACACGGGGGCAAACGACAAAAGAAAAAGTTCAAACATGCTCAAATAATCAACCCGACGCTGCTCAAGGAGCACCGTCATCTCCAGCAGGCTCAGAAATAACCGCCATTATCTCGTCGGCAGGATCAAAATCGTTGTCATCCCCAAACATCATATTATAGTTAACCGTCTCAAGCTCCAAACGGCGTAACTCAGCAACATGCTCAATAGCGGATGCTGCGTAAGGACCCAACTTGTCGAAAGGAAAGTCGGGATCAAGTAGACGTACCCTGCGAACATAGTCCGCAGCAAACTCATGAATCAACGGCTTAGACTTTGCCTTAGCGGCAGAAGTAACGGCGGCAGTAAAGGCCAAGGTAGTAGGATACTTGACAAGTCCTTCTGCGATCCCAGCCTTACGCCCCTCCTCGCGCGCAGCACAAACCGCGGTTTCATGCGCGCTATCATTCTCCGCTATCTGTTTCTTGATATCCGTGATCTCAGCCTCAAGATGATTCGCATGGGCACGGCAAGACTCATACTTCGCATCGAAATCATCAGTGTTCGAAAGCAAACTCTGAGTTTTCTCCTTAAGAATCGCAAGCTCGCGGCGGGCAACACCACGTTTCTCGATGGCAGTTTTCCTTTCGTGCATGAGATCCAGTGCGAAGGAAGACATGTTCACCATGTTCGCAGCAGCCTAAAAGAAAATACCAAACAAGTCAAGACAGTCACAGAAATGCATTCAGGCACGACCAGATAATCAGAAAAATAGTGTCGTCACTTACCGGGGCAAACCCAGATAGGGAGCCATCAACATGCTGTCACATCTCCTCATCCGTGGAAGGCGCAAGGCGTCGATCGCCTGGAGGAATACACCGCTGCAACACGCGTACCCCCAACCTCCGGAGTACTAATCTTCGAACCTTTGGGAAACCGAAGACCCCCAGTAGAAAAGGTACCCAATCGTCACCAGATATGTCACCCTCCAGGGGACGAACCAAGTCACTACGCTTAAGTGACGGCAGCGCTGCAACTAAAACATTAAGGAAGTATAAGAGACATAAGCAGGAAAAATACAAGGAAAGACAACAATGTGCACAGTACAAACCTCGACGCAAAGGACGCTCCTCCGTGGGACGCTCCTTCGAGCGGGGGGGGGGGGGGGGGGGGGGGGTAGAAGGCGCCACCGCGCGATCTTCAACTCCTTTCCATTTGTCGCGAGAAGGAGTCGGGACAATCGCACTCGGCTTGGAGCGCTCGGGATCACTCAAAGGACGCGCCCCAACTGCAGACCTCTTGACAAGAGCAATAGAATCGGGCGTCGCGACAACGCGCTCGGTCACGGGCGCAGAACGACCTGCAAACAAGAAGTAATATGAAGAAAACGAATCGAAAAATCAATAAGGTCGACGGAAAAATAAATAAACATCTTACCCGTAAGTCCCTTGCTACTATGCTTGGGGGCAGCAGGGGCAGAGGGAGGGACAGTCCTTTCAACAGGAGGAACATCGCGCGCAGCCACCGTCTGCAAAGTTGAGCTTTTTCCGTCAAACCAACCTACATCACAACATAATGAAAGTTATAAAGACTCTCAGCATACCAATGTTTCAGAAGGAAGCGTTTGAATCCCGGCATCAAGCAGTTCTTGATCCGACGCGCGTAACAGACACTGAAAGCTGCGCGTTTGCTGACATCGATAGAAGCGCACTCTAGTCGCCTTGTCTGTCGACGAAAGCTCGGAAAAGGCAGGGGCATGATCAGCAACCTTAACCTCCTCAATATCCCAAATAATGTTGTCATCACACACGGAAAAGTAGTGATGTCGCCAATGCGAACCAGATCGGTCAGTCTCAGCCGCCAGTCGATGAATATGGTTCCACTCCACGTCCCCAAGTCCAAGTTGCTCAAAGCCTTTGTCATGTAGACAAGGACAACGCATCTTCATGCTACACAACCCTGTCATATCCGGACATAAAAGCTGGTAGAAGCAGAGGAAGAGAGTAGTCGAGTAAGGCCACGACTGTTGGTGAAATAACACCCGAAAACAAGTCAATACGCGAATGCCGGTAGGTGTAAGATCCAGAGGGGAAATCCGATAGAAGCGACACAAATCGACTAAGTCAGGGCAGTATGGAAAGCGTAAACCCTCCCTAACCTGTGAAGAGTACACAGCGGTCAAGTCACTTGGAGGGACGGTAGCTTCACCTTTAGCAACATCAGGCAACACGTCGCGAGGAAACACACCCTCAAAATTCGGGTCAAGTCCAGAAGTTGAAGCGTCTAGTATGAACTTCTCTCTCTCCATCCTGTTCGAGAGATATCTAGTTTTTACCGTAGATCCTTTCGCCGCTTCCGGCGCAACAGGAATCTCAATAACAGCATCGGCCTCCGCATTCAGTGTATGGTCCAGTAGAGCAATCATGTCGGCATCCGACTCACTGCTGTCATCGGAACAAAAAGCAGTCTGCGGAGTAAGTATGAAAGACTTACTCATAATAACAACCTCACCGAGGGAATTCCTGCAACCTGAAAATGCAACCTACAATCAAGACAACGTTCGTTAGTTTACGAGCGACAAACGTTCAACTCACAACAATCACCATGACAACATACGCCCTATGTCTATATCCAACATATGGATACAACGTACATAGCAATGGATAGAGAAAATAATCTAAGTATGGGGGCAAGTGCGCACATACTAGCACGCACATACAAGCGCGTGCGTATCGGCTATCGACATACAACGAGATGTCGGCCATCAGGAATATTATCTAAGTGTTCCAACCATATCGGCTGTCGAGATACAACGAGATGTCGGCTATCAGGAATATTATCTAAGTGTTCCAACCATATCTGATGTCGACATACAACGAGATGTCGGCCATCAGGAATATTATCTAAGTGTTCCAATCATATCGGCTGTCGACATACAACGAGATGTCTGCTATCAGGAATATTATCTAAGTGTTCCAACCATATCGGCTATCGACATACAAGGAGATGTCGGCTATCAGGAATGTTATCTAAGTGTTCCAACCATATCAGCTGTCGACATACAACGAGATGTCGGCTATCAGGAATATTTTCTAAGTGTTCCACTATGTCAGTTGTGAGCATACAACGGGATGCCGGCTGTCAGGAATATTTTCTAAGTGTACCACTATGTCAGCTGTGAGCATACAACGGGATGCCGGCTGTCAGGAATATTTTCTAAGTGTTCCACTATGTCAGCTGTGAGCAAACAACGGGATGCCGGCTGTCAGGAATATTGTCTAAGTGTTCAAACTATATCAGCTGTGAGCATACAACGGGATGCCGACTGTCAGGAATATTTTCTAAGTGTTTCACTATATCAGCTGTGAGTATACAACGGGATGCCGGCTGTCAGGAATATTTTCTAAGTGTTCCACTATGTCAGCAGTCGATACATGACAATGTGTGACTATCAAGGAATATCTTCTAAGTGTCCCACTATGTCAGCAGTCGACACATGACAAGGTGTCGACTATCAATGAATATTTTCTAAGTGTTCCACTATGTCAGCAGTCGACACATGACAAGGTGTCGACTATCAAGGAATATTTTCAAAGTGTTCCACTATGTCAGCTGTCGACACATGACAAGGTGTCGACTATCAAGGAATATTTTCTAAGTGTTCTATTATGTCAGCAGTCGACATATGACAATGTGTCGACTATCAAAGAATATTTTCTAAGTGTTCCACCATGTCAGCAATCAACAACCGTCAACGCGCGACAAGTTGATAACAGTCAACAACCGTCAACACGCGACAAGTTGATGACAATCAACAACCATCAACATACAACAAGATGCCAATTATCAAGGAATATATTCTAAATGTTCTCCTATAACGGCAGTCAACGACAATCATGGTAACAAGCATTAAATATCTCAAAAATATTTGCTAAGTGTTTTATCATGGTTGCAGACAACATATAAGCTCAATGAACAAGGATCAATATGTCGACAGACAACTATGTCCGGACACCGGCTAACAATCAACATTGAGCATGCCAAAACATCATCTAAGCTAAATGCAATGTGTTGACAACAATCACAATGCATAAGGGTAGTTTAACAACTTATCTCTATTTTTCTAAAATTCCCAGCACTTAGTCAAAATTTTGGCCAATTTGTGGAGCTAATCTCTTTTGGAAATTTTAACAAACACCTTGTGTGCATCCTAGATTAATCAAATTCAAGAAGCAATCAAGATCGATTTGAACTTAAACGAAGTATCAAAGGGTTCAACCATACCCGAAATTAGACTCGCCACCACGAGACGACCCCGGAAAGCTACTCACCACCGCCGCCGGAGCTGCACGCGCAGCCGCCGTCCGCCTCACGCGCCGCCGCCGGTCGCCTCACGTCCGCTCCTTCTCGTCGCCGGGATCCCGCCGGTGATGACCTTGGAGTGGTTGTCCTAAAATTACTCGGTCTTCAAATATTTGGTCTCCAAATTTGCCACTCCCAAGTTTTCTTCTTCTTCAAGAATGGAGGAAACACTACAAGTTACTAATGGTGGAGGATTAAGTAAAGGGTATTCTCTTTCCTATATCTATCCATCATTATCTATGGGTGCATCCTAAAACTATAATTATTTATTACTAAGTCCCCGAGTAGCATGTTTACATGTTGTCATCTCCTTATCTTAATACTTAGAATTTTCTAAGTATGCCATGACTAGATACTATGCACACATGATTTAGTGCGTAAATGACATAACATGACCTCAAGTAATTTTAAATGCATGATTCATATCTCTTATTATTATCGCATGATCACTTGTATGATTTAATTATCAATCGTCTATTCGTGTTTTTTACAATCATGCTGACATCACGTTCATATTGACATTACACTTATGTTGACGTCGTACATCATGTTCGCATGCCTCCATGAGGATCATCGCATAAGTTCTTAAACATGTGTACATTGTTTATTGTTCACTGTAATATGTATATTGCTGGTTGCGCTAATCATGTCGACAGTTAACATCTCTCCCGACAAAAAATAAAGTGGAGGGGAATCGAAGCCTTCGCGCTCAATTGGCAAACAAGCCACCCTTAAAGTCAGCTCCGAACCGAAATTGGGCTTATATCCTAGCTTAAAATAGGGTCAAGTATGGTCTGAACCGTTACTTGACTCGGGGGCAAGTGTTGGATATTTGCCCAATTCGGGTTCGTATTTACATTCCGGACTTTGCAAACACGTCGAAAACCACAAATAGGTCCGAAAAACAAACACCCGAGGAACAAAACGGTCCGGACGCACGTATGCGTCTGGACCGGAACCTCCGGATTGCCATAAGGCAAACCGGAGGTCCGGATTGTCCCGAGCAATCCGGACCCCGTCGGATTCTAAGTCCGATAGGGTCCGTACTGCTGTCAGCGGACACTGCGCGCATCCTTTATCGTCCGAACACAAAGAGTGAAGAGTTCTCCAAAGCCTAACTAGACGACGGTTCTTATTTTCTTTTAGACCGGTGTCGAACCGCACAAAAACCGGGCTCGGTCCTAAGGTGCCTATAAATAGGAGACCTTGGCCACCCATTTTGATACATTCTGGAGATTTTGGCATTTGAGCTCTGACCTCTCTCTAGAATATTTTCTCTATCTAAAACGCTCATTTAAGCATCAGAGAGGGTTCAACCGACCCCCCCCCCCCCCCCCCCCCCGTCCCGTGCTGGTTATTGCCCTTTCCTGCAGGTTAGTACCGCGAGGAGCCGATAGCACACATTGCCGACAGCCCCTTGCCAAACATCAGAAAGCCCACTTCCGACACCCGACGTGTCCCCAACCTGAAGTGCCGAAGAATCCGACTACTCGGTTGGATTTGGACGCAACAATAACATAAAAAAAAAAAAGTGACATGTAAATAGAAAAAAAAACATATCATTTTAACTGAATCATCTTCATTGTGTGTGCATCAAGTTCATCATTTTTTTTTTGCAAAGTAAAATAATTTTTTTTTGAAGAAAATAAATATCTTGAGATGAACATGATGATGAAAAACATCAAGAACAAACACCACCTTAGTTTTTCATTCCATCACGACATTTTCAGTCAACTTTATTAGTACAATCAAATAATAATATTTTGATATCAACAATCAAAAGCTTTCATCAAAAGTTAATTCAAATTTGAATATATGGTACTAACAACCACTAGTTTTGATCCAAAGTTAACGTGGAAAACATAACTGGCTAACACATATATAACACACAAAAAATAACTAGTCGATTATTTACATGAAAATGTAATATTATTTAGTAAAAGAAAAGTTAAATCAAATTTGAAAACGCGTGGAAAATCTGATGAATATGAAATTCCCTTCATGTTTGTATAATAAATATATAATATTGATGAAATCTTCCCCATTTTATTTTATATATTAATGGAAAATAAATAACAAAAATAAGTTTCTCATAACATAGACATCCAAGCAGTTTATAAAAAAAAAGACATCCAAGCACGTTTGCAGCAGAGCCGCCATCAGGGGACTAGATACAAATACAATAGAGTAACAATTAAGACATTGAGTAACAGGTATAAATATCTTCTAATAACATTACTTACACTTTACGCAAAATTCTATTCGGATAAAAATTATTATTAAAATAAATTTATTTTTAAAATTAAAATATATTAAAAGAATATTTTCATATTATTATAGATTATTTTTTATAGCAATTACATACGCTAGAAATAAATTATATTATATATATGTTTCGAAGGTCTTCATCTTTGCTTTCAGAAATTAAAAAAAAAATAATTATAAATCAGAGTATATTAGAAAATGTTATGAAATTTAATTACGATCTTAAAATAAATAAATAATATTATAATAAAATTAAAAAAAAAACAAATATATTTATAAATCTTATAATCATATAATATTATTTTATAACATGATATTTTTCTGATACGTTTTAAATCGACTTGTGTAACTCTGAAAATCGTTAATTTTATAATGTGTCATTATTTAACTAAATCACAAAACTAAAGTCCAAAAAATTTAGATTTGATATAGATACCTCATTTAGCAATTTATGCTACTATATATACAAATGTAATTACAAATGTCGTAACCGACAAACAATGTTTATTATTATTATTACTACTATATAGAAAAATAGTCTAAAGGAATTAGAAACTACCAAAATACAAGCAATAATGATGATGTAGTGGGGGATCATAAACTAAAGCAAAGGAATCTCACATATAAATAGGTAAACTCTATGTTGATGTAAACATAACTACACCACTCTCAGAAAACAAATACACATTCATTCATTCATCATCTACTATATATATATATATATCTCCAAAGGGAAGATCCAATTTCAAGTACTTCTCCAATGGCGGCCTCAAGACAACTCCAAGTTTTGGTTTTCTTGGTCTCTTCTCTATCCATCATCCACACAACTCTTGGTACGAAATTGTAACATCTTCCGACCTATATTATATATAAGGTTAATACTTTGTTTAGTAATTTACGTCTGCACAATGTGATCAAATGATTATTTTTATTTTTTGACGGCATAGATTGGTTACGTTTCATAATATTATTAAATGGTTATATTAAAATGACAATTTTACCTTTACATTCAATTAATTCAAGTGTTCTTCATCGTGTTTTTTTACTATGTACATCTTGTTATACATTAAAATTTTTAGTTTTTCATAAAAATCATTTTTGTAAAAAAAAAAAAAAAAAAATAGAACGCTGGGTTCAATGATCTGACCCGACAAAGCTGTTACTGTGTTCGATTGAACATAACAGAGATGCTGTTGTTGCAATGCAGTAGAGTTGCTATTGTTGGAATGCAACAGAGCTGTTGTTGGTGGGTTCGAATCTAAATCCAATTAGGTGTTTGATTCGAATCCGGTATCGATTTTAAAACGATTTTTTTAATGAAAAACCTGAAAATTTTTATGAACAACGCAATGAAGTACATGAAGAATGAATAGAGAAAGGGTATTTTGGACATTTCATCAAAATGAAACCAAACAGTCACATCTGCAAAACGTAGGTAACTAAAAAGCACAACCAAAATGTCACATAGTCAAACATAATCAACCAAACTATTTATTAAGCCTTATATATGAGTTTGTTGATATATGAATTGTATATTACAGCTGAGATCCAATGCGAGCACATCCCAAGAGAGATGTGTGCATTTGCGGTGGCATCATCTGGTAAACGGTGTGCTCTAGAGACCGACGCAGCTGCCTCCAAAGAGGTGGAATACCAATGCAGCACGTCCGAGGTTGTCTCTGAGAAGATTGCAGGCTATGTGGAGAGTGACAAGTGTGTTAGGGCTTGCGGTGTTGATCGCAAGTCTGTCGGGATCTCCTCCGATGCACTCCTCGAAACCGAGTTCGTCGCTAGGGTTTGCTCAGCGGACTGCTACTTAAACTGCCCTAACATCATTGACCTCTTCTTCAACTTGGCTATAGCTGAAGGTAATTAATTAAATATATAATTAAAGAATTAAGAACCTAAAAACATGCTTAAGCAATATTGCTAATCACTGTCTCAGATTAAAAATGTTGATATTAGTGTTCCAACTATCAATTTGGTTCATTTTCATTTTTTACAACTGATTTTGGCTTTATTATTGATATTTAAGCAACCAAAACATGTTTTGCACTTTTTCGAATATTGCTCATGGTTTTAGCTGATTTACTGCTTAAAAAACCATATTTTTATTTCGTCAATTCTAAAAGAAAAAAGTGAAAATCAACTATTCTGATAATTTGGATACTAAATATTAATGTTTTAAATATGAAACGGTAATTAGCAACGTAATCAATAATTGTGACTTTTTTTAGGTTCTAAGGATAACTTGATCATGAACATTGATTATAATCGATATGAATCATGTTTTTTCAAGATGAAATTAATGAGTATTATATGATTAAAAAAAAAATCAAACTAATTAGTTAATTAATATTTGATACAAAATATAATTATATATAAAATTTTCAGGAGTGTATTTGCCTGACCTTTGCGCGTCACACCGAGCTAACTCTCACCGTGGAATGTTGGAGCTATCGAGCTCAGGTGCTGCATACGTGGCTGCCTCCCCGGCTCCGGCTCCTGCTCCGGCCATATAACCAGTTATAATTTTGACGACCGGCAGTTGAATTATTAATAGTTCCTCATATATAATATGGCAATGAGGATGCTTAAATTATTTATTTTTGAGTTGATGCTTCTTCAATTTTATGTTCTTAATTACATTGCAACTCCAAAGAAGTTTTGAGAATTATTGTCCGAGGGAATTATTTTATATAAAAAAATAAGGATATTTATTTTTATTTTGTTTATTTATATATTTCATTTTTTATTTTCTTAATTGGTTATTTATATATTTCATTTTTTATTTCTAGTCCTGACATTCAATTATCATCCTTCTCAATCCTGCAACAATAGCATATGGTAAATTGGTAAATACACACACAAAAAATATCGCATTTGGGCATTTGAGCTTAATTGTTTTGAATAAACCCTAAACAAATGCATCAAAATTAATAATGAGCCTCCTAAAGTAATGGGCCTTTTTACAAAGCTTAATAGGCCTAACTAATTCAGTTGACTTGAATGCTACTCAAATAATATGCATCAACAAATAAAAGAAATGAACACAAAGTAACAAATAGATCGATGCTCATTCTTTATGTAAAAATCTAAGTCATATTAACCGAACCATGTAAATTTCATGTATTTTGTATTATTTATTATTTTATACTTTCTTTTTCGTACTCGATTATGTTGAGTACCCAATCTGGGCTCATGGGCAGGTTCAGCCCTATTATCAGTGTTGGTTGGTTGCTGTGTTATAAGGCCTTGGGCCTCGGTTGGTTTGGGCGGAGCCCAGTTGGATTGTTGCTTGTTGGTGGACTGAGTATTATCTCAGATATGTTATCTGGGACTTATTTGGAGGTTATATTAAGTTAGGGGACCCTTGAGTATTTTATACTCGGGACCCCGCCTATTTAAGGTGAGAGTTAGGTTTTTTTGGCTTAATTCGATGAGCCGCAAATCAGTACAAACTTTCCTTCTTCATCTTCTCTTCTTCGGAGATTAGGGTTAGGGTTACAAAACTTCACATGGTATCAGAGCAGAAGGAGTTTATCAAAAACTCTGTTCTCGTTCCTGCTTCCGCCTTCTTCCTGCGCCTGTCCTCCTCTCACCCCGTGTGGAAGTTCGTGGTCTCTTCAAGGCGAATTCCTTCGCTTCTCATGTTCGTGATTGTTCGCGATTTTCTCGATCTCGATCTGACGATTCGTTTCTCTTCCTCTTGAAACGAATTGTTCAGACCTGGATCTTGCTATCTCCATATTCCGCGACGTTTCGGTTGATTCTCGGTTCGTCTTCAGCGAATCGTCACTCTCTTCATTACGCGACGTTCAGACTTCTTCGCCATGTCGGAAGGCAACGATGGTAAGGAAACGACGGATATTCCACCGCCGCTTCTTCCTGTAGCAACCACTGGTGATAGCAGTCTTGATCTGACATCTGAGGTTCATTCCTATCATCCTCTTTTCTTGCATCCTAATGATAACCCTGGGCAAAGCTTGATGTCTGTTAAATTGACTGGACAAGAAAACTATAGAAAGTGGAGCCGTGGCATGCATATAATATTGTTAGGAAAGAACAAGATAGGATTCATAACTGGTTCTTGTAGGCGTGAGTCTTATGAAGAGAAACTCCATGATCTATGGGACAGATGTAATGCTGTTGTATTCGGTTGGATCATCAATTCTGTGTCGGATGATATTTCTGATGGGATTATGTACTCTGAGAGTGCACTGCTTGCCTGGAAGGATCTACGTGAACGCTTTGATAAGGTCAATGGTTCAAGGATCTATCAACTCCATAGGGAAATTACTCTGTGTCGTCAGGGAACCGACTCTGTGTCCATTTTTTTTCACAAAACTTAAGAGTCTCTGGATTGAGTATGACACCGCTTGTGCTCTCCCACACATTGATGATCCCAATTTCAGACAACATTTGCAACATAGAGATAATCAGAGACTTTTTCAGTTTCTTATGGGACTAAGTGAGAACTTCTCCAATGTCAGGAGCAATTTATTGCTCTGGACACCCTTACCTTCTCTCAATCAAGCATATGGGATCCTAATCCAAGAAGAAAGTCAGAGAGACATTAGTGCCTCTATTTCTGCTGAGATGCCTGGGCTTGGCTTGAATGTTATAATTGTTGGAGGTGAGGAAAAGGTGAAGAAATTGAACAATCCGAATCTGGAATGTGACTTCTGCAAGAAAAAGGGACATACCTCAGATAGATGCTATTCCAAGGGATGCGAATTCTGCAAAAGGAAGGGCCACTACAAAGACAACTGCTACAAGTATAGGGACTCCTTGAAAGGGAAAACTTCTGGTGCAAAGGCCAATTCAGCAGCAATCAAAGAAGGAGATAACACTGCTCTCAGGGGAATATCACCTTCAATTCTGAGCAATTTGATATGCTGATCAAGAGGTTTGGAGGTGGTGGAGTCTCAGCTGCCACTGCAACCACCTCTGATGACAGCAATGTTACTGCTGCTGGTATGGTTTCTTTGCTCTCACACTATGATAAGGAAAACCATTGGATATTGGACACTGGTGCCTCTAATCATATGACAAACAATTTTAGTTGGTTAAACAATTTTCGTACTGTCTCTAACACCAAAGTCCAATTACCAAATGGTGTTAATAGTTATGCTGTTGGGATTGGTGATTATGATTTTGCAGATGGAAAACAATTGAGAAACATTCTCTATTTACCTGATTTCAGATTCAACCTTATATCTGTTTCTCAATTAACAAAAGATTTAAACTGTACTGCAAATTTTTATCCCAACACTGTTCTTTTACAGGACCTCTCAAGTGGGAGGGTCTTGGCCAGTGGTGAACAGCAGTCTGGTCTGTATTTTTTCAATCCCAATAGCAAACTTAGTATACCTTTGGCTTTAAATAGTGTGAATAAGAGTCCAGTCCACTTGTGGCATAAAAGACTTGGGCATGCTTCTGTTAGAGCACTACAGCATATTGATTCCCTTAATTCTGTTAAGAATAAAAGTCTTGTAATTGATGATTGTGTTGTTTGCCCCTTGGCCAAAATTACTAGAAACTCTTTTCCTATTTCTAGTAACAGAACAGCTGCTATCTTTGATTTGGTTCACAGTTTTGACGTTTGGGGACCCTACCATACTGCCACATATGATAACAAAAAATATTTTCTTACCTTAGTTGATGACCACTCTAGGTTTACATGGGTATTTCTCATGAGTTTCAAACATGATGTGGCAGAATTGCTTAAATCTTTTGTTTTAATGGTTTATACCCAATTTGGAAAAATGATTAAAATATTTCGTACTGATAACAGAGGTGAATTTTTTTCTGATTATCTAAGACATTTCTTTAAAGAAAAGGGTATTCTCCATCAAACAAGTTGCTCTTATACCCCTCAGCAAAATGGTAGGGTTGAAAGAAAGCATAGGCATCTGATTGAAATGGCTAGGGCTTTGAAATTACAAGCTTCTATTCCTAACAAATTTTGGGGAGATTGTGTTTTAACTGCGTGTTATCTAATAAATCTGTTGCCTACAGAGGTTCTTGATGGAAAATCCCCTTTGCAAAATTTTTCAAAAAAATCCCCAAGTATTGAGCATTTGAGAATATTTGGATGTTATTGTGTTGCAAAAAAGGCTTTGGTTATGGACAAATTGGCTGCCAGAGGGATCCCTTCTGTTTTTCTAGGATATTCTGACTCTCAAAAGGGTTATAAACTTTTTGATTTAAACACAAAAAGAATGTTTGTGAGTAGAGATGTCAGATTTTTTGAACACATATTTCCCTTTGCTGGTAGTAGATCTGATCCATTACCCCTTTTTTATGATGATCACCCTTTTGCTGATCCTGTTGATGTTGGTTTACCCTTACAGCAAGGTTCATCTGAACTTGATATCAACCCTAACCCTTTGTTGGATGATATTGAGAACAATATTGATGCAGATGATGCAATTATTAATGCTGATGTACAAGAGCATACTGCCCCTGCAAATGATGAGAATGTTCAGTCTAACATTCCTGATGCCACCCATATCAGAAGGTCATCACGTGATAAAAAGCCACCAATTTGGATGGCAAGTGGTGATTTTGTTGTGAATACTGGTCCTGCCAAATATCCTTTGAATCACTACATTGGCTATGATTCTATTTCTTCTGCTTATCATTGTTATCTAACAAAAATCTCTAAGTTGGTAGAACCTGACAGCTTTGAGCAAGCACAATCTGATAAGGGGTGGATATCAGCTATGCAGGAAGAAATTTCTGCCCTAGAAAACAATGGAACTTGGGATTTGTTCCATTACCTCCAGGTAAGAAACCTATTGGTTGCAAATGGGTGTTTAAGCTTAAGTATCATGCTGATGGTAGTTTAGAAAGATATAAAGCACGTTTAGTTGCTAAGGGTTTTAAGCAAAAACATGGCATCGATTACTTTGAGACTTTCTCACCTGTTGTTAAGATGAACACTGTCAGAACTGTTCTTGCCCTTGCTGCAATTTATAACTGGCCTCTTTTTCAAATGGATGTTTTCAATGCTTTTCTCCAAGGTGACTTGGACGAAGAGGTTTACATGACACTGCCACAAGGTTTTCGTAATCTGAAGGGGGATAATGATAATGATAGTAACTTGGTTTGTAGATTACGAAAATCTTTGTATGGTCTTAAACAAGCCTCTAGACAGTGGAATAGAAAACTTACTGATTCTTTAGTTCAATCTGGTTATCATCAATCCATGTATGACTATTCTTTATTCACCAAACGTGAAGGAAATGATTGGGTTTTATTACTAGTTTATGTTGATGATCTTCTCATCACTGGGAACAGTGATAAGATGATCAGGCAATTAAAACATGTTTTAGAAACCAATTTTAAAATGAAAGATTTGGGTGAATTACAATTTTTCCTTGGGATTGAGATAGCTAGGTCTGAAAAAGGGATCGTGTTGTGTCAAAGAAAGTATGCATTAGAGTTAATTTCAGAGGTTGGGCTTGCTGGAGGGAGAGTTGCAAGAACACCTATGGAATTTAACTCTAAACTTACTAGTGTAGATTATGACAAATCTGCTGGACTGGTTAACAATGATTTGATTTTATCTGATGTTACACCCTACAGGAGGCTTATTGGAAAATTACTTTATTTAACTATTACTAGGCCTGGCATCAGTTTTTCAGTGCAGCATTTAAGTCAGTATCTTCATGCTCCTAAACAATCACATTATGATGCTGCTTTGCGTGTGGTAAGGTATATTAAAAATGAACATGGTAAAGGGGTTTTACTATCTGCTTTTAGTTCCCCACAGTTGTCTGTATTTTGTGATAGTGATTGGGGTAACTGTGTTGAAACCAGGAGATCTCTTACTGGGTATTGTGTTAAAATTGGAGAGTCCCTCATTTCTTGGAAAGTAAAGAAACATGAAACTGTTTCCAAATCGTCTGCAGAAGCTGAATATAGGGCAATTGGTCATGCTGTGTCTGAAATTGTTTGGTTACGTGGGTTATTAAGTGAACTTGGTTTTTCTCAGAAAAATGCTTCTTTATTATACTGTGATAATAAGGCAGCTTTGCAGATTGCTTCGAATCCTATTTTTCATGAGAGAACTAAACATATTGAGATTGATTGTCATTTTGTTAGACAGAAAATTTTGGATCACACAGTTCAGGCAATGTATGTTAAGACAGGGGAACAATTGGCTGATATATTTACGAAGGGGTTGGCTTTCAGGCAGCATTTATACTTGGTTGGAAAACTAGGATTGATAAATATCTTTCCTGGAATCGATGTTGGAAATTATAATGATGGCAGTGATGATATGTTGTCTGAGCCAGGGGGAGTAACATAACTATTTTACTTCTATTCGTTTTTGTTGGCTTCGATGTTGCTGGTTGTATATCTCCCAGATTGAGGGGGAGTGTTGAGTACCCAATCTGGGCTCATGGGCAGGTTCAGCCCTATTATCAGTGTTGGTTGGTTGCTGTGTTATAAGGCCTTGGGCCTCGGTTGGTTTGGGCGGAGCCCAGTTGGATTGTTGCTTGTTGGTGGACTGTGTATTATCTCAGATATGTTATCTGGGACTTATTTGGAGGTTATATTAAGTTAGGGGATCCTTGAGTATTTTATACTCGGGACCCCGCCTATTTAAGGTGAGAGTTAGGTTTTTTTGGCTTAATTCGATGAGCCGCAAATCAGTACAAACTTTCCTTCTTCATCTTCTCTTCTTCGGAGATTAGGGTTAGGATTACAAAACTTCACGGATTATATATTCCGCGTTTTTCCAATTGTAAATGATACTAAATTATTATGAGAACTCAAGTATACTTTGCATAAGAAAATATCTAAATTTCCACTATAATAAGATGCGACGATGAGTCACTTTGAGAGAAGTTACAACCCTACATTTCTTTTAATGAAAATTGAAATCAAACGAAATAATTATTACTAGAGAAAATATAATTTCACTCACATTTCAAGAAACCCCCAACCAACTGAAAAATATATAAAAATAAAAACCAAACTAACAATCCGGCCGTAAAAGAATCACTACGACAGATGTTGCCCGTCGTGCGTTTCTAGCACTGCGGCAGATCGTGCGGCGGCGGTGGCAGCGTTGTGTCCGGCGTCGGCCCGTTCTCGACCAAAAAGGCGGTGGCAAGACCCAGAGGCAAATGCACGTCCAGGTGGCAGTGCATTATCCATGCACCTGTTCGCACCAAATTATTCAAAGCATTGTTATTGGTGCAAAAATAAGGAGAATACACAAATTTAGTAATTGGCTGAATATTCATGGTTTTGTTGGGCCATTGCTTTCACAACTTGCAACATTAAGCAATAATTACCCGAATTAAAACATTCCTTGACTTGAAAGTTTTAGCTTTACTACCATTTGTATCAACTAATTATGGTAGTTCATTTCTGTTAATAAGAATACAGTGTAACTTAACTAACTGTCACATAAGTCCGAACTAGAACTTTATAGGTAAATGCATTCAACACACTCTTATAGTATATCAACAATTTTATCATCAGTAATTTTGTTAAATTATGTGACACAGTAAATAAAGTTATATACCTGGGTTGTTTGCCGTGAACCGAATAGCGGCCCATCCTCCGACCGGAACACCGATCGTGTTCCGAATCTGAGGATTGACGAGGTTGAACTTCTTGCGATCTCGAGCGGCATTGAAATTACCGAACCCTTGAGCCAAGACATGGAAGTTGAACCCGTGGAGGTGCATCGGGTGGTTTTCGGTCGTGATAAACGACGTGTCCTGCAATATCATCTCCACCGTCGCATTATACTTGATCTTCTTCACGCTTGTCTTCTTCGGCGCGAAGATCGGGGCTTGGTTCATGCTATTATTCGCGTTCGTGTAATCAAACTTGACAGGCGGCTTGTTCGGGAAATCGGCAGTGTAGATTCCTCCGACATTGAAAACAAACGCCTGGAGGACCGACAAGTTGGTCGGGAGCTGGAACGACGCGTTATTCATACTAGCGGAGAATCTTTGCCCGTTAGGGCCACCGCACGAGTTATTTCCTTTACGACCGCAGGGTGCTAACCCTAGCCCGACCGTCACAAACATGTGCTCGTTCACCGTACGTGGCACTGGGACCCAGTGTGGCGCACCGACCATACCCGTAATATTGCTATTGAACTTATGAGCCGTGGTCGTGTCGTTGAATCTTGGTAGGGCCGGCATTTTCGGAGCGGTTTTAGTTTTTGCCGGTGCGGTATCGTAGACGATGACCCCTCTAGTGGTGGTGTTATCGAACGGTGCGTTTTGGGCGGTGATGTAGGGCCGAGCCGCCATGTAGTAAGCTCCGGGGGCTTGGTCCGCCTTTAGAAGGACATCGGTGGTCTGACCCGGTGCAACAACGATCACATCAGTAACGTAGGGATTCGTGTACGACGCATCCGCGGCTACAACTGTCATCTTGTGATTGGCTATCTTGAAGAATAGCTGATTATTGAGGGCAGCATTGATTATGCGGAGTAGATAGGTCTTTCCTTGCACCACCTTAAGCTTATAAGTTTCTGCATGATCGATTAATGCGAAGTTCATTAATTGCATACTAGACTAATAATATTAAACCCTAAAGTGAGTCATATTACCAAGGGGCGATGTGCTAGATGCCCTCAACTTTTGTAGATGTATAATTTTGATATTAAAAGTTGTAATTTTTCTAAATTTGACATTTTAAAATCATACATTTTTCCTCTGAATAAATATTTACGACTAGTTCAATTTTTACATTCAGGACGAAATTTCTAACTTCGTCCCTGCATATATATACTTACGATTTTGGGAGCAAGGGTAAAGATTGCCGGGCCTCCCGTTGATAGTAAAGGCATCGGAGTTATTCGGGGCTGCGCCGGTTGCCAAAGCTTGGTTTTCTACATTTACGACATTCGCGTTCCACCACTCTCCTGTTGACACGTAAATATATTCAAATTTTGCTCATATTAATAATAACTAGAAAATTTGTACTACTTTACGGAGAGAATATAGTTACAGACGTACCGAGCAGAATAGGGACTTCCCTATGAGGCTTAGGGAAGGGGTAAGAGTGGCCTTCCCTAGGGCGTATAATGAGTGCACCATGGACGGTGGCACGGAGCCATGACACGTGAGCGTGCCACCAGAGAGTACCCTCTTGTTGGGTGATCTTGAACTTGTATGTGTAGCTTGATCCGGGTCGGATCGGGCACTGAGTTATGTATCCCGGCCCGTCAGCCCAAGCACTTAGAAGTTGAAATACTCCATGCCTATCAACATCAATCAATTTTATTATACTAGCTTTATCAAAATTCCTAATTATTACCCAAAAAAATTACTAATTCAAAAGTTTCACGTAAATAGAGAAGACGGATTATGGATAGATGCATGTTTAGTCGTCAATGTAATAATTAAGATAGTCAGTCATCTATGTACGTGATGGTGACACATGATATATCTATACATATATATATATGAGCAATGGATGCATGCATGCACACAAATGATAAATAGTGAGTGCCAATAATAGGTACGTACGTACGTTTTATAAAAAGCATGATAATTTAACATTTTGGGTAGATTATAAATATTTTGGTTGATTGAGAGAGGACTAATTATTTGATTAATTACCAGTGGATAGAGATGTTGTATGGAGATTTGTTGAAGACGTGAACAATAAGGGTGTCTCCTTCTCTAACCCTAATGGTCGGACCGGGAAGGCTCCCGTTCACCGCCGTTACCACTTGCCGGTTACACAATCTGTTCACCGTTAGGTTTTGCACCTGATCAACACATATATACATTAATATTCAATATATATATAGAAGAAAAATAAGATATGGGTTTAGGAAATATATATATATAATTATTACATTGAAAGTGTGCTCGACGACTGCTGCGGAAGCCATTGATGAAGCTAGAAAAGCTAGGGCACAAACTAACAGAAACCCTAGTCGAGCCATTGAGGCAAAGAAGAAGATCAAGCTCCGACGATGAAGGTATAGTAACCTTTAATTGAGAGACAAGACAAGAGAAGAGAAGAGGAAAAGGTTTCGTTCTTCTCTTTCTTTGTCTCTGCTTTGGTTTAATTTTGTGATATATCTTAGTGCATGGTTCCACCCACTATATATATAGCAAATTAGGAAGTGAATAAGGGTTTCCAACTATTCCAAATGGTGACCAACTACTAATTCAGTGATTTTGTTATTGTTTTAATTATGAAACAAAATAATATAAGCAGCTGGTAGACGACCAATCACACTATCTAATTCTTTTGCTTCAAAACCCCGACCAATCAATTTTGTGGTCATCTTTCGGTTGGACCTACCACATATATTTGGCTACTATATATGTAACTAATTATCTCTTAACAAAGATAGATTAATTTATATGTTTTTTACATTTTTTAAACACTTTTTATCCTTCCTATACGTCCATAGTAGAATGTTTTGTTGTTAAGTATGAGATGTGTGTTTAAGTCCATTTTATAACATTTTCCATGCTTGGACTTAGTAGAATAATTATGTTTTTATGATTTTGGTGTTTAATTAGCTCTTTGAACCAACCATTTCCACGTATGCATTTAGTGGGTCTCAAAAAATGTGTTATTGATTCTTAGTTTAAGTAATTATTTTAAGTTGATGAAGTTGTTCTACTAAAACCCCAACTGTAATTACCTCAACTGGTAATAACACATTCATTCTCGACTATAACACATTTTCGAAAAGCATACTTTTGAAGTTAATTAAAAGAATGAATAAACGTAACACATTTGTTTGGTTATTGGTAGTGAACTTGGACTTTTGGTACACAACTGAATATGTAAAATAGAGATAAATTAATTATTAGCGAAAGAGATTGATTTCTTGTAGGCTAGGATAGACAAGTTGTTCAACTTTGAAAATGAGTGTGATTTAGTTAATATGTCAACATAATTAACTGGTGTGTCCTATAGCTATAGCTAGCTAGTTCGTTATCACCCTCCAAATCACTTATCTCGTCTCACCTACATTAACCTTCCCTTTGTTATATATTTTCATAAAAATCAGCACTGCCACTCTTTTGTTATATATATATAAATGACTAAATAAAAATTAATTATCTAATTTAACTTTCATTTGAGATTAAATTGCTACATCTGTTATACTTTCTGCCAAATTAGGGATAAAATGATTGAAGTCTTTTGATACAATGTATGAAATTAATAATAAATTGAAATGATTACAGTGAAATCAATTAAAATGCACTGTTAGAATTTGGTGGAGGTCCAATTAAGCGTCCAAGTTCAATTAAAAGTATTTCGCTGCAACCCATTAAAGTTAAAGTAACGATTTTATTATTAATCCCATAATATTATTAGCGAGACACATTTTCGAATTGTGGGTGTATTTCGATCGTCGTGGGTTCTTTTCTCAATGTGTTCTTATATATATAATAATAATAATAATAAAAAATACCTATGTTTTAACCTATATATGGTTAGTTAGTCGATTATTTTATATGATGAATCATAGTATGTTCATTGGCTTATGATGCAATCTTACATCTAGAGAAGATCAATTAGTTGGCCATGGTGGTTAAGAGTTTTTTTTTTTTTTTTTTATGTAAATTATAGTTATTATTATGTAAAGTTAGAAAATGAGAAAGAATATATATATAGTTTAGGTCGTTATAGATTAGGTAGCCGTTGACCGGCAAATATTTCCTCCAAGATAGATGAAGGTTGGCCACTTGCCTTCAGCTTTAAGATAACTACGTTTTTCATACACCTCTTCTATATCACCACATGTACGTGTACAAGGGAATAACTAAATTTAGCATTTTCGTAAACATTAATTTTTGTTTGTTAAACTTTTAGTTATTGAATAAATTTCTCTAATTGAGCTTTTTAATTAGATCCCGACTATCCCTAATTATATTTGGATTTATTGTCTAATTTGTACTAATAATTTCCTTAATTTAACCTTTGCCTTCCCCGTATGTTCATCATCTCTTAATAATAATGCTATATCATGACTATTTATTTGCTTAAACATGTGAACTACGTACGTGTCGATGTCTTATGGTAGAGATAAATGCTTCACACGTGACACATAGAAGTATGGTTTCAACAGTAACCAAACCACAACAGTATATATAGTATTTTAATATATGCAGTAAGTATATTTTAATTATGATTAAAAATAATTAATCTTTTAATTAATTGAGTTTAAGAACATTCTTGTTTGTACTTTGCGTCCCAACATATAACGGGACAGAAGTTAACTTTAACCGAAAGGGCTATCTACTTTTTTTTGATAATCGGCTATCTACTAGCTAATGCGCGCTAATAAGCATTATTTAAATATTTTGTAAATAATATAATAACAATAATATATTATATGTATACAAATAAACAATAATAATATAACACACCAACCTCTTCATATAGGCCACCAAATTCATAACGAACCGCTCCTCGGACATAAATGGCATTTCGTCAGTGTTTACGTAAGTTTCAGTCGATATATTGCTGAAAAAAATTAGGGTTAATTATTAATAACTGTTTGAACAGTCATAAAAATTAACGTAATTTTTTTGATATTTTATTAATTTAAGTTTCCTATATATAAATATTGATAGCCCCGTTAGGTTTTGTCTAAAAAATTTGAAATTGAATGATTCACGTGGTGAACATTACATGATAAATAAAAATGTAGTAAATTGCTGACTAATGTGTTTGAGTTATTGAATAAATTTCTAGTTAAGGTTCAAACAATTAAATAAATTGTTAGATAATATTCGAGCACTTGTGTTGAAGCCCACTACTATTGAAGCCCATCATAATTTGGTCTGGCCTGCTATTGTGATGATCAGTCCAGCCCAGCCCAGATTTGCTGCTTCAATTCGACTTGGTCTTAGTGTTATTGGGCTTTGGCCCGTCGTTAGTTATTGTTCCAATCTGTAACTTTGTGTAATATATCAGGATCAAACTTGTGCACATTCAAAGGTTGCGGTGCAATCTTGCATTAGTTTGCTAGGGTTTTGTATATATTTGGGGTGATGGGAAAATAATGAATTAACCTAAGTGATCCCTGAAAACTCTCTCTCACATTTCTCTCTACGATTCGCTGCGACTCTCTGTTTCTCCGGCGAACCTCCGCCGTGCTCCGCCACGTCTCGCCGTACTCTTTTTCACATTGTATCAGAGCTTCGAAGCTCATACCACTTCGACGATTCTGTTGCCATACTTCCTTTGTGGTAAAACCTTTTCCTATCTCCCCTTTCTGATTTCAACGCAAGATGTTTGGGTTCATACGTTCGTAGATCTCGCGACGTTTGGTTTGTTGCTGAAGATCCGTGACGATAACCTTCATCGCTTCTGTTTTGATTCACGAACTTTTTTTTTCTTTTCGTGATTTTTGTTGGAATAAGTACAGATCTACACTTGATTTTTCCGAAATCCTTTTTTTGAAACCTTTTTCGGTAAATCCTCTATTTGCATGTGATGTTCATCCTCACTGCTTTGTAGATCTCGCGATTTCGTGGCTATCGCTGTAGATCTATGATAAAAGTGATCAATGTTTGATTTCTTCGCCTAGATAAGTACAGATCTACACTTGACCTTTCTGAAATCTCTTCTTCTACACTTTTCCTGAAGCAAATCCTTTTGCATGTGATGTTCATCCTTATCTGTTCTTAGATCTCGCGATTTTTTAATTATCGCTGTAGATCCGTGACGATAGATGATCATTCCTCAACCTTTGACAAGAACGAAATTTAGATCTACACTTGATTTTTCCCGAAGACTGCTGTCGGAATCTTTTTACAAGTAAAACCTTCTTGCATGTGATGATTTTGTTCTGAAACTTGGAGATCTCGCAATTTTTCCATTATTGCTCAGTAGATCCGTGACGAAGAACTATATTACATGATTTCTTTTATGGATCTGATTTTGCTCCATCTATTATCTTGTTTCTACGCTGTAGTCCTGTGATGTTTTTAATATTCAACTGAAAAAACATATTTGTGATTGTGATTTCTCTTTGGGACTTCTTTCTCTCTATAATCATTCTTTGTTGCCGATTCTTGTAGATCTTCTTTGATCTGCTTACTTTCTCGCTAAATGGCGGATGAATCGGACAAGAATCTTGGGGAGAATTCTGGCCTCAACTCAGGCGATGCTCCAACTGATGTAGTTGTCGAAGCGATGCCAAAAATTGATCACAATCACCCTCTTTACCTTCATCCTTCTGATTCTGCTGGTTTATCTTTGGTCACTGAAAAACTCACTTGTTCTGAGGACTACGGATTTTGGAGCAAAGCTATGAGGATCTGTTTGATTTCGAAAAATAAACTTGGATTTGTGACTGGTGCCTATAAGAAGGAGAATTTTGAACCTAGTCTTCATCCTCTATGGGATCGATGCAATGCTTTGGTTTTAGCTTGGATTATGAATTCTGTCTCTCGCGAACTTATGTCTGGGAACATTTACACTGAGAGTGCCTTCTCTGTTTGGAACGATTTAAAAGAAAGGCTTCACAAAGTCAATGGTTCTAGAATTTTTCAACTTCACAGGGATATTTGTTTAGCTCAGCAAGGTGTGGATTCCATATCCACCTACTTTGCCAGGCTGAGAACCATGTGGGAGGAGTTTGATGCTATCTGCAATTTGCCCAACTGTGGTTGTCCCGAATTTCAAAAGCATATTTCACATGCAAACAACCTGAAGCTTTTCCAATTTTTGAATGGCCTCAATGATTCTTACTCCAATGTTAAAACCAATTTGGTTATGAGAGAGGTCCTCCCTTCTGTTTCCCAGGCATACTCTGTTTTAATTCAAGAAGAAAATCAACGTAGCCTTTCCTCTAATTCTGTTGCCAATTTTGCTGATGGAAAACTTCCCTCTCTGTCCACCAACTCTTCAAACAAATCAAGGGGACAGAAAAGGAACTTGAATCTGGTCTGCGATTACTGTAAAGCTAAGGGGCATGATTCTGACCATTGTTTTAAGAAAAATGGCTACCCTCCAGGATGGAAACTCCGTCCTAATCAGACCAGAACTCCTCAAGCTAATGCAGTTATTGATGGTCACTCTGATATTCCAGGTTCTGAGGTTGGCGGTTCTGTTTCCACCCCTCTTGACCTTCCAAAAAACCAGCCCATGATGATTACAACTGAACAACTCGAGCATTTGGCTCGTAGTATGGTGAGATCTCAGCACAATGTGTCTGAGGCTGAACCTCGGGTGAATGCTGCATCTTCTGTATCAGGTATACCTATTCCTTTAGTGCCTAATTACTCTACTGATTGGATCCTTGATACAGGTGCTACACATCATATGAGTTTTAGATCAAATTGGATGCATAACTTTAAACCTTTAAACTCTAGTGTTCAGTTACCAAATGGTTTTAAATCTACAGTTGCTGGTATTGGTGATGTCAACATTGACAAAAATAATGTTTTAATTGATGTCTTGTTTTTGCCTGATTTTAAGTACAATTTGATCTCTATTTCTAAATTGACTAAGGATTTTTCTTGTTCAGTTATTTTCCATACTAATTATGTTGAGTTACAGGATCACTGCAATGGAATGGTGTTGGGGAATGGACATGAAGCTGCAGGGCTCTATTTTTTCAAATCATGTTCCCCAGCCCCTGTAGCGTTTCAGTCTGTTGCTTTTAATCCTCAGACCATTCTGTGGCACCAAAGATTAGGCCATGTTCCTTTTCATATCCTAAACAAGTTTCAATTCCTTAGTTCATTTAGATTGCAAAATAAAGGTCTTTCTGAATGTAATGTGTGTCCAATGGCAAAGCAAACTAGGTTACCTTTTCCTAATAGTAGTTCTGTTACTACTGGTCCTTTTGACCTTATTCATATTGATGTTTGGGGACCATATCATAAGGCAACTCATGATAATAAAAAGTATTTTCTTACCATTGTGGATGACTTCACTAGAGTTACCTGGGTTTATTTGCTGACTTTAAAATCTGATGTCATCGTTATTTTAAAACTTTTTTACTCGATGGTTGAAACTCAGTTTTCCAAACGAATTAAACGTGTTAGATCTGATAATGGCGGTGAATTTATTAATGAATATTGTTCTTCCTTTTTTTCAAACATGGGTATTATTCATGAAACTTCATGTGCTTATACTCCACAACAAAATGGAGTTGTTGAACGAAAACACCGTCATTTATTAGAGGTTGCTAGAGCTCTTAAATTGCATAGTTATACTCCTGACAGGTTTTGGGGTGAGTGTATCCTTACAGCTTGTTATTTGATTAACTTGATGCCTACTGAGATTTTGAAAGGACTTTCTCCTTATGAAAAGCTCTATAATAAGGTTCCCTCTATTGATCATTTACGTGTATTTGGATGCCTTTGTTATGCTAAGGTTTTACCATTGAGTGACAAATTTGCCCCTAGATCTATTGCCTGCGTTATGATGGGATACTCTGTTGTTCAAAAAGGGTACAGGTTATTCAATTTATCTACCAAAACTTTCATTGTTTCAAGAGATGTTAAGTTTTTGGAATCCTTTTTTCCTTTTAAAGTTGGTTCTGGTGTTCCACCTTCTTTTGTGCCTAATGTTTCACCTGTTCCTTCTTCAGGTAATTCAGTTGATAGTGTATTTGATACGACAATTACTCCTGATTCAGTTGCTGATCCTAATACTCATCAAGGTAATCCTGAGGATATGTCTGAAGGTAATGATGATACTGGTAGTTTGTCTGAGAATGCAACTGATTTGGATGATATTGTCCCTGTTAATGCTGAACCTTCTGCTAGACCTGTTAGACAAACCAGACCACCCGTTTGGTCTCGGGACTATGACATGTCTATGACTTGTTCAACCAAATATCCTATTTCTGTTCACTTGAGTTGTGATAATATTTCTAATGACCACAAGTCTTTTCTTAGCATGATTGACAAAATACCTGAACCCAATTCATTTTCTGAAGCTTGTAAAGACATTAATTGGGTTAAGGCTATGAAAGAAGAAATTGCTGCTTTAGAAGACAACAAAACTTGGTCATTAGTTCCTTTGCCTCAAGGTAGAACTTCTATAGGATGTCGATGGGTTTTTCGTGTTAAATATAATTCTGATGGCACTCTTGAGCGTTATAAAGCACGTCTTGATTCAAAAGGTTTTAAACAAAAAGAAGGCATTGATTATGCTGAAACCTTTTCTCCTATTGCCAAAATTGTAACAGTTCGGGTCATTTTATCTCTTGCTTCTATGAATGCTTGGCCTTTATATCAGATGGACGTTTATAATGCTTTTTTACAAGGTGATTTGTTTGAAGAAGTTTATATGGACTTGCCTCCTGGATTTGGTAATCAGGGGGAGTTGTATGCTGTTAAGTCTAATCTTGTGTGCAGATTACACAAATCTCTCTATGGATTAAAACAGGCTTCAAGGCAGTGGAACATCAAGCTTACTGAAGCTCTGCTTAGTAGTGGGTATACCCAAAGTCATCTTGATTATTCTCTTTTTATAAAAAGAAAAGGTGATCAAATTGTTATTCTCCTGGTTTATGTGGATGATTTACTCATTACTGGGAATAGTGATGTTTTGATTTCTGATTAAAAAGGGTTTTACAAACCAGTTTTAAAATGAAGGATTTAGGAACTTTAAAATATTTTCTTGGCATTGAAGTTGCAAGGTCTGATAAAGGCCTTGTGCTCTGTCAACGAAAGTATGTTCTTGAAATGCTTTCTGAAGTTGGTTTATTAGGATGTAAACCTTGCAGTACTCCTATGGAGAAAAATGCAAAATTTACATCTGTTGGATATGATGAAACCCTTAATTTGAATAAAAATGATGAAAAAATTTTCCGATCCAACTACTTATAGGCGGCTGATTGGTAAGCTTTTGTATTTGGGAATTACTCGTCCTGATATTGCCTATTCTGTTCAGTACTTAAGTCAATATATGAAAAATCCTAAAAAATCCCATTATGATGCAGTTTTAAGAATATTGAGGTATTTGAAACAACAACCTGGTTTGGGCATTCTTTTATTTTCCAATAAACAAAATACTATAACTGGTTTTTGTGACTCAGATTATGCTCGTTGTATTGAGTCTAGAAGGTCTGTTACAGGATATTGTGTTTTCCTTGGAGATTCCTTAGTATCTTGGAAGGTTAAAAAGCAGCCCACAGTGTCTTGTTCCTCTGCAGAAGCTGAATATCGTAGTATGCGAGAAACAGTTTCTGAATTAATTTGGCTGAATGAGATTATTTCAGAATTAGGATTTGCCTTTTTTAAACCAATTACTTTGTACTCTGATAATAAAGCGGCAATTCAGATAGGTAACAATCCCGTTTTTCATGAGCGTACTAAACATGTGGAAGTTGACTGTCATTTTGTACGTGATCAGGTTTCTGCAGGTTTCCTTCGGCTGAAACATTTGAGCACTTCAAATCAACCTGCAGATTTGTTTACCAAGGCGCTTTCTAAAGCCCAACATCGGCGTTTGCTCGTAAAGCTCAATTTAATAGATATTTTTGCATAAAGTTCAGATTGAGGGGGAGTGTTGAAGCCCACTACTATTGAAGCCCATCATAATTTGGTCTGGCCTGCTATTGTGATGATCAGTCCAGCCCAGCCCAGATTTGCTGCTTCAATTCGACTTGGTCTTAGTGTTATTGGGCTTTGGCCCGGCTTTGGCCCGTTGTTAGTTATTGTTCAAATCTGTAACTTTGTGTAATATATCAGGATCAAACTTGTGCACATTCAAAGGTTGCGGTGCAATCTTGCATTAGTTTGCTAGGGTTTTGTATATATTTGGGGTGATGGGAAAATAATGAATTAACCTAAGTGATCCCTGAAAACTCTCTCTCACATTTCTCTCTACGATTCGCTGCGACTCTCTGTTTCTCCGGCGAACCTCCGCCGTGCTCCGCCACGTCTCGCCGTACTCTTTTTCACAACTTGAATAATTGATAGCTATTTTGTTCATCACGTGGACAACGAATGGATGATTTCGTCCAATAAAAGTAGATAGCAATATGTTAAAGAAAATAGGAGTAACAATTTATTCGACTAGTCAAATATTAAGTAGCAATTTGATGATTCACCAAAAAAATACTGTTACCTTTGTTTTCATTTTTTTCAAGATTCAATTTCAAACTAGGAGCTGGTCCTGTCGGTCGATAGAGATGTAAACTGCAATATTTTGAAATATGTAGGACAAAATCAAGATATAATTTTCACAAATAAAATATTAAAACCTATGTATACGAAAACCGAAATTTCAACGCAAAAAGCGAAACGAATACGGATTTTGTAACTGAGGCAAGTGCGGATCACAATCATTTTAAGGCAATTTTATATCACTTCATCTCTGGTTATGCAACACGATTTATAAATGGGAGATCACCTCCCAAGATACAACAGTGTGTCGCTGACACGAGTTATGCATGTTATTCGTTTAACCGAACCGAACCAATACCGGAACTAAAAAAAGATTGTGAGACCGAAAAGTTAATTAGATAAACTAAATCACGAAATTTTGAATAGAACATGAAATCAGTACGCAGACGACAACAAGAGATGAAAAAACATAGAGCTCCAATTTTTTCTGATTATTGTCGGATTGGTTTCGTATTCAAACTGAGAGTGGGGTATCAACTATATATATACCGCATGATTGCTAGTCTCTCTATATACATAAGATATAAAATGCATATACGTATAATATACTTTGCATATATATAAGATATACACTTGCTGAAGTAAGTTTTACAATGTATCCGGACGATATTAGATGAGCTAATTTCGATTTGCATATATATAATATTATTTTTTTTTCTTAAATTTTGCGTTGACAAAAAAAATAATTTTTTTCAGTAAAACTAAACCCATGCAAGATTGGCTTTCCGGATCCACAATCATATACACATAAACCAAACTTATTGTGGTGTGTGCTTTAGATCTACTCATTTACACCCAACGCGGACGGGCGTATAGTCTTTTTTAACTAGTATATATACGCGTATAAAGTTGTCCAACATATATAATAACAATTTTTCCCACACAAAGCGGTATATATACTATATAGTATATAGAAACAGATGATCATATTTCCACTTGCTCTTATATTGGATAAATAGCCAGCCATTAACCACCATGAATTGCAAATCAGCTATGCCCGTTTCATTTGTAATTCGTCAAACAGATCAACGGTTACCTGAAAGATTTGCATTTATGGAGGCAATGAAAGGTGACGTTTTTTTATGCATGATTATTAAGATGGCAAGATTCACCTATGTATATTTTGCTTGGTCGGAAGGACTATATCAAGAACGAGCAGGGGCGGATCTACAATACCTCAAGCGGATCCCGGGACACATTATGGCTCACGATTTTTGATGGATCACGTGCGTCGAGGTCCATTCTTGGATGGGGCCTTCGAGCCTTGATCGGTGGTTGTTCTCGTCTTTCGTTCATTTCCTCGTAAATCTGCACAAAGAATTGCAACGGAGGGGGTGTTTCTGCCTAACCCTCTCTAATGCTTAAGTGAATACTCGGTTTTAGAGAGATAAAATCTAGAGAGAAGTCAGAGCTTCCATGTTTCAACCCCTTAAATGAAGAATGTGAGTTCCTATTTATAGGGGCTGAGGATTTGGCCACGAGGGACCCACAAAAATACGGTGGGGTCCGCGGAATATTCCATACAGGACAGTGAAAATGGGGATGTCCGTAGGTCGGATGTGTATACGTCGGGTGTGCGTACGTCGAGGGTACGTCACCCCGACGACGTCACCCGGACTAGTCCGGTCGAAGGCTTCAAGGGTGGACTAGTGCGGTTTTTAGGTCCGGGGTGTCCGTTTTGCAAAGTTTCGGTTGTTAACCGTGTCTAGGGTCAATGTAGAGACTAAGGCGAGCCTAAGTGAGGTCCAATTGAGAGTATATCCATCATTTTCCCCCGAGTCAAGCAATTGTGTAACCCTTTCTTGACTCTATTTTTTGATAGGATTTAAACCCGAACTGTGACATCCGGCGATACATTACCTCTTTACTGAGTTTGTCTTCGTCAGTGCGTATATGTGTCCCTTTTTCTTGTAGGGATGTCAATCTGTGCACTTTGTCAAAATTATAGATACAAAAATATACACAAGTACTGGGTAAGTCATAAGTGTATAATCATATGTCTATGTAGGTGTATATGCCTATATGGACGTTGTTGGATTATGTGGTTGATTACTACGAAAACATAAACACAGGTACATGTTTGTAATCAGAATTACGCAGCGGAAGATATGCAAATACCTTAAACCTTTTTCGTAGTCCCAAGGATCCTGCTGAGGGAGTTTGCGATCCACCGGGCGGAACCCATAGAGGTTCTTGTTTAGGAAGCCCTACGGGGTATTAGCTCCACAGCAAAACCTCTGATCGATTCTTGGCAGGGACGGATCTCCGGAGTGTTTTGCTCGAAGCAAATTGGAACACCTTTGGTGTAGCAGGTGGTTCGGCCGAAACTTGTATTTAGGGATGAGGTTTTTCTTTCAAATCACCACTTAGGAGGAATTGTGAATTACCCCAAATAAAACCCTAACACCCTTTATTTATAGGAGGAGCAAAGTGGACAAAAGTTCACTTTGCCCCTAGTAAGTTTCGGCCGGCCTATATGTGTAAGGGAGGCCCAATTTTGGGCCTCTCATGTCAATAGGGATTTGGGTCAAGCCCAATTTCCCTATTGTGACATTTACCCAATTTCTTAGTTAACATATACATATTAATGGGCTTCCAATTACGGCGCCCAATCACCATATGCTAACAGCTCCCACTCGCCGGAATGGGAGGGTTCCTGTTAATGTATTGTTGTCCAAATCGCATTTCACTCTTCTGGTCTTCCCCCTGCTTCCGAATAGTTCATACGAGGTTTGCCGTGTGACCGGCGGATACGGCGGGCATCATGCTACTCATCTGTTAGGAGTGTTGTAGCGCCCGCGGAACGTTGATTCCCTGTCTCAAATCATCCTGTTAAAAATATCAATTTGTATCGCGCTGTATCCTAGGTCAACTGTTAATTCTCCAATTGCCCAGTTTCAAGATAGGAATACTTCTCCAGGGCATCCGTACAAGTATTCACAACCTTCAACTAATATCCGGTTGTTGGCCACCTAGTGAATACAAGAGTCGATGAATTACAGGTGAACTTGACCATCCCCATTGCTCATACCCTTAGTCAAACCCAACCGGTTTCCAAAGACGTGGTAACTTGGCCTTTTTCTACAGCACTGCGCTCATACGTCAAGAAGCGAACATTGAGCCTTACCTTATGTATGAGTTCTGAGTCCATGAGGATACTTCAGGGGCCTCTTCATAAGACTCCCGGGATCAATCACGCGCTCGAGGTGAAGAACTTTGCGCCCATCCGAATCTCGAGGATTCTACCTAGCACAACCGAGCATGACCCGGTGGTCGAACATGGCACGCGTAGTATGAAGCACGCGTCGATAGCATACCCGAACACCGTCAGGAGTGTGATATGTCAATGATGCTATCGCAGACTTTCATCTAGCCCAGAATGTAGTTAATGACGAACATAGTTCATCACCGGCGAAGTGCAAAACAAAGATCATGTCGTGTTACTCCGAAACCAAATGATCGTTTTGCATAACCAAGTTTCCCAACTGGTTCTTAGCCAGTCTTGCTTCGGAAGAGGTCCCCCTATCCTACAAGATGACCGTGCCCGTGTGACAAGGCAATGCCCACATTCGACATAATTTATGCAGAGGATTGCGTCCTCCTACGACTTAGTTTATAGACCATAAAATCCGATGTAATCAAACATTATGACATCGATGAATCATAAACTCAAATTGCAATTCTTTCATTCATAAAAAATGTAACTTTCAATTATAAAAATTTTATCAAATATTATACGCCCACTTTTAAACCCTACGCAATCCAAGCAGTTTAACATGTTTTTCAAATGTCTCTCTGCGTAATGGTTTAGTTAGTGGGTCTGCCACCATGTCATCAGTGGGCGAGTAGTCTAAAGTGATTATATTATCTTATACCATAGATTTAGCATAATTATATTTCACATCAATTTGTTTAGTCCTACTATGGTACTTTGGATTCTTTACTTCCGCAATGGCTGCTTGAGTGTCAGAGAACACCTTCACAGGTTTACTCCCGACATCGCCACCAAGAAGCGCAGTAAGAAGCCTTTTCAGCCAGACCTCTTCCTGTGTATTTTTGGAGAGAGCAACGAATTCCGATTTCATTGTAGACAGTGCGACAAGGGATTGCTTCTTGCTCATCCATGAAATGGCGGCATCAGCAAGGTGAAATACTCATCTTGTGGTGGACTTACGATCGTCTGGATCGCCACCATGGTCGGCGTCACTGAATCCGGTCAATTCTAACTTCTTGCCCTCATAACACAGTACGTAATCGGCGGTACCTTTTAGATATCGTATGATCCGCTTTACAGCTTTTAAATGTTGATAGTCAGAGTCTGATTAGAATCTTGCTACTAGGCCCACAGCGTAACAGATGTTCAGACGAGTGCAAAGCATGGCGTACATGAGACTTCCGACCATGCTTAAATACTCTGCACTCCTCATCTGTTCAAGCTGTTGCTGGTTCTTCGGGCCGTCACGATTTGACAACGCGCACCCAAAAACTGCCGGCGTTTCCACGGGTTTGACATCTTGTAATCTAAACCTTTTCAACAGTTTGTTGATGTAGGCTTCCAGAGATAGACATAATCTCCGATGGCACAATCTCTAGCAATTTTAATGCCCATGATGTAAGTAGCCTCTCCCACGTCTTTCATCTCAAATACAGATGCCAGCCAGGACTTTGATTCATGCATGAAACTCACATCGTTCGTAGCAATGAGTATGTCATCCAGGTATAAAGTTAAGATGACGTACTTAGATCCGGAGGTTTTTGTATACACACATGGATCCTTGTGGAGATTCACGAATCCGTTTCCAAAAATTTCCTCGTGGAACCTGTGGTATCATTGCCGTGATGATTTTTTAAGACCCTCAATGGATCTCTGGAGTTTACAAACTTTACGTTCGTTACCAGGAGTAATGAAACCCTCCGGTTGTTCCATATAAATCTCTTCCTCTAGGTTTACGTGGAGGAATGCAGTCTTAACATCCATTTGGTGCAGCTCTAAATCGAGGCATGCGACCAGGGCTAGGATTGCCCTGACTATGGTGTAGCGCATAGTCGGTGAGTATGTTTCATCAAAGTCCACTTCGTGAAGCTGGGTGTATCCTTTCGCAACTAGTCGAGCTTTGTATCGCTCGACATTTCCATCAGCAGTGAGTTTCAGTTTCAGAACCCACTTCGCCCCTATGGCCCTGCGGTTAGCAGGTAAATCAACCAAACACCATACTGAATTGGCTTTCATTGAGGCGATCTCATCTTCCATTGCTTTCCTCCATTCCTTCGCTTGAGGTCCTTTCGACGCTTGTTGAACCGTTACCGGTTCGTCAACAGAAGTTAGGGTGAATATCTCACCTTTTTCGATGGGGTACTTCTTGGGAGAAGTTCGATGCCTTTAACTTCGTCTAGGTCGTGAATCCCATCTTGAGTGTGAACGTTGCACCCACTCGGAATAATTCTTTCTATCGGAGCATCACTCCCACTGGGAACAAGGGCAGTGCTTGAACCTTGACCTACAACTTTTCTTGGACGACCTCTCGATCTCGGGTTTATACCTCCGAGATTAATTCCTTGATCACTAGGACCTGGAACCAAGTTGATTGATCCACTCCCACTGGGAACAATGGGTAGTTGTGACATTATTGGATTTTCATCCAGCGGTCCGGCTACGTGATTATCAGGTTCAACTTGATTCGTACCTGCAGCAACAGTGATTTGTGTGGTAGGGTTGTATACTCCCACTGGATTTACTATGAAAATGTGTCCATCCTCATTTACCATTTCATTCACTTGCATTGCTGCCTCAAATATCCCACTCGAAGTAAGTGGGACATGATCATCATTGTTATCTTGCTTCAATTCGATCAAGACTTCTTCTGTTTTGATTTCACCAAGCGTTTGAAAATTCGTCCTTAAGTCATGTAATGTCTCATGTTTGACCAGAGCACCATTATCTCAAGCTAATTTAAACATGTATCCTCTAAGAGTAGTAATCATACTCTCAGTTTAATTACTTGTTTAATGCACATGTTAATGTCGCATGATGATAAGATGTATCTCGTTATCATTCCTTTTTAGCTTTTATGCTGTCGTGTTTGACCGATTTTTTTGATGAAGTGCGTTATCGATATGAATGTCTTGCCAGACTTTCGTTCAAGGCATTTAGTGGGAGAGTCATTTTACCGACGTCATCCTCTTCATTTGCTAGTTCATCTCAAAGACTTATCCATATTTTAACCAGGCATTGGGCTTTCGCCTTGTGTGCCAGTTATGCTTTACGAGTTCGTGGTAGCTTTTTAAAGCATACCTCTTTTCATCGTGTAAGCATTGATTGAATTATTCCCAAAGGGAGGCAAATGAAAAATTTAACATTCATTCATTAAAACACTTGATCATTAAATTCGTATTTTGAAAACGATGTGTTCCGTCTTTCGAGGTACACGCGCCTGCGGCGCCTATTCCAGGTTTTATGCCATTGATTAGATCGCTTCTTTTCCAAAATTCAATTTTAATTTAATCCGATCGGTTTCGCACATGTTCATCATTGTAAAATTTATCATATAATCGGTCCGCTCTTAGAACTACGCAATCGATGGATATGTATGGTATTTTGATGTTTCACGATATTAGATGAATGAGCGTGAGTATCTTTGTTTGATCCGACCAATTGTACTTAGCGGATGTTTCAGTTTCAATTTTGTTTCGGATCGATCCCGTTTTATTGGGTCGATTAATTTTGATAAGTAGATCTCATTTCGAATCGAATGGAAACTACTTTATTCAATAAATCTGAATCTCAATCAACCAAAATTCAAACATTAAACGAAAAAATAGGAAATCCATCAACAACAATAATAAGTTTTCTGATTATAGCATGAAGCTTCAATGAAGGTAAGATAGACAAGCAGTCATGACCACGTTCAGCTTTCTGATGTCTTGCATCAAATAAAACGTTTTTCAGTTCTATGTGTGGGGTAAACGAGGCGTACCTACTAGGGCACACGAATCAACGGTGGTTTGCACTGGAGCATCGTTTAGACTTTTTATTTCTGGGTTTAGCTAAGCATTTCCGAAGACCGTCAAATCTTTCATCGGTTGTCTCGGGTTCTTTGAAGGTGTTTCCTTCCTCATGGTTGGCCTCATATAGATCAACGATCGTCTTAATCGATGGGATCAGACGTGTGAGTCCATCATCGTTAGCAAACCATGAAAGAGGGAACATCTTCATTACTTTCCGAGCTCTTGTCCATATGTCTACTGTTAGATTACGGGGAGTAATCACTACAGATACTTAAAACAAGGTACATGCTAGTAATCGGAATTACGCAGCGGAAGATTCGCACATACCTTTAAGATGATCCGTAGACCCAAGATCTTCGAAGAAGGGAGTTCACGATCCTCCGGTCGGGACCCGTAGAAGTTCTTGTTAGAGAAGCCCTATGCAGTACAAGCTCCACAGCAAAGCCTCTGATCGATTCTTGGCACGGGAACATATCTCTGGAGTGTTTGCTTAGAAAGAAAATTGGCACACCCTTGGGTGACTATAGGTTCGGCCGAAACATTATGTGGGGTAGACGATTTTTCTCTCTAAAACACTCTAATGAGGGAATAATGATTAACACTAAAAATCCCCTAACACCATGTATTTATAGGAGGAGCAAAGTGGACAAAAGTCCACTTTGCCCACACCATTATTTCGGCCAGCCATGCATAGGGGAGGTCCATAATTTGGGCCTCTCATGTCAATTGGGATTTGGGTTTAGCCCAATTACCCTAATGTGACATTTAACTAATTTCCTTAGGCAACCTATACATATTATGGGCTACCAATTACGATGCCCATCACCATATGCTTAAAGCTCCCACTCGCCGGAATGGGAGGGTGCCTGTTAATGTATTGTTGTCCAAATCTGCATCAACATTTCACTCATTCGATCTGCTCCTTGCTTCCAAATAGTTCATTCGAGGTTTTACGTGCGACCGACGGATACGACGGGCATCGTGTTACTCATCTGTTAGGAGTATTGTAGCGCCCGCGGAACATTGATTCCCTTTTCTCCAATCAACCTGTTATAAACAATATTTATATTTCACCACGCTGTATCCTAGGTAGGGGTGGGCACTGAACCGGTTCGGCCCGAACCGGTTCCGAACCGGACCGGAACTGTTTTAAACGGTCCGGTCCAGTAATGACTAGGGTTTTATATTGGCTTAGGTTGGTCTAAAAAAAACTGAACTGGTTAGAAACGGTCCAGAACCGGTCCAGAACCGGTTTTGGCCTGTTTTTTAAAAAAACAAGTCCTGGACCGGTTTTATACGTCGGACCGGTTTTATCATTAAAAATCGGTCCAAAACCGGTCAGAAACCGGTTTTTTTTTTAAAAAAAATAGTCTCAGTCAAAACGTTTTTTTTTTTTTTACTTAAAAGCGGTTCAAAACCGGTCCGGTCCGGACTGGTTTATTGGACTGGTTTGGTATACCCCTTGGACTGGTTCCAATTTAGGGGTTACAAACCAGTCCAATTTGGACCGGTTCCAAACGGTCCGGTTCCAGACCAGTTCCGAACCAGTCCGGCCGGACCGGTTTTTATGCCCAAGCCTAATCCTAGGTGAACTGTTAATTCTCCTTTTGCCTAGTTTCCACATAGGAACACTTCTCCAAGGCATCCGTACAAGTATTCACAACCTTCAACTAATATCTGGTTGGTGGCCACCTAGTGAATACAAGAGTCGGTGAATTACAGGTGAACTTGACCATCCCCATCGCTCATATCCCTAGTCAGACTTAACTGGTTTCCAAAGACGTGGTCACTATGCCTTTTTGTTCAGCACTACGCCCGTATGCCGGGAAGCGAGCATTGAGCCTGACCTTAGATATGAGTTCTGAGTCCGTGAGGATACTTTAGTTGCCTCTTCATAAGGCTCCTGGGATTAATCACACGCTCGAGGTGAAGAAGTTTGCGCCCGCCAGAATCTCAAGGATTCCTTCCTAGCACAACCGAGCTGTGACCCCGTGGTCGAACGTGGCACGCGTAGTATGAAGCTCGCGTTGATAGCATACCTGAACCCTTTGGGTTGACTGCAAAGGGATATATCAATCATACTATCAAAGACACTCATCTGGCCCAGAATGTGGTTTAATGACGAACGAAGTTCTTATTATGAATGAATGTATAAACCCCTTAGGTGAGTCCCCTATATATATGATTGGTGGAGTGGACAAAAGTCCACTCCAACCAATGTGGGACTAGTTTCGGCCGAACCTATGCTATTAAGGGGGAGGCCCAATTTTGGGCCTCCCATGTCAATTAGGGATTGGGTTTGGCCCAATTAGCCTAATGTGACAATTACCTAATTAACTTAGGTAATTTCCTTAGCATTAACGGGCTACCAATTACGGCGCCACGTCACCATATGCTAACATTGGTTTCTTCATCCGTCATGTTAACTGACTCAAATCCTTCTTGGATTCTTGATTCAGGCGCAACAGACCACAGAGCCAACGACAAAGGTTTTCCAAGTTTAGACGATTGCCGAAGGATTCTAAGAGGATATACATTGGCGACAACTCACAAGTTGAAGTCATAGGAGTAGCGAACTGCAAGTTGTCTATGAACAATGGCAGAACCATACTTCTTTAAAATGTTTTTTTTGCTCCAAGAATCCGTAGAAATGTTGTTTCTATTTTCGCTCTTATGAATAATAACTTTGTTTTATCATTTGAGAAGACCACCCTTGTTCGGATAAATAAAGGCAACGTCTTATATGGACATTCACTTTCCTCTAATGGTCTCATTATCATGGACTTGAATGGTAGTATAAATTCGAATATAATGTATGCATTGTCTTCCAGGGAAGTAGAAACTGGTGCGGTTGGATGAGAAAATTACCAAAATAATCATATTAAAATACAAAAATACACAATTAAGCACCGAAAATTAAAAATAACACAAATAGGCATACCCTTGAATCCCATTCGAGGGTTTGACCAAAATATTGGTCAAACCCTTGAATCCCATTCGAGGGTTTGACTGGATTTTTCAGTCAAACCCTAGACTCCCATTCAAGGGTTTGACCGAAGACTCCGGTCAAATTCTAGAATTCCAATCTAGGATATGACTTAAATTTGAAAATAAATAAATAAATTTTTGTATTAATAATATTCATTTTAAAAAAAACATCCAACATAAAAATTGATCATAATATTTAAAATACAAATCATATAATCTTGTTCCTTCAAATACGAAAAAAAAACATTATTCAATACTACACATAAATATATAATAGATTAATCAAGGTCTCCATGGTCGCCGACTTTGCCTATCCCGCTCGGTCGGTCTCCCACCCATATGTCATCTATCTAAACCTCTCACAAGCTTATCTTTGAACGCCTAGAAGTTTCGATTGGCTCCTTAGTGAGCTGAAACTGTAGATGCACATTATCAATTTAAATGTTGGATGTTTTTTTTTTATAAATGATTTTTATTAATGCTAATATTTTTTTTAAAAAAATTTCAAATTTAGGTCAAACTCGAGGTCAAACCCTAGGCTTCCAATCAAGGGTTTGACTGGAGTCTTCGGTCAAACCCTTGAATGGGAGTCTAGGGTTTGACTGAAAACTCCAGTCAAACCCTCGAATCCCATTCAAGGGTTTGCTCAAATTTGACAATTTCAAATTTGTGTGCCTATTTTTGTATTTACCATTTAAAATATGCTTAGTTAGCAAAACAACTCCGGTTGGATGGCATGCGAGGCTCAAACATATAAGCTATGAAAGGGTTCATTCGTTAGCTCGACGAGGGATTCTACCCGGAACTAACAACGTGGTTAAGCATACTTTCCATGACTGTCTAGCTGGAAAGTCCACCCGCAAACCATTTGGCGAAGCACTACGAGCCGAGTACCCATTGCATCTGATTCATTCCGACGTATGTGGACCAATGAATGTAACCGCTAGGGGTGGTAAATGATACTTCGTAACTTTCATTGATGACTTTACCTATTATGGGTTTACTCATCTGATCACTTGCTAATCTGAAGCTATAGATTGCTTTATAAGTTTTCTAAAGCTCGTAGAGAATCAACATGAGCGAAAGGTGAAAACCCTACGAACTGATAGAGGTGGAGAATATCTCTCTAATGAGTTTAATAAGTTGTGCAAAGAAAGGGGAATTGCTCTTCAAACGACAATCCCAAACACACCGCAACAACACGGTGTGGTTGAACGTCGTAATCGAAAACTCCTGGACATAGTCAGAACTATGATGTTGCAAGCACAACTACCAATCTCCTTTTGGGGAGACGCGTTGTTGACTGCCACTCATATAGTAAACCTTGTTCCGACAAAGTGGTAGACACGACACCATATGAGCTATGAGCTGGTAGAAAGTTAGACCTTACCAGGTTGCGAACGTGGGGTTGCGCGACCTATACACATACAACTGATAGCCGTTTTGGCAAGTTGGGACCCAGAGGACTTAAGAGTATCTTCATAAGGTATTCAGAGAACTCTAAGGGTTATGTATTTGTGTTAGCCTAAGAAAATGGTGGCGTGGTCGAATTGGAATCAAAATGTATTTCCAACGCTTGGTGAAATCAAAACAGACGAAGTCTTGATCGAATTTGAGCAAGATAACAATGATAGTCAGGTCCCACTTACTTCGAGTGGGAGATTTGAGCCAGCAACGCAAGTGAATGAAATGGTAAATGAAGATGGAGACAATTTCATACTAAATCCAGTGGGAGGATACAATCCTACCACACAAATCACTGTTGCTGAAGGTGCGAATCAAGTTGAACCTGATAATCACGTAGCCGGACCACTGGATGAAAATCCAATAATGCTAGAACTACCCATTTTTCCCAATGGGAGTAGATCAACCAACTTGGTTCCCGGTCCTAGAGATCAAGGAATTAATCTCGGAGGTGAAATCCCGAGACTGAGAGGTCGTCCAAGAAAAATTGTAGATCAGGTTCTAGCAATGCCATTGTTCCCAGTGGGAGCGATTCTCCGATAGAAAGCATTATTCCAAGTGGGAGCAACGTTCAGACTCTAGATGGGATAAACGAGCCTAGACGAAGTCAAAGGGATCGAACTTCTCCCAGGAAGTATCCAATCGAGAAGGGTGATATATTCACCCTAACTTCTGTTGACAAACCAGTAATGGTTCAACAAGCGTTGAAAGGACCTCAAGCGAAGGAATGGACGAAAGCAATGGAGGAAGAGACCCCCTCAATGAAAGCCAATTCAGTATGGTCTTTAGTTGATTTACCTGCTGATGGGTTTCGACATAGCCGTTAGGCCCATTAACGACGAAGTAAACGGTGAAGTAGGCTACTGGGCTCCAAAAGAGGCTTAGAGGACTAAGGCGAGGGGTCCCGACATATGAGCTATACGCTTCCGATGGTTATGCATTTAAGTAGGCCCCGATGATATGCCTTTGAGTAGGCCCCGATAATATGCCTTTGAGTAGGCCCCGATATTGAATCCCTGAGAATGTTGGCCCTGTCCCGATGACGAGGGGCCCCGAGCGGTGACCAAAGGAGGTAACTCTGGAGTCTCCGACATCCGTCGGGACTTGCCACCAGAGGACGAGGCCGAGAAACACGCCCACTATCAGCGTAGTGGGAAAGTGGCCGGAAAAGACGGAACGTGGGCTACTGGCCGAGATAAACGGAACGTGGCAGTTATCCCAACAGGTAACTGAGGTAACCCCTCCCCTATATAAAGGAAGGAGTTACCTCAGGATTGATACGTTCACACACTTACATACTGATACTTGCTTGCCTGCATCGAGATACTCATTTAAGCATCGGAGAGGGATTCTGGGTCACCGCCCGGTCTATCCCCTTCTTGCAGGATTACTTGGAGCGAAGGAGTTCGAACTTCCGTCAAGAACATACCGGAGTTCCAACTGTGATCCAACACCTGCTAACCCCAGGGTCTTAAGGGCTAAGTGGGTTCTGAAACTGAAACTAACTGCTGATGGAAATGTCGAGCGATAAAAAGCTCGACTAGTTGCGAAAGGATACACCCAGCTTCACGGAGTGGACTTTCATGAGACATACTCACCGACTGTACGGTACTCCACAGTTAGGGCAATCCTAGCCCTGGTCGCATGCCTCGATCTAGAGCTGCACCAAATGGATGTTAAGACCGCATTCCTCCACGGAAACCTGGAGGAATACATCTATATGGAGCAACCGGAGGGTTTCATTACTCCTGGTAACGAACGTAAAGTTTGTAAAATCCAAAGATCTATTAACGGTCTTAAACAATCGTCTCGACAATGGTACCGCAGATTTCACGAGGAAATCGTTGGAAACGGATTCGTGAATCTCCACGAGGACCCGTGCGTGTATACAAAGACCTCTGAGTCTAAGTACGTCATCTTAACTTTATACGTGGATGACATACTCATTGATGCGAACGATATGAGTTTCATGCATGAATCAAAGTCCTGGTTGGCATCTGTATTTGAGTTGAATGACATGGGAGAGGCTACGTACATCTTGCGCACTAAGATTGCTAGAGATCGTGCCGCTCGGAGATTGTGTCTATCTCAAAAAGGCTACATAAAAAAAATGTTGAAAAGGTTTAGATTACAAGATGCCAAACCCGTGGAGATGCCGGTGGTATTCGGGTGCGCGTTGTCAAAATGTGACGGCCCAATGAACCAGCAAGAGCGTGAACAGATGAGGAGTGCAGATTATTTAAGCATGGTCGGAAGTCTCATGTACGCCATGCTCTGCACTCGTCTGGACATCTGTTACGCTGTGGGCCTAGTAGCAAGATTCTAATCAGACCTTGGCTATCAACATTTAAAAGCTGTAAAGCGGATCATACGATATCTGAAAGGTACTGCCGACTACGTACTGTGCTATGAGGGCTGGAAGTTAGAATTGACCGGATTCAGTGACGCCGACCATGGTGGCGATCCAGACAATCGTAAGTCCACCACAGGAGGAGTGTTTCTCTTTGCTAATGCCGCCATTTCATGGATGAGCAAGAAGAAATCTTGTGTTGCGCTGTCTACAATGGAATCAGAATTCGTTGCTCTCTCCAAAAATGCACAGGAAGCGGTCTGGCTGAAAAGGCTTCTTACTGCGCTGCTTGATGGCGATGTTGGGAGTAAACCTGTAAAGGTGTTCTCCGACTGTCAGGCAGCAATTGCGGTAGTAAAGAATCTGAAGTACCATAGTAGGACTAAACACATTGAAGTGAAATATAATTATGCTAAATCTATGGTAGAAGATAATATCATCAATTTAGAATACTCGCCCACTGATGATATGGTGGCGGACCAACTAACTAAACCATTACGCAGTGAGACATCTGAAAAGCATGTTAAACTGCTTGGATTGCGTAGGGTTTAAATGTGGGCATGTACCAATGATAACATTTTTATAAATTGGAAGTTATATTTTGATAAATGAAAGAATTACAATTTGAGTTTATGATTCATCGACGTCATAATGTTTGACTACATCGGATATTACGGTCTATAAACTAAGTCGTAGGAGGACGCAATCGTCTGCATAAATTATGTCGAATGTGGGCCTTGCCTTGTCACACGGGCATGGTCGTCTTGTAGGAGAGGGGGGTCCTATCCCGAAGCAAGACTGACTAAGAACCAGTTGCGAAACTTGGTTATGGAAAATGATCATTTGGTTTCGGAGTAACACGATATGATCTCTGTTTTACACTTCGCCGGTGATGAAATTTGTTCGTCATTAACCACATTCTGGGCCAGATGAAAGTTTGCGATAGCATCATTGACATATCCCACACTTGACGATGTTCGGGTATGCTATCGACGCGTGCTGCATACTACGCGTGCCACGTTCTACCACGGGGTCATGCTCGGCTGTTCTAGATAGAATCCTCGCGATTCGGACGGGTGCAAAATTCTTCACCTCGAGCGTGTGATTGATCCTTGGAGCCTTATGAAGAGGCACCCAAAGTATCCTCGTGGACTCAAAACTCATACCTAAAGGTCAGGCTCAATGTTTGCTTCCCAGCGTATGAGCGCAGTGCTGAAGAAAAAGGCCAAGGTACCACGTCTTTGGAAACCGGTTGAGTTTGACTAAGGGTATGAGTGATAGGGATGGTCAATTTCACCTGTAATTCACCGACTCTTGTATTTACTAGGTGGCTACCAACCGGATATTAGTTGAAGGTTGTGAATACTTGTACGGATGCCTTGGAGAAGTATTCCTACGTGGAAACTGGGCAATTAGAGAATTAAAAGTTGACCTAGGATACAGGGCGATACAATTTCATATTTTAAAAAGTTGATTTGAGATAGGGAATCAACGTTCCGCGGGCGCTAACAAATGAGTAGCACAATGCCCGTCGTATCCGCCGGTCGCACGACAAACCTCGTATGAACTATTCGGAAGCAGGGGCAAGATAAAATGTTGATGTGATTTGGACAACAATACATTAACAGGTACCCTCTCATTCCAGCGAGTGGGAGTTGTTAGCATATGGTGATTGGGCGCCGTAAATGGAAGCCCATTAATATGTATATGTTACCTAAGAAATTGGGTAAATGTCACATTAGGGAAATTGGGCTTGATCCAAATCCCAATTGACACGAGAGGCCTAAAATTGGGCCTCCCTTATACAACATAGGCCGGCCGAAATTAGGAGAGGGCAAAGTGGACTTTTGTCCACTTTGCTCCTCCTATAAATAGGGAGTGTTAGGGATTTTATTAGGGTAATTCACAATTCCTCTTTGGTGGTGATTTGAAAGAACCCTCCTCCCTAATACTTACCCACTTCGGCCGGACCTTGCACAACACCAAGGGTGTGCCAATTTGCTTTGAGCAAACACTCCGGAGATCTGTCCCTGCCAAGAATTGATCAAAGACTTTGCTGTTGAGACTATACCACGTAGGGCTTCCTTAACAAGAACCTCTACGGGTTCCGTCCGGTGGATCGAGAACTCTCTCAGCATGATCTTGGGACTACGGAAAAGGTTTAAGGTACGTGCACATCTTCCGCTGCGTAATAGTGATTACTAGCATGTACCTTGTTTATGTTTCCGTAGTATTTAGCCCCGTAATCCAACATAACCCCGATTCCACTCCGAAGCTTTAGTCAGTAATGGATTATGATAATAATAATAATGTAAGAAAATACTTTAAGGTATAAATAATGAAGTTTTACCGAATTTAAATGGCAGTTACCCTTTGGAAGGGGTTTCTTCCTAAGTCGGCAGAAGCAGGTCCCCACTATTTGATCTTGATCTTGATGTCTATTTGAAAGGGATCGATTTCTCCTTGAAAGGGCTCGAGGTTGTCTCCGTTTTGCTCACTTCTCGTCTCCGCCTTCTTTTCTCCTTTGTAGACGTAGACCTGCAAAATGAGCACCAGGAGGGGGGTCCCGGTAAGCCCACTCCGATGATTAAGTCAGATACGTGATTTTAGAGAGATAAAGTAAATTCTAGAGAGAGATATGAATATTACTCTTAAATGAGGAGAGGAGAGCTCTCTATTTATAGAAATCTTTGAGAACCGCTCCGGCTCCGGGTTATTCTGGTCCGGTTGTGGCGGTTTAATGACATAAACCAATGTTGACTGTAAATATGATGGATTTAACCTTGGTTTGGCCACATATGAGATTATTATAGTTTTAGTGTCCCGAAAATGGCCTCTAAGGGCGAGTCTCGGACGAATATTTGCGAGTGTCCGGGCAAGGGGTACCTGCCCCGGAGTACTACAAATGGGGCTACACCACATGGGTGTAACACTCGATATATACTAGGTGGCACCCGGTATATACCGAGTGTCTATGACATTTGGTGGCCAAGTGCAACAACACTTGGCAACCAAGTGTCGTGTGGCACTTGGCCACTGAGTGTTGTATAGCACTCGGGATACCAAGTGCCATATTACACTTGGTACCTGCCCGAACGCTATATAGCTGGTACCCCGAGTGCTTTTTGGCACTCGGGGTACACTGAGTGTTTTACGGCACTTGGTTCGCTTCGGTTCGGGTGGGATTACCCGTCTGAGCCGTATTTTTGTCCGAGGGTGAGTCATTGGTTTTCGGGGTTTCCGATGTCAAAGTTTCAATTTGTAACCGACTATGGTTCGATACGGTCTCGATGTTGAGCCTAGTTTCCAATATCTTGTTCATATCCAACACTTGCCCCCTAGTCAAGCAATGATTTAACCTTTACTTGACTCTATTTCCGGGGAAAATTTCCCAAGCGAGTTTCATAATGTACCTTATGAGGATCCCGGCCTTCATTGAGTGCTCGAGGAACGTTGTAATTTTTCCTTGCTCCCTGTTGGAAGGGTGTTCATACAAAATGTGAGTGTTAACCAACACGAGTGTTGCTGTTAATACAAGTATGTACATGGACAACATAGATGATTATAAGTATGAAATATTGGTCTTTGTCCCATTTTCCTTAGCCTTTAGGTCTATCTCCTTATTGGAGGGACCTCCTTTTGGGGTTCTTGGAACCGATAGGGTGCTTTGGAAGTGGTATTGCACTCTGTTTGCGAGAGTGTGAGCATGGTCTTTTAGCCTTGGCCTTCGACGGGCATGGCGTTTTTCTCGCCGTTTGTCGGAGTGTGGGCATGGTCCTTTAACCTTATCCCTGCAATTCACTTTATATAGATTGATGTGATTATGGTTAAAATTCGTCCTCTCACCCTTTGTATAAAAGGGTCTTTATAAATATATGTAGAATGTTGTTCCCTTCATATATGTTGGAGTGTTATCCATTTGTGTAGGCCAAGGGGTTGTTTCCCTTGTAGATATACTTTGTAATTTGACCTCGGGGCATCCCGAATGGTGATTTTTCCTTCGCGGCTCAGTGTTGAGGTTGCTCCCGCGGTATGCATACCTTGCACCTCCATAAGTGGGGGTTGGCCTTTCTGTTCACCAAGCTCTGTGACATGTGCATATAGAGTTGTATGTATATGGTTGCCCCCGAAGTGGGCATGCTTCGGAAACGGGGGGGGGGGGGGGGTTCTCTGTTGCGTTGGTTACGAAACCTGCATATATGATATTTTATATATATAGTTATCCCTTATGGTGGACGTGTTTGGCGTTCCGGAGGCGGTGGATTATCCCTTAAAGTGGCGAAGTGCCGACACTTGGTAGCTCATGTATGTATCATTACTCCCGTAGTGAGTATTTTGCCCTGTGGGGGTTTGCCTTTGTGTTGATTACACTCGGTAACTGATGAATATATGAGTGCCCCTGTAGTGGACATGTTGTTGTATGTAAATGGATACTCCTTGTATTGGCTATGCTTGGTAGATCATATATAAGGTTGTTCTCGTAGTACATGCTTTGCATCTCAAGTGTGTGAGTGGGGATAGTACGTATTGGCTTGTAAGTTGGGGTGCTGTCCTCGTGAGAGCTGATGAGTTCCGCCATTACTGTAATTGAGGAGTTGCTTTCACTTTAGTGGAGATTGTCCATCCACCCGATATCATTATGAATCTCTCTCACGATGTGTTGGCGTAGGGAGACGGTGGTGACCGTGAGATCCTTCCTTGTTGCTTGAAAAATGGTGTTACCCTTGGTGGTAGGTATGCTTTGAATTTTGAGCAAGGGAGGCTTAACCCACTCCTTGATTGACTTCTTCTTCCAAGTGTTTCAAATTTTGATGTGTCTAGTCCTCTTTCTTTCTTGGGAACCTATATCTGAATGGGCGAGCAAAGTTGCGAGGGGTACCCTTAATGGCGAGACGTGTATCTAGCTTCGGTGAATGTTGATAGTCTATTTAACCTTTCACTTTTGCTCCATCTCGATGGTGAAGACATGTACGTTTTTTTTGGGGGGGGGGGGGGGGGTGTCATTAGTTGGTCGTTCCTTCCATGCCTCTAGTTGGTTTTGTGACACATGAGTAATGGTCCGGGTGGGGGAATGTGTGGGCACATTCCTAGCACCGACGCTTCATTTGTGACGTTCGGTCACATGTCAGTCTCCTTGCATGACTTATCCTCATTTTCATGGGGTACTTGTTTGCTATGTGTTCTGCCTCCATAGTTTGCTGTGGTTGACGGTCTTCTTGTGTTTGATTGCTACTTCCTTGAAGTTTCTTTACTTTCTTGTGAGGTAGGTTGGGTGTGATCCCCAGTTGGTTTGAATAGACATGGCTTGGATTATGAATATGGGGGGTTTGAATTTTGTAATAGTTTGCTCCAACCTCGCGTGAGGGCGATGATTTTGAAGTTGTCGTTTTGCTATACCTAGAGGGTATGCGTTGAGTTCTTGCGTTGAGGCTTTTATCTTTGACGACGGGTGCTACTATCGCTTTCTCCTTGGAACTACTTTCTCTTTGAATGACGAATTTCCTCTGCTTAATCGGACGAGTACCCCGCATTGCCCCCGAGTTAAGCAATGACTTTAACCTTTGCTTGACTCTATGACGGGCAGATAAGCGTCCGATTATCCTTAGTTTGTCTCATTGACTTTTGATGTTGCGGTTCATGGAATAGGGATGATGTCTTCATGGTGATGAAGCCTCATGCTCGGCTAAACCGAGTATAGTTGAATTAAGGGTACGAACCCTTTGATGAGGAGATAGAGTGTACTGATTTTCTAGATATGTTGAACCTTTTTCGGTGGATATGATGGTCACCTTTGTGATATCTTGATTCATCATCGTTACTAGATTCACGTTTACACACATTAACGGGATACATGTTGGTAAATCAGTTACGAGTATTAATCATGTGTTTATACTAAGATATTCTGTCGGACCTAAAATCTGACGTAAGACGATTACGTTTTGAAAACGTGGATTTTGAAAGAGTCGCCACTAGTTAATTAAGGCTAGCTAGAATCCTAAATTACCTAAGCGAATAACGAATTAAACACCTAGGTATTGAATCGGTCTACGATCAGAAATTCAAATTCGGGGGTTCTATTACGAATTAAAAATATAATTTTTAATTACGCCCTTTCGGAACTCAATTTACTTAACTTGCCGTTTTTTCTTTTATTTATTTATTTAGTTATTTATTACCTAAACAGATTAACAAAAATTAATATCAGAGCGAAGTGGTTGAGAACCAGGGTGAGGATGGCAGGAGGTGGATGAGCGAATCGCGGAGGCCGAGGAAGGAGGTGGTGACCGGGGAAGCAACAAAGGTGCTCGATATCGGAGCTCACGACGGAAAGGAGCATAGGCTTTGTGGAGTGGGTCGGAGCTTCTGGTCGGGAACGAGCTCGGTCGACACGGATCTAGGCGGGGACGACAAGGGCGGACCAGAGATGGTGCTCGGATTTCGGATGGTGAGGTGCAGGTCGTGGAGGATGAACGACGCTGACCGTGCTTCTGGATGTAGGGGACATGTACTCTATCTTCTTCTGAAGTCCATGGACCCTTCTTCGATCCCATCTTATCTTCACAGCACGGAGCTCCCACCATCTTTATATCTATATATATATGGAGATAATAGATTATATATCTATAGTTAGATATGGATTTAGGTTAGCTAGTTATACTTTTTCCACAGTTCGGTCTGTGTAGTGCATGCTGTGGAGGAAGGCGATATATACTTTAATAATAATAATAATAATGATGAAGGAATTTGCAAGTATTAACAGAACAAGTAATGAACAAGAAAATTAGAAGTGAAACATGATGTCATCTCTCTAACTCGAATGTGATGTTTTATTCTTTTTTTTTTTTCCTTTTACAATGTAAACCTAGACCCCTATTTATACTAAAAACGTAGTCTAGTTACAGATAAAATTTAAATAAAAAAATTGCTAACAGATAATTATTCTAGAGAATATTCCTAAGGATATATATCTTTACATATAATTATTTTTTTGAAAATAATATCTGGAGATAAATATCTTACAGACAATTTTCTAAAAATAAAAAAACTAATTATTATATATATTTTTAAATCTTCCGAAAATATTAAATATATTCGAAATAATTTAAAATATATTTTATAATAATTTCCCTAATGTGCCCTTAAGAATTTTTGGAGACTTTGTGGCTTGACGCGTCCGGAATTTGACGTATCATGTGTAACGTCGTTACGTCCGGGTCAAAATCGAGTGTTTACAGTTTGCCCCTCTTTGGACGGACTCCCGTAGAACGTGTTCGAAGGGGTTTGTCCAAAGACGAAGAAACACTGATGTTGACCAGAAAGTATATTCTCTTCCAATTCTTCGTAGTAATGCCCATGTCGGCACGACAATAAAACTTTTGTCGGAAACGATAAAACATCTGTCGGCGGGACGCCTGTTGGCGGTGCCTCCATTAGTAGTGCGGAGAAGTAATGCCCCGGTCGGCGGTGCCCCTGTTGGCGGTGCCTCTGTTGGCGGTGCAGAAAGTAAAGCCTCCAGAGGCGTGTGGAAAGGTAAAGTCTCGGTCAGCGGTGCCCCTTGTTGGCGGTGCCTCCGTTGGCGGTGCAGAAAGTAAAGCCTCGGTTGGCGGTGCCCCTATTGGCGGTGCCTTCGATGGCGATGCAGAAATGTAGGGCCTCTAGTGGTGTGCAGAAAAGTAAAAACCTCGATCGACGATGCCTCCAGTGGCGTGCGACAAGGAAAAGCCTCCAGTGGCGTGCAGTAAAGTAAAAACCTCGATCGACGATGCCTCAAGTGGCGTGCGACAAAGAAAAGCCTCCAGTGGCGTGCAGTAAAGTAAAAACCTCGATCGACGATGCCTCCAGTGGCGTGCGACAAGGAAAAGCCTCCAGTGGCGGTGCGGAAAGTAAAGCCTCCAGTGGCGTGCAGAAAAGTAAAGCCTCCAGTGGCGTGCGGGAAAGTAAAGCCTCCAGTGGCGTGCAGAAAAGTAAAGCCTCCAGTGGCGTGCGGGAAAGTAAAGCCTCCAGTGGCGTGCAGAAAAGTAAAGCCTCCAGTGGCGTGCGGGAAAGTAAAGCCGCCAGTGGCGTGCAGAAATGTAAAGCCTCCAGTGGCGTGCGGGAAAGTAAAGCCTCCAGTGGCGTATAGAAAAGTAAAGCCTCCAGTGGCGTGCGGGAAAGTAAAGCCTCCAGTGGCGTGCAGAAAAGTAAAGCCTCCAGTGGCGTGCAGGAAAGTAAAGCCTCCAGTGGCGGGTATTTTGAAAAGAGCCCCTAGTGGCGTCCGTTGGAGAAGAGCCTCCAGTGGCGTCCGTCGGAGAAGAGCCTCTAGTGGGGAGAAGAGCCTCTAGTGGCATATGTCGGAGAAATGGCTCTAGTGGCGTCCGTTGGATAAGGGCCTCGAGTGGCTTGACGACTTGAATGCATGTCCTTAATTTTTGCCTAAACTGCACCTGACGCGACAACTTAGCGGGATCTTTTTTTTTTTTTTAATCTTTCATATTCTCTATTTTTGCCATGGTCAGAATTTTAGACCGTGCTCCTTGGTTTTCCTAATTTTTGCATGGATTGCCCCTTGGGGTTTTCATTCCATCGGGATTTTATTTTCTCTCCTTTTGCCATGATTGCAATTTCTGAATTTGCTATCATGCCCCTCATTTTCTAATTTTGCCTAGGCTGCCCTTTCGGGTTTTCAACCTAACGGAAGCACTCTTTTTTTGGTAGTCAATTAAACGGTGGCTGTGACCCGTACTTTATTTCCCGTCTCGATGCGAGAGTATTTGTAGCCGTTTGGAGGGTGGCTGTGACCCTTTTCTCACCGTCTTCAATGTTGCGGGAGCTCTTTTAATTTGTAGCCATTTGGAGGGTGGCTGTGGCCCTTCATTCCTCGTCTCTGATCTGGGAAACACTCTTTGTATGTAACCATTTCGAAGGTGGTTGTGACTCTTTCACTTAATACCTGCCATCGATGTTCCGGGAGCGCTCTTTTTACTGTAGCCGTTTAGAGGGACGACTGTGACCCTTTCTTTTATTTTCCCGCCCTCACCGGGTTCACGGGATCACTCTTTTTTGTGTAGCCATTTTAAGGGTGGCTGTGGCCCTTTTTTATTCTCCCTCCCTCACAGGGTTCGCGGGATCACTTTTTATCAGTAGCCATTTTAAGGGTGACAGTGGCCCTTTTTTATTCTCCCGCCCTCACAGGGTTCGCGGGGTCACTCTTTTATCTGTAGCCATTTGGAGGGTGGCTGTGGCCCTTTTTATTCTCCCGCCCTCACAGGGTTCGCGGGGTCACTCTTTTATTTGTAGCCATTTGAAGGGTGGTTGTGGCCCTTTCTTTATATTCGTTTTAGGGACGACTGTGACCCTTTTTATTTGTAGTTGATTTAGGGACAACTGTGACCCTTTTATTTCTTTACTGCTCTCACAAAATTTGCATGAGCACTCTCTTTATTTTTTTTGTAGCCAATTAAAGGGCGGCTGTGACTCTGAAGAAAAATGATTTTTTGTTTTTTTTTTTTGCTTCTTTTTTCATCTCACCTTTTGCCATGACTGCCCCTGCGGGTTTTCAATCATGCCCCTCTCCTGACTTTTGCCTAGGATTTCAACCTAGCGGGAATTTATTTTTTTTTCTCTCTTTTTTCTCTTTTCAAATGGAAAGAAAATCTACAGAAACTAATCAACAACAACTATGTTACATGCCCATAATAGCAGATTAAACCTTTTAATTTCTCAGAACTTCTCCGGAGGAAAACTTGTCAAATAAGTCGATTATGTCGATGTCTTGAATGGAGGATCCTTTCAATGGGTGGACGACACCAACAATAATTTCTTCTTCTTCTTCTTCCTCTCAAATGCTCTTTTATTAGCACGGTCGATCTTCATGGAATCTCGATCTTTTTTAATAGGAAGATCTCTGGATGTCTTCTATCTTTAACCATGCTTGATCTTAACAGGAATGCCCCACGGCTACATCTGACTGGTTCATAATTCGTCGCATGCTGGACGAATGGCCTGATTAACGAACACACATGGATGGTGTTGAGTTTGGCACAGTAGTTGTAAATGGTAAACTTAGGCATAGATATTGTCCGAGGTATCTGGGATAAATTCGATAGCTGGCATAAAAATGGTCGGCGAGCGAAGGGTCGTACACGAGATGTGTTCTTCAGGAGTTTTGATTTGGATGATTATCCAAGCTGCACAATGAGTAAGGAAAAACTCAAATTTCGGGGATAAAAATGATCACAACTTCTCTTACCTGGGAGTTGGATTTTTCAGTGGGCAATGTGCTCGCTATGCGACTGGACCTGCTGCATGTCCTGATTCTCCTGCTCCACAACTTGTATATGTACACCTGCTGAAAAGTACATGCCCCTAGTGACAGACTGAAAATTTCAGAACTTTTTTTCGGGAAAAGGATTCGGTTGATCGAGTCAAGCTACATTGATCGACACATTGAATCTTCACGGGATTCTCGATGATCTCTTGAAATTTTCTCAACTTCTGACATGTCCGATCTCAATGAAAGATGCCCCATGGTTACCGTTGAATGGTTTAAACCTGGCCACATAACGGTTGTATACCTTGTCTTGGAAAGCGTATGAATTTCACACATGGTAGGTGAAATTTTTCATAGAAACTCCTCGAAGCGCCCACGTTTCACACGGTTGCGGCATTGGTTGAAGTGGTCATCCGACCTGCAAAAGAGTAGGGATACACAAATCTCAAGGAAAAAATTAAGTACAATTTAACGCACCTCAGCGTTAGATATCTCGAGTGTGCAATTTGTTCCTTGTGCAACTGCATGACTGCATGTTCTTTTTTTTTGCCCCATTTAGCCGGCATAACTTATGTGTACATGATACATTAACCAAGGGTACCCGAAAAGAGTGAATGAAAAATCAGTGTAGAGAATATGAGAAATCATGCATGATTTTTTGAAAACTCTAATGTCATTCATTTCATAATTTTGATTACATTTTTGAAAAGGAATCAAAATTTATGATCAAATGTGTTTTGCACCATCATGGAGTTTGCTGAGTGCATTATCTGGCTCGAACGCAGACAAATGCTCAAAACAAAGTTTTTTTTCAAAAAGGTTTTCTCGCCCTTTGTTTAAACTCGAATAGTAGCACTCAACTGCACAGTTAAAGTATTTTCTCCAGAAAGAATCAAAACTCCCATTTTTTAAATGCTCGCTCATGCGAATGTTGAAATGACGATCTTGCCATTTCATATTACCTAGGATAAAAACGAATGACACTTTGAGTTTTTTTTTTTTAAATGCTCATGCATGCTCGAAAGTTAAAATTCTACTGTTAAGAAAGTTACAACTTACAACATATTACCTGAATGACGCATATGAAATGCATTTTTTGAAAGTTAAAATTCTATTCTAAGAAATTCACAACTTACAACAGTTTACCTGAATAATGCATATGAAATGCATATTTTGAAATGAAAATTTCAGGTGGATTTTTTAAAATAATGCAACTGAGATGCATGCGTGAATTTGAAAGCTCTCTTGCTAAAAAAAAAACTCACAATTTACCTGAAATGTTTTTTATAAAAAAAAATATTGCATATTGAATGCATGCTTAAAAAAAATCAGGTAAAAAGGTTTTTTGAAAAGGATGCATATGCAATTCATGTTTGAATTTTAAAAAAAAACTCTAAGAGCCAAAAAGGAATTACAAATTTTCCTAATTTTTCAAAAAGTGATGCACATTGAATGCACAAACAGAATTTTACAACTTACATGAAAAGTTTTTTTTTTCCAAAAAATAATCCGTATGAAACACATGCTTGAAATAAAACATTCTGGTAAGTAGTTTTGAAAACAACACATGGAATACATGTTTGAAACTAAAAGTTCTACGACTAAGAATGTGTACAGTCTATCAACATATTATTTTTCCTAAAACAATGCACATGCGATGCACATGAGATGCATACTTGAGATGAAAGTTCTACAGTCAAGATAATTTACAAGTTATCTGAAAAGATTTTTTTTTTTTTTTATTTAACGAGGAAAACAATGCATCTTGGTTGCTCAAAATTAAGAATCAAGCGAAAAGTTTTTTTTTTAAAGGATGCATATGAGATGCACAAAAATAAATACACGATGCAAACTTAAAAATAAAAGTTCTACAACTGAGAAAAATTACAATTTACCTGAAAGGTTTTTTCGAAAATAATGCATATGACATGCACGTTTTTGATTAAAAATTCAGATAAAATGTTTTTTTAAACAAAGAGCCCTAAAACTAAGAGAGCTTACAGTTTATCTAAAAAGTTTTTTTAAAAAAAATTAATGCATATTGGATGCATTATTAAAAATAAAACAATTCAGTTAAAAAGTTTTTTAAAAAGATGCATATGGAATGCACGTTCGAAATTAGAAGCTCTAATAGCTAAAAAGGAATCACAATTTTCCTAACCTGTTTTTTTAAGCAATGCATATACAATGCACTAACCAAGATTACAACTTACCTGAAAAGTTTTTTTCAAAAATAATGCGTACAAAACACATGTTAAAAATAAAAATTTAGGTAATATGTTTTTTTTTTTAGAAAAAAATGCATATGAAATGCATGTTCGAAAGGAAGCTCTAATAGCTAAAGAAATTAATTTTTCTGAAATGTTTTTTTTTAAGTAATGCATACGTGACGCACTAACAAAAATTACAACTTACCTGAGAGTTTTTTTTTTTTAAATAATGCGTATGAGACGCATATTTAGAATAAAAATTTAGGTAATGGGTTTTTAAAAAAAAAAAAAAAACAATGCATCTGAAAAACATGTTTATAAATAAAAATCTACAACTAAGGGATTAACTACTTAGCTAAAAATGTTTTTTTGGTTTTTTTTTTTTTTTTTCTGAAAGTAACGTATGCAAAATGCATTTTAAAATTAGAAGCTCTAATAGCTAAAAGGGAGTTAAATTTCTCATGAAAATATTTTTTGAAAATAATGCGCGAATGATGCGTTAATTATGAATTACAACTTACCTGGTTTTTTTTTTTTTAATAATGCGCATGAAACACATATTTTATAACAAAATTTAGGTAAGAGTTTTTTTAAAACTGTGCATAAGGAACGTATGTTTGAACTGAGAGTTCTACCTAAGAGACATGCTGCAAATATGATTTTTTTTTTTTTTAAGATATAATGGGATGCATGCTCATAAATAAAAGTTACACAGTTAGAAAACTTACGGTTTACCTGATAAACTCTTTTAAAAAAAAAACACGGATAAAACACGACATGTTAGGGGGTAAAAATGTGTGTGGTTTTGCTCTACAAGGTAGGTTCCACTGATAGGCTCCCGACAATGTGGTTTCCTCTCCCCATCATAGGGATCACAGGACCTTCACAAGCGAGTGGAGTTGTTTTGAGTCGTTCCAGCGGCTCGGCCGCGCGGTTGTACCCTTACTAACTCTCCGGGGTTCCTAGTAGGGCTGGGCATGGTTCGGTTTTTGGCCGAACCGGTTCAGAACCGAACCGGAACCAGATTTTAGGTTCAGTTGGTTTTCTATACCAGGTAAGAACCGAACCAGATTTTAGGTCCTAAAACCGAACCATAGGAGAACCGGTTTTGAACCGGTTCGAACCGGTTTTGAACCTTTTTTTTCATTTTTTTTACTAAAATTCAAAATATACACCTTTTTTTTTTTACTAAAATTCAAAATATACGGCCAATATAGAACTATTCATAAGTTAAGTTTCGAGTTCAAAACTAAACTCAATTGACTGTAGAACTGATATGAGCTAACATAATATATAATAACTATATATAAGTAAACAAATCTGCTACGACCACCTATATATCCAATATGAACCAAACTCAAATAGTGAAGTATCTACCCTATGGGTGCAAACGATTCAAGCTACTCGTGAGCTTCTCGAGATCGGTTTGGTCGATATTCAAATCCGACTCGCTAAATTTCGAGTCGAGTTGAACTTTTTTTGATACCGAGTCGAGTTCGAGTTCACTTGTACTCGACTCGAGAGGCTCGCGAGCCTAATCGAGCTTTTTTGTTTTGCATATTCGAGTCGAGTTCGAGTTCGAGTTTGAGTTTTTCGAGTTTTACGTAATAATATTATATATGCATATATTGAGTCGAGGAAGAGTTCGACCTCGAGCTTAGATGCACCATTTATTATTTAATTGAATTTTTAACCTTATCGAGCCGAACTCGAACATGTTAAGTATGGCACCGAGTCGAGCTCGAGCTTGAAAAATTAAGGCTTGGTCGAGTTCGAGCTCGAGTAAACTGAGTCGAGTCGAGCTTGCCGGATACTCGGCTTGTTTATAGCCCTTTAATCTACCAAAAAAAAAAAGATGCAAGAGTGTGTTACTATTTAACAATTTAGGCTTTATGTAATAAAAGTGGTTCCGAAAAACTGGTTCAAAACCGGTTCAGAACCTGTTTTGAACCAGTTGAAAACCGCTCCATATATTCCTTATCAAAACCGAACCATTTAAGAACCGGTTCAGTCAAAACCGGTTTGTATTGGTTCGGTTCCGGTTTGGTTCAGGTTCGGTTCGCCCGAACCGGTTTTTATGCCCAGCCCTAGTTCCTAGTTGCCCTGGGTTTTAGGCATTTTGGATATTACACTAAAGTGGTGTGTGCGAATTCAAACAATGCCACAAAAAAGAAAAAAATTAGTTTAAATTCTACACTTTGTACCTGTAAAAAAGAAAAACAAAGTTAGATTAATTAAGAGAAAAAGAATTAAATTAAATTAAAGAAAACATGGCAAATAAGCGAATATAATGAGCCCGAACCCTCTTTCTTCCCCAGCAGAGTCGCCAAATTGTCGGACCTAAAATCTGACGTAAGGCAATTACGTTTTGAAAACGTGGATTTTGAAAGAGTCGCCACTAGTTAATTAAGGCTAGCTAGAATCCTAAATTACCTAAGCGAATAACGAATTAAACACCTAGGTATTGAATCGGTCTACGATCAGAAATTCAAATTCGGGGGTTCTATTACGAATTAAAAATATAATTTTTAATTACGCCCTTTCGGAACTCAATTTACTTAACTTGCCGTTTTTTCTTTTATTTATTTATTTAGTTATTTATTACCTAAACAGATTAACAAAAATTAATATCAGAGCGAAGTGGTTGAGAACCAGGGTGAGGATGGCAGGAGGTGGATGAGCGAATCGCGGAGGCCGAGGAAGGAGGTGGTGACCGGGGAAGCAACAAAGGTGCTCGATATCGGAGCTCACGACGGAAAGGAGCATAGGCTTTGTGGAGTGGGTCGGAGCTTCTGGTCGGGAACGAGCTCGGTCGACACGGATCTAGGCGGGGACGACAAGGGCGGACCAGAGATGGTGCTCGGATTTCGGATGGTGAGGTGCAGGTCGTGGAGGATGAACGACGCTGACCGTGCTTCTGGATGTAGGGGACATGTACTCTATCTTCTTCTGAAGTCCATGGACCCTTCTTCGATCCCATCTTATCTTCACAGCACGGAGCTCCCACCATCTTTATATCTATATATATATGGAGATAATAGATTATATATCTATAGTTAGATATGGATTTAGGTTAGCTAGTTATACTTTTTCCACAGTTCGGTCTGTGTAGTGCATGCTGTGGAGGAAGGCGATATATACTTTAATAATAATAATAATAATGATGAAGGAATTTGCAAGTATTAACAGAACAAGTAATGAACAAGAAAATTAGAAGTGAAACATGATGTCATCTCTCTAACTCGAATGTGATGTTTTATTCTTTTTTTTTTTTCCTTTTACAATGTAAACCTAGACCCCTATTTATACTAAAAACGTAGTCTAGTTACAGATAAAATTTAAATAAAAAAATTGCTAACAGATAATTATTCTAGAGAATATTCCTAAGGATATATATCTTTACATATAATTATTTTTTTGAAAATAATATCTGGAGATAAATATCTTACAGACAATTTTCTAAAAATAAAAAAACTAATTATTATATATATTTTTAAATCTTCCGAAAATATTAAATATATTCGAAATAATTTAAAATATATTTTATAATAATTTCCCTAATGTGCCCTTAAGAATTTTTGGAGACTTTGTGGCTTGACGCGTCCGGAATTTGACGTATCATGTGTAACGTCGTTACGTCCGGGTCAAAATCGAGTGTTTACAGTTTGCCCCTCTTTGGACGGACTCCCGTAGAACGTGTTCGAAGGGGTTTGTCCAAAGACGAAGAAACACTGATGTTGACCAGAAAGTATATTCTCTTCCAATTCGTCGTAGTAATGCCCATGTCGGCACGACAATAAAACTTTTGTCGGAAACGATAAAACATCTGTCGGCGGGACGCCTGTTGGCGGTGCCTCCATTAGTAGTGCGGAGAAGTAATGCCCCGGTCGGCGGTGCCCCTGTTGGCGGTGCCTCTGTTGGCGGTGCAGAAAGTAAAGCCTCCAGAGGCGTGTGGAAAGGTAAAGTCTCGGTCAGCGGTGCCCCTTGTTGGCGGTGCCTCCGTTGGCGGTGCAGAAAGTAAGCCTCGGTTGGCGGTGCCCCTATTGGCGGTGCCTTCGATGGCGATGCAGAAATGTAGGGCCTCTAGTGGTGTGCAGAAAAGTAAAAACCTCGATCGACGATGCCTCCAGTGGCGTGCGACAAGGAAAAGCCTCCAGTGGCGTGCAGTAAAGTAAAAACCTCGATCGACGATGCCTCAAGTGGCGTGCGACAAAGAAAAGCCTCCAGTGGCGTGCAGTAAAGTAAAAACCTCGATCGACGATGCCTCCAGTGGCGTGCGACAAGGAAAAGCCTCCAGTGGCGGTGCGGAAAGTAAAGCCTCCAGTGGCGTGCAGAAAAGTAAAGCCTCCAGTGGCGTGCGGGAAAGTAAAGCCTCCAGTGGCGTGCAGAAAAGTAAAGCCTCCAGTGGCGTGCGGGAAAGTAAAGCCTCCAGTGGCGTGCAGAAAAGTAAAGCCTCCAGTGGCGTGCGGGAAAGTAAAGCCGCCAGTGGCGTGCAGAAATGTAAAGCCTCCAGTGGCGTGCAGGAAAGTAAAGCCTCCAGTGGCGTATAGAAAAGTAAAGCCTCCAGTGGCGTGCGGGAAAGTAAAGCCTCCAGTGGCGTGCAGAAAAGTAAAGCCTCCAGTGGCGTGCATGAAAGTAAAGCCTCCAGTGGCGGGTATTTTGAAAAGAGCCCCTAGTGGCGTCCGTTGGAGAAGAGCCTCTAGTGGCGTCCGTCGGAGAAGAGCCTCTAGTGGCATCCGTCGGAATGTAAACATATATGATTACATAATATAATAAGTAAATTAAATGTAAACATATATGAATTAAAATAATATATTTTATTTTTAAGTAAAAAATATTCCATATTTAAATATATGAAATTTATAATATTTCAAAGTTTCGTATTGACGATTGTTCCATATGACAAAATATAATAATATTGAGCCCGAAAAATTTGAAATTGATTCAAAATAATAAAAAAATTAATAATTTTGGTTCATATTATTATTTAACTTATTTAATATTAAAATGACCGATAATGGCTCGTGTCATTATCTGAATAAATTAAGCAGAATCTATATATAATATAATTCTAATAGGTTAAACAAAATTTTGACAAATATCAAAATGGGTCGGTTACATGTCAATATAGAGTTATTCTATTGGTCAATGTCAACTTAAGTATCTCTCTTATGACGTGTCAATTCCATGTAGACTAATGTAAGAACTTAGATTTCCTCCAAGCTTCCTAATTGCATGTTGAAAGCTGTTACATTATTTTGTCCGTTTTTTTTTTGTCAATTAATATCACTTATTATTGACAATCCACTACAAACAAAAACAAAAAATGTTGATTTTTTTTTGCCAATAAAAAGTTGTATTTTTGCTAACTTTTTTTAGTAATTTTATTTTAATATTAGAATTATCGAGTTTGATATTAAATTTGGTTTTTGGGTAAAAATTAGTATATGTATATTTTAGTATTAAATATAATAACACATTAAGATAATATTTATTTCTTTATTTTATATTTTAATATTTTGTAATTAAAATATATAGCATATATTTTATTTATCACATGTAATATAATTAATTATTATTAGATATACATCCTTCATTAGCTTTACATTTATTAATCATTTTATCAAATCAAATAGATGAATATAAAATTAAATATATTAGTAAAATTATATAATAAATATTATAAGTAATTTCATAGTAATTAAAATAAATTAGAACTTATTTTAAACATAAGGATCGATTTGATTACACACATAATATATATCTGTTAAATTTCTGTCACAAAATATACGTTAAGAGAAAATAATTATGCATAATTTATTATTATATTGTAGTCTAAAATTAAATTTTCTAGATATCATTTTTTATGTTTTCTTTAATTTTATTATTAAAAGCCTTAACTTTATAAGCACAAACGATACATCATTATAATAAAGTTGTAGGTTACACAAAAGAAAAAGTGTATAAATTAATTTATTTGTAATATGTAAATGATATTAGTGTTAATTGACAGACATAGAAAAAATAAATTTTTATTTTAAGATTGATTAAGGGGTCTTGGATTTATAAATAGGCTTTGGGGAACTTAACTTTCTATTGATATTATACTTGATACATTTTTTTCTCACATTTATATAAAAAAAAAAAATCCAAATTTCACACTTATAATAGGATAAATAAAAATAACTTGATAAAAAAATTTATTTCATGAGAGTCGTAGGCAATATACGAAAAGTGTCATCATCATTTTAATTTTATAATTATAAGTGTCTGTATGTAAATTTAACACACACATGATTATTTTTCATGTAATCTAACTCGGATAGATTTGTATAGAACTGTGACAAGTGATAGAATGACGCACCTACATGTCAAAAGCGAAACATCTTATTCATCCACGTCTATATAATTCTCACCAATGAAGTGACAATGTCATGTGTGTTGGATCACGAAGGAACTCCGGTACGATCTTTGACGGCGATCCTAGCTCCTTCGCTCCACGCAATCCTGCAAGAAGGGATAGACCGGGCGGTGACCCAGAATCCCTCTCCGATGCTTAAATGAGTATCTCGTGTGGACTGGAAAGCAGTAATCTCAAGTATCGTATCTCAAAACGTAATTGATCTGAGGTAGCCTCTGCCCTTTTATAGGCGGAGAGGTACCTCAGTTACCTGGTGAACCGTTGGGGTGGTTAACCCGTATTCCGCGTATCTCGGGCACGATCCCGCCTATCTAGGCCATGATCTCGCTTATCTCGGCCATGCCCCGCGTATCTCGGCCACGCTCCGCGTATCTTAACTACGCTCCGCATATCTCGGCCACGCCCCGCGTATCTTGGCCTTAACCTCTGATGGCAAGTCCCGACTAATATCGGGGACTCCAGAGTTATCTCGTTGTGTCACCGCTCGGGGCCCCTTTTCATCGTGACAGGGCCAATCGTTCTCAGGGATTCGTCATCGGGACCTACTTAAAGGCATCTTATCGGGAGCATCCTGCTCACCTGTCGGAACCTTTCATCATCGGGACTTCCTCTGTCGGGACCCTTCGCCTGGGTCATCTTGACCTCCATTTAGGGCCCAGTGGGCCTGTTCGCCGTTTCCTCGCCGTTAAAGGGCCTAACGGTCATAGCGAAACCCATCATTTGCCCCCAAGACATGAGGGACTTACAGTTCGTCGTGTCTTTCAACTCCCGACCTCCCGACGTCGAAGTCGGGGATCTTTCCCTTGGCATAGTCACTCAGTACAAGTCTTCTCTTTCACGTTTCCTCAATACCTTGTGGATAACTGCCAAATCCGAGAGGACTCCTCGGTTCCCCAGCCATTAAATGCAGCAGATAACGAAGCGACGTCTTCAGTACCCGTGCCTGATTTTTCGCGCCTGCTTTTTTCTGAAAAGTGCTTTTCAGGCTGTTTCATCATTGCACCCGTTGCCATTCTGCACGTTCTATCTCAACGGTTCAGATCAGAACGTTTCAACTTCGACGATTCAGATCGAAGCGTCCCTTCGACTGTCCTCTTCGCCTATAAAATCCTAACCGTGGGCACAGTTTCACTTTTACCGTCTCCGAAATTTCAAAAGCTTTCTGCAACTTCTCTGCGAATTCAAGCTCTGCAATTCCGAAGACCTCAGTGTTCCTCCGATCACCTTTCCGGCAACGTCAAGTTCATCCCTTCAACCTTCAACCATCATGTCTGGTAAGGGTTTCTTCCTCGTTGCTTGTACCTTTTTCCCTTGTTTGTAGTTGTCCGAGAAACCCAATGTGCCTTTCCATGGCTGATTTCAGACAGCGGATCTAGTTCTGAGGGCAGGAAGCCCTTCAACTTCGACTATGCTTTGAACGAGATTTCCAGCACTGCATATGATGCAGCTCTCCGGGAGGGATGCGTCACATCTACCTGGGAACCTCGTTTCCCGTATCCCTGGCCCCGCCCCTCGGGTAACCTTGAGGTTAACCGTCCCCGAAAAGGGGAGGTATTTGTCTCTACGGGGCAAATATCAGCGGGGATCAGATTCCCATTTTGTGGTAATCTGGTCGAGATGTGCCAGCACTACAAGACGCATCCGACCACCTTCTCTCCGCACGCCATACGCCTGTGGAACGCCTTCCAGGTCCTCTGCTTCCGACAGCAGTGGGTATACAGCCTCAGGCTCTTCAGGACCTTCTACGGGATGAAGTGCAACGAGGCGGGGGTTTGCGCCTTCTACCCCCGGATGCCGAAGTGGAACAAGACGCAACTCGGGTTGTGCAACTGGATCACTGACACCTGGAAGGTGGTCAAGGGTCGGGGACTCCTGGTCGACACGGGGTCCGAATACAACGGGTGGAAGAGGAGCTACTTCTTCATTCAACACTCCTCGATCCCGTGGCCTCGATGGGAGGTGGAAGCGGATTCTCCTCCCGCTTTCCACACCTACACCGATGAAGACTTCTAGACTCTTCAGCTCATCCAGCTTTACCGGTGGGGGGAGTCCTACACTCCCCTCGACGCTAATTCTCTCGTGAAGCGGGACCTGGTGAATGCCGGGATCCGACTCCTCGACGTAGTTTCCGGGGGAAGCTTTTCGACGGCCCCTCCAATATGGTTCCCTGGGTAAATCTCTAACCCTTTTTCTTTTACTGTTTGCAGCCAAGAAGGTATTCGTGCTGACCAATCTGATCCTTAAGCAGGGGGGAGACCGATGCTGTCCGCCCTTCGCGGAAGAGGAAGTCCGCCAAGAAGGCTGCTGCTCCATCGGGGTCTCCTTCCGCGGAGAGGCCCAAGCGGAGCCGTGTGGAGGTGGACAAGCTCTTCGACGTCCAGAACGCTGAAGAAGGTAAAAAGCTCCGCCTCGCTATTAAATCGTACAGGAGGATGGTCCCGAAGGAGTTGATTCCTTCGACCATGGAGGCCCGCATCGCCGACGTCAAACGAGTCCTTCGAGGTGAAACTCCTCGTGTCCTGAAGGCGGGCTACTACAACTACCGCGGGAAGGACCAATACGTCTCCCGACGTATTGTTTGGTGTAAGGGCTCTAATGAATTCCCTGATTACGTTTCTAAAGCCTCTTCTCGTCCTTTAGGTGCAGGCCACTCCGGGACTCCATCGGGTGCTGGAGCCTCAGCAGGCGCGCCACCTTCAGCAGGGGCGCCTCCTTCGGCAGGGGCACCACTTTTCTCCAGTTGTGGGACCCCGACCGGCGAACAATTTCGTCGGGTGGAGAGCTTGGACTCCTCCGAGGAGACGGATGAGGGTGGCTCCCTTTGCCATCGTCGGAGGACGGGGCAGTCCCCGCTGAAACCAACCTCCAAGGGGTTGCCCCCTCGCCCTCTTCACAACCGCAGCGACAACCATCGCCTGCCCACGACTTCACTCCTTCCCCAGCCCGGGGTGGGTCGGAGGCACGCCCCTCCCCGTCCCCAGTCGGCCCTTCTCCTCTTCCCCTCGACGGGAGCTTCTACAAGGCCTTCGACTCCGATCAGGAGGATGCTCCCTGGACCCCGATCCAGACGCTGCAGGGGGTCCAGCTCCGACAAGGGGACACATATCCGGAGCTGGCCCTGCACCTGGTAGCAGGCTCCATCCTGCCTTCTATGAGGTATCCGATTACCCTAGATCGGGAGGAGATGCGTCGGGATGTCAAGGAGATGTGCATGCGTCGGATAGAGGTAAGCTTTTCATCGTTCTTTTCTTCATCCATAAATCCGATTGTTCATCTACTAATACTTCTTTTCCTTTCTTCGCAGGAGATGGGGGACATCAACCGTTCCATCGGGTACATCCTCGCCTATGAGGAGGCCCTGGAGCAAGAGCGGGCAGTCACGGCCAAGCTTAAGGAGGATCTCGCGGCCTCCGAGTCTTCGCGGGGAAAACTGGCCAAGGAGCAGGCCATCTTTGACCGCAAGACTCGGGACCTCCAAAAGCAGGTCCGTGACTTTGAGGGGCTCCTCAAGCGGGAGCGGCAGGATCGGCAGGTTGCTGAGGACAAGCTGGTCCTCGAGAAGAAGGCGCTGGAGGAGCAAGTTGCGGGGGTTCCCGCGCAGCTGGTCGCGGCCGAGACCAAGGGCCGGGAGGATTATCGGAGGTCTGAAGATTTCCAGGCTGATGCTGTGAAGTTCTGCAGCACGGAGGTGGAGAACACCCTCTTCAACGCGGTCGAGGAACTCCACCTGGAGTATGGCGACGCCATCAATTTCGACAAGTCTCCTTCTCTTGCTCCCTTCGCGAAGAAGTATTTTGCTCTCTCGGAGGAGAGTGATGGGGGGAGCACTCCCGCGATTGTTGAAGACACAGCAGAGCCTCCAAGTGCTGATACTCCGATAGTCGACCCTCCAGCGGCTGACCCTGTGGAGCCTTCTTCCACAGACCTCGTGGACCCTGCTCCCGTTGATGCCGCCGACAAGGACCAAGCCTAACTGCTTATCTTTAGAGTCCTTTTTGTAATCATCGGGCTTTTGAGCCCCATTAATATCTTAGTTCCGATGTTTCATTGCACTTCTCAAAGTGACTTTACTATACTTACTTAAGTCGAAACCTCGACACTTAAGATATTCTCACACATCACTTAAGACGATTTACCAACTTGCACCACTTAAGGTGACTTACCATCATGCACCACTTAAGGCGTCTTCCCAATACTTAGAATAAATCCAAGAGTCGCGCATCACTTACGACGACTTGATCCCCTGCATCACTTAAGACGACTTAATCTCGTGCATCACTTAAGACGACTTTAACAACACTTAGAGTAAATCTAAGAATCATGCATCACTTAAGACGACTTAATCTCGTGCATCACTTAAGACGACTTAATCTCGTGCATTAGTTAAGACGACTTTAAAAACACTTAGAGTAAATCTAAGGATCACGCGTCACTTAAGACGGCTTTATCTCGTGCACCACTCAAGGCGACTTTTCTCGTGCACCACTCAAGGCGACTTTTCTCGTGCACCACTAAAGGCGACTTTTCTCGTGCACCACTCAAGGCGAATTTTCTCGTGCACCACTCAAGGCGACTTTTCTCGTGCACCACTCAAGGCGACTTTTCTCGTGCACCACTCAAGGCGACTTTTCTCGTGCACCACTTAAGGCGTTTTTCTCGTGCACCACTCAAGGCGACTTTTCTCGTGCACCACTTAAGGCGACTTTTCTCGTGCACCACTTAAGGCGACTTTTCTCGTGCACCACTCAAGGCGACTTTTCTCGTGCACCACTTAAGGCGACTTTTCTCGTGCACCACTCAAGGCGACTTTAACAACACTTAGAGTGAATCTAAGAATCACTCTGATTGGAAGCAACCTCTTTATTTATTGATGGCATAAAATTTGCTTACATCGAATCAAACGGTAAATAACATACACCACTTAAGGCGATTTTACATCGGGCACCACTTAAGGCGACTTTTCATCGGGCACCACTTAAGACGACTTTTCATCGGGCACCACTTAAGGCGACTTTTCATCGGGCACCACTTAAGGCGACTTTTCATCAAGCATGGTGTTTCTTCAAGTGTTCGCCACTAAAAGAATGCTTCAATGCTCTGCCATCGAGGTCTTCCAACTTGTACGCATTTGGAGCTGGCATCCCCACGACTTTATAAGGTCCTTCCCATTTTGGTGACATCTTGCTAATTCGATCCAAAAGGGTAAACTCGTTGCGACGCCAAACCAGCTCCCCGACGAAGAATTGTCGGGACTTGACTCGCCGATTGTAATACCTGGTCGTCGCCAAACGCATTCGAGCCTGGACTTCGTCGGCTTCTCGCCTCTTCTCTTCGAGCAAGTCCAAATCTAGACGTCTCATCTCATCATTCGTCAAAGGCTCATAATATCTCATCCGATGGGACGACACAGCCACCTCCACGGGAGCAACAGCCTCCGTGCCATAAACAAGGCCAAACGGAGTCTCCCCAGTTGATCGTTTGGGTGTCGTTCTAACAGCTCAAAGCACGTTTTCCAGCTCGTTCAACCATTTTCCCTTCAAGGCATAGTCCCTCTTCTTCAGGCCATCCATCACGATTTTGTTGGCCGATTCCACCTGGCCATTAGTCTGAGCATGGCGGACAGAGGCTGTCCGATGCTCGATGTTCAACTCCTCCAGATCCTTCACCTGAGATCCATTAAACGGCGGACCATTGTCGCTGATCACCACCTTAGGAATCCCGTATCTGGATACAATATGCATTTGGAGGAACTTGATGATCTGGTTCCCCGTCATTCTGGCCAACGCCTTTGCCTCTATCCATTTCGAAAAATAATCGATAGCTACAAGCAAATACTTACATTGACCTTGTGCTTGTGGAAGAGGTCCCACCAAGTCGATGCCCCACTGCGCGAAGGGCCAAGCGCTCTTGATGGGTGTCAGATTAGCAGCCGGAGCCACAATACTCGGGGCGTACCTCTGGCACGCGTCACATGACCGGACCAACGCCGTCGCCTCCTTGCTCAACGTAGGCCAATAATAGCCTTAGTTCAGCACTTTCCTCATAATGGATCGGGCCCCTTCATGACAAGCCACGACCCCTTCATGCACCTCTCTCAGGATTCGACTTGTGTCGGGCTCAGCCACACACTTCAAGTACGGAGTCGAGAACCAGCCCTTCTTGTATAGCTGATTGTCCAGCATCACGTAATTAGCCGCGATCCGACGTATCCTGTCAGCTACTACTTTATCATCAGGGTCTGCCCCCGTAGTCAGATACGCGACTATCGGGGTCATCTAAGTGGGCTCCTCCTCCGATCCTGTTTTAATAGCACACACCTGTGTCGGGTCGGTGGTCGACAAGATCACCTTCTCCAAGAAGTGCACCTTCCGATTTTCCTCCAAGGGTGCCCCCAGGGCAAATTTGCTCAAGGCATTTGCCTCCACGTTTTCCTCCCTCGGGATTGCCTCGATGTCGAAGCTTTTAAAACTCTCCTTTAAGGCTTGCACCTCGCGCAGGTACTTCCTCATCATCGGGCTCTTCGCCTCGTATCACCCTTGAACCTGGTTTACAATCAGGGCCGCGTCACACTTCACTCTCAAGTGAGCGACTCCCGTACCTCTGGCAATCTTCAAGCCCGTGATAAGAGCCTCGTATTCAGCTTCGTTGTTCGTGGCCCTAAATGTTAGAGCCAAAGCATATCGAAGCGGTTCGCCTCCACCTGGTGGTATTAATACAAACCCTGCTCCTGATCCATCTGAACTCGAGGAGCCATCCGTGTACATCTCCCAGGTAATTTCCTCGCTTGGCTGTTCTGATTGCTCTGCCATCTCTGGTTGTTCTGCCATCGGGACCTCCATGGTTGCCCCCTCTACAGGGCCCGCTTCTTCCAGATCGGGGGCTGTAGACTCTGCTATGAAATCCGCCAATGCCTGGCCCTTAATAGCCGTTCTCGGAGCAAAGTGTATGCGAAACTCACTAAGCTCGACTGCCCATTTCACTAATCTCCCTGACGCATCAGGTCGGTTAAAAAAATGCTTCAGAGGCTGATTTGTCAACACAGTGATCTCATGCGCGTGGAAGTAAGGCCTTAGCTTCCGAGCAGTTATAATTAACGCAAAGAGATACTTCTCAACGGCCGGATAATTCAATTCAGACTTGGCAAACGCCTTGCTTAGATAATAGACGGGGACTTGATTACCCTCGACAACCTTCACTAACACAGAGCTAATGGAAAATTCAGAAACAACCAAATAAAGGTAGAGCGGCTCGCCTGGAACCGGTTTCGCCAACGGCAGGAGAGTGCGAAGGTGCTGCTTGAGTGCTTGAAACGCTTCTTCACACTTGGCGGTCCACTCAAACTTCTTGTTGGCTCTCAGGACTTCAAAAAATGGCATTGATCGGTCACTCGCCTTGGACAGGAAGCGATTCATTGCAGCCAGTCGGCCATTCAGCACTTGCACCTCCCGATGGTTTATCGTAGACTGCATCTCCTCGATCGCCCTCAGCTTCTCGGGGTTCACCTCAATTCCTCTTTGGCTCACCATAAAGCCCAAAAATTTCCCTGAGTGGACTCCGAAGGCGCATTTTGTTGGGTTTAGGCGAACCTGATGAAGCCTCATCCGCTCAAACGCCATGGCTAGGTTGTGCACATGATCCTCAGCTTGTCGGGACTTCACCAGCATATCATCCACGTAAGCCTCCATGGTCTCCCCTAGCATATCTGCGAACAGCTTGTTCACCATCCGCTGGTAGGTTGCCCCGGCGTTGATCAACCCGAAAGGCATGACATCGTAGTGATAGATGTCACTGTCTGCATAGAATGCTGTGTGAGGAGCGTCTTCCTTAGCCATCTTCATCTGGTTATAGCCTGAATATGCATCCATGAAGCTCAACAACTCATGTCCCGACGTGGCATCCACCAGCTGGTCGATTCTCGGGAGCGGGTAACAGTCCTTTGAGCAAGCCTTATTCAGGTCGCGGAAATCAACGCACATTCGCCACTTTCCGTTGCTCTTCTTCACCAGTACCGGATTAGCAACCCAAGTCTGGAATCGGAGCTCCTTGATAAACCCAGCATCGAGCAATCTGCCCACCTCCTGCTGGATCGCGATCCGCTTGTCTGTGCCCATTGGACACCTCTTCTGCGCGATAGGCTTGATCGCGGAATCAATCTTCAGCTCGTGCACAATCACGTCGGGGCTGATTCCTGGCATGTCACTCGGGGACCAGGCAAACAACTCCTTGAACTTTTTCAGTAGATCGATCAACTCTCGGGCTGTCTCTTCGGTCAAAGCAGACCCGATTTTTACCTTCCTCTGAGGTCCGTCAATCTTGACTTCCTTCAGATCCTCCACGGGGGCGGGACGCCCAAACTCCTCTCTAGGATCAGCATCTGTCTGGAGGACAGTCATGGCCTCTCGTCTCCTCCTTCGGGTGGCGTTGACATAACATTTTCTGGAAGCCACCTGGTCGCCCTTGACCTCTCCGACTCCATGGTCAGTCGGGAACTTCATCTTCTGATGAACAGTCGAGGCAACTGCCATCAGGGGGTTGATGGTAGTTCTCCCGATAATCGCGTTGTAGGTCCCCGCGGACTCAACTACCACAAACTCCACGTTCCTCCTTTCCGATTTCCACCCACTATCAAACTCCACTGGTAAGGTGATCACTCCTAGCGGATAGGAGGTAAATCCAGAGAATCCGACCATCGGGAAGTTCGCCTCCTTCAGGTCCTTCTTCGTTTTCCCCATGGCCTCCAGCGCGTCCATGAACAGGATATCGGAGGAGCTCCCTCCATCGATCAGAATTCGCTTCATCTCGTACCCGTCCACATCCAAGGTCACGACCAGAGCGTCATCGTGCGGAGTCTCCACGCCTATGAGATCCTCCGACGAAAAGGAGATCACCATCTCTTCCTTCAGGGTCCAGGATCGGGACCTCTTACCCAGCACCACAGCAGCAGAAATTCTAGAGGCATAAACCTCCCGAGAGGACGAGGTATCACCCCCCGCGGCAAATCTTCCATGAATTACATTGATAGTGCCCCGCTTCTCCTTGCGGGCACCAGAAGACTCCGGGTCGGACCTCTTCTTCTTTGGGGACCGATCACGGGATCGGGATCGGGATCGGGAACGGGACCGTGATCGGGATCGAGAACGGGATCGACACCGCTTATCCCCGACAAACTCCTTAAGCTTCCCCTTCTGGATCAGCTTTTCTATCTCCTTCTTCAGCTCCCGACAATGATTGGTGTCGTGGCCATTCGCGCGATGGAATCGACAGTAGCGGTCGGTGCGGGATCCCAAAAATTCTCCTTCCTTCTTCGGGGGGTACCTAGAGATACCTTGTCGCTCCATGACCGTCAAGACCTCCGCCATAGAGCTATTGAGAGGAATGTCATGATCCTCCCGCCTGTCTTTTTTCGAAGAACGCCTATCATCCCTCCGATCGGAGCGACCTCGACCCCGACTGCCCTCGGCTTTATCCTTCGACTTGCGCTCGTCTAAGGGTTTGACCGACTGCTTTCCCTTATTCGACTTCGGGGGCTGAAGCTCTCCAGCGGCTATCTTCGATTCCTGGACATCGATTTGCCGCTTCACCCTCTTCTGCAGTGCCTCCATATTCCACACAGCCTTCTCAGCCACGCTGTGCATCAAGTCGGAACCATATGGGGCTGTTAGGTTCCGAATGAAGGTACGGATGGTTTCACCCTCCGAAATCTCTTCGTCAATTTCTGCCACGCTGGCAGTGTATCGCTGGTAATAGTGCGCCAGCGACTCGTCGGGCCTCTGTACCACCTGGGTCAGGGACCTCACACTCTTCAGCAAACGTCTGCGACCCTGGTACTGCTGAATGAAGCGGTCGTGCATATCAGCCCAGCAAGTGATGCAGCCTGGGGGCAAACTGAAGAACCAGGTTAGGGCTCTCTCGCGCAGTGTGTTCGGGAACAACGTACACACAATATCCTCATTCGGGGCTCTGCCCGGAAACGCTATGAGATGCTTCTGGACATGACGAACCGGATCTCCCTCGCCATCATACTCCTTGATCGTAGGGATACCCAGTCCTGGCGGGGCGAGGGTGTCTATGAGTCGAGGAACGAACGGATGGGTGGATCGATCCCTCAGCTCCGACACCAGCGGCTTCTGCTCTCCCATGCAGATGTTCACGATCTTCACCACCTGATCGGGGGTGATGGGAGCATTAAGGGGGATGGTCCTGTGCTGCACTGGTCCTGGCCCATCGACCACGAATCGTTCTGGTTGGGTGGACTCCCTACTCCTGCCCAGGTTTCGGGGCTGAACCTCCCGAACATTCTGAACCTCCGGTGGCGGGGGCGCTTCCTATTCTAGCGGAGGCATCTCCTCTTGCCTCCTCGCAGCCTCTCTCCGATCTAAGAGGGCCTCCACAGTTGCCAAAAACATTGGCATGGCTTCCGCCACAACCCTCATCAGGTCCGCAGCTGGAGGAGCCACCTGCTCCCTGTTCCCCTGGTTTTGAGCAGCAGCACCTTCGGGACCTTCATTATGCCCCCCTGTCTGGGAGACCTCAGCAGCAGGAAGATTCTGGTCCTCCTCGCGCTCCGGTGGTGAATTCAAAGTCGTCGCAGCAAGATGACGGGAACCACCAGATTGTCCTTGTCTTCTTTGCTTGCCAGCCACCATTGAACGAGTAGAAGGCATATTAGCTTTTTGTTACGCTTCCCACAGACGGCGCCAATGTTGGATCACGACGGAACTCCGGTACGATCTTTGACGGCGATCCTAGCTCCTTCGCTCCACGCAATCCTGCAAGAGGGGATAGACCGGGCGGTGACCCAGAATCCCTCTCCGATGCTTAAATGAGTATCTCGTGTGGACTGGCAAGCAGTAATCTCAAGTATCGTATCTCAAAACGTAATTGATCTGAGGTAGCCTCTGCCCTTTTATAAACGGAGAGGTACCTCAGTTACCTGGTGAACCGTTGGGGTGGTTAACCCGTATTCCGCGTATCTCGGGCACGATCTCGCTTATCTCGGCCACGCCCCGCTTATCTCGGCCACGCCCCGCGTATCTCGGCCACGCTCCGCGTATCTTAACTACGCTCCGCGTATATCGGCCACGCCCCGCGTATCTTGGCCTTAACCTCTGATGGCAAGTCCCGACTAATATCGGGGACTCCAGAGTTATCTCGTTGTGTCACCGCTCGGGGCCCCTCGTCATCGTGACAGGGCCAATCGTTCTCAGGGATTCGTCATCGGGACCTACTTAAAGGCATCTTATCGGGAGCATCCTGCTCACCTATCGGGACCGACTCTGTCGGAACCTTTCATCATCGGGACTCCCTCTGTCGGGACCCTTCGCCTGAGTCATCTTGACCTCCATTTAGGGCCCAGTGGGCCTGTTCGCCGTTTCCTCGCCGTTAAAGGGCCTAACGGTCATAGCGGAACCCATCAATGTGTACACTTATATCGAGATAATTGCTCCAAAGTCTGTCATTCATTCTTAAAAAATGTTTAATTTATTTTTGGTAAGTTTCATTACAATATCAATCTATATTTTTAAAATTAGTACTAATTATTTTGTTAGTTTTAGTTAGCAATTATAGTACATTCATTTAGTTGTTATAATTAAATTTTTATTTATTACGGTTAAATTAATTTATGCTGATGTATTACGTTTTATTAACATACATTTTGTAGCGAAAATAAAATAAATAAACATATATAAATATATATCATACATCTCAGGTCAACAATATAGATCCCTATTTTTACAATTAGTCTGAATTTAATTTATTTATTACTATTAACTAAAATATTTCTTCAATAATGTTACTGACATAATTATTTTTGTATTGATATTCAATTTGATTAAATTATTAAAATAAATAGTAAATTTGAAAGCATGAATATTTATGTCTAAACAATCCAATTTAGACTAATAAAATAATCAATCACGTTATACATTTTTTTTTCTATTTATATCTATTTTATGAAAAAATTAAGTAAATGTTTTTTATTATAATTTTTTTTATTTATATTATTTTGGTAACTTTAAAGTACAATAATTTAAATATATCTTTTGCATACCGCGCAAAGCGCGGGCAAAATATCTAGTTATATAATTAAAGAGAAACAAAATAATTAAATACAAAATATTAAAAATTTATCAGCGATATCAACAGTAACGATGTGAGTTCTTACTAGTAGGAACTGTACAATTTATCTCTTCAACAGTAATATTTATAATCCTAATCTCATTATTGGAATTAAGTACTCCAATTTTGAAATTCATATTTAACTGTTACTAATATGAAATTGGAATTGTTCTAAGCTTCCATTGGAGTTTAATCCCGCAAAAAATAAATAGTAATGATATAATGTTCTTTTTTTTCCGCGAAGCGTTTCTAAGTGGCCCCTATTAGTAGGGCAGCCATCGCAGTATGCGTTCTATACATAGACTAATCTCCATTTGTATTAGTGGGATCTCATCAGGAAGACAGCACTCGTGCTCCACACCAACATGTAATTGGTACAGTGATGACCATATATATCTTTCCATTCATATGAATATCGGCGGGTTTGAACTCACAATCTGATTAATGGATAAAATAGTATACATTTTATTACATAGTTTATATAATGTTGCTTGCTCTGTACAAATTATTATTATTACTATATGATTATTTCTCTTGGATTCTTGGTGTCTAGTATTTACTTAGTAGAGTAGTATGTTATCTAGTATGATACGACAGACTATTGATCTAACCTTACGCTTAACGGCTTACACACTACACATGAATCTCTCTCTGTCCCAACAAAACAGAAGACGCCCTCCCTCTTCTCTATAGCATTGTCCACCTACCTTCAAATAATTTGCTCCGTCCTTGTTTTTTTCCTCTTCGGTTACTGTTCCTTCCCCCAACAAAATATCTCCAACTTCAGCAAATCAATGTAAAGAATTTCAATTTCTTGGATGTCTGCACCGCACCAGCTGATTCATCCACCTGAAGCTCAAAATTTCAGTTTTTTATTTCTGGGTTTAACAAAACAGCTCCGACCCAGATGTCAGCTGCTGATATCGAGCACGGGAACGTCGGCGGGCGCAATTCCGCCGCCGGAGAAGAGGAGTCCGGCTATTCTGGGTGTTCGTCGGTGGAGGTTGAGAGTGGGGAAGGTGAAATTAAGTTGCATTTGAGGAAATTGGAGAGGGATTGTCGGATTTGCCACATGGGGTTGGAGAGCAGCAGCCATGAATCTGGGGATCCGATTGAGCTGGGGTGTTCTTGCAAGGGAGATTTGGCGGCTGCTCATACTCACTGTGCTGAAGCATGGTTCCAGATCAGAGGAAATAAGTAAGCACTGCTCATATTCACCCCACAAAAAGTATCTTCTGTTGTTCTTGAGCTTTAAATTAGTTGAAAATGCATGCCTTTAGGTACTTGAAGATCAAGTCAATTAAGATCTGGGTATTAGTAGAGACGTTAATTTGCATAATAATATGAAAAAAAAAAAAAAAAAAAACTGGTACTAATTTTGTTGGTATAATTATAAGAAGCAGTGTTGAGTTGAGATTAGCAGGATAGGAGAATGAAGCTAGAAGATAATGCTTTTTAGTTTAGTCTTACATGCGATATAATTTAGATAAATTATAATATGTATAAAGTTTATGATTATTATGTCTTTAACCCAAAAAGAAAAATTATCCATCTTACTAAATTTGGTACTATATTGAGTAGTCTAACATCAAAGATCTTGTTGGCAGTTTCATGTGATATATTGAAATGTTGTAACAGATGGAGGAGACTGCTTACTATAAAGCTAACTCCTGAGCCATTGGTGTCTATTTGTTTTGAAATGACTTATGCAAATGTGGATTCTCAGCTTAAAAAATGGCTGTTTTTACCAAAGAACTAATCTACATTTTTTCTGCAACAAGAAAAAATACCTTGCACAAAACCAAGGACACCCTTTTGCATTCCCCTTGATTGATGCTTACTTCTTTCTTGCTTTATGGTAGGATATAGGAATAAATATATTAGGAAAATAAATTTTATTATATGATGATTAAGTTATATATTAGGAATATATATATTCTTAATATATTATGAAATTATGTTTTCCTAATATATTTATTCTCTAATATAGGACATGTGAGATTTGCCATTCCATTGCAAAGAATGTTCTTGTTGAGACCGAATCAGTGAGCAGGCAATCAACCGATCCCAACAATGTAATGGTCGTCTCAGGCGTGTCACCTCCAGAGACACGAAGCTTTTGGCACGGCCATCGCTTCCTTAATTTCCTACTCGCTTGTATGGTAGTCGCCTTTGTTATTTCGTGGTTATTCCATTTCAAGATGCCTTCACATTAAATCAAACTACTCGTAAGATCAGAATTTGCAGAATTAATCGATCGAAGAAGCTCTTATGGGGTAGATTATCTTCTTGTAATTAGTAGTGTGTATGTGTGTATGTACATGTATATTCATTGTATTGTTCAACGCTTTTGTTAAGCTCTCTATGGGGTTGTTCTTCTTACTCTTTAAATCTTATGGTTAATTACCAAATTGCTAGCTCGTGTTACTCCACTTGGATTTTTTTTATCATTATTTTTTATTTTTATTTTTTTAATTTGGTGTTATAATTTAACGATTTTTTTTTTATAAAATAAGTTAGATTGTATATAACAATTTACATTTGTTACCAAAATCTTTTTAGGATAAATCTTGGAATGATATCCGATAATATAGGAGCAAAACATAGACTAGTTGACAAGTAAACAAAAGGCTAAACCAAGAGACATGCCATGTGGTACACTCACTACTCTATCCAAAGTGTTCAATAACTCCATGACAGGATCTTATAATTCTTGCAATAATCCATCTCGACTTTAGCTACTTCAATTTTTCTGTTTTTTTTTTGGTTAAAGAAGAAAGGTAATAGTAATACCCATATGATCCATGGAGTACTTATTACTTATTAGTACTTGTCTCTAACTCGGCCCAAGAAGTTTAATGATGCTTGAATATTAGGCTCTGGATCACTCTCATGAGTTTGTTTTAAAGAAACTTTCAAGTTTTTATAGCAATAATTTTGTTTTTTCTCAAATTAACGGACAAGCCAAACAAGCGTAAGCGTTGAAATAAAAACTTAATTTCTTATCTAATGTTCTGAAAACTGGATCAGACTTTGAATGGGTAATATGGCTGGTGCTCAATCTATCCAGTCTAATCCGGTTCAATCGATTCTAGCAAAAATAAGTTTAAACTAAACTAAATTTATAAATCTTCAGGCTTAAATCGGTATTGATTTGATATAATCCAACCCGGTTTTTACTAATTAAACTCGATTCATTGGACATGCTACTATTTTATTAAAACTAGACCACTTACGTGATTAATTTACAGTCTAGTCTGACCCGATTTGATCGCCAGTCGGTTTTCAAAACAATTGTGTAGAAGTAAAGAAAGTCTAAGGACTTTCTCATTACCTAATACTTTATTAGTGGCTGTTTTATTATTTCTGCAAATTAGTTTGTTACTCTGAAGTTGCTGTATATTGACGTAGCACTGTTCAAAATCAAAATAATGATAGTGAGATCGTTTGCTCACTTCTTATTCTCCGATTATCTATCTTTTGAGAGCTACCGATTGCTCGCTGGTTTTCAATTCTTGTGGATTTTACCTTTTTAGTTAAGCTATCTTTCTCGCCGACATTGACATTTGATTGATGATGTCTGGACCTCCAGTTCCAATGAATGTGTGGCCTCGTCCAGGTCGAGGTGTAGCGAGAACACCTCCTCGCCCAAGTCAAGGTGTAGCGAACACACCTCCTCTTCAAGTGAACAATCCTCCGAGGAACAATCCACCTCCGGAAAACGATCCTCCTTTCGCGAATCCTGCTGTATAGGCTCCTATGGATAATTTGATCGATGATGGGTTATATTTGCCCCCATCTGATGGTCTATGTTGTGTTGATGGGTCTTTTGTTCGTGATTCGGTGCCTGAGCACTTCCATTTTAAGTGGGATAGATGCAATGTTATAGCGAAGGGTTGGTTGATTGGTTCTCTGGCTAAAGATCTGTCTCATTGTTTGATTTACAACACATCTTCTTTATCGATATAGAATGACTTGCGTAAGAGGTTTAGTAAAGTGGATGGCACTCGTTTTTTCCACTTAGCTCGTGAATTATATCAAGCTAAGCAAGGAACGATGAGTATAGCAGATTTCTTTGTTAGTTTGAAGAAAACTTGGGAGGAGTTATCTACGATGGAAGACAATTGTTTGTGCTCTGATTGTGTTGCTTCTCCTAGAGTAACTGCTAATCGAGATAAACGACGATTAATCCAGTTTCTTATTGGTTTGAATGAGACATAAGCTAATGTTCGAACAAATTTGGTGATGATGCATCCTTTGCCTACATTGAATTTTGCATACTCAGTCCTTGTTCAAGAAGAAAGCCAAAGAGTTGTTGTTGGCTCAATTGCTGCTGGAACTTAATTTGAGACTGTTTTGTATTCAAGTTATCCACATCAAGACAACATGCCAACTGCTTTATATGCAGTATCTTGTTCTAAATCAGGTTTTTAGGTAATGAAGAATGTGATATGTACTTATTGTGGTCGTCGAGGTCACAATGAAGAGAATTGTTGGAAGAAGAACGGGATTCAATACCATGTTAAGCAGAAATGGGCTGCAGCAAATTATGCCCTTATCCATCTAGAAGATCAAATGAGTACACAGCAGCAACAAGATATGGTACATGGCACTTTTGCAGCACAACCTGCGGTGCAGCCCGTAGAATAGCCCATGCCCACTTCCACCACTTATTCATCTCATGTTCCAAGAATTTACAATGCTCCTGGTGTCAATGTTGCTACTAATCCATGACATGTCTCACATATGCCACATCTTACCCCTGAGCAAGTCGCCCATATAGTGCATTCCTATAATCAACAGCAGCAGCACAATTCTTATAATCAACAGCAACATCAGTTTGATTCTCGGGCCGATATCAAAGCAAACACAGCAGGTATGATATTTTGTGGAGTTTTTGACCAAAATAGACACAAATAAACAACCAATATAAGCCACAAAAAAAAGATTACAAATCTAAGTGCCGGGTTGGGGCAACCAGGCAAACTGATTTTTTTTTTTTTTACAGTTGGCCGGAAAAAAAAAATTTGGTTGGCCGGGTTGCCCCAACCCGGCCTAGTGTTTTTTTTTTTCCGTTTTTTTTAATAGAAGTTGTACAAATAATTTAAAACTAATGGTTTTGTAATTTTTTTTTTTCTAAAAACATATTGGACATAGTGAACCCTAGAGGGCAAATTGACACATTTGTCTTCTAGGGTTCACAATGTCTAATAGGTTTTTAGAAAAAAAAAAGATTATTCTGCGAAATGTCAATTTTCTCTCTAGGTTCACCATGTTTAATATATTTTTAGAAAAAAAGATATAAAATTAGTAGTTTTGTAATTTTTTTACGAAAACTGGTAAAATGCAAATGTCTGTCAATTTACCAAAGGGTTCACCATGTCCAATATGTTTTTAGAAAAAAAATTACAAAATCATTAGTTTGTACCAGTGTTATCAGAACCGGACCGGACACCGAACCGGTGAGGGGTCATGTTCACGGTTCAGGCGGTCTGACCCGGCTCGAACCCGGTCAGACCGACTTCCTTCTTATTAAACTATAAAATAATATGTTTTACTAAGAAAGGGAGGATTCAAGTTTCTAAGTCTTTTCGTAGAATACCAAGGCATGTTAAAGTCAAACTATGTATTTAATGTCTCTTCTCCCTAGGTCGCCCTCTCTCCTCCTTTACAAATCAAACCAAACAAAATGCTTCATCTTCCTAGACCCACTAGATATTGACTAATCAGGTTATTCTTTTTCAATAAACTTAAAGTAGAAATTGTGTTGTAGTATTCATCTGGGTTTCCTCATGTTCATTAGTATAATGTCAATCACCAGCATATTGACTTGAAGAAGGAACAACACCAGTCTCAGAAAGGAAATTTGCACCAAATCTCTGAGTTTCTGAAAAGTCCCTCCTGAACGATTCTAATTTCTATGTCGTGGCAAAATCTAACTTCAAAACGAAAAGCTAGATCAACTTTCTTTTCCAAGCTTCTATGATGGTGTCGATCAACTTCCTGTCGAAGGCAGTTGAGGAATGAGGAGCTGAGTGATTAGATTTAAGGAATTGAAGAATGAAGAGTGCAGTGGCGGCTGAGTACTAAGATCTGAGTTTGAGTTTTTTTTTTTTTTTTTGCTTTTCCTTTGTTTTACAACCGAACCGGCGACCCGGTGGACCGGGCGGTTCGAAAAAAACCGGCCGGTTCTTTAAAAAACCGGATATTAAACCGGGTTCGCTTGCGCCACGGTCTTTCAACTAAACCGGACTGGTGAGAGGTCCGGTTCCCGGTTTGATCTGGTCTGACCGCCGGTCCGGTCCGGTCCGGTTCTGATAACACTTTATACATGATGAGTATATATATTATATTATATTATTACCATAAATGAAAAACCTAATATTATAATTAATTAATTACTAAAGAAAAATTAAAACATTGCCTCGAAGAGGAGAATATACCAGTGTTATCAAGACCGGACACCGAACCGGCGAGGGTGCCGGTTCCCGGTTCGAACCCGGTTCGACAGATGCCTTACATAATTAAATTAGGGAAGATTTTAATAGTACTGGCCCAAAAAACATAACCAGACCAGGCCCAACCCAACAGTATCCAGCCCCCTCTCCACCACTTCCCTTTCAACTCGATAAGAAACACTTGATTTAACAAAAACACTTCATCTCGCCGCCCCTGTCTCTCTGCTTCCTGCATCTAGCCGCCCTCCTTTGTTCAGTTCTTCTTCCAACACTCAATTACTGTCTATCTTCTTAGCCCAATCCACCATCATCATCAAAATTAAATTGTATTTCCTTGGCTCATACAATCGCCGAAGATTCGAGCATACGGCTTCACACCGTGGACGACTCCTTTAGGGAAGAACCGGGCGGAGGGCAAATCACCGGAGGTCTTGAAAAGCTCAGGGTCGTCGCTCTCCGACCCCATGTCGAACCCGCCAGGTCTCTGGAAGCGGTCGGCGCTAACGGAACAACTTCGGAGCCTTCTCCACGGCCTCCCAGGGCTGCTCGAGGTCGGAGACGGCGACCTTGATCTCTGGCGTTCCCGGGAGAAGCCTTGATGAGTTGCGTCGCCTTCTTGGACTGCATCCTTCTCCACTGCCACTTCGATACGCCGCCGGGGAAGGGTTCGAATTTGTGGGTGGTTTGGACTTTGGAGGGGGAGAGGAGTGCGTTTGATATGCAGGGAGAAAGAGATGGTGGAGAAGGAAGGGAGTGACGGCTGCACTAAATTAGAATTAGGGTTTTCTCCTTTTTTTTTTTTAAATTTATTTAATGTTGAACCGGCAGACCTGAGAACCGCCCAGTCCTATCAGAACCGACCGGTTCACAAAAAAACCGGGTAACGAACCGGGTTCGCTTACATCCTCCGCTATTCATCGAACCGGACCGTTGAAGGCACCGGTTCCGGTTCTGATAACACTGGTTTTTACAACTTCTATTAACAAAAGAAAAAAAAACTGAAAAAAAAAAAAGAAAAACACACTTGGCCGGGTTGGGGCAACCCGGCCAACCTTTTTTTTTCATGCCAACTGTTTAAAAAAAAAAATCAGTTGGCCGGGTTGCCCCAACCCGGCCAAGCCTATATTTGTAATTTTTTTATGTGGCCTATATTGGTATTTGGTTGTTTATTTGGGTCTATTTTGATCAAAAACTCTATTTTGTGGGTCTATTAATCCTTCAGTGACAAACTCTTTGATAATAGATAGTGGGGCTACACATCACATGACCTTCAAAAAAGATTGGTTGAGCAATATAAATGAGATAACTTCATTAAAAAGAGTAATTCATCTTCCTAACGGGGTTACTTCTCCAGTTACTCATATAGAGACTTACATCGTGGATAAGTCTCTTACTCTTGACAAAGTGCTTTATGCCCCGGAAACATCACAAGGTATCTTATTGATCACTGAATTTTTCGTCAAAATGAAGCAACTGTGAGATGCCTTAACTGCAATAGACGACATAACATTGGAATGTGATGCTGACAATACTCTGTTGAATTTTCATAAGGATAAACATAAGATTATTTCCTTTTGATTAGGATTGAATGAAACTTATGCACATGTTAGGAGCAATATCCTCCTTAGGTAACCTTTGCCTAGCCTTAGTATACCATTTCCAGTGTTGCTACGGAAGAAAGCCAGAGAGCTATCTCAAGTTCTATTACTGATTGTCTTACTGACATTACAACCTTGTATTCTTCAAATAACAATAGTGTTTTACTAGTGGAAGCAATGTGGTTAATCGACAAGGAATGGGAGCTTTTCGTGGAAGAATTAACAAATCCAATTGGTTATCTACATTATGACAATAGAATTCATAGGGTTGACATTTTGGATTACGAGGTTGATTACTACGGAAACAACAAAAGAAGGTATGCGTGTAATCATAATTACGTAGCGGAAGATGTGGACATACATTAAACTTTTTTCGTAGTCCCAAGGATCTTGCTGAGGGAGTTTACGATCCACCGGATGGAACCCGTAGAGGTTCTTGATAAAGAAACCCTACGTGGTATTTTTTAGCATATGGTGACGTGGCGCCGTAATAGGAGCCCGTTAATTAAGGTAATTAGCTAAGTTAATTAGGTAAATGTTAATCTAGGCTAATTGGGCCAAATCCAATTAGTAATTGACAAGTGAAGCCCAAAATGGGCCTCCCCCCTTATTATGCATGGTTCGGCCGAAACCCTAGTACCACATTGGTTGGAGTTGCATTTTGGCAACTCCACCCAATACTATATATAGGGGTGACTCCTAAGGGTTTAATACAATACACAAATAAGAACAAGGATCTCCATTGAGAAAACTTGTCACCCTAGTCTAATATTTCGGCACCACCAACTTCAAGTCCGAGGTTCGATCTCCGTTGAAGAATCGATCAGAGGTCTTGTTGTGGAGCTACATCGCGTGGGACTTCTTCTAACAAAGAACTTGCACGTGGTAACGACTGGAGGATCAGAACTCCCTCCACATCGTTCTTGGGCAGGAAAGCTAAAAGGTATGTGTACTACTGCTGCGCATATTAGATTTCTTGCTAGTACACGTTTAGCATTTCGTAGTATTACGTCCCCGTAATCCAACAGTGGTATCAGAGCAAGGTTAGGAGTTCTTAAATTTTTGATAAATTGATGTTCTTGATGTTATGAAAAATCTGAAATTTTCAAGTATATGAACACAATGAAGAAATCCGAAATTTTTAGTTAAATTTCATGTGTTTGATCTTTAAAAACTAAAAATTTTCAAATTTACATGTTGATGGATATGTGCCCAATTCGAGTTCGTATTTATATTTCGGGCCTCGTAAACACGCCAAAATTACATCTCGACTTGAAAAACGTCTCCCAAAGGGTCAAAACGGTCCGGAAGCGCGTTACGCGCGTCCGAATTGCATTTGCAACCCGGACCTCGCCGAATTGCCCAAATTCGACGAGGTCCGGATTGCATTACGGGTATCGGGCGATTACCGTTTCCGCGATTACCGTTACGTGTAGAGAAGTCAAGTTCGCGCATTGCCAATATGGATGACGGTTACCGCTTGCTTTTGAACCGTCATCAAACCGCTTTAAAACCGGGTCCGGTCCCAAGGAAGCCTATAAATAGGAGGCCTTGGCCACCCATTTTCACACATCCTCTCATTTGCCCAACTTTGGTATTTTGAGCTCTGACTTCTCTCTAGAAATATTTTCTCTCTCTAGAATTACTCTTTTAGCCCTATAGTGACTTAAGCATCGGAGAGGGCTCCGCTAGCACCACCCCCCCTCTCCGTTCTAGCACCGGTCCTTTGTGCAGGAATCGACGCCTCAGACATCCGAACTTGTGCACAATCCACCGCCTCTTGAGACTCAGACGCCTCCTGAGACACAACCGCCTTTTTGGGGCACAGACTTTCCGAGACTCAACCGAACACTCGTCCGTGGCTCAAACCTCTTTCAGACGAAGGGTTACAACCCGAAAACCCGCTCAACCATACGAACAGACGCGTCCCCACGACCCAGTTCATCCAGGACGCAACATTGGCGCCGTCTACGTGATTCGAACAAAAAGCTACCATACCGCAAAGACATGACGAGTGATCGCAACCCTCCCGAAGAGGTTGACGCGATAAATGCAAGGAAAAGGCCTGGACATCCTAAGACGTCTCCGGCAACCAAAAAAGCAGGAGGTCAGAAACCAACCGGAAGCCAGCCGGGGCCTTCCTACATACCGAGAGCTACTTCCGTAGTTTTATCCATGCCAACCGAGGATGTGCCCAATGCACAGCACAACCACCAAGAGCCAAGTAACGAGCATCGTCCACCCCCACCTGGTTTTGAGCCAGAGATACATGATGATGAGGAATTTCAGTCAGAAATGCCCCAAGGCAAACAACAAAGAACGGGAGCAAACCCGATGCTTTCAGTTACTCCAGCAATGATGACTGCGCTGGAAGACTTACTCGAATTCCGCGAGTCACTGAAAAATCAAGGATATGCGGCCCAACCACCTCCAACCGCCTATGAACACGTTACACCGACAAGAGAAATGTCGCAAGACACTACCCGCCATGGCCATCCATTCCAAGGCAATGACCAACATGCAGAAAATGCCTTCCAGCATACAAGATATAAAGCCGCACATTCATACACTCCTTCCCAAGGAGCCCATCATTGGATGAATGCAAGAGACTTTGACGTTGAAAGCGAGAACTCATGTGAGCAAGAAGTGTACATTGCAAAGACAATGCACAAGACCGATGACACCAACTTGGAGTATGCTGACATAAAGGATGCCGACTTTGAAGATTTCATTGATTTCTCATCAAAAGACAAGGAGCACGTTGCATACCACAATGACTTGCCCATAACCTCGCACAAGCCGATAAGAAGACAACTTGGATCCTTCCACATCCCTGTTGCCACATCCAATGCTTTCTTCACTCCAACAAGAAATGCATCCTCCGAACAATGCGACCAAGGAGCCTTCCAATACAAAGGTTTCAACCTGTCACCTCCTCTGCCTCCAATCAACGGACAAGTTGAGACGATAGGGACAATGTCTCGAGTCACAAGTCATCTAGACACACTGCACCAAAGAATAGAGGGGCAATGCACGGAAGATACCTTCCAGTACCAACAGCCAAGGCACGAAGCTGCAAGCTCATGCAACCTGTACGTGATAGCACAACACCAAAAAGAGGCATGGAAACAACCCCCAAAGCAGAATCAAGCAAAACCGCCCTCAAGCGGTCAGCAAGGAAGAAATTGGCAGCCTCAGTCAAAAAGACCTCTTCAAGGAGATTTCCAGAAGCCAAAAGGAGTAAACCTTACTGACTGCATTCCTTTGAAAGCCCCGCCGTCCGTAATATTGAGAGAGATGAAGGACGCGAAAATGTGGAAAGCGCCGAGCAATTTCAGAAAAGGCCCGTTGGGGAAAGACAAAGACAAGTGGTGTGAATACCACGAGGTCTTCGGCCACAAGACAGACAGCTATGCCAGCCTACGTTTCCGCATTAACAGCTTCGTCCTTAAAGGCAAATTAAAGCAATTCACCGATCAAGGCGACAGCCCTCCAAAGAAGACTCAAGCAGAGTCATCCAAAATACACAAAGAAGGTCCTTCCACAAGGACAAGCCAAGACGATGCTGACATCTGTCACAAGGAAGGACGGAAAAATCCTGTTAGTGACGACGACGTCCCAATCACGGGATTGACAACAAGAACCTTGAAGACAATAATTGGAAAGGAGATACACGTTTCCTGGGAAAAGAGACAACCGCAACAAAAGAGGCCATTCCAGTCAGATGACCAAAGGATCAAAGAATCCAAACTCGCCAAATGTGTTCCATTGAACACACCGTTATCTGTCATCTTGAAAGAAATGAAAGAAACCAAGCTGTGGAAAAAGCCCTCAAAATTCCACAAGGGACCATTGGGAAAAGATGAAAGCAAATGGTGTGAAAATCATGAACTATACGGCCACGAAACCGAAAGCTGTGTTGGACTAAGGTTTCACATAAACAGCTTGATCTTAGAAGGAAAAATGAAGAAGTATATTGACTATGGCAATAAGCATCGAAGGAAGCCTCGTGTGAAGTCTTCGCAAAAAGGCAAGGGAAAAGAAAAGGCGGATGATAATCCACTTACCGCCAAACGCCAGAAAAACAATGTCACTTATGGAACCAATTGTGACGACTTGTACAATCTTTGGAGTACGAAGGCGGGAGAAGCAAATCTCAAACTCCCGGAAAACAAACTTCACCGCCACTTGAGCCAACGACTACCTTCCTTGGCAAAGATGTTGAAGAACAACACAAGCAAAGTAAAACTTGGGGGCATGACATCAACTTTTGTTCATCCCCAAAGGTGGAGATTGAAGAGCTCAACACGCTAGATGCATTGAGAAACTATGTGGCGCGTGGCAGGCTCAACGGGCCAACAAATCACCTATAAGGACGTCAAACACATCAGCAATCCCTTTATCTTCCTTATCTCTTTTTTCGCATATCTATTTTAAATATTTTTAAGATTAAGTACAACTCATGCTTATTAGCCTCAGTACTTGTCAAAAGAAGTGATCAGTAGACGCTTTCTTGTAATCCGTTGTGCGAACTCTAAATATCTAATAAAGGTTAAATCTACTTTCGTAGGTACATTATTATGACGCATATTACCTTGGAATAACACCAAGTAACAACTACGCACATATTACTCGCGTCAACAACACAAAGTTCCAAGCATTTTATACGCGCAAGACTAAAAATCGTGTCGCAATAATAAACAAGGCGGGGGCATTACACAAGGACAAATCATGCACTATTAGAAGATGAAACAATATAAACAATCAGGAAACAACGATACAACTGCCAAGCGACTTGGGGGGCACCAAGCTGACAAGTGCTCGGCAATTCTACCTAACATATATACATGCCTATCATGATCTACACCTATCGTATCCGCACTCAGGGAAGTTTCCTACACAAACAAGGAATCCTTATATCAGATTCCTTTACTTTAATTATTATATGCATAACTAAAAAGAAAATTCCATGACTTCATACTTTTGCAAACTTATAAAAATTACGATTATCTGACAAAAGTGATTCTGCTCGTAGGTACATTCTACACTACGATTACTACACAGGAATTACGCCAAGTAGTAACCTATGCACAAAAATCTACTTCAACAATACAAACTAAGCATTGTGTCCAAGGAGGGATTTATGGTATACAACACCAACATATCTATTATCTACACCAACAGGGAGTTTATTTCTCCAATCATAACATAGGCGTCTATCTCAAGAAGATGCCGGCAACACAAAGCCATCAAGCTATGTGCACAATCAACTTATATGCCGCAATGACAACCTGCAGATTATCTATCAAAATGACGACTATTCAAAAGGCGCCAACTGCAAGCAATATCTTGGATTAACACCAAGGCCTACTATCAAAATAGCATGTTGAGGTATCCTCTTTTTTAAATACAAACCCCATGTTTACTTCTAAATAATGACATGCTGTGACATCTCTGGTTAGAGGCAAATCCTCATGTTCATAGCCATTCCCTGGATTCAGAACATGATGGGCAAATACAATACGTGACTGATCACCCCATAAGTGGCGGAAGTTCTCTGGTTAGACAACGACCCCACACTATAACAAGTGTGAATTCCTGTTTAAAGGGTTCACTCTTTATGGCGAATGTCCTCTTGATAGACGACAATCCCATATTATAAATTCCTGTTTAAAGGGTTCACTCTATACGGCAAAAGTCCTCTGGTTAGATGACAATTCCGTACTACAGATTTTCAAACTGTGTTGCATGGTTCTTACGCAGAAAGCATGCATCACAATTCATATTTTCAAAAAGTGTTACATGGTCCCTTGACGCAGGAATCATGTATCACAAATATTTTTTCAAAAATTTTACCAAATATTTTGTCAAATATTTTATCAAATATTTTATGTATCAAACACCTTTCCAAATATTTTATCAACACGGTTTTTTGGGTGTATCACATTCAATGCCAAAATATTTTTTCAAATTTTTTATCAACAAGCTTTTTAGGGTTCACAAAATACTTCTTCAAAAACTAAAATATTTTTACGTATGCTTCCCCAACGCGGGTTGATACACGCTGGCAGGTGCGCACCCTGTTTAAAACTCATAAAATTTACAAGTCGAGTCTTGTACAACGTCGCCTTAGAGTGGAACTAAGAGACGGTATAAACTAGTATCTTGCTTAGCCAAGATAACACCTTTCAAATACACTACTTGTTAAGAAATATTGCTATACGCAAATACTTGGCAGGTAGCAACATATATAGCGGCAAGCTATTCAGGAAAGAAGGGCAACATGCATAATGCATCATGCAAGCAATCAGGGGAGCATCTCAAATCATCAATCAAGAAGTGGCTAATGGTCACGCCTGCGGAGACTACATCTATGATTACTAGTCATCCACATAAAAAAAAAACCTACAATGCGCAAGTCGCAACATCCTATGCTCTATCCATCTTGCCATGCCTTGGAATCTAACCAAGATGGGCGATCATAACACTCAACAATGAGCGACATACAGTCACAACAACGGACATCATGTTCAGGATATCTACCCTATCTTCCAAGTCCAAAGCATATGGACGACATAGATAACTAAAGGTATGAAATATTACTAACAAGTTATCACATGATTATTATTGAAAACAGGTCCAGGTGACGAAATATCATGCAAGCAAAGGCATGAACAAAGAATTATCAACATCAACCCATTCACAAAGGGTTCAATATGCTGGAAGCAGACAGCCCGACAGCAACCAAGAGGTAACATCATCTCTAAGGACTTATGGCAAAGAGTTCACAATGTCAACATCAAATGAAATGTCGTCATCCACACAAAAGACACGACAAGAATGATTGTTTCAACATTCAGCACAACAAAGCTCTTCAACATAAGGGCGACAATCAGAAATACGGGCATCAAAATCAGCAATCAACAAATACTTACCTTTGTAGGAGTAACGCTCCTCCTTGGGTCGGTCCCTCGACCGGGGGGCAGAAGACACTACTTCACAACCCTCAACTCTATTTCCTTCATCACAAGAAAGAATTAGCACGGTCATGCTCGGCATAAAGAACTAAGAATCGCTCGAGGAACGCGCCCCTGCGTCGGATCTTTCGAAGATTATGCTAAAAACAGAAGCTGCAACCAGCAATAACTGGGAAAATTAACAAGTTCAAAAAAGATACAATGAGACGTCTTACTCACAAGCCTTTTACCGCGAACATGTCCGAAGACTTCAGAGTAACGGGGGCACTTGTATGGACATTCCTCCCAACAAATAGATTTCTGCACACATCAGCTATCTGCAAAGACAAGCTTTTTCCCATCAAGATGGAGATAGTGGACTTACTCATGGTAACATCCGTGGGAAGACTAATTCTGACAAGAGGACAGCAAGATCTGATATCCTGGAAAATGATACCGACAATCCAGTCAGTGCGTAAACACGCACCAACACTTATACAAGCATCACGCAAGGGGGGCAACCTCTTCAACACATTAACCTTGCATGACAACACCGAGCTCATACTCGCAGCATACAAGATTACAATGGTGGAATAGTTTCTAAGTACTTTGCTCAGGATGACAGTCAGCACATTGCAAGCTGTCAACAACAACAACGTGTCAGCATATTATCAGGAGTTGGCATATAACCTGTGTTCGCATCAAGCATACGGATACAACATACATAGCCAGGGATGGTGAAAAGATTCTAAGTGCGGGGGCAAATACGCACACACAGTATACGTACATACATGTCGACAAGGATGCATGTCGATAAGGAGAAAATATTTTCTAAGTGTTTCCATGTACGTACATACATGTCGACAAGGATGCATGTCGACAAGGAGAAAATATTTTCTAAGTGTTTCCATGTACGTACATACATGTCGACAAGGATGATGTCGACAAGGAGAAAATATTTTCCAAGTGTTTCCATGTACGTACATACATGTCGACAAGGATGCATGTCGATAAGGAGAAAATATTTTCTAAGTGTTTCCATGTACGTACATACATGTCTACAAGGAGAAAATATTTTCTAGGTGTTTCCAGTGTACGTACATACATGTCGACAAGGATGCATGTTGACAAGGAGAAAATATTTTCTAAGTGTTTCCATGTACGTACATACATGTCGACAAGGATGCATGTCGACAAGGAGAAAATATTTTCTAAGTGTTTCCATGTACGTACATACAAGTTGACAAAGATGCATGTCGATAAGGAGAAAATATTTTCTAAGTGTTTCCATGTACGTACATACATGTCGACAAGGATGCATGTCGACAAGGAGAAAATATTTTCTAAGTGTTTCCATGTACGTACATACATGTCGACAAGGATGCATGTCGACAAGGAGAGAATATTTTCTAAGTGTTTCCATGTACGTACATACATGTCGACAGGGATACATGTCAACAAGGAAAAAATATTTTCTAAGTGTTTCCATGTACGTACATACATGTCGACAAAGATGGATTGCATACAACAAGTAGCTATGCCTTCTAAGCACACCTATGACGCTCATCGACAAAGCTCATACGACGACATCTATGAGTCAACACGCATAGCAAAAGTCAACGCGCGTAGCAAAAGTCAACGCGCGTAGCAAAAGTCAACGCGCGTAGCCAAGTCAACGCGCATAGCAAAAGTCAACGCGTGTAGCCAAGTCAACGCGCATAGCAAAAGTCAACGCGCGTAGCCCAGTCAACGCGCATAGCAAAAGTCAACACGCATAGCAAAAGTCAACGCGCATAGCAAAGTCAACGCGCATAGCAAAGTCAACACGCATGGCAAAATGGATACGTGCAACAAAAGTGGCCAACGTCCCAAGAATCTATCATGCAAGCGGTGCGACTAATGTGACGAACCGCGAAGAGCAAACACAACAACACTTAAGAAAATATTTCTCTAAGGCTTCAAGGCAACAAACGACTACTTCCAAGAGATTCCTTGACGATAAGGATCAAAGGAGTAATGCATTTACACCCACACCTAAGTGCCTACGGTATATTCCTCCCTCTTCTAAGTATTTACTCCTACATACATGATTATTTTGGTATTGCACGTATCAAACACGTCATTCTACACGTATGTTTTCATATCGCATGATTCATGATTTAATAATCGCTAAGTCGTTTGAGAAGTATACGGATTATATTTCTAACATCGCGTAATTATGTTCTTGCCATGATCGTTACTTATGCACAGACGTTGATAAAAACATGTCCGCATAACGTGTTCCTAACGGTAGTCATGTTTGCACGTTATATATGCGCATTCTCTATTGCACTAACCGTAATGACAGGAAATAAAGTCACTCGGTCGGAAAATCAAAGGACGGACGAAATCAAGACTCATACGTCCAACCAACAATCAAAACCGGAAGGTTAGCGTCAAACTCAAATTGGACACGTATCCTAACTTAAAATAGAGTCAAGAAAGGTTTTAAACCGTTACTTGACTCGGGGGCAAGTGATGGATATGTGCCCAATTCGAGTTCGTATTTATATTTCGGGCCTCGTAAACACGCCAAAATTACATCTCGACTTGAAAAACGTCTCCCAAAGGGGCAAAACGGTCCGGAAGCGCGTTACGCGCGTCCGGACCGAACGTCCGGGTTGCTTGCAATCCGGACCTCGCCGAATTGCCCAAATTCGACGAGGTCCGGATTGCATTACGGGTATCGGGCGATTACCGTTTCCGCGATTACCGTTACGTGTAGAGAAGTCAAGTTCGCGCATTGCCAATATGGATGACGGTTACCGCTTGCTTTTGAACCGTCATGAAACCGCTTTAAAACCGGGTCCGGTCCCAAGGAAGCCTATAAATAGGAGGCCTTGGCCACCCATTTTCACACATCCTCTCATTTGCCCAACTTTGGTATTTTGAGCTCTGACTTCTCTCTAGAAATATTATCTCTCTCTAGAATTACTCTTTTAGCCCTATATGACTTAAGCATCGGAGAGGGCTCCGCTAGCACCACTCCCCCCTCTCCGTGCTAGCACCGGTCCTTTGTGCAGGAATCGACGCCTCAGACATCCGAACTTGTGCACAATCCACCGCCTCTTGAGACTCAGACGCCTCCTGAGACACAACCGCCTTTTTGGGACACAGACTTTCCGAGACTCAACCGAACACTCGTCAGTGGCTCAAACCTCTTTCAGACGAAGGGTTACAACCCGAAAACCCGCTCAACCATACGAACAGACGCGTCCCCACGACCCAGTTCATCCAGGACGCAACACATGTTTTTCAAGATCAAAACCGAATTTTTCATGATCAAATTCAAGTTTGATGTTCATAATCTTCAAGAACACCATGAGTTTTTATCAAGAACACAATTTGGAGTCTTGATCAAGGTAGTATTTGATCTTAAAATTTGACAACCTTTTCCAATTCCATGTTTGTTGGCCGAAACCCTAGGGGCTATTTGGGTAAAAAATTTATTTTTCTTAACCCCTAAATAATTAAAAAAAATTCGACCACCCTATTAGAGATATAGGTTGCTATTTTTAAATTTTAATTAATAGGTAACTATATCTAGCAGTTGGAAAATAAGGATATGTTCTAATATAATATTTTAAAGCATACTAACTATCAATACATGTAGATTAAAATAGGGATAATATATATATATTGATAGATTTTGTTACTAATAAACAATTAAGAAGATATATTGTCTACATATTTTAATCCCTAAAAGATATATTTGACAATAATATATATATATATATGGTTTGGCCGAATTGTATATATATATATTATATATTGTTAATTGATTTACATCTTAGTGATAAAATCTTGACAATATTTATATATATATATATATATATATATATATATATATATATATATATATATATATATATATATATATATGTTTAGCCGAATTATATATATATATTAGCATTGTTGGAAATTATTTTATATAATTAATAATTCTTGATGGCTAAATTATGTTTTATGGTGAATTTTAAAACCCTACTTAGCCTAAATGAATTATTTCGCGTTTTGAGGGTTCCGAGGCCGGTCCAATTGCTAAATCAGAGCGGGTTAAACCAATTCGGGTTTTCTTAATCGGGTCGGGTCGGACCATAGTAACTTAATTGAACCTAACCTAACCGGTTTTGAGTGATAAACCGAACCACTATCTTATTTTATTGAACCGTTTCAGACCAAACCGAAATTTTTAAAATCAGGCCGAATTGAACCGAATTTAAAAATTTGGACCGAACCATTTTAAAATTTTCGGAAATTTTAAATTGTTCAATAAAATAGGATGTCAAAATTTAAATCCAAAATGTTTTCGAACTTTAAAATTAGCCTAAACAGTGCTCTTAGGGTTTATGTTTTAATACACGGTTTCAATCAAAACCCTAATGCCTGGTTTCGATTATGTGGATGGATCTCAGACTTGCATGTTTTTGGGACTGGATTAAATTAGTGGGCTGATTTGCAATTGTTTATTTTCTGCATCATATATTTTGATATAATTAGAAATGTCGTCTTGACTTAGTCAAGATAGCTGGATATTATACTGCGAGCATTGAGCTCTGGGATTTAAATATATGGTTTGCGCAATAGGATAGACATGCTATGCTGATTGAAAGTGCCTAGAATCCATGTCTAGAAATTCACACGATTGATTGTAAGCATGAATTGCAAAACATCCCCTAATATTTTCAAAGCGTTTTATAAAATTGAAAATTCCAATCGCCAATTATGCATGATGTGTGCGGATATTGCATGTTTTGACGCGTATGCTAGGATGTTCACAATAGAACGCATGTGATAATTTACTTTACGTAGAATTATCTATGCTAGGAACATTAGACGCATGACGCGTAAGCATGTTGTGTTCGATATTTATGGCATGGTATGATGATTTGCTAGATGTAGTATAATTATAAATATGCATGCGTAAATTATCGGATAATTTTACAAAATCATAAGGGCCTTGGGAAAGCCAAGATCGGGTATGCTTATTTGAAAATTCCCGTTCCGGTAATTTGCAATAGAATAACCGTTTTCAAAAGACTGATCTATTAGATTGAAAACGACAATAGTGTGTATTATTTCACGACACCCCCTTCCTCGGTTTACTGAAGGTTGGTTTGGTTTAGTGACTGAAGGATCACTATTCGTCGTATTCCATCTTAATAGATAATCCGATGTTTGCAATCCTGTGAAAATGTTGTTGTCTTCCTAAATTAGCATAATTATCAATGTATTAGTTTTCATGGCTAAGTCGGTACGCTTCTATGAACCTTGCAATCTTGATGGTATAAATTATGATGAACATAATGAATATGTATTGGACTCCTCTCTGCTACGATTCCGAAAAGCGGAGAGGACAACTACGAATGAATATGGTAGTTTGTATGATTTTGACAATGAGAGATGAACGTGATAGTTTATTTCCCAAGAATTGGAGTAGGTTCTTTGATAATATGTATGCATATGTGGTGATTTCAACCCTGGTTTAAGGAGGTTGAAGAAGACTTCAATTACAACCAGACAATGTCAAAGCTTGGTGTTCCTTTGCATCTGCCTCGGTAGAAGCAAGGATGCTAAAGCTAGAAATGTTTCGGTTGAATGTGATGTTCTTTTATTTGTCCATGGATGCCGGTGAAAAATCCGTTCATGATCTTCGCAATGAAAGGTCAACATGGAAAAGATGTATAAGGTTGCCTTACATTGACATGATTCAATAACCTTTAGTCTAATTAAGCAAAGGAACCAAGGCAGTGAAGCGACAACCTTCTCAGCTCAACACAAGAGATCATCTGAAGTCAATTGTGATCCATATATCATGAAGTAAATTAGACCGTAAAAGGTTTTATACGATAATCCTGTGGGTCAAACCCCGTTATTAAAGTGCCTCGTATGACACGCCTCGTATGACATATATATAAAGCCGTGAAACTCTTTATTTGAACGCAAAACATTTGATATGATTCACTAGTGAATTTAATCAGATGTGATGTTCAACATGACTTAAAGTTCAGATATGTATGGATCGAACATGAGACTTTCAGATCAAGAACCCTACCATTGTCATTTATCGTTCATTGTTCGTCTAAATTATTAAAATTTCTGTTATTTTGAAATTCAGAGTTATTGAATAAAGAAATTGCTGCTCGATTAGAAGCACAATTTGCTTATCAATTTAACGTTCCGGTTAAAGGGAACGATCCGAAACGATAATTCAAACCTACGGGTTAGAACCAAAATTTAATAAGATGGAACGATTAACATACACCGTCATCTCAGTCAGATCAAACTGAACTGAATAAATCCATCGATTGCATAGTTCTAAAAGGGCAGACCGACTTAACTCCTCATGTTTGTTAGTACTCCATTAAATGACATATTCCGAAATAATGTGCATGTAAAACCGATTTTATTTTAAATTTGGAAACGAAACGATTTAAACCAAGGGATAAACTGTTTTTAGGCGCCACGCGCACGTGTACCTCGAAAGACGGAACACATCGTTTCAAAGTACAAATTTAATAATGAAGTGTTTTAATAAATGAATGCTGAGTTTTCGTTTGTAATTCTTTGGAAATAACTCAATGATGACTACTGTGGTTAGAGATATGCTTCAAAACTACTACAATCTAGTAAGTACATCAACTAAGGCATTAAAGCGAACGCTTAAATGCATAGCCCTTGAGATGAATAAGTCTTTGGGTGAGTTAAACAAACGAAAGGAAGAAGTCAGTAAAACGACTCTCCCACTATAAGCCTTGAACGAAATGTTTGGCTAAAAGCATTCATTATACACTTCAAGAAACATAGTTCAGAATTACATAATGTTAGAATTACACATTAATTGTTCCTGCAGGATGAGATTAATTTAACTCACATTAATGTAAAACACTATGTTCTGACAAAATCGGTTAACACGTTACCATAAAAGATAATGGATGATTCGGGTAAAACCTTGTCACAAAGACGCATTAATTTGCGCATTAAAACGAATATTCATTAAGAGTACGTACTACTCGGGAAGAATACGTAGCTTGGAACAATGGTTTCGTGGATAAACATGCCACATTATAAATATTTGAGGATGAATTTCCAACGCTTTGCAGAACGAAACAAGCTAATACTGATTGAGTTAACAGATGGTTGATGGAGATTCTCAGGTCCCACTTACTTCGAGTGGGAGAATTGATATAGTATAAGTGATTGATTTGGTAAATAATGGTGGAAACGTCTTGACAATAAATCCAGTGAGAGGGCTCACTCCCCCTCACACATAATCATCACTAAATTTCAAAATGCGAATCAAGTCGGACCTGATAATCATGATAATGAACTATTTCAACTGCCCATTTTTCCTAGTGGGAGTGGAACAACCAACTTGGTTCCAGATCCTAGTGATCGAGGAATACATCTTGGAGGTAGAATCCTAAGATCGAGAGGATATTCCAAGTAAGTTCAACCACCACCATTGTTCCCAGTGGGAGTAATGCCCCAATAAGAAGCATTATTCCGAGTGGGAGTAATGATCAGACTAAAACATGGGACTAACGTGCCTAGACATAGTCAAAGGCAACGAACTTCTTTCGAGAAGTATCCCATCAAACGAGATGTGTTAAACATCTTGATGTTCGTTCTTGAACCATTGACGGTTCAGCAAGCAAAGGAAGGACCTCAAAATGAGGGAATGGAGGAAAACAATGGAGGATGAAATTGCCTAAATAAGAACTAATTCAGTTTTAGTCTTTAGTTGATTTATCTGTTAACCACAGAACTAGAAAGTGAAATCTTAAAATTGACTTCTGGTGGAAATTTCGAGTGGTGCAAAACTCGAATAATTGCGAAAGGATATACCCAAATTCACGGAGTGAACTTTGATAAAGACGGACTCACCGACTATGCGTTACACCATAGTCAGGGCCGTCCTTGCCCATGACCGCAATTCTCGAACTCGAGCATGCATCAAATGGACATTAAGTACAAACCTCTCCAAGTAAAATTGGAGAAAGAGATCTATATGGAGCAGCCGGAGAGTTTCATTACTCCTGTTGGATCACGGTGGAACTCCGGTACGATCTTTGACGGCGATCCGAGCTCCTTCGCTCCACGTAATCCTGCAAGAGGGGGATAGACCGGGCGGTGACCCAGAATCCCTCTCCGATGCTTAAATGAGTATCTCGTATGAACTGGCAAGCAATAAACTCAAAGTGTGTATCTCAAAACGTAATGTGATCTGAGGTAACCTCTGCCCTTTTATAGGCGGAGAGGTACCTCAGTTACCTGGTGAACCGTTGGGGTGGTTAGCCCATATTCCACGTATCTCGGGCACGATTCCGCCTATCTAGGCCATGATCTCGCTTATCTCGGCCACGCCCCGCGTATCTCGGCCACGCTCCGCGTATATCGGCCACGCTCCGCGTATCTCGGCCACTCCGCGTATCTCGGCCACGCTCCGCGTATCTTGGCCTCAACCTCTGATAGCAAGTCCCGATTAATATCGGGGACTCCAGAGTTATCTCATTGTGTCACCGCTCGGGGCCCCACGTCGTCGTGACAGGGCCAATCGTTCTCAGGGATTCATCATCGGGGCCTACTAAAAGGCATCTCATCGGGAGCGTCCAGCTCGCCTATCGGGACCGACTCTGTCGGGACCTACTCTGTCGGGACCTCTCATCATCGGGACTCCCTCTGTCGGGACCCTTCGCCTTGGTCTTCCTGACCTCCATTTAGGGCCCAGTGGGCCTATTCACCGTTTCCTCGTCGTTTAAAGGGCCTAACGGCCATAGCAGAACCCATCATTTGCCCCCAAGACATGAGGGACTTACAGTTCGTCGTGTCTTTTCAACTCTTGACTTCCCGACATCGGAGTCAGGGACCTTTCCCTTGATATAGTCACTTGATACAAATCTTCTCGTTCACGTTTCCTCGATGCCTTGAGGATAACCTCCAAATCCGAGAAGACTCCTCGGTTCCCCTGCCATTAAATGCAGCAGATAACGACGCGACGTCTTTGGCACCCGTGCCTGATTTTTCACGCCTGCTTTTTCTGAAAAAGTGCTTTTCAGGCCGTTTCATCATTACAGCCGTTGCCCTTCTGCACGTTTCATCTCAACGGCTCGGATCAAAACGCTTCGACTTCGACGATTCAGATTAGAACGTCCTTTCGACTGTCCTCTTCGTCTATAAAACCCTAACCCTGGGCACAGTTTTCCTTTTACCGTTTCTGAAATTCTAAAAGCTCTCTGCAACTCTGAGAATTCAAGCCCTGCGATTTCAAAGACTCAAGTGCTTCTCCGAACAACTTTCCGGCAACCTTCAGATCATCCTTCCTACCTTAAGTCATCATGTCTGGTAAGAATTTCTTCCTAGTTACTCGTGTATCTTTTCCTTCCTCTTTGCTTAATTCGTTCGTAATTTCCCGAAATACCCAATGTGACTTTCCTTGCCATGGCTGATTTCAGACAGTGGGTCCGGTTCCGAAGGGAGAAAACCCTTCAATCTCGACTATGCTCTCAACGAGATTTCCAGCACTGCTTACGATGCAGCTCTCCGGGAGGGATGCATCACCTCTACCTGGGAACCTCGCTTCCCATATCCCTGGCCCCGCCTCTCGAGTAACCTTGAGGTTACTCGTCCCCGGAAAGGGGAGGTATTTGTCTCTACGGGGCAAATATCGGCGGGGATCAGATTCCCCTTCTGTGGCAACCTGGTCGAGATGTGCCAACACTACAAGACGCATCCAACCACTTTCTCTCCTCACGCCATCCGCCTATGGAACGCCTTCCAGGTCCTCTGCTTCCGACAGAAGTGGGTTTACAGCCTCAAGCTCTTCAGAACCATCTACGGGATGAAGTGCAACGAGGCGGGGGTCTGTGCCTTCTACCCCCGTATACCGAAGTGGAACAAGACGCAACTCGCGTTGTGCAGCTGGACCAGTGACACCTGGAAGGTGGTCAAGGGTCGGGGACTCCTGGTCGACACGGGGTCCGATAACAGTAGGTGGAAGCGGACTCTCCTCCCGCTTACCACACCTATTCTGATGAAGACTTCCAGACCCTTCATCTCATCCAGCTCTACCGATGGGGGGAGTCCTATACTCCCCTTGATGCCAATTCTCTCGTGGAGCGGGACCTGGTGAATGCCGGGATCCGACTCCTCGACATAGTCTCCGGGGGTCAACTCTTCGACGGCCCCTCCAATATGGTTCCCTGGGTAACGTCTCTAACCTCTGTTTTTTACTATTTGCAGCTAAGAAGGTATCCGTGCTGACCAATCTAATCCTTAAGCAGGGGGAGACCGATGCTGTCCGCCCTACGCGGAAGAGGAAGTCAGCCAAGAAGGCTGCTGCTCCATCGGGATCTCCTTCCGCGGAGAGGCCAAAGCGGAGCCGCGTGGAGGTGGACAAGATCTTCGATGTCCAGACTGCTGAAGAAGGTAAAAAGCTCCGCCTCGCTATTAAATCATACAGGAAGCTAGTTCCGAAGGAATTGGTCCCTTCGACCATGGAGGCCCGCATCGCCGATGTCAAACGTGTTCTCCGAGGGGAAACTCCTCGTGTCCTGAAGGCGGGCTACTACAACTACCGCGGGAAGGACCAATATGTCTCTCGGCGCATCGTCTGGTGTAAGGGCCCTAACGAACTTCCTGATTATTTTTCTGAAGCCTCCTCTCGTCCTCTATGTGCAGGTCACTCAGGAGCTCCGTCGGGTGCTGGAGCTTCAGCAGGTGCACCACCTTCAGCAGGGGCGCCTCCTTCAGCGGGGGCACCACTTTTCTCTGGTGGAGAGACCCCGACCGGCGATCAATTTCGTCGGGTAGAGAACCTGGACTCCTCCGAGGAGACTGATGATGGCGGCTCCCTTCGCCATCGTCGGAGGACGGGGCAGTCCCCACTAAAACCAACCTCCAAGGGGTTGCCCCCCTCGCCTTCTTCACAACAGCGACAGCCGTCGCCCATCCACGACTTCACTCCTTCCCCAGCTCGGGGCGAGTCGGAGGCACGCCCCTCCGCGACTCAAGTCGGCCCTTCTCCTCTCCCGCTCGACGAGAGTTTTTACAAGGTCTTGGACCCCGCACAGAAGGATGCTCCCTGGACCCCGATCCAAACGCTGCAAGGGGTCCAGCTCCGACAGGGGGACACGTACCCCGAGCTGGCCACGCATCTGCTAGCGGGCTCAATCCTGCCCACTATGAGGTTCCCGATTTCCCTGGATCGGGAGGACATCCGCCGGGATGTTCAAGAGATGTCCATGCGTTGGATAGAGGTAAGACTTTCACTTTTCTCTTCTTCATCAATAAGACCAGTTACTCATCCGCTAACACTTCTCTTCCTTCCTTTGCAGGAGATGGGGGACATCCACCGTTTCCTGGGGTATATCTTCGCCTTCGAGGAAGCCCTGGAGCAGGAGCGGGCTAAGGGGGCTCCCGCAGTCATAGCTAAGCTTGAGGAGGACCTCGCGGCCTCCGAGTCTTCGCGGGGAAAACTGGCCAAGGAGCAGGCCATCCTCGACCGAAAGACTCGGGACCTCCAAAAGCAGGTTCGTGACTTCGAGGGGCTCCTGAAGCGGGAGCGGCAGGAGCGGCGGATTGCTGAGGACAAGCTTGTCCTTGAAAAGAAGGCTTTGGAGGAGCAAATCGCGGAGGTTCCTACGCAACTGGTCGCGGCCGAAACCAAGGGCCGGGATGATTATCGGGGGTCCGAGGACTTCCAAGCGGATGTAGTGAAGTTCTGCAGCGCGGAGGTGGAGAACACCCTCTTCAACGCAGTTGAGGAACTCCACCTGGAGTATGGCGACGCCATTAATTTTGAGAAGTCTCCATCTCTCGCTCCCTTCGCGAAGAAATACTTTGCCCTCTCGGAGGAGAGTGATGAGGGGAACACTCCCGTGGAGACTCCAAGTGCTGATGCCCCGATAATCGACCCTCCAGTAGCTGAACCTATGGAGCCTTCTGCCACAGATCTTGTGGACCCTGCTCCCGCTGATGCCGCCGACAAGGACCAAGCCTAACCGCTTTATTTTTAGAGTCCTTGTATTTTTCCTCATTTTTGTAATCCTCGGGCCTTTGAACCCTCATTAATATCGGACTATCATAGTTCCGATTTTCATTGCACTTCTCAAAGCGACTTTAACTATACTTAAGGCGAAACCTCGACACTTAAGATATTTTCGCACATCACTTAAGACGATTTAACAACTTGCACCACTTAAGGCGACTTCGCAACACTTAGAATAAATCCAAGAATCATGCATCACTTAAGACGACTTAACCCCGTGCATCACTTAAGACGACTTAATCTCGTGCATCACTTAAGACGACTTAACCCCGTGCATCACTTAAGACGACTTAATCTTGTGCATCACTTAAGACGACTTAATCTCCTGCATCACTTAAGACGACTTAATCTCATGCATCACTTATGACGACTTTAAAGCAACACTTTGAATAAATCTAAGAATAATCTGATCGGAAGCAACCTCTTTATTCATTGATGGCACAAAACTTGCTTACATCGAATCAAACGATAAATATCTTACATCACTTAAGGCGATTTTACATCGGGCACCACTTAAGGCGACTTTTCATCGGGCACCACTTAAGGCGACTTTTCATCAAGCATGACATTTCTTCAAGTGTTCGCCACTAAAAGAATGCTTCAATACTCTTCCATCAAGGTCTTCCAACTTGTACGCATTTGGAGCTGGCATCCCCACGACCTTGTAAGGTCCTTCCCATTTTGATGACATCTTGTTGATCCGATCCAAAAGGGTAAACTCGTTGCGACGCCAAACCAGCTCCCCGACGAAGAATTGTCGGGACTTAACTCGCCGATTGTAATACCTGGCCGTCGCCAAACGCATTCGAGCCTGGACTTCATCGGCTTCCCTCCTCTTCTCTTCGAGCAAGTCCAAATCCAGACGTCTCATTTCATCATTCGTCAAAGGCTCATAATATCTCATCCGATGGGACGCCACAGCTACCTCCACGGGAGCAACAGCCTCCGTGCCATAAACAAGGCCAAACGGAGTCTCCCCAGTTGATCGTTTGGGTATCGTTCTAACAGCCCAAAGCACGTTTTCCAGCTCGTTCAGCCATTTGCCCTTCAAGGCATAGACCCTCTTCTTCAGGCCATCCATCACGATTTTGTTGGCTGATTCCACCTGGCCATTAGTCTGAGCATGGTGGACAGAAGCTGTCCGATGCTCGATGTTCAACTCCTCCAGATACTCCTTCACTTGAGCCCCGCTAAACGGTGGACCATTGTCGCTGATCACAACCTTGGGAATCCCGTATCTGGATACGATATGAGTTTGGAGAAACTTGACGATATGGTTCCCCGTCGTCTTGGCCAATGCTTTAGCCTCTATCCATTTCGAAAAATAATCGATAGCCATAAGCAAATACTTACACTGACCTTGTGCTTGCGGGAGAGGTCCCACCAAGTCGATGCCCCACTGCGCGAAGGGCCAAGCACTCTTGATGGACGTCCGATTAGCGGCTGGAGCCACGATATTCGGGGCGTACCTCTGGCACGCGTCACAGGATCGGACCAACGCCGTCACCTCCTTACTCATCGTAGGCCAATAATATCCCAAGTTCAGTACTTTCCTCATAATGGATCGGCCTCCTTCGTGACAAGCTGCGACCCCTTCATGCACCTCTCTCAAGATTCGACTTGTGTCGGGCTCAGCCACACACTTCAAGTACGGAGTCGAGAACCAACCCTTCTTGTATAGCTGACTGTCCAGCATCACGTAGTTAACCGCGATCCGACGTATCCTGTCAGCTACCACTTCATTATCGGGGACTGCCCCCGTAGTCAGGAACGCGACTATCGGGGTCATCCCAGTGGGCTCCTCCTCCGATCCTGCTTCAATAGCACACACCTGCGTCGGGTCGGTGGTCGACAAGATCACCTTCTCCAAGAAGTGCACCTTCCAGTTTTCCTCCAGGGGTGCCCCCAAGGCGAATTTGCTCAAGGCATCTGCTTCCACGTTTTCCTCCCTCGGGATCGCCTCGATATCGAAGCTTTTAAAGCTCTCCTTCAAGACTTGTACCTCACGAAGGTACTTTCTCATCATCGGGCTCTTCGCCTCATATCGCCCTTGGACTTGATTCACGATCAAGACCGCGTCACACTTCACTCTCAAGTGAGCAACTCCCGTACCTTTGGCAATTTTCAGGCCTATGATAAGAGCCTCATACTCAGCTTCGTTGTTCGTGGCCCTGAATGTTAAAGCCAAGGCATATCGAAGCGGCTCACCCCGCCTGGTGGTATCAATACAAAGCCTGCTCCTGACCCGTCAGAACTCGAGGAGCCATCCGTATACATCTCCCAAGTATTTTCCTCATTTGGCTGTTCTGATTGCTCTGCCACCTCTGGTTGTTCTGCTACTGGGACCTCCCTGGTTGCCCCCTCTACAGGGCCCGCTTCTTCCAGATCGGGGGCTGTAGATTCTGCTATGAAATCCGCCAACGCCTGACCCTTAATAGCCGTTCTCGGAGCAAAGTGTATGCGGAACTCACTAAGCTCGACTGCCCATTTGACTAATCTCCCCGACGCATCAGGTCGGTTCAAAAAATGCTTCAAAGGCTGATTCGTCAACACAGTAATCTCATGCGCGTGGAAGTAAGGCCTCAGCTTCCGAGCAGTAATAATCAACGCAAAGAGATACTTCTCAACGGCGGGATAATTCATTTCAGATTTGGAAAGCGCCTTGCTTACATAATAGACGGGGACTTGATTACCCTCGACAACCTTCACTAACACAGAGCTAATGGCAAAATCAGAAACAGCCAAATATAGATAGAGCGGCTCGCCTGGGACCAGTTTCGCCAACGGCGGGAGGGTGCGAAGGTGCTGCTTGAGTGCCTGGAACGCCTCTTCACACTTGGCAGTCCATTCAAACTTCTTGTTGGCCCTCAGTACTTCAAAAAATGGCATGGATCGGTCACTTGCCTTAGACAGGAAGCGATTCATTGCAGCCAGTCGGCCATTTAGCACTTGCACCTCCCGATGATTTGCCGGAGACTGCATCTCCTCGATCGCCCTCAGCTTCTCGGGGTTCACCTCAATTCCTCTTTGACTCACCATAATGCCCAAAAACTTCCCCGAGTGGACTCCGAAGGCGCACTTTGTCGGGTTCAAGCGAACCTGATGAAGCCTCATCCGCTCAAACGCCGTAGCCAGGTTGTGCACATGATCCTCAGCTTGTCGGGACTTCACCAGCATATCGTCCACGTAAGACTCCATGGTTTTCCCCAGCATATCCCCGAACAACTTGTTCACCATCCTCTGGTAGGTTGCCCCGGCATTGATCAATCCGAAAGGCATGACATCGTAATGATAAATGTCACTGTCGGCATAAAAGGCAGTGTGGGGGGCATCTTCCTTAGCCATCTTGATTTGATTGTAGCCCGAGTACGCATCCATGAAGCTCAACAACTCATGTCCCGACGTGGCATCCACCAACTGGTCGATTCTCGGGAGCGGGTAACAATCCTTCGGGCAAGCCTTATTCAGATCACGGAAATCAACACACATCCGCCACTTCCCATTGATCTTCTTCACCAGCACCGGGTTAGCGACCCAAGTCTGGAATCGGAGCTCCTTGATAAACCCAGCATCAAGCAACCTGCCCACTTCCTGCTGGATTGCAATCCTCTTGTCTGCGCCCATCGGACGCCTCTTCTGCGCAATAGGCTTGATCGCGGGATCAATCTTCAGCTCGTGTACGATCACATCGGGGCTGATTCCAGGCATGTCACTCGAGGACCAGGCAAACAGCTCCTTGAACTCCTTCAGTAGATCGATAAATTCTCGAGCTGTCTCCTCGGTCAGAGCAGACCCGATTTTCACCTTCCTCTGAGGTCCGTCAATCTCGACCTCCTTCAAATCCTCCACGGGGGCGGGACGCCCAAACTCCTCTCTGGGATCGGCATCGGTCTGGAGGATAGCCATGGCCTCCCGTCTTTTCCGTCGGGTGGCATTAACATAGCACCTCCTGGAAGCCACCTGGTCGCCCTTGACCTCCCCAACTCCGTGGTCAGTCGGGAACTTCATCTTCTGGTGCACAGTCGAGGCAACTGCCATCAGGGGGTTGATGGTGGTTCTCCCGATAATCGCGTTATAGGTCCCTGCGGACTCAACTACCACAAACTCCACGTTCCTCCTCTCCGATTTCCACCCACTACCAAACTCCACTGGTAAGGTGATCACTCCCAGCGGATATGAGGTAAAGCCAGAGAATCCAACCATCAGGAAGTTCACCTCCTTCAGGTCCTTCTTCGTTTTCCCCATGGCCTCCAGCGCATCCATAAACAGAATATCGGAGGAGCTCCCTCCGTCGATCAGAATCCGCTTCATCTCGTACCCATCCACGTCAAGGGTCACGACCAAAGCGTCGTCATGTGGAGTCTCCACTCCTATCAGGTCCTCCGCTGAAAAAGAAATTACCATCTCTTCCTTCAAGGTCCAAGATCGGGACCTCTTACCCAACACCACAGCAGCGGGAATTCTAGAGGCATAAACCTCCCGAGAGGCCGAGGTATCACCTCCCGCAGAAAATCCTCCATGAATCACATTGATAGTGCCCCGCTTCTCCTTACGGGCACCAGAAGACTCCGGCTCAGACCTCTTCTTCTTTGGGGACCGATCGCGGGATCGGGACCGCGATTGAGATCGAGAACGGGAACGACACCGCTTCTCCCCGACAAACTCCTTAAGCTTCCCCTTCTGGATCAGTTTTTCGATCTCCTTCTTCAACTCCCGACAATGATTAGTGTCGTGACCATTTGCGCGGTGGAACCGACAGTAACGATCGGTGCGGGATCCCAAAAATTCTCCTTCCTTCTTCGGGGGGTACCTGGAGATACCCTGTCGTTCTATGACCGTTAACACCTCCGCCATAGAGCTGTTGAGAGAAATGTTATGATCCTCCCGCCTGTCCTTCCTCGAGGAACGCCTATCCTCCCTTCGATCAAAGCGGCCTCGACTCCGACTGCTCTCGAATTTATCCTTCGACTTACGATCGTCCAAGGGTTTGAGCGACTACTTTCCCTTATTTGACTTCGGGGGCTCAATCTCTCCAGCGGCTTCGGCTCCTGGACGTCGATTTTCCGCTTCACCCTTTTATGCAATGCTTCCATATTCCACACAGCCTTCTCAGCCACGCTGTGCATCAAATCGGAACCGTAGGGGGCTGTTAGGTTCCGAATGAAGGTACGGATGGTCTCACCCTCCGAAATTTCCTCGTCAATCTCCGCCACACTGGTAGTGTATCGCTGGTAATAGTGCGCCAGCGATTCGTCGGGCCTCTGTGCCACCTGGGCCAGGGATCTCACACTCTTCAGCAGACGTCGGCGACCCTGGTACTGCTGAATAAAGCGGTCGTGCATATCAGCCCAGCAAGTGATGCAACCTGGGGGCAGACTGAGAACCAGGTCAGGGCTCTCTCACCAAGTGTGTTCGGGGACAATGTACACACGATATCTTCATTCGGGGCTCTACCCAGACACGCCATGAGGTGCTTCTGGACATGACGAACCGGATCTCCCTCGCCATCATACTCCTTAATCGTGGGGATACCCAGCCCTGGCGGGGCGAGGGTGTCTATCAGTCGGGGAACAAAGGGATGAGAGGATCGATCCCTCAGTTCCGACAACAGCGGCTTCTGCTCTCCCATGCAGATGTTCACAATCTTCACCACCTGATCGGGGGTAATAGGACCATTGAGGGGAATGGTCCTATGCTGTACGGGTCCTGGCCCATCGACCACAAATCGCTCTGACTGAGCGGGCTCCTTACCCTTGTCCTGGCTCCGAGGTTGGGCCTCTTGCACATTCTGAACCTCTGCTGGTGGGGGCACTTCCTCCTGTCTCCTCGCATCCTCTCTCCGATCTAAGAGAGCCTCCACGGCTGCCAAAAACATCGGCATGGCCTCCGCCACAGCCTTCGTCAGATCCACATTTGGAGGAGCCTCCTGCTCCCTATTCTCTTGGTGCTGGGCAGCATCTTCAGGGACTTCGTTGTGCCCCCCTGTCTGGGAGACCTCAGCAGGGAGATTCTGGTCCTCAGCACGCTCCGTTGGTGAATTCAGAGTCGTCCCAGCAGGATGACGGGAATCACCAGATTGTCCTTGTCTTCTTTGCTTGCCAGCCGCCATTGAACGAGTAGAAGTCATACTAGCTTTTTGTCACGCTTCCCACAGACGGCGCCAATGTTGGATCACAGTGGAACTCCGGTACGATCTTTGACGGCGATCTGAGCTCCTTCGCTCCACGTAATCCTGCAAGAGGGATGTGACCCAGAATCCCTCTCCGATGCTTAAATGAGTATCTCGTATGAACTGGCAAGAAGTAAACTCAAATTGTGTATCTCAAAACGTAATGTGATCTGAGGTAACCTCTGCCCTTTTATAGGCGGAGAGGTACCTCAGTTACCTGGTGAAGCGTTGGGGTGGTTAGCCCATATTCCGCGTATCTCGGGCACGATTCCGCCTATCTAGGCCATGATCTCGCTTATCTCGGCCACGCCCCGCGTATCTCGGCCACGCTCCGCGTATCTCGGCCACGCTCCGCATATCTCGGCCTCAACCTCTGATAGCAAGTCCCGATTAATATCGGGGACTCCAGAGTTATCTCATTGTATCACTGCTCGGGGCCCCTCGTCGTCGTGACAGGGCCAATCGTTCTCAGGGATTCATCATCGGGGCCTACTAAAAGGCATCTCATCGGGAGTGTCCAGCTCGCCTATCGAGACCGACTCTGTCGGGACCTCTCATCATCGGGACTCCCTCTGTCGGGACCCTTCGCCTTGGTCTTCCTGACCTCCATTTAGGGCCCAGTGGGCCTATTCACCGTTTCCTCGCCGTTTAAAGGGCCTAACGGCCATAGCAGAACCCATCAACTCATGGCAAAGAACGCAAAGTTTGCAAAATCCAAAGATCTATATACGGTCTTAAACAATCGTCTCAGCAATAGTATCGCAGATTCCACGAGGAAATCGTTGGAAACGGATTCGTGAATCTTCACAAGGATCCCTGCGTATACACTAAGACCTCTGGGTCTAAGTATGTCATCATAACAATATACGTGGATGATATACTCATTGCTGCGAACGATATGAGTTTCATGAATAAATCAAAGTCCTAGTTAGCATCAACATTCAAGATGAAAGACATGGGAGAGGCCACGTACATCTTAGGCATCAAAATTTCCCAAGATTGTGCCGCCCGGAGATTATGTCTATCTCAGGAATCATATATCAACAAACTGTTGAAAAGATTCAGAATGGTGGATGCTAAACCCATGGATACGCCGGTTGTGTTCGGGTGCGCGCTATCGAACGTGATGGCCCGAAAAACCAGCAGGAGCGTGAACAGTTGAAGAATGCTGAGTATATGAGCATGGTAGGGAGTCTAATGTACGCCATGCTTTGTACTCGGCCAGACATCTGTTACGCTGTGGGCCTAGTAGCAAGATTCCACTCAGATCCTAGTTATCAACATCTAAAGACCGTAAAATGAATTATCAGATATCTGAAAGCTACTGCTGACTACGTTCTGTGCTATGAGGGCGATCGGCCCGAATTGACCGGTTATAGTGACGCCGACCACGGTGGCGATCCGGATGATCGTAAGTCCACCACAGGAGGAGTTTTCCTCCTTGCTAATGCTACCATATTATGGGTAAGCAAGAAGCAATCTTGTGTCGCGCTTTCCACTAATTTTAATTTGTTGCCCTCTCCAAAAACGCACAAGAAGCGGTCTGGCTGAAAAGGCTTCTTACTGCATTAATTGGCACTGACAAGAAGAGTAAACCTGTGAAGGTGTACTCCGACAGTCTGGCGGCCATTGCAGCAGTTAAGAATCCAAAGTACCATAGTAGGACTAAACACATTGATGTGAAATATAATTATGCTAGGTCGGTTCTGGAAGACAACATAATCGCTTTAGAATACTTGCCTACAGACAATATGGTCGCAGACCCTTTAACTAAGCTGTTACGTAGGGAAATTTTTGAAAAGCACATAAAAATGCTTGGATTACGTAGGGCTTAAACTGTGTGGCTTGTAAAAGTGATAACATTTTGACATTTGAAATTATGTTTCAATTGAATAAAAGAATTGCAATTTGAGTTTATGATTTATCGACGTCATAATGATTAACAACATCGGATTTTACGGTCTATAAACTAAGTCGTAGGAAGAAGTAAAATTCTTCCACCAAAATTATGTCGAATGTGAACCTTGCCTCGTCACACAGGAACGGTCATATTGTAAGGAGAGAGAGACCTCTACTATAACAAGATTGGCTAAGAAACAGGGGGATAAACCTGATTAAACAAAACGATAACATTGTCACGCTTAACAACATGACTTAATCTTCGTTTTGTAAATCGCCGAGTTGGACTTTGTCCATCACTATATATATCACATTCAAGGCCAGATGAGAGATTCTGTGATAGCATTATTGACATATCCCATCCCTGGCTTTACCAGGTGTGCTATCGACGCGTGCTTCATACTACGCGTGCCACGTTCGACCACTGGGTCATGCTCGGTTGTGCTAGCTAGAATCCTGTGATTAAAAGGGCGCATACTTCTTCACCTTGAGCGTGTGATTGATCCCGGATGCCTTATGAAGAGGCATCCAAAGTATCCTCACTGACTCAGAACTTATACCTAAGGTCTGGCTCAATGCTCGCTTCCCGCCGTACGAGCGTAGTGCCAAAGAAAACAACCAAGTGACCACGTCTTGGAAACCGGTTGAGTCAGACTGAGGGTATAAGAAATGGGGATGGTCAAGTTCACCTTTAATTCACCGACTCCCGTGTTCACTAGGTGGCCGCCAACCGGATATTAGTTGAAGGTTGTGAACACTTGTACGGATGCCCTGGAGAAGTATTCCTTCGTGGAAAACTAGGCAATTGGAGAATTAATAGTTGACCAAGGATACAGTGCGGTACATAGTTTTATTTCAAACAGGTTTGGTTCATGAAAGGGAATCAACGTTCTGCGGGCGCTACAATACTCCAAACAGATGAGTAGCACGATGCCCGTCGTATCCGCCGGTCGCACGGCAAGCCTCGTATGAACTATTCGGAGACGGAGACGAAGACTGGAGACTGAGATGTTGATACTATTGCGTAACCGTATAGATTAACGAGCACCCTCCCATTCCGGCGAGTGGGAGCTGTTAGCATATGGTGACGTGGCACCGTAATATGAGCCAGTTAATTAAGGAAATTACCTAAGATAATTAGGTATTTGTCAATCTGGGCTAATTGGGCCAAATCCAAATAGTAATTGACAAGGGAGGCCCAAAATGGGCCTCCCCCTTATTATGCATGGTTCGGCCGAAACCCTAGTACCACATTGGTTGGAGTTGCCTTTTGGCAACTCCACCCAATACTATATATAGGGGTGACTCCTAAGGGTTTAATACAATACACAATTAAGAACAAGGATCTCCATTGATAAAACTTGTCACCCTAGTCTAATATTTCGGCACCACCAACATCAAGTCCGAGGTTCCATCTCCGTTGAAGAATCGATCAGAGGTCTTGTTGTGGAGCTACATCGCGTGGGATTTCTTCTAACGCAGAACTTGCACGTGGTTCTGACCGGAGGATCAGAACTCCCTCCACATCGTTCTTGGGCAGGAAAGCTAAAAGGTATGTGTACTAATTCCGCTGCATAGATTAGATTTCTTGCTAGTACACGTTTAGCATTCCGTAGTATTACGTCCCCGTTAGGGGTGAGCGGTTCCGGGTACCCAGTACTTTTAGGGTATCCCAGAACCAGACCAATACTAAACGGTTCCTAACTTTATTACCCAGAACCATACCAGAACATTTAGGAACCGGAACCGTACCAGAACCGTTAAGAGCCAATCGGTTCCGGGTACCCGTTAAGGAACTGGTTACAAATTTTCAAACTAAATAATATAATTTTAGGTACTAGTTGGAACCGGGTTCTGGATACCCAGTTGGAACCGGGTTCTCGGTAGCCAATTGAAACTGAAATTTATGTTATACCAAGTGAATCATAAAAATAATTATAACATTTTCCACAAACCAATTTTAAATTTGTTAAATGTTTAGTGTTTTTTTAATTTATATATATATATAACGGTTCCGGTTCCGGGTATTTGGGTACCCGAAAACTTATCCCAGAACCGGAACCGAAAATATCGGTTCTTGAAATTTAATCCCATAATCATTTACATCTACCCGGAACCTACCAAATGACCGGTTCCGCACCGGTTCCGGTTCCAACTGGGTAATTTGCTCACCCCTAGTCCCCATAATCCAACAATATTAGCTCAACAACAAAGCCTCTGATCGATTCTTGGCAGGGACGGATCTCCGGAGTGTTTTGCTTGAAGCAAATTGGCACACCCTTTGGAAGTGGTAGGTTCGGCCGAAATACTAGTGTGTAGGGGGGAGGGTTTTTCTCTCAAATCACCACTTAGGAAGAATTGTGAATTACCCCAAATAAAACTCTAACACCCCTTATTTATAGGAGGAGCAAAGTGGACAAAAGTCCACTTTTCCACACCCTCATTTCGGCCGGCCACTTATGCCAGGGAGGCCCAATTTTGGGCCTCTCATGTCAATTGGGACTTGGGTCAAGCCCAATTTCCCTAATGTGACATTAACCCAATTTCTTAGGTGCACCCGAATACTACCGGTGTTAGATTACGGGAAGTAATCACTACGAATACTAAAACATGGTACATGCTTGTAATCGAAATTACCCAGTGGAAGAATTGCACATACCTCAAAGATGATATTCGCAGTTCCAAGAACGTGCTGCAGGGAGTTCGCGGTTCTCCGATCGGCACCCGTAGAGGTCCTCGTGAGAGAAGCCGTACGTGGTAAGGTTTCCACAGCAAAGCCTCGGATCAACTCTGGGGCAGGGACATATCTCTGTAGTGTTTGCTAGAAAGCAAATTGGCACACCTTTGGTGAATGTGTGTTTCAGCCGAACCTATGTGCTATGGGGAGGAGGGTTTTCTCTCTAAAACACTCTAATGAGGGAATGAGTAACCCTAAAAATCCCCTAACACTATGTATTTATAAGAGGAGCAAAGTGGACAAAAGTCCACTTTACCCACTCTTAATTTCGGCCGGCCACTTAT